>JAWDJD010000004.1:291216917-292416917 GCA_035047305.1 Bradypodion pumilum | reverse complement strand
TGGAATTAAATGAATTTGACTGTGGTTTTGTACACATAATATTTTTTTGATAAGTCATTCCCCAAGATCCAGTAGCTTTTAGCTCACAGTAGGTCAGTGACAGTTCATGGTTCATGCAGTGGCAAATCCTATGCCCTACTCTCTGATTGTGAGCCTCCTATGATGCAGGTTCAAGCCTTGGCATTATGCCACTGTAAAGATTGAGCTAAGCTAGAGCAGCCTGGGGGCTGAAAGACAAAGCAGGATAAAGCAAGATACATCATTCCTCAATATATCTATTTGAGTTCTTTGATAAAAAGCTCCATGTTGCTGGTATTATATCTCAAAAATCTTTTCAAAATTTTTATCTGTGTAAGTGTGCGTAGGAAGGTAGGGAGAAGGCAGGTCCCACATTCAAGCTGCCGGCGTTGAAGCATCTTAATAGCAAAAAATTTATGTGAAGAACAAGCACAAGAAATAATGTGACATTATTTGTCATTATGTATAATTTTACATACTTCACTTGGCTTTGAATAGCATTTAGAGCTTCAAAGCAGCAATAATTGTGAGATTTGGTTGTTTAGCATCTGTCATCCTAGGAGGTTACAGTCATGTGCTAAACATACCATTTCTGATTCTAAATTGTAAGTGCTAGTTACATCACTTTGTTTTGGTGGTTGGGTGGCTCTAACCAAAATAAGATAGGAACAAAATAAGTAAAATATTGGCTAGAAGAATCCTATTACTTATGCATGCAGGAGTTGCATCTACTTCAGTAATCAAAGTTCTCCATACAGCAGTTGTCTGACCTAGTACGCAACTAAAGAAGACAAGCATTCCTTTCTTTAACTCACAGCAATTCAGTAAGGCAATTTACACCATTTGACTTATGCTGGTGTGCACAAGATAAAGATGAATCTGGGCTATGTTTCTGAAAGACCCACTTAAAGAGAAGTGTACTTGTAATAAAGTATTCGCTGAAATCCTGCTGCCCAGTTGTTTCTACATAATAGAGATGGCATCAGTGGAAAATTAACAATGATTAAAGGCAAATTGTTGCTGATTAAAAGTAATTCCAAGATGCTCATTGCATGTACCCCAAAATCCCAAAGGAAGTCTTTAATCAGAAAAAGATTTGCTGCTACTGATGACATCATTGCTGTGTCCCACACAGATCTGCAAGACAGGATTTCAGCCAGTATTTTTGCAAATAGAACATTTTATAGTTTGTGTGACTTGCTAGTAAAAGGTAAAGGTAGAGACAGTGGTGTGCTGGCCCACAGGGGTACAGGGACTCGTCCTGGTGCACCCCAGTGACTGGTGCCCCCAGAGGCAGGCAGAATTATGTCACTGGGTGACATAATTCACCCAGGTGCAAGATTTCCACCACAGCACAGCCCACCCCAAGCTGGGAACCTTCCAGGTGGCGGGGTGCTGTTTCCATGGGATGGGTATCGCCATGCAACAACCAGCCCCACCCCTCTGCCATGGTTGGTTGGTACAACCAGGCCAGCCCTGCCCCCTGCCATGGCCTTGGTGGATGGGAAAGATGCTTGCGGTGGCAGTGGCAGCAGCGGGGTGGATTCCGAGAGCGAAGGCAGGGGGACAACCACCTCTTTTCTTCCTGGGCAATGAGATTTTTTCTTTAATTAAGGAAGAACTGTTCCCAATATAATGAGAGATATAATGCTTGCCTAACTTGTACTTAAATTCTTGCCTACTGCCTCTATTTGGAGAGTCCCCGCATCAGTCTGGGAGGATTGGGGGCGGCAGCATTGGAGGTAACAGGAATGTATGGAATTTCTTCCCCAACCCCTCAATAGGAGCCGCCATCACTATCTGTCCGCCATCCTCCCAAAGTGCCAAGGACACCCAGTGGTGGGCTCCAAATTTTTTTTACTACCACACTGTGAGCATGGTATGGTGGGTGTGGCCAGGGGGAGAGCCCTGTGTTGCACCTGAATTAGGACTACTTTATTTCAAAACTTGGATGGGTGGGTCCAGCCAGAATTTTTGCTACCAGTTCTGGCAAACTGGTGCGAACCTGCTGATGCCCACCACTGAGCACACCCCTGGGTAGAGATCTCCCTTGCTCAAAAGCCAATCATGTTTTACTCTAAGGGGTGGTGCTCATCTCAGTTTACAGTCAATGAGCCAGAGACTCTGTATCTGCAGATGTTTTCATGGTTATGTGGCAGGCATGACTAGATGATATAGAGCACAGAATGCTGTTACCTTTCCTACGGAAGCGGTATCTATTTATCTATTTGCAATTTCTTGCTTTCAAACTGCTGGGTTGACAGGAGCTGAGACAGAGATGGGAGCTCACTCTTTTGCACAGCAATCAGGTCTCAAACTGTTGACGTGCTGCCTAAGCTCAGTCATTAAGCTCAGCATCTTAACCACCACAGAATTAAAAGCTGGTGATAAACATTTTCTGTTATTTCCTCCTCCTCTTTCTCCTCTTCTTTTTGGCTTCTGTCAATCCCAGTCTCATGGTTTTTCCTCCATTATGTCTTTGGGTCTTTGCCCCATTTTACCCAATAGAAGGGGTTTCCACCTCTTTCCCTGAGATTACTTTACAGTTTAATGATTCTCTACAGCTAACAATTTCATATCTAAATTTGTAGCATTCCCTAACAAGGTAGCATACTTTCATGGTCTATCTGGAACTACAGTATGTTTGAAACACTCTTCTCTCAAATGTGATATGCTTTTTAAAAAAAGGAATTGCTAACTGTGGACTCAAAAGCTATATATTATACATCATATCAGAATACAAGATTCATGTAATTCTAGATTGATAAAGAGGGTTTTTCAAAACAGGATTGGTCATATTTCAAAACTCATGGCAAATCAATATTTCAAAACCCATGCCTCTCCCTGGAGCCCATTCCACCAGCCCGGAGATGGGAAGCAGCTGCAGCTGCAGCTGCCACCCTCTGAGCCCCGCCCACTCAGAAGGTGTGAAAAGGCGCTGCCGCCGCATCCGAGAACCTGCTGCCTCTCCCCAGAGCCCATTCCATTGGCCAGGGGATGGGAAGCAGCTGCAGCTGCTGCCATCGCCCTCTGAGCCCCACCTGATTGGAGGGCTTGAAAAGACACCGCCGCCACCGCCATCTGAGGACCTGCTACCTCTCACCAGAGCCCATTCCACCGGTCCAGGGATGGGAGGCAGCTGTGGCTGCCACCGCTGCCCTCTGAGCCCCGCCTACTCAGAGGGCTGAAAAGACGCCACCACCACCACATCTAAGGACCTGCTGCCTCTCCCCAGAACCCATTCCATCAGCCCGAGGATGTGGAGCCCGGGTTCCGTTTGGGCACCGCTTGCGACATTGAGCTTTGGGGGCCCATCTGTGACATTGAGCCTAGGGCTCTGTCGGGAATGTTAAGCCCAGGCTCCGTATCCATATCTGTATTTGTATTTATATTTATATTTTGTATGTATACATTTTTCTTGTTAATTATTTTCTTGGTGACTGATACTTTGTAATTTTGTAATTGTAGTGTATATTTTTAGTTGTAAGCCACCTTGAGTCGCACTAGTTCTGAGTAAGGCGGGATATAAATTTAATAATAATAAATAAATTAGATGCATTTACATTAAATAAAAAATCTCAAAATGTTCCTAATGATACCTGAAAATTTAGGATCATATAAGGTGCTTGTAAGCATGCCTATTATGTTACTATAATTTTTTTAAAAAATTGTATAGAGTATGAAAAGAACCCTTTGTATGTATTGTGCTGTTTGTATTCAGTATTTCTTGTGAAAATAAAGCATATACATGTTTCTTGGGGAAGAAAAAAAAAAGATAACTGCAGTGTACATAAAGACTGTCAAAGCTCTAATTTTCAATATCCTAATGAATATCAAAAGAGTCCAGCACTTCTGACTTTGACAAATTGCAGATGAGATTTTACTCATTAAGAGGACTGCTAATGTTTATTTAAATGCAATTTACTGTTGCATTATTGATTAGCTCCTGCAAAATTATCTTGCAAGGAGCACGTGTAGCAAGAAGATTTCAGGTTGAGAAAGGATTTATCAAGGGAAGGCCTGTAGGCTTGATTTAGGCCCCAGGACATGAGAGTCTTAATTTATCTGGAAAGAAAGGCCTGGTGGAAGGTTTGCTTTGTTTGCATTTAGACAGCAGATGAAAGGGGTTTTGATGTTGAGCTGGGAGAAAATGGCTGCTCCTCCTGTTATTCACACAGAGAACTGAACACAAGGAGGGAAAATCTATTATAGGTGGCAATATTGTATATGTATGTATATGTGTGTGTGTGTGTGTGCGGATTCACTCACACACATACATACACACAAAGCATTTTCTGAATTGGATTATATGCAGCCTGTGATCTTCCACTAGGGGAAAAAACAGAAAAAATGGTTGTTCTCTATTTAAGAAAAGATTATGTGTCTTATTTATGGTAAGAGTGTTTTTATAGTTTGATAAAATACATTTGGTCACAATTATAATGCAGCTTTTATTTCTGTAGGATGCTGATGGAATTGTTTATTCTGCTTGGGAAATAAGCACACTTAAGCAGGCATCTCTGAAAACTTGCTGGATCAGGAATTGTAGGTGCATTCAAATATTCACTGGAATCCATATCTTCAAGTTGTCAGTGCCATTTGTTCACACTGTACTGCATCGCAGTATAATGCACTGGATTTGGTTAATTGCTACAAATTAACCTTTTAGTTAATACAACCGTTGCACTATCAGTCATAATATAATTCTTTGCAAAAGTGTGATCAGAGAAAATAAATGCAATCTAACAATGAGTGTGCCAATAGAAGATAAAACAAGCTGTAGGATTTAGATTTACCAGGTTATCGCCATCCCCTATCCTGACATATTGGGACCAAACCCCAAGATCAGAGGCAAGTCCTTCTATAGGTATGATGTGACATCTAGCGATGTCACAGAAACTGAGAGGTCATGGTTTAGAGCAGGGGTGGCCACCTATGGCCCATGGGCCAGCCCTGGCCCGTGACACCATTTCATGTGGCCCACTGCCACCCTCGCTGCTACCGGAAACAAGTGGGAGTGGATGCATTTATGACAACTATAAAATGTGCCTGTGCATGCATAAATGTACCCGCACCTGCTGCAAATGCTGTCATAAATGCACCCACGGCTATCATAAACATGTTTACAACAGCCACGGATGCATTTTACAGGAGTGTTTACAGTGGGAGGAACCATGGGACCCTCATTTATGGCAGGAGGAACCAGCTGTCTGGGGGACATGGTCTGGCCCATGACACGAAAATGTTGGGAACCCCTGGTTTAGAGGAAAGGCTGGAGCTGCTTCTGGGCCAGATGACAATGGGAAAAAGCACAAGATAAATGAGTTTAGATCTCAGGAGATAGCTGTGTTTCCCTGGTTCTCCAGATGGGAAAACAAATACCTGGGCAAGTGAGAGTTTGGGAAGTGAGAGTTTAAGTTTTGTAAATGAGAAGGCGTTAGAGCTTGGGGATGCCATCTCCATTGGTTCCCAGCTGCCATCAGGGTTCACTGGCTAAGGATAAAGGTACCTGTAAGTGTCTTGTGCAGTGTCATCACCACTGGAAATGCACATACATACTAATGAGAGAGAGGTGTGTAGAGACAGCCTGTGGCAGTGATGGCAAACATTTTAAAGAATGAGTGTCCAAACTCAACAAACTCTGTGCTGGGGCGACAGCGTGTGTGCCCACAGAGAGGGCTCTGAGTGCCCCCTCTGGTAAGCATGCCATGGTTTGGACTTAAAAGGTGGGGGGACACCGGACGTGCAGCCACCACCGTCGTGCTTTCTGGCCCCGGTAGGGGCAAAGAGGCCCTTCCAGCCACTCCACCTGCCGGCATTGCTGGACCCTGCCCTCCCCCCTCGGACTTAAAAGGTGGGGGTTGAGATGTCATTGCTGCTAACATGTTATAATGTATCTGTTATTATTTGTGGATTTCATGGGTGGTCTTGTCTAATTTTTGTTATTTATTATTATGAATGGGTTATATTTTTGATGTGATATTGCATTGTAATTTGATTTTGTAAACTGATTTTTGAATTGTACTGTATTATATTGTATTGATTGAGATGTTGTTGCCACCTTGAGTTGGCCTTGGTCAGAGAAAGGCGGGGTATAAATTAAATTTGAATTTTGTATAATAAAGACTCGGCCCTATGATATATCATCGATTTGTTGTGCCATTCATCGAAAAAATATGGCTGTTCTAACAAAACATTTGGTTGCATATATAAAACAAAAATGCTTATATAGTAGAACATAGATATAAAGTTTCATCTTTGTTTGATTTATGTTTATTTTGAGGATACATCTTTTATTTTTATGTTTTTCATGGACCAGTCCTTTTGTTTAACACAAAAGGGAACTCTCCTTTTGCATCATTCATTTACATTCCTTCATTTACATTTACCAGCACAAGTAGACCAGAATGCCAAAGAGCCCTTAAAAATTAATCCAAAAAAGCAGGGCCAAGGAAGGATACAGAGAATCCATCTACTCAAGAAGCAGACAACAGTATGCAAGAAAGAATTATTATTATTATTTTACAAAACTCAGCATTGCCTCCATTTTTAACAGAACAAACACAGGGCAAATTAATCAAATAACACTTTTAAAAATCAATGAAACAGGGAAAGCATCCCCTTTGAAACACACACAGGGAGTGGAAACCCAACAAAATGAAACAAACCAACATAACCCTGTCTTACAAACACAAAACAAAAAACCCAAGCAAGCAATTAAAGGCAAAACATACAATGTCAAATCAAAGCACCTGCATTTTCTCTCTCTGCCATTAATTGATATTTTCTCTCTCTCTGTTACATGATGCCTTCTTTTCTGAGTCCAGTAGGTGGGCAACCAGACATGCACAATGACACAGTGCAAAGGGGCTAGCACAGCAAAGAACAAATGGAGCAAAGCATTCCCCTTCTTGGGTTCTAACTAATTCTCTGATTCTCAGGCAGTAGATCTGGGACATCAGGGAATGAGATGCCACCAACCTGGCAATCTGACTGATCTGGCAAATCTTTCTGTTTGATGCCCTTTCTGATATGAAAATAGTAGTTTCCATGGAGCATGACAAGTACAAATTGATCATTGCATAGAGTATAAAGAGTAATGTCATATTTGTAATGTTTAACCCATTCCACTTTTTAAAAGACAAGTAAGAGTGCAATCAGCACTTTGACCACAGCAGAAAGGGTCACTTTAATGGGAATTATCTCCCTTAAAGAACTCATTGCATTTGCTGGGGAATCTACCCCCCAAAAAAGTAGAACCCTGCAGTGGAACCAAAAATGGTCCAGCTTGGGGATGGGTTGAGTTTGCGCACATTTCACTCCTGCATCAGGTGATTGCTAGGGAAAAGATAAGACCAGGCAGCTCCATAAATGGTCTGTAGATCACTATGTCTCTCTGTGATCCCATTCTAAGTCATTAGGTACCAAATATAATTTCCACCCATCAGGAGAAATCTATGGTTGAATATTGGCACACATTCACACACATGCACTATCAAAGAGACTCAATAGTCAAAACAATATCACTAGACAGAAAGCTTAGCAAGCCAGTAGACTCAGACTGGAGAAGAGCTCAACAGCAGGTGACCTCAGAAACAAAAAACAAATGATATATGGTGTTTTTTTCTCTCCACCACAATGACTGATCAGACTTGATGGGCTTATCCATACTATAGTCGTGTATCAGGAATATGCAATTTTCAGTGTTCTTGCTTAAGTCAAGACAAAGAATCCCAGCAATGGCTGCTTAATAGGCTGCAAGGAATTGTATGCTAGAAATCTTTGACATCCTTCACAGAACTGCAATGTTCAGCATTCTTCAGAAAAGCAAAATAATTGTCTTCTATTCACTAGATCTCTTATCCGCTAGTCAGTTTAGGGATAAGGGAGATCTCTGGGGTTTTTTAATGGAATTTTCCAAAATTTACAAATTTCCTCATGGTCATAAAGGAAGAAATTTGTTTTTGTTTTTTAAATGGGAGAGACTGAAAGTGACTGATTATCCTTCCAGGCTGAACACTTTGAGTACTTAATTCTTAAAATTCTGGGTTACAAGCTCTGTGTTTTCACTTATATCAGCATTGAGGGAATCAGAAGTATGGAACAACACAGTCTTTTTCATGGTGGGATCATCATACTGATTGAATTTGGGAGGTAAATTTGAGTCCATGTTTGAAGAATGTATCAAATGTTCAAATTGCATATTCAGGATGGGGAAAAGATACCCTTGAGCTTTAAAAGCATTCCTCTGTGAGTGAAAGTGAACTTGACCAATCCCTAATTCAAGGATTCAAAGACCATATATGGGGAGGGAGACAAAGGAGGACGTACTGTTTTCTGGTGCTGATCCCCAAATATTCACATACAATGAATTTTTCTTTCCCCCTCTTCCACTGAATAGTAAGGTCCAAGGGGGATTTGAAGTAGAAATCTATACAATAGCCGAGAACCCAATATTATCAGGGTTTTGGATTGAAAGGAAAGTTCTAGGTGTGTTCATTTGAATGTGATTAGAATCCTCTTTCACCTGCCCCTCCCACGTGAATAAGGCTACCAGCCTTCCATTTACTGTGTTTTTGTAGTGAAAAGGAGAGGGAGGAGAGTTTGATACCTTTATTAAGCTACTAATATATATAGAAAGAGAAGCACACCTTTGATCAATATAGGTCTTCAATAACTATCCAGCACAGTGCTGTGGATGATGCAGAAAAATATATGAAATCAGAGGTGTGGTTTCAGATAATTTCAGATTTCACATCTGATGTTATTGACAGGAATGTCTCTCCCTCTACACCCTCCCCCCTATTTTGAAACTTACTTCTAACAAAGGCAACTGGTCTGCACATCTGGCCCACAACACAGCAGTGCTTAGCTTGATGGAGCCGTGTACAGGTCCAAAGGTAGATTCTGTTTCTAAATGTTTAGTGGTCTAAGAAAAGCATCGCCTACACTTGCCCTTTGATTGTGTACAAAGACAGAATGGTTCCCCCCCCCCTAATTGCATAGTGGTTTACGGATTAGACTACATTATATTAATTCCTAATACCATCTGTCATGGATCATTTTAAAAACAAAAAAACATCTCTGTGCCATAATCCAGCTGTGAAACTGTCCATCTCTGACTTTTGTCAAAAACATACCACTTTAAAAATCAAGCTGTTTTCATGATTCTGAATACAAGAAAATGTAATTGTTTTGATTTTGACTCTTCCTGAGAAGTTTCCTTCAGTTGGGACATAGAGGTATTCTTTCCACTTTTATGAAAAATAAACACCCATACTGGTTTCTGTGCCTTCCAGTGGCCTCCCATTAAAATGCTGGCTTTACTGTCAAATCGCAGAATAGCACAGCTTAGCTGGAGTCTCTCTTCCAAATTCTAGTGTACGTCCAACGGGTTCAATGGAATTATACAGAGGATAAATCAAGCCCTTCATGTCTAGCAGGTATACTATAAATTTAATTTCATGGCAAACTGAAGTCTATTACAGAAAATCACAGAGAAAAGCCATCTCAGCAAGCCTATCTTTCTTTTTGATGGGGTCTTTTTCTCTGTGTTTCTAGCTTTTGCAAGCTTTCTCTGCACCTGCCAATAAAACGATGCTCTTTCTGTTGGAGAATAATGGCAACAAAATGAACCAGCAAACAGATTTCTTGTAGATGGTCACAGCAGTAACGCAGGAATAGTCCTGTTTTCCTTTAGGACAGGGTACAGTTTTACACTTGTTGGCAAATTCTGCTAAGCCAGCCAACACTGCTGTGCATTTCTAAGTATCTCAATTTAAGAGGGTGGAGGGGATGAAGTGTGGAGTGTAACTCAAAAACTTCTCACCTTGTCCTAGTTTCAAGGTATTCAGTTTGGATGTTCTGAACACTCTGTGTGGAGAGACATGGGCATTTCTGCCAAGTTACTTATTATTTGATATCTCACCAGCGTGACCTCAGACTGCCCTGAGGACTGACACTGTGTCTCTTACTGTCTTTGTAGAACTAATTGCTTATTGAAATGAAATTAGAACTGCAAATCAGCATCCTGCTCATGATTAGATATCTTCTGGAATTGAATCTTGCTGTAATGTTGTGAATTTAATCCCCTGGCTGAGTATGCACATGTACACACATACACAGTCTATAGCAGGTTCTGTATCTTTTCATCATATCATGTATTTTTAAATATACAGAGGGTGCCAAAATGGATACACATTTTAAGAAAGGAGAAAACTGTATTAACATTGTAATACTCAATATATACTAATAACAGAAGATGAATATTAGTCATGTTTGACTTCTGCAATTACAAGAGGTGCTGAAAGTGGTTACCATCAGTGTCCAGACACTTCAGTTTATGGCAAACTACTATTTAATCAATGCTACCCAAAATGTCCACTTGTATTACTGTGCATGCTGTTTCAATTCCTTCCCAAATTACTGCCAGTGTAGCTGCAGTACTGGGACTGCAGTGGCTCAAGTGGCTAAGATGCTGACTGGGAAGTGGAATGTCAGCAGTTTAATTCCCAAGTACTGCAGTTCGAAAGCAAGAAATTGCAAGTAGATAAATAGGGACCACTTTGGTGGGAAGGTAACAGCGTTTCATGCACTCCGGTGTCTAGTCATGCCTGCCACATGACCACGGAAATGTCTGCAAAAGCAGATAGCGCTGGCTCTTTGGCTTTGAAACAGAGATGAGCACTGAACCCTAGAGTCGGATATGACTGGCTTTTGAGCAAGGGAAACCTTTACCTTTAGCCGGTTTTCTATGGTACACCACATCCTTTAAGGTCCCCATAGGTAAAAGTCAAGGAGTGTTAAGTCAGGAGAACATGGGGGAAATTCATCCACACCTCTTCATCCGCTGTCTGGGCAAATTCTCATTGAGATAAGCTCTCATCTCTATGGAAGTGCAGCAGGACACCATCTTGTTGGAAGTAAAATTGATCATTCCCAGAAAATGTACAAACTACCGATAAAATGAATGCACCATTTCAAAATGGTCTTGTGCTCCTTGAATGACAACTGTGCTTCCACCATTTTCTTTGACTATCCTACTTGTCTCACAGTGATAATGTGTATACATTTTTGGCATCCTCTGTATTTATAAAAAGGACAGGGTTTCTTCACTGGGCACACACAAAGCTTAATTTATAAAAGTGGCACAAAACTATTAAATTTACAAATGTACATACTGGAATACTCTCTCTCTTTCTCCCCCTCTCCCTCTCTTTCTCTGTAAATATCATAAACACTGAAGCAGAAAAGACACAGGTTTGTTCTTCAGTGGTAAAGCACATGTATGCAATAAATCCCATATTTCACCCAGGTGACTTTGTTGTTGTTATGTGTCAACAAGTCAGAAACAATTTATAGCAACCCCAATAGAGTTTTCAAGGCCTATGAGATATTACATGCCCCCTAGCCCTAGTCTTCCCACCACAACCTGTGTAACCACCCCACATGTATAGGGCATCATATAAACTGAGTACCCTGGACAGCAAAGAGAACAAATAGGTTGATCTTAAAAGAAATCATCCCTGACTGCTCCTTGGAAGGTCAAATATTGAAGATGAAGCTAAAGTACTTTGGACATCAAATGAGAAGAGAGGATTCACTTGAGAATGCAAGCGCTGTGCCAAAATGGCCGCCACGCTCTTTGCGGGCCCCCCCACCAGACTTGGGCATCCGGGTAGTTAGGGGGCATGGCCAGCACCCTTTAAAAGGGGTGGCCACGAGGCAGCCGAGCTGCCATTTTGTGAAAGCGACGGAGAGGAGAAGTTTTTCCGTCGCTCCTTCCCCCCTTTTTACTAACCTCTGATAGAGGCTCGGTTCTTTAGAAGTGACGGGGCGGAGGAATTTGCTCCGTCGCTTCCCCCTCTGTCAGCCTCTGTGCAAGGCTTCCTTTTACCTTGGCTTGCCTCTTGCAAGAGGCTGGATTTCGCTCCTAATTGGTTTCCTTTTTTGCCTGTAACCAGGCAGAACTGCTGGATAGCTCAGTGGTTTAGGAATCTGACTGCAAAGTCAGAGGCTGGGAGTTCGATTCCCCATGGTTTTTTCTTGCTCGGAGGGGGATCGCGGTGGCTCAAGTGGCTAAGACACAGAGTGTTAAGTGCCTGAGATGCTGACTGGGACGTGGAAGGTCAGTGGTTTCACTTCCTGCGTACTGCAGGACAGAATGAGCTCCCATTTTCAGCCCCAGGCCGGCCCTTCAGAGGGGGGAGGGCTTGGTGCTGGCTCACAGCACGTTTTACCCCATTGGGGGCCAGAGTTTTGGGCATGGCCCGATTTTGGCCCAGGCTCTCAAATTAGGGCCTCTGGCCCATTACCTAGCGGGCCATCCGGCCCACCTATTTACTGTGTCTATCAGATAATGTTCCTGGTTGCTCTAGAGATTATCAACCTGTGGCTCGTGGGCCAGATGTGGCCCACATGCCATTTTATGTGGCCTCCCACTGCCTCTACCCCACTAGGAAGTGCCATGTGGTGGAGGAAGGGCAAAATTGCCATGCAACCCCCAAAGCTGTCTGAGGGTACACGACAGCTGGGTCAAGCTCGGCCTGTGCCCACTGCTGTCTCGCAGCTCCCCGTTTGTCTGGAACTGCGGCTGGAGTGCGTTGGAGGTCGCCCCAGAGCTCGATTTCGGTCGCGAGCTCCGACGCCCACCGTGGGCCGGAACCCCCAGTGGGGGCGGCTCACGGGGGTGCAACTTGTGAGTATTTGGTTCAAGTCGAATGCACACACATCACAGTCCATTTCCAGCAGTGGGGGCTCAGTGCTCTTTGCCTCGCTTATTTGAGGCTGGGGGGCATCACTCGACATCCTATCCCAGTGCCCCTTGGTTGCATTCTGGCACGAGGTTGGGGGTGGGGGTTTTCGCTCCCGGGGCGGTACGTGGCGTCACAGGGGCTGTCTAGGTCCTGCTGTGTATGTCCGGCGTTCATCAGGTACCGGCAATGGCATTGCCGACGACTGGTTATTCATGGCCCCCCAGTGATCACCTGCCCCAGATCATGAGGGAAAAGATTTGGTGGGCGGGAGTACCTCCCTATGAACTGAAATCCCAATAAGGATAGGAAGTACGGACAGGAGGATAGAGACATTGTGGGGTCCCGCCGTAGTAAGCCACCACGCACTGGGGTGTCCGCCCTCGGGACAGTGCTGAGCAGCACAGGGGCTGTCTGGATCCTGCTGCATAGGCCCTTTATACAGAATGTGCAGTCCATGGCTTTGCCGATGGCTGGCTATTACTTGCCCCGGTCGATTATTGGCCGCCGGCCATGAGGGGTAAGGGCTGGAGGGGGACATGTGGATGTTCTCCCTATTGAACTGCGAGCCCACTGGGGGGGGAGAGAAGGACAGGACGGCTGAGACAAAGAGATGTCCCATCGTCGTTAGCCACCGCGCACCTTGGGGCCAACTGGTGGTCGGCATACCTTTTACGTATTGTGGTATGCCGCAGGGCTTGGACTGTTCGGGCCATCCTGATGTCGATCGGATGGGCCCATGACAGTTGGCTCATGGTGAGGAAGGTGGATGAGGGTGGCTCTATATCCCGAGGGGAGGTGGGATGAGTCCTGTCAGCAAGGGTGCTCGTGTACATCATTCCCACGGGACTGGTGCCTGGTGATTGGCACCATGGTGGTCATGCTGAGCAGCGGGCTGTTCAGACATTGGCTCCACACAAACTGGTCGAGCGGGGGGTTCCGGCCCGCCTACTGTGTCCGGCCTGCTCAG
Organism: Bradypodion pumilum; assembly: GCA_035047305.1. Classification (NCBI taxonomy): domain Eukaryota; kingdom Metazoa; phylum Chordata; class Lepidosauria; order Squamata; family Chamaeleonidae; genus Bradypodion; species Bradypodion pumilum. Next base: position 292,403,177 of record JAWDJD010000004.1, on the reverse strand, counting down.
CTGACGATGGGTGTACTAAGCACCACAGTCGTTACCGACTTAGTGCCCCCCTTTTTTGCGCTGGCCCTCGCGCCACCTCTGCGTGCCTGTGGGTTGGTGGGTCGCGGGGCAGAGGTGGGGGTCCACAGGGGCGATCAGAGCCCCGTCTGAAGCAACTAACTTTGTCATAAGCCCCCCCCCCGCCCCAATTATAGTCAGCCTGGGGGGATGTCACTCAGTTCATCCAAGACGGGATGGGGCGGGAGACCTGCTGGAGGGTTTTCAATGGGGCTTTTGTATCCATTCGGGGGTGTTGGTGGCCCCAGGATGCTACTAATCGGGTTCCCGTCCAGGGTAACGGGGAGGGGGCTCCACGGTCCACAGTTACGGAAGTTGGGGGCCATGAGAGTAGCGGGGGCCCTTCTTGGAACCACCTTTCCCTAGTCGAAGGTATCCCCCATGAAGCTCATACTGAGCTAGGATAAGGGTGAATGTAATATAATCCTTCATTCAGCTCACCCTGTGGGTGTTACGTTCAGGGATGACCTTCCTGATGACCTTGTTCGGTCAGGTACTCGTAGTTGCCTCGGCTACTATGGGTGGCGTGCTCACACAATTCTGGTGCCATTTTGGCATGGTGGGATATGCACTCGGCTTCCGGCTTTTTGCCAGTACACCCCATGATTTAGACCTATTGGGTTTTTAGGTTTTGGGGGAATTTTAATTAGACAACGCCGATCCCTTTCTGAATGCGTTAATTCAGGTTCAGCACCCGACCGATGTGGGACTTTTACTCAGTGGGCATTGGCTCACAGGTTGGGGTCTCGGTCTCCAGCCCATTGCCTCGACAACTTTTGGGTCCAGGGTAAACGGGGCTTGGACATGTGTACGCGTCTCCTCATCACGATTCAGACACTCAGGTGGGAACTGGGTGTCCCCTTGGCGCCTGAATAGACCGGGGTCCCATGTTCTAGCATCACAATTTTTACCTCGATGCTGTCACGCGGGCATCCAGGTTAACCGGTGATACGGTGGCTTGGATGTCCATGTGCGATTTTGGCATTGATTGCCAAACATCGAGTGTGCCCTTGGGAATTGTAGTTAATTCACTGCCCCCCCCTTGATGGGTTTGCTCTGGCTCAAATTACTCCGGGGTTTGGATGGGTATCTTATGGGAGGTCAGACCTAGTGGTCTGCCTTAGATATCTAGTACGGTCAGATACCTCCGGCTCCCGGGCTGATCGCCCAGCGATCTTACCTGCCTTGTGTTTTTTTCCCATTTGGAGAGCACTGATGCTATGGTGCAAGGGGTGGGCCTACTCAGTGGTCCAATTTCGGTGTGACAATGCGGTAGTGGTGAACATTGTCGACACCCAGACATGCAAATCCCCCAAGGTCATGACATTAGTCCGTCTACTCTCTTGAGAAGCCTACGCCTAATGTGCTGTTCTAGGCCAGACATGTTATGGGTATTTATAATGACATTCTGCTCCTCTCCATTACCGCAGATCACCTGGTTCTGTGCCGTACTCTGGAAGCAGAGGGATTCCACTTTTGGCTGAGGGTTGGACGTTTGGCAAGGAGAGGGGAACCAGACATGTCGTTGGCACCTTGCACGCGTAAGGCGTATCACTCTGCATTCAGGCATTGTGTTTGGGAGGGGTGGACACGGGAATGTGTCCGCCGCCCTTACGCGCATCACCCCTGTTCCGAGTTTCTACCCACCTTGCACGAGGCTGGCATTGCTTATGTACAGATAGGTGTGAGGTGGCTCTTGGCCACGCAGCTACCACGGTAGCCTTTTTTGGAGCACTCCGCATCGGTGAGTGGGTGCCAAAGTTGGTGCCAACGGTGTAAGGCGGATGTGTCTCGTAGGGCACTGGAACTCGAAGATGTCTCTGTCACACATGAGTGGGCTCGAGTGGGGATGCGGTCCTCATGGGTTATTCAGCACGGTGCAGGCAGTGGTGTATACTGCTACTAAGTTTTTGAGACATCTGTCCGGTTGGTGCCCTACCTGAATGTTCGACAGTGCCTGCTGCGCGCCCCAGCCTGTTTTCTGCCACCGGGTTGGGTCTACCCTTACCTTTGTACAATCCCTGAGGGTGACCGGTCCCGTGTTTCGCGGTGTGGTGCCCGTTTTGGCACCATTTACTTAAGATAGGTGTCGCGTTGATCGCGGCTACGTTTGGGGTACTCGGAGGTGGATAGGCGTCTACGCGCAATTTCAAATATGTACGTCCCCTCACTGTTTGAGTACCTAGTTATGTCCTTCACCTTTTTCTCCTCTTTTACAGATCCTAGGGGTCTCAGCACACCGGTGGCAGGGGGTTGGTGGGCCACAGCTATGTACACTGGGCGGTAGTATATGCTGCAGCGACAGAGAATGGAGCCCGGCTGGGCTGTGTGCATCCGCACGTCTGCTATGGTATGGTATGTGTGGCACATGGGGGCGGGAACTGTGGCCATTCCTGCTGTCTGACAGGGATGCTGGACCGCCCGATGTTTTGCAGGCGCCTCGGCGGCAGCGGTCTCATACGGATCACTGCTGTTATTAAATTGTCGAGGGGCTGTGACCTGGCATTTTGTATCATGTATGGCTTACATATGGTCGCTATGGTCTAACATCGTGCCGAGACACCAATTTAGGGGAGACGCGGATCTCCCTAGTTTGGACTGTTCCGGCAGTCAGTGGACGGGGCTGTGGCTCCGGCCCGTGCTGAGCATGGCTGTGAGACGGCCATTGGAGTCCGGATGATCGGCTTACAAACAAATTTTGCTGGTAGGCAGGAGAAGGGGTCCACCTGTCAGTCAGAGGTATGTACCTCGTTCTGGGTGTGATGCAAGCAGGCCTGGCGACCAAGCTGACGGTCTTGGGGGGGGGCGGTGAGTCATCATGGATGCCTCCCCGTGTGGCGGGTAGCACTGGTAAGGTAAATATTTATGACCCACAGGTATCCGGCAGGTTCGCAATTGACTGGACAACACTAGATAGGCACAAGTTGGTTAACGTTGTCCGGTCAACGACGAACCAGGCAATGGGGTGATGGCACGAGCTAGGCAGCATGCATCACCCCGTGATTTTACGGATACGCGTCAGAGGGTGGGGTCAGTAGTTAGTTTATTGACTACGGTCAACAATTTGTTTGTTGCCAACAAACAAATTGATACAAATGGATACATTGTAACCAATTGCCATTGGCAATTTTGGGAGGTACCTTACCAGTGTTACTGCGGCCTGCTTGCCTTAAGAATTATAATTGGTTGAGTACCAATCGAAATTTATAATTCGGACTAGGGCATGAATCAATAAATGTGGCCCAATGCCGTTATCCACTTTCACCAGTGTCTGAGTCCTTTTTTTGGGGGGTGGGCCTGCAAAGCCTTAATGCTGGGAAAGGCTGTGGGCAAAAGAAGAAGAGGGCGGCAGAGAATGAGATGGCTAGATGGTATTATTGATGCAATGGGCACAGAGTTGAGTGGATTGAGGAGGATGGTGGAGGATAGGGGTGCCTGGCATGTGATGGTCCATAGGGTTGCAAAGGGTTGGACTCGACTATCTGACTCAACAACAACAACAACAACAACCAACAAATGCTGCAGTTCAGGCAGCTTACTCTCAAGGCCATGAGGAACTATGGAAGCTTGATCAATGCGTGTTCAGTGAATGCGGCTGAGCCTTTGTGGTAGCCTGGAGTGCAAAGCCCTAAGATGGTTCAAACATATTCCTGCCCATGACAGCTTCTTGATGGTGATGATGTACCATTGGTTAATGCCCCATCTAGTGGGGACTGCACCAATCTATGAGTATCGACTCCCTTGGTGCCAGTGACTGGCTACAATATTAGGCCTCCCAGAAGTCACTACTTGCTCAGGCCAGGGTTTTTGTGGGACTTGGGCCCAACTGGGCCCAACTATCCCTACAATGCTTGATGCCCTTCCTTGACTCTGAGACAAGGTCAAAAGAGTTTGATGTCATGACAGGTAAGAGCTTATAAGCCTTTTTCTCCCTACCCCCAAAGAGGGTTTACATGGTGATGCATACCTCATCACCATGTATTCATCCTATGTACAAGTGACAGAGCAGAAGCAGCATAAGTGGTATGTGTAGGAGAAGAACTTCAGTCATAACCTTGGGATAGACACTTCGGATGCCAGTTGTTTTTTTTTTAATTGAGCAGGTTAACCCTCACATTCAGCAGCCATGTCTTAACACATCTTGAAATAAGTGGACTAACATACCTGACAGTCTAAAGGGCTGCAAGCGGCTGGTACATGATTTCAGGTAGAAGTGTCATTTTTCATGTTTTGCTTATAACTTTACTGCCAATGGGGTGAGGTTAAAGGGGAGGGTAAAGAGGAGAATTTGCATATTCAGTTTTTAAAAATTATGATTTTGAAACTTAAAAATGTAGTCGTTAGGTACAATAGAGGTTATTATATGAAAATGGGATTAATTCAACAAAAAGTGAAGCAAATGAAATTAAATTAAAAAGAAAACAGCATATGGGGGTATATCATGTTTTCTAGAAGGCATAAGCTATTTTTCAAAAAGCAATCCTCATTTTTCCATATTAAAACATTTTAATTCTGGGTGGTAGACTTGGACTCCTCACTGAATAATGATGGCAAGGCAAAGCAAGGCAACACTTGGAGAGCAGTGATTTTGTGGCAGCAGTAGGGATACCCTCCATGGGTACCATACGGAGCCCAGAGCTGCATCTTGCTAACCCTGGCTATAAGATCATGAAGACTAGAGTCTAAAATTGCCTAATCATTGCATTTGACTTCATATAATTTTTCTGTCAACTACCTTGTGAAACTGTGTGCTTCCGTTCCTATCAGGCCTAGCCATCCTGTCAATGAGGTGTGATGGGAGAAATTGTTCATTAGCAGCTGGAAGGCCAAAGTCCCCCTTCCCTACTACAAATTGCATTGTTTGGCTTACCAACAGAATGTTTTGCTGAAATAGAAACTCAGCATGGGTAAGAGATCAGGCAGTTCTGCCCTTTTTAATTACTGATGGCACACAGATTATTGAGTGACTGTTGCTATATCAGCACAATGAGTTTTAAAACTTATCATGACTAATAAGGTAGTTTTGAGATAAATAAAGGTGTAGCATAGTGATAAGGGAAATGATGTCTTTACCATTAAATTCCATAATCTTCAAAAGAGGCAATCTTGGATATCTGATCAAGATTAAGAGTCTCAGGAGTCCCTATAAACTTTAGTGAATGCTAATTTACTAATGTCTGGCACAGGAATTGATGTTTGAGGTCTAGTGGAGATTAGCAGAGTTATATAATCAACAAAGAAGGTCAGAAACAGTAATATGCATTTGAGATCAATCAAAGTCCAAGAAAGGTAGGATATGAGATAAGGTATATTCAGGGCCTTGGGTCAAATGTAAGAAAGTCACAGGAAGGTTTCAATATTTCTGGGCACCAACTTTCAATGTTTGGCTGCTAAGTGACCCATAATTTTCTAACCTATGGAATAATGGCCCAGATTCAGTAGGGAAAACTGATAAATGAAAGCAAAAAAGCTGAGCTGTAATGAGTTGGAGAAGACTGAAGTCTGGTGTACAGGAAGATGAACCAATGGAACAACTGCTATAAAAATACTATGTGTAAGGGTCTCTAAAATAAGAATAGAAAGTAATTATTAATGTTCTATTAAATCCTTTTGCATGGAACAAAAAACACAAGAAATGCTGTGCTGGATCAGACTAAAACCCTACCTAGTCAGCATTCTGTTCACAAAGTGGCCAAAAAGGACATTAGGGAAGTCCATAAGTAGAACATCAGTGTCAGGTTATGGAGTCTGATGCCTGAACATTTTCCTAAGAGCCCTATGGAACTTCATACACCTGTAGGAAAAACCAGAAGCCTATGTTTGCCACAGCTGACATTTAGTTAATTTAGGGTTGATTCCAGAAGTAAATCAGATAATAACTTCCAATCATATCCAAATTCATCTGGATATCAAGGTACAAGTCTTTTCATTGTTACAATGATTCCAGGCAATATTAGCTTCTGTAATTTTACAAGCTTTATTTATCTACATTGCTTCTATTCATTATTTCTGTTTATATCCTACCCATCTAATTTGGGGTAGTGTATATATACACAGAACAATAGATAAAAATGTTCAGAGAAAAATAATACATATAAAGGTAAGACAAATATAAAGTCATCACAACCAATTTACTGACTAAAACCCCATGAATCTAAATGCCATACGGGCGCATTTTACTTCCACTTCTGGGAGCGACGAGGGCGGTGGGGCCAGATGAATTGCAGTAACCTCATTCATGTTGATTCATGGGGGCTTGGGCTTCTGGGAATTAAAATCCAAGAACATCTGGAGTGCCAAGGTTCACCATCACAGGTTTAGGGCTTTACATGTTAACATCAAAATCTTGAATTGGCCACGGGAGCCTATGGGTAGCCAGTGCAGGTGTGTTAGTGTCAAGGAAACTTGATCAAATCAATACAATCCTGTCGTATGGCCCCATTTTGTACCTGCTGCTGCTGTACCATCTTCATAGGTAGCCCCAGGTGGAGAGCATTGCAGTAATTGAGCCTTGAGATTACTAACATGTGAACCAATGTCGGGAGGGATTTCCTACCTAAGAATGGGAGATTGTTTTAGCTCTCTGTAAGTTCAGGATTTCACACCATCACACTTATTCCCCAAGCAAATTATATGGAAAGCTGTATTGCTTCTTATTAATAACCTCTAATAGCCTTAACATCCATGTATTTTTAAATCTCTTTTAAAGTCAGCAAAACAGCCAGGTTTATTACATTTGTACACCACTATTATGCCTCCCTTCTTCTTTTTTTTTTACTCAGCTAAAATGCCAAAAACAGTCTCTTTTAGGCTCTTTCTCTTTATTTTTCCTCATTTGTGTTTCTGGCATTAGACCCAGTAAAGCCCCACAAAGCTATTCTCCCCCCCCTCCCAAAAGCAGGGAGAACAAACAGTCATCTACTGCAGAGGCTGGTGCCAAAAACAGTACATTGGTGGTGGTGGTGGGAATCAACCATCATGTACTGTACTTTTGTATTATTACTTTTTTGTTATATTGTTTGAATATGTTGTTTGCTGCCTTGGCTGAGAAAGCAGGGGTACAAATTAAATTGATTGATCGATCGATTGATCAATTAAGTCAAGGTGCTGGTTGTCACCTTTAAAGCCCTTCATGATAGCGGACCAAGATACCTCAGGGACCGCATCATCCCTAGGACATTGACCTTTCCCACGAGAACAAACCGAGAGGGCACCCTTCAAGTAGGATCTGTTGGGGAGGCTTGCCTCTCCAGCACAAGGATAAGGGCCTTCTCGGTCATAGCCTCCAGGCCCAGTTGCTACCATTTAGGAAAGAATTGAAGATGTGGTTGGCAAAATGGGTCTGGGGGCCAGGATTGTCACCAAGCTCTCCTTTTTGGCTCATCTGAATCTACCCCTCCTGTAATTAATTTTTTAATGTTAAGGTTTTGTAGATTTTATATTTGTTTTTAGATAGTAAATGGCACAGCGGGGGATAATATTGGTATGTTTTTAAGGGTTTTTAATTATTTTATATTGGTTTTAACTTGTGTACACTGCCCAGAGTCCATTGGATAGGGCGGTATATAAATCTATTAAATTAAATTAAATTAACCTATCCAGGCATTAACGGGTCTTAGCATTCACATTCAACACCACATGTTCCTCCTCCTAATTAATTCACCAGCAGGAAACAGTACAAATGACAAAGAAAACATCATTATCATTACCATGATCATCAACAGACTTTAGTAGAGTGGCACTACTTTATATTCACTATCATCATCATCCGCTGCAAATCCCTGTTTATGCTTCAACATGGTACCGCGGTGCCCTGGCCATCCGACAGCTATGATAATGGGGATGTATTCCCCTGGCAGGTTCAACCATGCCACAAAGGTGTCAGCTAGTGGTCCAGAATGGTCCTCCATTCTGGAACCACATGTCAGCTATGTGGGGCTGGGTGCTCACGCAATGCAACTGGCCAGTGCATTGCTCTAACATGGGCAACTTTGACATGAGACCAGCCAGCTGTGTCATTGTATTTAAAAAGGCTAAAGGAGCATCAAAAACATGAGCCTCAGCCCCCCATGCACCATTGGACACTACTATGGTAGTAGTAGAACCTCCCGATGGTGAAAGCCCACTAGAATCTCATGGGAGAAGATGCTTTAATCTGCCACCTCAAACTAGATGTGTGAAGTACAGATCAATTAAGCAACCAAATAATCATCATCATGGCAAGCTGTTGCCATTGCTTGGTGGCGCCCACACCACCAAAAAGGTATTTGCCAACCATGCAAGTAACCTTTGGATCTGTGAGAAAAGATGCTGGGTGGCCTCAGAAATGGATGTTGTCATGTTACATACACGGGTCAATTGAAGATAATCTGAACAAGGTAAATCAAATCAAATCATAAATTTTCAGGTCCCTCGCATTTGTTAAACCAAACTATTCTGATTTCAGAGGATCCCTTACAGAAATTAACAAATGGATCCAGAAATGAAAGAGCTTCTTCCAAGTTATTTTTCATTTGTAACAACCCAAAGGACTCATCCCTATTGCTCAATAGGAGCTCAGATGTTATCCACATATGGCTGTGTGTGGACATGATGAAAAGCTAACATACCATAGGGCCTTGCCTTATCAAGCATGAGCAGCATGTTAGTGCATTCTGCTTGAGCACTTCCACTTGTAGGAAGAGTGGCTAAACTAGGGGTGGGGAATATGGAACCTACTTCTGCCCTGGATGGTAGGGCAAGGCCTGGTTCTGACAGTTGTCATTACAGTCAACTTTAGTACATGAATTGTATGCAGATACCACCTTGCCCTTTACTTCAAGGAACCAAATGTTTTGTGCTAGCAATGTCCACCATGCTGGTTTATGGTGGCTATATTTATTGATTTCACACATATGGACTTAGCCCATGTATCCCTAAAAATGGCAAAAATTAAGTTTTTATTACAGATGAGAATGCTGGCTAGAGTATTCTGGAAATTATAGTCCCCCCCCCCATAACAACTACAATAATGGAATAAAGTTTACAGCTCTGCATCTTTCTTATAAAGGTTGTAAACTCTGATTACATCATTCTTGACCAGTAAATGGAACTATTTATTTGCAGAACTGGATTTTGTATGTTTACAAAAATGTGACATGTTAAATGCGGCTAATTTTGCTTTATTGCATGATGTAGTTTAAGTAGTAGCACTGAGTGCACTATTTATTTATTTTTGCAGCCAATCTGCCTATGCTTTTTTGCTTGCTGTATGTGTGTTTGTAAAAATTCTGTGCAAAGCCATTTTGTGCAAAATATATATATTAAAGTGGCATTTTGTGTCACAATCTTCCATTATCACAATCTCTCACTGTGTAGATTTTCTTCAGGGATGGTTTGGGTTGTGGCGACCAAATATGTATCACTATATAATTATAGAAACATGCTTTTGATTTGTGTGAACCAATAAAATGTGTACCATACACATCCACCCTCAGCCTCTTGTATTGATTTTTGTATGTGAATGGAGCTCCAAAGTGCAAAACTATATGCAGTATTAAATGCTTAGTAAATTGAGTGGGGAAACATAGTTCTATCCAAATTACTTTCAGGAACATATGAGAACCTGATGAAATTTGTGAGTAAGTAGACTTAGAATTGCTAACTTGGGTACAGAATTCAAAGTCAAGTCTCTTTCCTGCAGTTGTCTCCTGTTGAGAGTGTCATTAGCTGACTTCCCTTCCTGTTTCTAACGAGTAATGGCCCGAGGCACATACACCTTGAGCTACATATCACCTAACTGTTAATCAGCCTGACTGTGGTGCAGTGACTCCCATTATTAGGTGAATGGAGGACTAATTGAGGCCCTCTGCTAATTTTGCTGGTGTGCAAGCCTATTGTTCCTACCACTTGTCTTAACCACATAATCACTCTGTGTATTTACATCTTCATATTTGTCTTTACAATTAAAGAGGATGGAAGGACTCAGATATGATAGGCAAATATTCATGGGCTCTTTTACTGAAATGATATTTGTAGGATATGAAACATCCATTATAATTTTATATTTTATTTTGTTTTTTATTTGTTAATGAAATGCATGAGATACCTCATGATCAGTTGATCATTTTGGACCAGCATGTGAGTGCAGGGAACCGTGACAGACTGTGCAATGTAGCCTTAGAGCATATGAGGGCAATAGTGAAGATTTTCTAAGGACGATTCCTGGTGCAGTCAAATACAGTGGTACCTCGCATAATGAACGCATCACATAGCGAATAATTCACATAACGAAAAGTTCATTATGCAATGGCGATACCCCACATAATGAAAATCTCTTCTGTATTTTTTTTTGTTATGCGGGGTTTTTGGTAACCGGGATATACCCGCTCAATGGGAACCTTGGTTAACAAACTTTTCCCCCATTATGCGGGGTATCTCCCATAGGGAACCGCATAACGAAAAAACCGCATAGCAAAGAGCTCCATGGCTTTGCCTTGCGTGTTCATGGCACCTCTTCTGGAGCCATCAATAAAGCACGGGATGTCTTTTAAATCCTGTGCCTTAGTGATGCCTCTGGAAGAAGTGCTGTGAATGTGTAAGGCAAGGCCACCCCACTGTGATTGATTGCCTCCCCCCCCTTCGGAGCACCAACCCAGGCACAGAAGGGGGAGAGGTGAGCAGTTCATCTCACCCGGCTGCGGCATCTTCAGTGGAGGAGCCCTGTTCATGGCTGGCCCAAGTGACCGGACAAACCACTCCTCTTCAGCACCTGCCACCAACCCTGAGAAAGAAGCACCGGAGCCCAGGCAAGGTAGGAAAAGATAGGGAGCTTAACTCCCTCATTTATATTCCCTTTTACTGTGTGTCTGGCATTTTTTATTTTTTATTATTTGATTATTATTTTTTTAGGTCAGAAACATTTTTTAAATTTTCATTGCATTCCTATGGGAAATGTGCCTCGGTTTATGATTGATCCGGTTTCCAACAAAACTTTTGCAATGGACTAAAATAGTAAACTGGGGTTTTACTGTATATGCAAAGGCCTACAACAGCTTGGGAAATTTACTTTGTTGAAGGCACCCAGATTCCCCGCCCCCAACAATTGTTGTGGTGGTTGTCCAAAGGATCAACTTTTCCAAGCTCTGGTACAACAGAATGGTAGACTGTGAATGTGTGTGTATATGTATGTGGGGGTGGGTGGGTTTTGATTTTCAAAAGCATATCCACCATAACTTTGTGACTTTGATAAAATTCCACAACAGTTTGGTCTTTGCTACAGCAGAATAACAGTGTCACTGCTGTGTATTAAGGCATGTTTGCAAGTAGTGCAGGCAGCGCCTTGCAAGAGGAAAATGGTGGTTTCCCACCATCCAAATTAGGAGCCTAAAGTGGCATGAAATCCCCCGTTCCAGGGCACATTGATTATGCTAATCCATCCCCTGTGATTGGTTACAGTTTTGGATCCTATTTCCCATTGGTTAATTATATATATACCCCATTATGATTGGTTAGTTACATTTGTCCAGTAGGTCACTATTTTGTATCAAGGAGCCACTGCCAGGGAGGCACTATATAAGCCCCACGAGTAAACAAGGGTGGGGCCAGACCGGGTCTACACTTCCCACTCCATACAGGTAGCCAGCAACATGCTAAGCCTGAGTCTCCTCCATTATGCTACGCTTCTATGGTAGCTAGCCTTTGCCTCCTACATGGCAAGATTCCGGAGGGACTGATTCCATTGGGATTGTATAGCTATCTCTGTGTCCAGAGCACCTTGTAAGCTCATCTCTAAAAGGCTGTTGAATAAAGACTTGTTGCTGTTTTGTTCATCGTTGTCTGGACTAGTGCTTATAAGGGCTGGACATAACAGACACCCATCGAGAAATGGAAGAATATTCGCTGTAGGAAAGGCATTGTGTTGGATCCAAGAGTGTGGCAGCTGGGCTTATGAAAGTGGACCCCCCTGTCTCCTTGAGTGATAGAAGCATCTGTCTCTTGGACTATAGCTTACTGATTCCCAAACCATACATGACAATTTCCCATGCGAGTAGTGGGATGCTGGGTGTTAATATTTTTTAAAAAAATTCCTGTCACTGAACCTCATTCTCTGCAGGGGACTCTTTGGCCTCTTGAAAATGCTGCTGAACCTTTCAAACATGCATCCTTATTCTGAGCAGAAGGCATTGACTAGATCCAAGGAAACAAATGATGAGACTCAAACATGACTGGGTTCATTTCTAAAGATCTTTAGTACATATCTGACATTTCCCCAACTTTTTAAAACTTCAGCTATATTAGCTTTTATTTTTCCTAGTGGAGCATATCTTCCTGGTCCATACAAGATTCAAATTCATAATTAAGATTAATACTAAGCAAAGTGTTTAAAAATAGCATGCAACATATCTCTCATAATTTATCCTAAAGCCCATTAGGCAAGCTTTGATGTTTAGAACCAAAAATCTAGCCTCTTCCCCCTGCCAAAAACATTGGGCCTGTGGGCCAGATATGGCCCCCAAAGCCATTCCATCTGGCCCACGATGCCCTCACCAAACCAGAAAGTGAATACAGATGCTCCTCCGCATGTGTGGACATGTCCGTGTTTACTTCCTGGTTCAGCGATGTTGTGTTCTGTAAAGCTGTGCCTTTAACAATGTACCTTTGCCATGTGTTACCAATGTAACCTTTCTGTGTGCAACATTATAACCATCAGCTGTACCAATGTAAACCTAATAAGGGGACGCGAGCTAGTGACCACCAGAGGGCAGTAGCGAGCGTCCAGCTCTCATGGATCATAGTCACCTGGTTCAGCAGCGCGGGAAGATTCCCCGCGACCTCCTCACCTGGTCAAGAAGGGCGTGACCTCCTACAACGTCACGCAGGCAGCAACCAATAGTCTGTCGACGAGCCACATTCAAATGTATAGCCAGCTGTATATATTGAGCTACTCATCCGCCATTACCACATGTTCCTCCGGATCATCATGCAATAAACCTGTGTTAAGCCAACCCTTCGGCTGTTTCATTGTCTTTGGTCCCTTACACTAAATTGGCAACGAAGGTGGGATATGGCAGCCCACGGGACCAAGACATGCGCCGGTTTCGAAATCAGGAAACCGGGCGACTGGGAGATCTTCGAGATGGACTTCCAGGCCGCACTGATCGAGTCCGAAGTCACGGAAGAGGCGAAGAAAAGGGCCATCTTCACCAGGATGCTCGGACAAGAAACCAAACGGACTTTGGTGGACCTGATTGCACCGAGGAGGGTGAGCGAATTCAAGGCCAAGGAACTCATGCAAATGCTGTGTGAGCACGTCCGGCCCGCCACGGCGATGTTTCCCGCTCGGAGTGCGTTTTGGAGGCGAGTCCAAGCGCCCGGGGAGACGGTCGCCGCATTCGTGGCAGCCCTGCGGCTGGCGGCCGGCCCGTGCAAATGGGAGAATGCAGAAATCACCCTCCGAGACTGTGAGCTGTGCGGCCTGAACGACGGCGAGACCCAGCGCACATTAATGAACCAAGAGCCGCCTCCCACGTTGCAGGAGGTCGTCAGAGCGGCCCAGGCCGCAGAAGCTACGAAGGCCGGGGTCCAAGAACTTCAGGACTGGTGGCCAAAGTCGAGCAAGGCAGAGGCTCCGGTACAGGCGGCCCGGCGAACTTCGAGGTCGTCCACAGAGAGCAGCGACGACGAGGACGTCCAGAGGGTCCGGAAGGAGAGCCAGCGATGCGACGGCTGTGGAGTGGCCCACGAACGAGTGAAATGCCCTTTCTGGAAGGCCGAGTGCCACAACTGCGGCCGCCGTGGGCACATCGCCAAGGTGTGCAGGAAGAAGCGCGAGACCCGGAGGAGCTCCCCAGACCGTTCCGCGGGACGAGACCGCCCAACGAGACCCAAGGACGGCGCCCAGGCCATGCGGAAGCAGGACGGCATGGGCCGCATCTCCGACGGCAGCGAGGATGACGCCCCAGTGTTCAGCGTGTCTACAGGACACCCCCGCTACTTTGTTGAGGTACTAGTCCAAGGGGTGCCCATTAGGATGGAAATTGACTCGGGGTCCTCATATTCAATCATTTCCCAGAGGGAGTTTTTGGGAATTGCCCCCCACAAGCGACCCAAGCTCAAAGCACTGAGGTCCACGCTACGGGACTTGCAAGGAAACAGTATTCCAGTGTTGGGGGTTGGAGAATTTCAGGTTAAATTCAAGGAGCACGCCGCGTCCCTTCCCCTAGTCGTGCTCAAGGGAGGAGATTGCAGCCTCCTCGGGACTCAATGGTTCCAGCCCCTGGGGTTGTTCATTGGGGGGGTGCACGCCGTTGGGATGCATGCTGTTGGGACTGACCCAATTCAGGAGGTGTGCGAGGCGCACCCCGAAGTCTTCAAAAAGGGACTGGGGAAATTCAAGGGGCCCCCAGTGACTTTCGACCTGGACCCGGAGGTCCGCCCTATTCGCCTAAAACCACGCCGGGTGCCGTTCGCACTCAAGGACAAGATAGAGGCGGAACTGGACAAATTGGTGGGTCAGGGGATTCTTGTGCCTGTAGATTCTGCGGAGTGGGAAACTCCAATTGTAACTGCTCTAAAAGCCAATGGGGAGGTCCGCATATGCGCCGACTACAAGTGCACCATCAACAAGGCGATCCGCCCGAATGCATATCCGGTGCCGGTAGTCAGCCATCTGCTGGCCAGGTTACACGGGGGGAAATGTTTCGCTAAGCTCGACTTAGCACAGGCCTACCAGCAGCTCACGGTGTCCCCTGCCGCAGCTGCTGCGCAGACCATAGTCACCCATAGGGGGGCGTTCCAGGTGACGCGCCTCCAATTCGGCATGAATTCGGCGCCAGGAATTTTCCAGTCACTCGTGGAACGCCTCCTGAAGGGACTGGAGGGGGTGTTGCCTTATTTTGATGACGTGTTAATAACAGGGGGGAGTCGGGCTGAATTGGCCAAGAGGTTGGGTAAGGTCCTGACGATATTCGAAAATGTGGGGCTAAGGTTGCGAAAGGACAAATGCGTCTTCTTTGCAACCGAGGTTGAATTCCTAGGGTTTTGTGTGACTCCTGAGGGGATAAAACCATCCAAGTCTAAGGTGGCAGCCATCAAGAAAGCCCCCCGCCCCACCTCCAAGCCCGAGTTGCAGTCGTTCCTAGGGCTGCTCAACTTTTACCACTCCTTCCTTCCCCGGAAGGCAGCGGTGGCTGAACCGCTACACAAACTGCTAAAGAAAGAGCAGGCATGGAAGTGGGGCGATGACCAAGAAAGGGCATTTAGTGAGCTGAAAAGCCTCCTGGCGTCCGACGCCATACTGACCCACTTCGACCCCAAACGCCCAGTAGTTCTGACCTGTGATGCATCTCCAGTGGGGGTGGGGGCGGTGCTGTGCCACGTGCTGAAGAACGGAAGGGAGGCCCCGATAGCTTTTTACTCCAGGTCCCTGTCCCAAGCAGAGAGAAACTACGCACAGACGGACAGGGAGGCATTAGCGATAGTCGCGGGGACGAAAAAATTTCACGATTTTCTGTATGGCCGCCCCTTCACCATTGTGATGGACCACAAGCCCCTGCTAGGCATCTTTACCGCGGATAAGCCCACCCCTCAAATCCTGTCCCCGAGGATGCTCAGGTGGGCCATTTTTCTCAACGCGTATCAGCACGCGTTGGTCTACCGGCCCGGGAAAGAGATCAGCCATGCGGACGCTCTATCTAGGTCTCCCCTTCCCCTAACGCCCAGCCAGGTGAGCAAGGGGGAGCGGGACCATCACGTTCTCATGATAGAGGTGCTGGATTCGCCCCCCGTAGTGCCCGCCGACATTGCCAAAGCGACAGAGAAGGACAAAACGTTAGCGGCAGTAAGCTCCTGGCTGCAGAAAGGGTGGCCCGCGTCCTCCCCAGCGGAGGAGTTCGCTCCATTTTTCAGAAAAAAGCTAGAACTGTCCCTAGAGAGGGGGTGTCTCTTGTGGGGGCAGCGGGTGGTGATTCCCACTTCCCTTCGGCCGCGGGTGCTCAAACTGCTTCACGTCAGCCACCCCGGCATCGTGCGATCCAAGGCGCTGGCCCGGAGTTACTTCTGGTGGCCCCAGCTGGACGCCGACATCGAGCACATGGTCGGCACTTGTGAAAGTTGCCAATGCTCCAGACCGGAGGAGGCCCGCCTTCCCCACAGGGAATGGGACGCGGCTAAGGGGCCGTGGTCCCGGGTGCACGTTGATTTCGCGGGCCCGTTCAGAGGCACCCTGTTCCTCCTTGTAGTGGACGCTTTCTCCAAATGGTTAGAGGTTATCCCAGTCACGAGCACCTCCTCGGCCCAGACCATTAGGCATTTGCGGAGGCTCTTTTCCACATTCGGCATACCCGACACGTTAATTAGCGACAACGCTAGTTGTTTTATGTCCTCCGAGTTTAGGGCATTCATGGAGATTAACGCCGTTCGGCATATCACCTCTGCCCCTTTTCACCCGGTCACCAACGGCCAAGTAGAGCGCCTCGTCCGCACCACGAAGGACGCGTTGCGGCGCATGGGCCCAGGGGATTTGAACCTACAAGTGTGTCAGTTTCTGCTAGGGTACAGGGTGACCCCATTGGCGTCAGGATACTCCCCCGCAGAGCTCTTAATGCGCAGGAAGCTGACCACCATCCTTACGAGGCTAGACCCCACGAGGGTAGAGGACAAAGGAAGGAACATCGGGCTAGAGGTTACAAAGAGTTTCAGTGTCGGCGCCCCCGTGCATTGCAGGAATTACGCCAGCACGGGCCCAGCCTGGGTACCGGGCGTAGTTGTGGAGCAAACCGGCCCCGTGTTGTACCGCGTGGAAACCAGCACGGGGCTCCTGTGGAGGCGGCACGTGGACCAGCTCCGACGCAGGGTCTCCGACGAGCAGGGCATGGATCAAGCAGGGAATCAGTCAGCGTTGGGGTTCTCCCCCACCCATTCAGCCCAAGGGGGAGGAAAAGGGGACCGTGGGCCCCCACCAAGGGGGGAGGAGGATATCCTCATAGATACCCTGGGGGATCTTTCCGAGGAGGAGGAACCCGACCCCATACATATCTCGCGGAAAGTCCCCACAAATGCGGGTACCCCTACCAAGTTAGATTTTGATTTTCAGGACCGGGGGGGTTTATCGGAGTGGTCCCCCACCCGTCCAAGCGAGAAGAGGGGTTTTTCGTTAGCCCCGACGGCCCCCGGTCTGCCCACAATGGAGTTTTTCCCTTCCCCTAAGGCCTCCAGACAGCGGCAAGCCACTAACAAGTCTCCCTCTCCCATTTCAGGACAAGGGACCAGGGAACAAAGAAGCAATAACGCCCCCGGGGGGGCAGCCCTCTTCACGGCCCAAACGCACATGCAACAAGCCATCTTGGCTGAGAGACTTCGTCTCATCCTAGGGGGGAGGGATGTTGTGTTCTGTAAAGCTGTGCCTTTAACAATGTACCTTTGCCATGTGTTACCAATGTAACCTTTCTGTGTGCAACATTATAACCATCAGCTGTACCAATGTAAACCTAATAAGGGGACGCGAGCTAGTGACCACCAGAGGGCAGTAGCGAGCGTCCAGCTCTCATGGATCATAGTCACCTGGTTCAGCAGCGCGGGAAGATTCCCCGCGACCTCCTCACCTGGTCAAGAAGGGCGTGACCTCCTACGACGTCACGCAGGCAGCAACCAATAGTCTGTCGACGAGCCACATTCAAAGGTATAGCCAGCTGTATATATTGAGCTACTCATCCGCCATTACCACATGTTCCTCCGGATCATCATGCAATAAACCTGTGTTAAGCCAACCCTTCGGCTGTTTCATTGTCTTTGGTCCCTTACACTAAAAGCTTGGAAGTCCTTGTGCATGTGCAGAAGTGTCTGTATTTACTTCCTGGTTTAGCATGGTTGTGCTCACACATGCACAAAAGCATCCATGCCGAACCAGGAAGTAAATATGGCCATTTTTGCGCATGCGCAGAAGCTTACTCACTGAACCAGGAAGTCAATATGGCCACGCATGCAGAAACCCACCCTGTTCCAATCATCCTGGGAAAGGGATCACCCCTGAATTAACACATTTCTTAATTATTTATTAATCAACACCCATGAATGAATGCCATAGAACTTGAAAAAGCATTGCATTTGGGCAGTGGGACAAAGATACTTCTCTGTGCTCTGACCGACATTTTCTCAGGGTTTGACAGACACACCCAGAAAAGGGTAACCACATGACTTGGTTGCTAGCAGACATCCCTCTGTGTGAAGGGTTGTCCATTTCAATTTAAAAACAGAGAATCCTAATAAAGCAGGACAGGGTCCAATGACAGTGTGCACTGAACCAATGATACAGTAGAAACATCCCTCAGAACCACCTTCTCCTCTTTAAATCTTGACAGTTATTTCTAGAGAGATACATTTATCATAAGCTCATTATATACCAACCCATCTGTTCTTTCATCCTCTTTTTTGGGGGATACTGAAATGACCCTATTCCAATGGCATTTTAGATTGTGCTCAACCGGTTAGTTAGCAGGGACCAGGAGGAGGGCCTTTTCCGTGTCCGCCCTGGCCCTTTGGAACCTGTTACCCCCAGAGCTGCACCTCCAGACGGAGCTGCTCCCTTTTAGAAAAAACCTGAAAACTTGGCTATGCCAACGGGTGTGGAGTAGGAATGACTCTACCTCCCATCCGTGTTGGCTTGTCTAGCCATGTGGGAGTTGTTGGCCTTTAAGTCATTTTTTTGCTTAGGTTTTTTTATGTAGTTTTTTGGGGCATTTTAACAGGGTGGAGGGTGGATGTGGGTTGTTTCTCTACAAAGTTTTATGGGATTTAAATGTAATTTTTAGATAGG
Source organism: Bradypodion pumilum (assembly GCA_035047305.1). Taxonomy (NCBI): domain Eukaryota; kingdom Metazoa; phylum Chordata; class Lepidosauria; order Squamata; family Chamaeleonidae; genus Bradypodion; species Bradypodion pumilum. The sequence continues at coordinate 292,384,327 of JAWDJD010000004.1, read as the reverse complement.
GTTTTAACCGGGTTTTAATGGATGTTCTTAATTGTTTTTATATGTTGTTAAGCCGCTTTGGGTCTCCCTTGGGAGAGGAAAGTGGGGTATAAAAGATTAAATAAATAAATAAATGAATGGCATGTTTTTAATACTGATTGAGAATTGTAATGAATATTACACAGTATAACTGCATCACAAACCTGTCTTTTAAACTTCTTTTGGCTGGCTGCCAAAGTCACACAAGGTTGGAATCCCTCACTAAAATAAGGTCCTGTTTAGTTAGGAAAGCATTTACAAGTTTATTTTTACACATATCAAAACAATCTTAAGAAGGAACTTACAAGAGGAGCTACTTGAGAGGGTAAGTGGTTGAGAGCTGCTCAGGCTGTTCTACTGACCTAAAATGAATCAATTAATCCAAAAACACATATACATAACTGTTTTCCTTTAGACTGATGGTAATACAATCAACACAAATATTTATCAGTTCATATTAGGAATGGAATGTAAGTACTGGTTTCTTAGTTCACATTAACCTACCATGTTATCCCAACCTCTACACATAACATAATTTGGAAAATGAGATCTGCTTTGTCTTACAAATGTTGTAGAACATGAAAATCTAATCTAGACATTTTTCCTGGCCATCTGGGTATGGCCTACTGTTACTAACTACTGAGGAGAATATCTTTATACATGGTGAGTATGCTTCCAAAACAGTTGACTCTGTCCTGTTGCAAGAGAGAGAGGTTTAAGCTGTTATTCTGTATCTGTTTCCCTGGAGGTAAGCCCCATGACAGACAGACTTTACCTTCTTAGGGTCCAAGATCACTGCAGATAAAAAGGTGACTGATTCTTGGGAGACAAGCTATGAGACACCTAGGGAGCACAGTGAAAAGTAGGGGCATTACCTTGCAAACAAAAGTTCGCATAGTCAAAGCAATGGTATTCCTGGTGGTAATGTATGGGTGTGAGAGCTGGACCCTAAGGAAAGCTGAGCATAGAAGAATAGATGCCTTTGAAATGTGTTGTTGGAGGATTGTTTTGAGAGTTCCCTGGACAGCGAGGAGGACAAATAGATTGATCTTAGAATAAATCAACCCTGACAGTTCCTTGGAAGGTCAAATAGTGAAGATGAAGCTAAACTACTTTGGACATCAAATGAGAAGAGAGATTCACTTGAGAAAGCCTTGATGCTGGGAAAGGTGGAGGGCAAAAGAAGAAGGGGGCAGCAGAAAATGAGATGGCTAGATGGCATTGTTGGGTGGGTTGAGGAGGATGGTGGAGGATGGGTGTGTGTGTGCCTGGTGAGCAATGGTCTATGGGATCTCAAAGGGTCAGACTCAACTATGTGACTGAACAATAACAAAGCCCCATGAAACACAATGGGACTTACTTCTGAGTAGGGATGGAAAATGTTGCTTCTGTCATTCTTGCACAGGAAAACAAGAAATCACAAACTTTTCCTTCTCCCTTGAAATGTGACAAGTTACATTGTTGTTGTTGATAAGAATACTCATATTGCAAGGATCATTTTTATATAAATTCACCTATTGTCCAGTTTGCACAAATTATGTAAATTGACTAGTTAAACTAATATAGCTGCTGTCCTGCTCAGGTCAGAAGTATTGGAAAGATTGCTTGTGCCTTTTCAACCATTCAGCCAGTTATTTTGTGATTGATGTGTGTGCGTACGTGTACTTGGTTTACAATTGGAAAAAGGCACATGATTCACACATGTCATGCAAATATAGAAAACCTCAAAGGGGTAAAAAGCACTCCTCTCATTCTCTCATGGAAGGTGAGCAATCTTACAAAATCCAGTCAACTCCCAACAAGCTCATCTTGTAGAGCATGAGTAACTTAAGAAGATTGTTTCATATTCCCAATTTTCAGTAGATATTAATGGACTGCATCATCAGGTTCCTTCATTTATCACCAAATTCTTCAGCCCTGGTGGCACAGTGGTTAAATTACTGTACTGCAACCAAACATTTGTGAGTTTGATCCTAACCAGGGCTCAGAGTTGACTTAGCCTTCCATTCTTCTGATGTCAGTAAGATGAGTACCCAGCAAATTGGGGGTAAAATCCTAATTAACTTGTGAACTTCTCAGAGAGTGTACTAAGCACTATATAAGTGGGATTACTTTGCTTCAGTCCAGTTTGCAATGTGAATCATGTTCTTCCTCATTCAGATTATATTAAAACAACCTAGTATCTAAGGTCCTGGACTAAAACTACTATTATCTCTTGCCAGCATGATTATTCCCACTGCTGGCTGTTCATAAGAAGAGTTGTAGTGCAACATGGCTGAAGACATCTGGTTCAGGTACAGCCACCTTGTTATTTTGGTGAATTGAGAGTTTATCATCTTGGTTATTTCTGTGACCAGCAAAAGTGCAACAGAGACAAAGCTTGCTAAGAGATTTCCTGAGAGTGCTCATCTCTATGTTACCCATTTAAGGGAAACTGCAATGTTGCTTTATAACTGATTTCTGAACGAGGGAACCAGAGTTTTTAAATAGAATGAGAGTATTGTAATAAAAACAAATTTAAGTCAGTTCAGTGAAAAACAAATTGGAAAGTATAGCATGACTTTCAACTGAATGAAAAGTATAAAAAATTGGAATATAGCTATTAATGATAACTTAATGTCTGATATTAACTTAATATTAATATTAATTAATATTGAAATTAGCAGGCCCTATCACTCCTTGGAAAATAGATGGGGAAGAAGTAGAAGCAGTGACAGACTTTACATTTCTAGGATCAAAGATCACTGCAGATGGTGATTGCAGCCATGAAATACAAAGGCAACTAATTCTTAGGAGACAACCTATGAGAAACCTGGGGAACATAGTTAAAAGTAGGGACATCACCTTGCAAACAAAAGTCCGCATAGTCAAAGCAATGGTATTCCCAATAGTAATGTATGGTTGTGAGAGCTGGACCATTAGGAAAGCTGAGGGCAGAAGAATAGACGCCTTTGAAACATGGTGTTGGAAGAGAATTTTGAGAGTACCCTGGAGAGCAAAGAGAACAAATAGGTCAATCTTAAAAGAAATCAACCCAGACTGCTCCTTGGAAGGTCAAATAGTGAAGATGAAGCTAAAGTACTTTGGACATCAAATGAGAAGAGAGGATTCACTTGAGAAAGCCTTGATGCTGGGAAAGATCAAGGGCAAAAGAAGATGGGGGCGACAGAGAATGAGATGGCTAGATGGTATTATCGACGCAATGGACACAGAGCTGGGTGTGTTGAGAAGGATGGTGGAGGATAGGAGTGCCTGGCGTGCGATGGTCCATGGGATCACAAAGGGTCGAACTCAACTATGCAACTGAACAACAACAACAACAACTTTAACTTAAAGAAAGATTCTTTTTAATATTGATACAGTAGAATCCCGTATAACAAATGCCTCTTATAGCAATTAAATCGTACAATGACAAGTATTTGAAAAAACATTGTGCCCCTTATAACAACTAAAATCATTATATGATGCAATGCTTCTCTATGGGGAAAATAGTCCAACCAATGATTTTTTGTCATTGTACAATTTTTCCCATAGAGATTATCGTTGTACGATGCATCCCATAGGGATAATTGCTATACGATGCATGCATCGTATAGCAATTAAATCGTACAACGACTAGCCCCACAGAACAAATTAAAGTAATTATACGGGGTTTTACTGTATTTGGAAAGAATGTATTGAGTTTATGTTAATAAAAGGGAAGGATTATATTTCACAAGAATCAATGCAGTTTTGGAAGGAGAATGGGACTCTGTAAAGAAAGAAAAACTTCATATGGTGTGGTGGGGAGCAGCATGTTTTGCATTGTTGTCTTGGTTTTGTTATTAATGTGGGAGTTGCTTTTATTTGGTTGTATTTTAGTTTAATATATAATTAAAAAACAAAAGAAACAGATTCATGCAAAAATATTAATATCTCAGGAAACTGGCATTTTTTAAAAAGAAAGTGTGTATTTATTACTGCAATTAGAATAAAAATTGTTCTTCTGTTTCACGTGCCTAGCATTTCCTGAGGAAAACACTTTTAGTTTCAAAAATCATCTTCATAATATACAATCAGGTCCTCTTGAAAAACAAATAGTCTGTGTCATACATGTCAACTAGAAAAGAGTTTGTATTTGCTAATGTTGAATTATTACAGAGGCCATTAATTTGGAAAATACACATGAGATTACAATAAAATTCTTTTCTTTCTCCTTTCAAACTTTCCATTATGCAAGTACTGCTGAACAACCAGTAATTATTTTCTGCTTTTATACACTCAAGATGCAATTCTCTACTCACTGACCTTCTAATAAACCCCATTGAACACAGTGGGATGTACTTCTAAACAAGTATTACAAAATTGCACTAATTTGTGATAAGCCTTTAAAGAAAGTTTTTCTGATAGTGAAGGAGGAAGAACTAGAGAGATGAAAAAGAAAGAAAAATAAGATTTTCTTAAGTATTTGGGGAAAAACAGGGGTTAAAAGTTTTGGAAAGTAAAACTAAAGTGAATGCATCATCATACTCATTGGTAAAAATATTAATGTTTTTGATGTTCAGACCAAAATATCAGCTTCTAAGGCAGTTTACATTATAAGACAGCAGACAATAGCTTATACAATTCATTAGAAAGTACAGTGCCTTCAATTGTATTGCAAGTGCATCAAATAGAAAGTTAATCCTCGGCAACAACATCATTTTGCAAATTGCAATCCTCCCAAACCATGACAACTTCAACTTCTGAAAACTTTGTATTTTGTTCTTAAATTCTGCTTTGAAGCTGTCATAGTTCAGTCTTTTAAGTTCTTCCAATCTGTTTGAGATAGTTATCCCCAAATATTTCAACTTTTCTTTAATTTGTATATTAAATAACCCGCCATCTTTTCCTTCTCCTCTTCCCCCATATTGCACAACATCATTTCCGATTTATCCCAATTTATCGTCAATCTAGTTATAGCCTCAAAGTCCTCTATTTGTTCTTTAATCCTATCCATTGCCGCCTCAGGGTGTTTCACCATTAGCAACGTATCATCTGCATACATACTCACTTTATTACCCAATATCCCTTCTGTACTTGAATCCTCCCTTATATTTTTAGCTAAAATTTCCATTGCCATAATAAACAAAATAGGAGATAGTGGGCAGCCCTGCCTAGTGCCTGCCTCAAGCTTTACCTCATCTGTAACCTCTTCATTTACTCTAATCCTAGCACTCCCTTTTTGATATAATAGATCAATTACCCTTCTAAATCTATACCCGAATCCATAGTTTTTAACTATTTCCTTGATGGAAGACCATTGTAACGAATCAAATGCCTTAAAAATATCCAAAGATATTAAACCCACCTTTTCCTTCATCTGATTAACATTATCAATTAAGTCTAACACCCTCCTAGTCAAATCAGCCATATGCCTTCCTTTTAAAAAACCAACTTGATCGACATTTATATATTCCCCCATAAATCTATTTAACCGATTAGCCAATATTGCTGTGAAGATCTTGGCATCTTGATTTATAAGAGAAATTGGTCTATATGATTCCACTTTTTCCAAATTCTTTCCCAATTTTGGCAGCAGAACAATTATGGTCCTATACCATGAAGTTGGAATTTGTCCACCATCTAGAATATAATTATATAATTTCTCTAACTTTGGAACCACAACGTCTTTAAATTCCTTATAAAACTCTGTCGATAATCAATCATCTCCCGGGGCTTTCCCCAACTTCAAACCACTAATTACCTCTTTTACCTCTTTATCAGAAACCCATTCCTCCATTTTTCCCTGGTGTTCCTGCTTTATTCCATTCCCTAACTGCCTCTCCAATATCCTTTTAAGCTTCCCAACATCTATCTCTTTTTTTGCATATAGTGCTTGATAGAAATCCTTCACAATTTTACATTTATCACTAATCTTATTGCACCTTATCCCTTGTTTATTAACCAGCACCCCAATTTCCCTTTTTTCCTTTTTAACTTTAGCCGCTCTTGCTAATAATCTTGAGTTTTTGTTGCTAAATTCAAAGTACTCTCTATTTAAATATATCAAATCTCTTTTAACTTTATCTATATCCTTACCCATTAATTCTGCCTTAAGTCTTTGTAATTTAGCGGGAAAAAAATTATCCTTCATTTTTGAGTGTTCTTCCTGTAGTTGTTTTATTTCTTTTTCTTTTTCCTCCTGGTCTGCCTTATATCTTCTGTACTTTATACTCGCCAACTTTATACTTTCCCCTCTGAAAACCGACTTCATGGCATCCCAAACCACATTAAAATTTACCTCTTCATTATCATTCCACTGCCAGCTTTCCATCCAACTTTCCATAATTTGTTCTTTACATTTTTGGTCTTTAAACAGTCTCCAACTTCTTCCTCTCCTGGAAATTAATGAGTTTCAAAAGATGTTCAATAATTTTTGCAACGGAGGTAAAAAATCTAGACTTTCAAAGAAATTCTGGTATCTGCCTCAGAAAGGAGGGGGTTTAGGAATGCCAAATTTGTTAGCGTATTATCGAGCATTTCAAATTAAGAATGTTGTGAAGATCTTGGCAAGAGGAAAAGTAATTTGGGAGGAAATGGAGATGAAAGATTATAAGAATATTGGTAAAATGTTTTTTTTGGGGAACTAAGGTTAAAATGATAGGTACAAGTAATACTATGATGAGGGGACTCATGAGGGTGTGGAAAAGATTAAAGAAAGATCTGATCCCAGATCTCTCTCCAATTTTGGAATTGGCAGATATGGCGTGTTTTCCGATAAAAATAGACCAAAAAAAAAGAAATATTGGATAAAAATGAAGTTTTCTTGGTGAAAGAATGGCTAAGGGTTTGCGAAGATGAAATTAAGAAGAAAAAACTGTTTGAACAGTTAACATTGGATTGGTTTCAGATAATAAAGGTTGATAATAGGAATAAAAAAATATAGAAGAGAATTAGGTACAGATAGAGAAAAGACTGAATTCGAGGAATTGGTTTTAAAGATTAGAAAAAGCGAGAAAAGCATTAAGGGTCTAGTAAGTAAACTTTATATTTTAATAAACAAGGGTAGTGATCCACAGGAAGATTTGAAATTGAAGTGGGAACAGGACTTGAATATAAAGCCTGGAAAGGATGAATGGAGAAATGAGTGGAAAAAGAGGATAATGAGAACAATGTCAGTAAGAATTAAGGAACATAACTATAAAATGTTGTGGCAATGGTACTTGACACCACTGAGGTTGCACCAGATTGATAATAAAAGGGATAATTTATGTTGGAGATGTAAAGATACTGTTGAAACCTATGAGCATATGTGGTGGAGCTGTAAAATGATAAATGAATTTTGGAGAAGAATAGAAAGAGAGATGGGGGAAATAATGGGTAAGAAAATTAAGTTGGCGTCAGGTACCATTTTGCTAACAGATGTGGAAGGTATGTGTTTGAATAAGGAGGAAAAAGAGTTATTAGAAATAATGTTAACTACGGGTAGACAATGTATCGCTAGAAATTGGAAAAATGATGTAATTATACAGACGGTAGAATGGTACAAGGAAATGTGGAACCTAGCATTGAATGACAAATTGACATGGGAGATAAAAGTAAAAAGGGATAAATTGAAGGAAAATAGATTTTGGAGTATTTGGAAGCCTTTTGTCGATCACTCCCTTATGGGTAGGGATAGTTTTAGACCTGTACCATCTCAAAGTAGTTTTTGGAGATAATACAGTGACTAAACTCTCCGGGGCAATGTAAATATACACTGGGTGATTTGTAATTTGAAAAGTGGGAGCTTGATGGTTGCTAATAAACAATTGTAATACTGAAAGCTTTTATGAAGGTTATGGTTATAGTACTAATTTATAGTGTGGATATTCAATAGTGTGTGCACTATGACAATTAACTAGTTCAAACATCATGTATGTGGTTATTTTTCATGAGTTTTATGTATTATTGTTATGATATTTGATGTATTGTTTTTGTATGTTTGTTTTTTCTGAAAATAAATAAAAAAAATTAATAAAAAAAGAAAGAAAGTACAGTGGTTCTTCTTCTTTTGTGTCCAAGTCAGTCTTTAAACTGCCAGAATGAAGCCACTTTCTTGGCTTTGTCATTGAGCAAACTTAAATTCTCATCAGTTTCTGGTAATAACTGGCAGACCAGCAAATGAGCTTGATTCTGTATCTCTCCACATTAAAACAGCTTGTTGTTTTCTGCCAGCAATCCCCACTTTGGGTGTGTTGGTCATACATTTAGGGACTCTGACCATCAGCCTATTCAGGGTCCTTCAGTGAGCTCTTTCTCCATCTACACACATACATACATCTTTGCAGGCGCACCCCCCCAATAACGGACACAGACAACATTGAAAGTGGATAACAGCAAAGGGCCACATTTATTGATTCAATGCCCTAGTCCGAATTATAAATTTGTATTGGTAAAACGACCAATCATAATTCGTAAGGCAAGCAGGCCGAAGTAACACTGGTAAGGTACCACCCCAAAATTGCCAATGGCAATTGGTTACTGTTGTGTTCTAATGGTTTTACCTTCCACATGGATTACAATGTATCTGAGCCAATGTAACCTTACCTATAGCAACAATGTAACCTTCAGCTGTATCATATAAACCCTGTAATAGGACGCGAGCTAATGACCACCAGCTGGCAGCAGCGAGCGTCCAAGCTCTCTTGGTCCGAACTCATCAAGGGCAACAGCGCGGGAAGCTTTCCCGCCACCACCCACACCTGGACAAGAAGGGCGTGACCCGCAATGACGTCACGCAGACAGTAGCCAATGGGCTACCATGGCACCACGTTCAAATGTATTACCACTGTATATAAAGAGCTATCGATCCACCATTACCTCATGTTCCCTCTGTCCACGATGCAATAAACCTGAGTTAACCCAGCCCGAGGCTGTGTCCTGTGTCTTGGTTTTCATACACTAAATTGGCGACGAAGGTGGGATTAATGGATCCCCAAGGAGCGTTCCAGGTGTCGCGTTTACAGTTCGGCGTGAACTCGGCACCCGGCCTTTTTCAGTCGCTTGTGGAACGCCTCCTGAAGGGGCTGGAGGGGGTGTTGCCTTATTTTGATGACGTATTAATAACAGGGGGGAGTGAGGCCGAACTGGCAAAGAGATTGGACAAAGTACTAACAGTGTTCGAGAAAGCGGGGCTGAGACTGAGGAAGGACAAATGTGTCTTTTTCGAAACCGAGGTCGAGTTCTTAGGGTTCTGGATCACACCCGAGGGTATCAAGCCATCCAAATCCAAAGTAGCAGCCATCAAAAAGGCCCCTCGCCCCACATCCAAAACCGAGCTACAGTCATTCCTGGGGCTCCTCAATTTTTACCATACATTCCTTCCGCGGAAGGCGTCCGTGGCCGAACCGCTTCATCGGTTGCTTAAAAAAGAGGAGACTTGGATGTGGGGTGACGAGCACGAGAGGGCGTTCAAAGAACTAAAGCAACTCTTGACCTCTGACGCAATCCTAACGCATTTCGACCCCAAACGGCCGGTGGTCCTAGTCTGTGATGCATCACCGGTGGGGGTGGGGGCGGTGCTTTGCCACGTGTTGGATGACGGAAGGGAGGCCCCGGTTGCATTTTATTCAAGGTCCCTGTCCCAGGCAGAGCGAAATTACGCACAAACCGACAGGGAGGCATTAGCAATAGTAGCGGGGACCAAAAAGTTTCACGATTTTTTGTATGGCCGCCCGTTCAAAATCGTGACGGATCACAAGCCCCTGTTAGGGATTTTCACGGCAAGCAAGCCCACCCCGCAGATCCTATCCCCGAGAATGCTGCGATGGGCCATTTTTCTCAACGCATACCAACACGAGTTGGAGTACCGGCCCGGAAAAGAGATCAGCCATGCTGATGCACTTTCGAGATTCCCTTTGCCCTTGTCGGACGACCAAAAGGCTAGAGTAGGAAGAGACCGCCAGGTGTTACTAATTGAGGTTTTAGATGCACCCCCAATAGTACCAGCCGATATTGCTAGGGCGACAGGCAAGGACAGAACGCTCGAGAAAGTCAGCTCATGGGTACAAAAGGGGTGGCCGGCATCGTCCCCAAGCACGGAATTCGACCCATTCTTTCGGAAAAAACTAGAGTTGTCCCTAGAAAGGGGGTGCCTGTTGTGGGGCCAACGGGTGGTGGTTCCTACATCCATGCGGCCGAGGGTGCTCAAACTGCTGCACGTCAGCCACCCGGGCATCGTTCGTTCGAAAGCGCTGGCCCGCAGTTACTTTTGGTGGCCACAGCTGGACGCGGACATTGAACACATGGTCGGCACTTGTGAGGCATGCCAGGGATCCCGACCAGAGGCGGCCCGCCTCCCGCATAGGGAATGGGACACAGCAAGGGGGCCGTGGTCCAGAGTACATGTAGATTTCGCTGGCCCATTTCGAGGAACCTTGTTTCTCCTGGTGGTGGATGCGTTCTCCAAGTGGCTGGAGGTTATCCCAGTAAAGAGCACGTCCTCCGCCACGACAATTGGCCAGCTACGGAGAGTCTTTTCCACGTTCGGTTTACCCGACACTTTAGTCAGCGATAACGCGAGTTGCTTCACCTCCTCGGAGTTCGGGGCATTCATGGAGGCAAACGCCATTCGGCATGTCACATCCGCGCCGTTTCACCCGGCCACGAATGGCCAAGTGGAACGGTTGGTGCGTACAACAAAGGATGCGCTGCGGCGCATGGGCCCGGGGGACCTGAATCACCAAGTATGTCAGTTCTTGTTAGCGTATAGGGTGACCCCCTTAGCGTCAGGTTACTCGCCGGCAGAGCTCTTGATGCGGCGAAAACTGACCACGATTCTGTCCAGGCTAGACCCGACGAGAGTCGAGGATAAAGGAAAGAACATAGGGTTGGCAGTCTCGAAAGGGTTCGCCGCCGGCGACCCTGTTCACTGCAGGAACTATGCAAGCGCAGGGCCAGCCTGGGTGCCAGGAACGATAATAGAGCAGACGGGGCCAGTGTCATATCGGGTGGAAACGAGCACCGGCCTCCTCTGGAGGAGACACGCTGACCAACTGAGGCGCCGAGTGAGTGAAGGGCCGGTCAGTGGGGCTCAGCAACAGGATTCAGCGATAGGGTTCTCCCCCACCCGTTTAGCCCAAGGGGGAGAAAATGAGGGACATCAGTCCGAAACCGGGGGGGAAAGCAGTGATCCCGACTCATATCCTTTTGATACCCCAGTTCTATCAGAGCCCGGGGGGAGGGGAAAGGAATGTGCGGCCGCCGCCGCGCCCCCTGAATGTAATTTTGATTTTGATTTTGACTTTGCGAGCCGGGGGGGTTTTCAGGAGTGTTCCCCCACCCATCCAAGCGAGAAGAGGGGTTTTTCGTTAGCCCCCAGTGCCCCCGGTTCTTCCCTGAGAAAGAGCACACCTCCCAACAACGCCGCGGAGCCGCGGCAAGTCACTAACGAGTCTCCCTCTCCAATTACAGGGCAGGAAACCAGGGGACAAAGAGAAGGTAGCAAACCCGGGGAAAGGCAGCCCGCATCGAGACCCCAGCATGTTCGAAATAAGCCATCTTGGCTGAGAGACTTTGTCTCCTAAGGGGGGGGGAGTGTGTTTAAGTGTGGGCTCGAGACATTGTCTCGTCCTAGGGGGGAGGGGTGTTGTGTTCTAATGGTTTTACCTTCCACATGGATTACAATGTATCTGAGCCAATGTAACCTTACCTATAGCAACAATGTAACCTTCAGCTGTATCATATAAACCCTGTAATAGGACGCGAGCTAATGACCACCAGCTGGCAGCAGCGAGCGTCCAAGCTCTCTTGGTCCGAACTCATCAAGGGCAACAGCGCGGGAAGCTTTCCCGCCACCACCCACACCTGGACAAGAAGGGCGTGACCCGCAATGACGTCACGCAGACAGTAGCCAATGGGCTACCATGGCACCACGTTCAAATGTATTACCACTGTATATAAAGAGCTATCGATCCGCCATTACCTCATGTTCCCTCTGTCCACGATGCAATAAACCTGAGTTAACCCAGCCCGAGGCTGTGTCCTGTGTCTTGGTTTTCATACACTAAAGTTACAATGTATCAATTTGTATCAATTTGTTTGTTAACAACAAACAAATTGTTGACCGTAGTCAATAACTAACTCATGACCCCACCCTCTGACGCGTATCCGTGAAATCACAGGGGTGATGCATGCTGGTTAGCAATCATCATCACCCCATCGCCTGGTTCGTCGTTGACCGGACAACGTTTAACTACTTTATTCCTGTCTAGTGTTGTCCAGTCAATTGCGAACCTGCCGGATACTTGTGGGTCATACTGTTTACCTTACCAGTGCTACCCGCCCATGTGACCAAAGTCAACAGTAGGAACGAAGAAAGACCCCTATATCAAACCATAGCAACAGTGTGGGATGGGCAAAAAAGCCAGGACCCGAAGCCAATATGGGTCCCAACCAAAAATTCCCACCCGGCCCCGAAGCGACCATAATCACACTGTTAACTAGGGAGGGGGTGGAGGGGAAAAAACTTCTCCGCTCCGTCGCTGAGGCAAAATGGCAGCGCGGCTGCCTCGTGGCCACCCCTTTTATAAGGGAGCTGGCCACGCCCCTAACTACCCGGATTCTCTGTCCTGTGGGGGGGGCCCGCAAAGGGCGCGGCGGCCATTTTGGCGCCGCGCTTGCATTGCAGGCGCACCCCCCCAATAACGGACACAGACAACATTGAAAGTGGATAACAGCAAAGGGCCACATTTATTGATTCAATGCCCTAGTCCGAATTATAAATTTGTATTGGTAAAACGACCAATCATAATTCGTAAGGCAAGCAGGCCGAAGTAACACTGGTAAGGTACCACCCCAAAATTGCCAATGGCAATTGGTTACAATGTATCAATTTGTATCAATTTGTTTGTTAACAACAAACAAATTGTTGACCGTAGTCAATAACTAACTCATGACCCCACCCTCTGACGCGTATCCGTGAAATCACAGGGGTGATGCATGCTGGTTAGCAATCATCATCACCCCATCGCCTGGTTCGTCGTTGACCGGACAACGTTTAACTACTTTATTCCTGTCTAGTGTTGTCCAGTCAATTGCGAACCTGCCGGATACTTGTGGGTCATACTGTTTACCTTACCAGTGCTACCCGCCACACGGAGGGGCTTCACAGAAGACCTGACGCCCCCCCCAGACCGTCAGCTCGGTCAACAGGCCTGCTCGCCAGTCACCCAACAGGAGGTCCATACCTCCTCGCGACAGATGGACCCCATCCCCTGCATACAAGTCATAATTTTGTAGACTAATATCGGGGTGATGACTAACCCGTCCCCAAGCCCTGGTGGTAAGAAACCGCGCCACTGCCTTATTGACCGCGCGCCTAGCTCGGTCAAGAGCCAGGAGGTTAACGCCCCCTCTGTAAGAGTGGCGCGGAACAATGTCCGACCAAACCAGGGCTGTGGCAGGCCAGACATAATGCAAGTAGGCGAGGTCCTCGCAAATCGCATGCTTGAGCGATAAGCCGGTGACCTGGCCCAAATCATTGCCCCCCAGGTGGATGATTAGAATGTCAGGCGGGTCAGCCCCCAGGCCAGAAAAAAGGAAAGGCCGCAGCTCCTGCCATAACATCCCAGGCTTACCATGCCATGCGAGACTGGCGTGGTCACCCAGTCCCAGTCGGGGTCCCCACTCTGTCGCCGCAGCGTAACGCGCTGCCCTGAGCACATAGCTGTGGCCCACCAGCCATACTGTCACCGGTGTAATACGACACCCAGGGTCTGTAAGAAAATTGAGAAAAAGGGAAGGTAAGGTGACTGGATTGGTACTCATGGCGGGAGTGGGCGCACATAAAACTGAAAACATTGTGAGCCCCACCTCCCCATGCTACGTATGTCAGCCCCAGAGTACCCAAAAGCAGCTGCTGTAGAGGCTGCACCAATACGGAACGAATGTGTGCCATAACGGGCACCTGGTAGGCCCACCCTGGTGAGGGCTCTGGCTGTCACCTTCCAAAACTGAAATTTAGTAAGGGGAGACCCATCTTGGTGACAGAAAAATGGGCCGTGGTGCATGCCACGCAGTGCCAGGTATTCCTGTAGGGCACCAACCGGACAGATGTCTGCCAAAGAACACCGTAGGAGTCTTACTCCACTGCCTACGCCATGCTGATCTGTTTTAGAGGAGCGAATCCTCAACTGGGCCCAGTCTTTGGCAACATAGACATCTCCGAGTTCCAGTGCCCTACCACTTGCATCCGCCTTAGACAGCATCACGAGTTCGCTGACGCGGAGCGCTCCAAAAAATGCCACCGTTGTGGCTGCATGAAAAAGGGCTGCCTCATAATGATCAAAACAGAGGCCTGGCCAGCCCCGGGCCAACTGGGTAAGAACCCCTGGGGAAATAGGGTGCCGGTCGTCCGGGCAACGCCCGCGCTCGCGCACCCACCCCTCCAAAACGTGTCTCACACGGAAGTCAGAGGTGGTATCCACATGACCCCCTACTTTGGCCATAAAAGCCAACGCCGAGAGCTTGGATGCTATGGTGCGAGGTGCAAGGCCCTGTGCATGCAGGTGAACCATGAACCGCAGAACATGGTCCACCGGGATAGGCCAGGTCTCTGGCAAGTGAAATTGAGTAGCAAAAGCCCTATACGAATTGAATGCTTGTTGATACGCCTTACGCGTGCGTGGCGCTAGTGACAGGCCAATCGCCCGGTTCACCTCTCCTTGCCAATAGTCCACATCTCGTCCGGGAGTGGCGAGGGAAATTCCTCCGCATCCGGGGCCAAGGCGCGGAACCGGGAGATCTGCAGGCGGGACAAAGCGTCAGCAATATCGTTATTAACCCCTGGGACATGCCTGGCCCTGAACAAGACGTTGAGGCGCAGGCAGCGCAGCACAAAATGGCGCACTAGATCCATGACTCTGGGCGATTTAGAAGTCTGTGCATTGACAATGTGTACAACGGCAGCATTGTCGCACCAGAAATGCACCACCGAATTAGCCCACTGTTCGCCCCATAGCATCAAAGCCCCCAGAATGGGAAAAAATTCCAGGTATGTGAGATCCCGCAGGCGACCTGTGCCTGCCCATGCCGGTGGCCACCCACCATAGGCCCACTTCCCATTGAAGTACATCCCATAACCCAGGGATCCTGAGGCGTCAGACTGGATCTGGAAATTGGGGGATGCCAGGAGGTCAGACCTCCAAAATGAGACCCCATTAAACTCCCTCAGGAATTGCAACCAGACGAACATGTCTGCCCTGATACCCCGGGTAAGCCTGACTCTGTGGTGGGGCCTGGATAACCCTGCCATGGCGTCGCATAAGCGCCGGGCGAAAGCCCTGCCCGGTGCGACCACCCTGCAGGCAAAATTGAGGTGCCCGTGTAGCACCTGCAGTTCCCTCAGGGATGCCTTACGCTTGGCCAGCAATTCCGAGATAAGGGTCACTATCCTGGACACCTTATCACCCGGTAACCTAGAAGCCTGTACTACTGTATCAATCTCAACCCCCAGGAATACTAGTTCGGTCGACGGGCCCTCGGTCTTTTCGGGCGCTAAAGGGACACCAAGTTCCTGCATTAGCGTCTGAAATGTATTGAGGAGACGTGCACACGTGTCCCAGCCCCGTTCACCCCCGAATAAAAAGTCATCCAGGTAATGGGCTACAGACCGGGACCCTGACCTGCGGACAAAAGCCCACTCTAGGAAGGTACTAAAACGCTCGAAAGCCGAGCATGATATGGAGCAGCCAAAAGGCATAGCCTTATCAAAATAATACTCCCCTCTAAATTTAAAACCCAGCAATTCAAAGTCGCCCGGGTGCACTGGCAAGAGGCGAAAAGCTGACTTAATGTCGCACTTGGCCAGCAAGGCACCCGGGCCACACGAGCGCACCATGCGCAGCGCATGGTCGAACGATATATACCTGACCGAACAAAGGTCATCAGGTATCGCATCGTTGACCGATCGGCCGGCTGGGTAGGACAAATGATGAATAAGGCGAAACTCACCTAGGGACTTTTTAGGAACCAAACCCAATGGCGAAACCTTAAGGTTGGGAAAAGGGGGTGCGGGAAAAGGTCCGGCGACCCTGCCCGCGTCTAATTCCTTTTTAATGCTGGCCGCGGCTACCTCCTCCCTTCCTCTGAGGGATAAAAGGTTGGGAGCATCCTGAGGGGATCTATCACCTATAAAAGGGATACGAAATCCCTGCTTAAAACCTTGGATGAGATACTCTCTGTCTTCTCCCCTTGGGTACGATGCGAGCCAGCGCTCCAGCATGTCCACCTTAATTGGGGAGGGGGCCTTTCGGAGAACTAGTTCCATCCGTGGCAGGCTTGCCAGCCCACTGTCCACCCCTCCCTCTGCCTCGCGCCCCCCCAGGCTTGGGACAAGCAGAGGCTGCATGGGGACCAGAACATGTGGGACACTCGCGCTTATACCTGCAGTTCTTCCGACTGCAGGAACCATTGGACGAGAAAGTCCAGCACAGCAGGCGGGCTGGAACCCCCTGCCCCGCCAGTTGGCGGGTAACCTGCGCTGGAGCTGCTCGCTGGACCGCATGTCCACAATGGTATCTATCCCCCGGGGCAGGACGTGTGGGTGTCATATACAAGAGCCACAGTCTCTGGCACGGCTCATCCCATCTCATCTCGGGGTGTAGGGGAATCCTCATACGGAATTCCTCATCGTATGCTAGCCATGAGGGGCCCGGGAAATCTACCATCGCCCTATATATGTTGTCCAAATATTGGACCATGGGAATAGCTAGATCCGGCCGCGCCCTCAAATATACCGCCATGTATATTAAATAAGCGGGGAGCCAGTTGGCCCAGGTACGCGGCGGCTTACGGCGGCGTGCCTGCTCCTTGTCCTTCTCATCCTGACCCTCCCTTTCTTCCTTGGTGGGCTCTCTGTTCAGGAGTGAGAAGATATCTACGTACTCCCCTCGCCATTATCTTTTCTCTGGTAGCCTGTGCCAAGTGATCACCCAGTGGCAAGGAATACCCTGCCGTCGGCAAAGCCGAAAAGGGGATAGCTGGCCTACCCAAAGGGGCCTGAGTTAACCCTGCCACCCCAAGTACGTTCCCAGCAGTGTAAGAACCGAGGCCCACCCCAGCGGGCATGGTGGCAGTAGTTGTCGCCGGGTGGGTCGCCAGCGGCGTAGCCCCTGCACCACCCGCGCGAGGCCAAGGCCACTGAAAGGTCCCCCCAATATTGGGAATGTGTGTGGATGTACTCGTTTGCACCATATACTCACACGCTGCACCCCCGCGGGCCGCCCCCACCGGGGGTTCTGGCCCACTGGGGGCGTCGGAGCTCACGACCGATGAAGAGCTCATCACCGGGGCTTGACCCGCACCAGGTTGCTGGCTGGGGAGCTGCGAGGCAGTGGCCGGAGCCGCGCCACCCGCCTGCAGCAGCTCAACCCTCGCCGCCGGCCGTTGTCCTGCTGCCGATAGCGCCTCAAAAGGTACCCCAAAAGGGGCGCCTGCCTGACTGGCCCGGGCCAAAGACTCCTCCAAGGCCGCAATACGGGCCAGTAAGGTGTCTACATTGACTATGGGCAAAGAGCCGGCCGGCCCGCCTGGCCCTTGCATGGGTACAGTTCCCTGCACCCCATGGCCCATATATGGCCATTGGCCAGGGCCGAAGCCCGGTAGGGCTGGTGAGGAAACCTGCCAAGGCAGGGCGCCGGGCCACCCCCCAAGGCTAGAGGGCCCCGGGAGAGGCTGCGGCCCGAAAGTAATAGGCCCAACGGATTGGGCAGGAGGAGGAGCGGTGTCCACCACTCGCGGGCCGCGGGCCGGAGCGCCCTCCGCACCCGCACTCTGATCAGGCCAATGGGCGATAGACCCCAAGCCACCAGCCCCGGCCGGGGATGGCAAAGGTGGCTGTTGAGGAGGCGGCACCACGGTCCTCCGACCTGGGTTGCGCCTCCTAACAGCCCGGGCTGAATTCGCGGCAGCCTTCTTTTTGGAAGGCATCTCACCGCAGCGAAAAAGGGAAGCTAGCTAGGCAAAATCGACCCAAAAGGCTTCCCGGTGATACCAACGAGCGACGGAGGCACAGGGAAAAAACTTCTCCGCTCCGTCGCTGAGGCAAAATGGCAGCGCGGCTGCCTCGTGGCCACCCCTTTTATAAGGGAGCTGGCCACGCCCCTAACTACCCGGATTCTCTGTCCTGTGGGGGGGGCCCGCAAAGGGCGCGGCGGCCATTTTGGCGCCGCGCTTGCATTATTCTACCATCAGTCAGCACAAAATAACACACAGAAATTTAAACTAACATTTACGCCTAACAATCTTTACCTTCAGGATATACATACTCTATGTTAGTAGGCCTGAGTCAATACTGTCAATTTTAATCTTGCGACGTTTGAGTGCCAAAAATAGGAATTTTGAATCTCGTATGGCTGACAAAGCAGCAACACTATTCAAGAGAAATCGAACCTGATTTTCTCTAGGCTCAAATCTGATTTGGCAAAGAAGAGGAGCTATGAGTATTTGTCTAATGTCAGCATCGAAAGGTCAGTTCAGAAGGATATGCTTAGTTGACTCAACCGCTTTCTGGGGACAGAGACAGGTTCTTTGGGCATATGGTATACCTTTGTATCTTCCCAATAGAACAGCTGTATTGAGGATGTTCAATCTAGCGGCTGTATAAAGCCTGCAATATTCCACATAACAAATTTCAGCCAAATATGGAGCTGAAGTGCTCTGCCAAATCTGATCCCCCAAATACATCTCCGGTTTCAAAAAAGCAATATCCTCTTGCTTGCCGATATCGCTCAGCCTTTGGGCTATTATGGCTCTAGCTTGAGTGTAAGTCATGGATTCTAGGTACAAATGGGACAACCTGCAAACCTGAACTCTATAAATAATGTCCCTTTCCCAAGATGATTGGAAATTATCCCTTAATATTAAAGGGGCTAGGCCCACAGGTTTAAAACACATCTTGAGCCACAGCTTTACTTTCCAGGCTACATGCCGAAAAGTTTGCCAGCCAACTTCTAATCTCATAACTGCTCCTGCTATTGATGGTGGAATCCTAAATATAGATCTAAGGAACCATGATTGAATTGACTCCAGTTTCAAATAATCTGAATGGGAATCCAGGGGGCTACCCACCAATATAAGAGGAAGGACTTTCACCTGGAACAATCTCAGGACAACCTTCACAGATTGAGCTTGTTTCTTAGCATACAGGGATCTAATTGATAGGGCAGCTTTAGATGCATTTGTAGATACATAGACTCTATGGGCCAGAAAGGACCTATTAGATCGAATTACTTGGCTGAGGTACTTAAAGCAATGGACTTTGTAATTCCATTCATAGCCCAGCTTTAAAGTTTCAGCCAGGGAGAGAAGACCATTATTCTTTCTCCATCTTATAATTCGATTTTGCTCTTGTGTACCCACAATAATGTTTGTTCTTGCCATAAAGCTCTTCCTGGATCTGAGTCAATGGACCTGAAGCACATATCTATTCAGACGATGTAGAGGGTCATTCTCTTGCTTAGTTCCCTTAGTGTCCACTGCTACTTCTCTCCTTATCTTAGTTGAAGCGATACCAACAAGAGGTTATATTTTCTTAACTAGTGTAGGTTTGAGGCATACTGTCACTGTGTGTATTGTTTGATTAACAGCAATGTCAACTCTGCTTCAGAGTTGCTCAGGGCCAAGACCAATGTACCCAGCAGGGATGGTTGCACTCAACATGTATAGTTTTTCAACATCCTGATCTTATTGTTTCATGTACTAACTTGAGCTTTGGTATTCAGGCAGTGCTGCTTAAAAGAGAGCATCCTGTTAAGTGTCATGCCAAGGCATTTCAGTGCTGAACAATATTGTAATCAATTCCCTTGCCACATAATATCCAACTCAACCCCTGCCTCGAAGATGGAAAGCACACACTTGAGTCTTATTCAAGTCAGGCTTCAAATGGTTGATGGTGTAATACTGTTCTAATTCTTCAAGTGCTCCAGTAGGTTTTCAGCTATTTCATCAAAGCTTGATCCTTGTATGGCCATTGCTATGTCATCCGCATAGATGAACAATGAAGTATTGTCAGGAACTGGTTGATCATTCGTGTATATATTATACAGTGTTGGAGATAATACACTTCCTTGTTACAGTCCATTCTTCTGCAACTTCCATCTACTATTCTTGTCATTCCTCATCTCATGGAATCTCCGGTTCTAGTGGAAACTACCAATGATCTTAGTAAACATATTATCTCTGGTGAGATTTTTTATTTTATGGTGCAGTATCCTATGATTTGCATTTTTGAAATGGTAGCTGTGTTAGTCTGTGCTTCAATAGAATTCTCATCCACAGTCTCAGGCTACCTCTCAGAACAAAGGAAGAACTTGGTGCTTGGCCTGGGCCACTCACATAATAGATGCTAGGCCTGAAGGCTAAACTCATTAGCAAATGTGTAATAACAAAATGCTTGTCTTGCATACATCTACTAACCATTTGCAATTCAAAAGGGCAAAGCTTCACAAATAATCTGAAGAAAAGGTATAACAATTGTAAAAAACCTTGATGTCCAAAGTACTTTAGTTTCAAATTCACTATTTGACCTTCAAAGGAGTAGTCAGGGTTGATTTTTTTCTAAAATCGACCTATTTGTTCTCCTTGCTGTCCAGGGTACTCTCAAAACTCTCCTCCAACACAACATTTCAAAGGCATCTATTCTTCTGCACTAAGCTTTCCTTATTTTCCAGCTTTCACAACCATACATTATCACTGGGACTGCCATTGCTTTGACTATGCAAATTTTTGTTTGCAAGGTGATGCCCATACTTTTCACTTTGTTCCCCAGGTTTCTCATAGCTTGTCTCCCAAGAATCAGTCACCTTTTTATTTCATGGTTGCAATCACCATCTGTAGTTATCTTGGATCCTAAGAAGGTAAAGTCTATCACTGCTTCTACTTCTTCCCCATCTATTTTCCAGGGAGTGATAGGGCCTGTTGCCATTATCTTGGTTTTCTTTATGTTGAGTCTTGAGCCAGCTTTTGTACTCTCTTCTTTCAACCTAAGCAGGAGTTTCTTTAGGTCTTCCTAATTTTCTTCTATTAGGGTGTCGTGGAAAAGTCCAATTCTGAGTTGTACTTTTCCCTGAGAATTATACCAAGATGGAGATTTCAATCCGTGGGAGACCCTTTGGAACACATACCAGAGAGAGATTGGAATGTAAACATGTTAGCCTCATGGGTTGGAAGAGATGGAGCCTAATGTGTGATGGACATGTCATGCTGTAAGATTATTGGTTGGAATCCTTTAGGGGAATGGCTGGGAGGCAGACCCTGAGGGAGGAGATAAAACCAAAGGTAGAGCCAGAAGAGAAGACACTCACTTGGATCTTAACTGCAATCATGTAGCTAATTTAGACAGAGGGAGGGCCAAACTGGCTTTTTCCCAGAAAGCCTCTTTCTTTATTTCTTTATTTTGGAATGATTTCTAAGCATCTGATGAACTTTATTCTGTACCTTACATTTATTTCAATATACTTTTAAAATATCAGAAGAGACCTAGAGTGTTTACTTGGCTCAACACTACCTGGGTTGTCGGCCAGGGGGCAGCAGTTCAGAAGCATGAAGGGCTTATTTGGGAGAAAAGTCCTTTCATGACATAGGGTAGTATCATCTGCTTATCTCAAATTGTTGAGGTTTCTCCCAGTAATTTTAATTCCAACTTGTAATTCATCCAGCCCTGCATTGCACAATATGTGCTCTGTATATAAGTTAAATAAGCAGGGTGACAAAATGCAGCCTTGTCTTACTCCTTTTCCTATTCCAACCACTCTGTCATTCTATATTCTGTCCTAACTGTTGCTTCTTGACTCATGCACAGATTTCTCTTGAGACATATAAGGTGTTCTGGCATTCCCATCTCTTTAATTACTTCTTACATTTTGACATCAAATGAGAAGAGAAGAGTCATTTGAGAAAGCCTTGATGCTAGGAAAGGTTGAGGGCAAAAGAAGAAGGGGGCAGCAGAAAATGATATGGCTAGATGGCATTGTTGACGCAATTGGCACAAAGTTGGGCGGGTTGAAGAGGATAGTAGAGGATAGGGGTATCTGCCATGTAATGGTCCATGGGGTCGCAAAGTGTCCGAATTGGCTATGCGACTGAAAAACAACAATAACTGTCATGCTAACCATTCTGTATCTCTGCACCTGATGTGTATAAGTTGATGCCATGGAGTCTCACTCTTATGTCTGATGAAATGGACTTGTTCCATGAAAGCAACCTTAAAATGCAGCAGTTAGTCTTTAAAGTGGCTCAACATTTTTTGTCTTTTTGTTTTGTTTTGCTAGGGTTGATATTATCAAACACTGCAGTTAGGCCAATGAAAACCACTCTCATTATTAGCTTTCTTTCAAAGCCATCCTCAATGTTTAGCATAAGATTAAGGATTTGGCCATAGCCATACCTACCTGGCCTGAAGCCTACTTGTTCCTTAATGATCAATAAATTGAGGAGCATCCTTGGGAAGCCATTGGGAGACTAGGAGTGGAGAGTCTTTAATTTTCAAAAATCATTCCAGTGGTGGCAATATTGCAAAAATAAAGACTCCTCATGCCTGCCACATGTCCATGGAAACGTCTGAAAATGTAGACAGCACTGGCTCTTTGGCTTTAAACAGAGATGAAAACTGAACCCCTAGAATCAGATACAACTGGCTTTCGATCAAGGGTGACCTTTTTCTTTTACCCTTCTCACAGTACACCAACAGCTTCCTGATGATAAAAGGGATTCTGTAAGTGAGGGAATGGAACCAGAAATGCTTTAAAAACCACCAACACCCCCATCACAGGTAATATTAAAATAAATGTTTTAGCTGCACAAGTACAATTTCAGCCATTAAACTGGAAGTGAGTACAGCAATGCAAAGTCACAGGTTCTGTTTCCAGAAACTAAGAAAGGAAGAGCCTGGGTTGTCCCTGTTGTCTTGGAGAATAAAAACACCTGGTATAATTCAGGTTTATAAACTACAGCAAATGGGTATAATGCTGTTTCTTAATGAGTACCAAGAATCTACATGCACAAAAATGTAGAACAAGTACTATATTTTTATCCACATCAAGAAAATAAACAGGGAAGAAGTACAGACTCTTTGTGGTTGATATTTAAACATGGCCTTTAAAATGATGTCAAAAGCAAATTCTACTCTTTTAATATATGCTACTTCTAACTAATGTATTCATGCTCAGGGTGTGATTAGAGTACCACCAGTATGTGTGTCATAACATCCTTGATCTTGTATATCAGTGAATACTAGATTTTAATTTGTATTCCTACAACATACACATTTTGTTGCTTTAATTCCCCTCCCCCATAATTAAATCAAGAGACAAGTCTATCATAACTGGGATAAACTTTCATTTTCTTAAACTAAATATTAATGGTTGTTTTAAGGTATAGTAAATAAATGAGTAACAGTGATGTCAAGCTTTGTTTCAGTTCAAATTTTACCCAATACTTGGTCAATATTTAACAAACTTACTGTATACTGTATTGTCTGTTGGACAACATGCTGTCATTTGTTTTTCAGTATTCTTACTTATAGTTTGCAACCATTTTCTGTACCTGAAAAACAGTTTACAGGCTCTGCTTTCAAAAATTTTAAATTGAAATTGCGGAGATAAAAAGGAAAACAGGCTTGAGACATTAGCTCATTAAAGACTAAAATACCATTTCTATTTTACATAATTTAACATGGCAAACTATATAAAAAAAGGTGAAAACAGCAACCCCTAGGCATGTGTTTAAAACATCCTCATTTAGATGCTAATTTTGATTCCTGGTGTATTGCATGGTGGATTTTTTATTTATTAAAAAAATCCATTAACAAAGGGGCAGACTGCTTAAAAGGCATTATTAGGCAAATATGTACGGGTTTTCTGATATCAAAAAGCCTTTATGGCTGAATACAGCTGCTAAATAAAATATTTACTTTAAAAATAAAGCAAAAATACTAGATTTCTAAACAAGAAAAACAATAATTAAAGGGACCATATATATCAGAAGTTTTTTTAAAAAAAACAACTAAATAAAATCGCTTGAATAAACCTGCTACTTCTTTAAATTGACCACAGATTTTGAAGTATGCAAATAATCTGTGGCAGCAGTAGGAAGTGTTGCACTGAAGAACTGCATAATAGTAAAATTAGCTTTAAAATATTTTGTTTATTGATGATGATGATGACAATGATGACAACATCGATGATTACGATTATGATTACGATTAGCATAGCATTGGCAGAAGAATGAGATGAGGAAAGAGGATACGCAAGTTTGTTGCCTCTTGCGGTGACTGAGCTCATAGTGAACAAAAAGGTTTGTTATTAAAATGAAAATTATTCAGTAAGAAAAGATAGAAGAAAATGTATTGTGTTGACTTAAGCCTCTGAGAACTCCAGTTCAGGAAATTCGCTAACAACCTGGCAGAGATGGAATGAAAGAGAAAGAGAGAGAATGAGAATAAGAGCCTCTACCTAGCTACTGTGTCATCCCCACAATTTTTTTAAACTCAAAGGAGTTTCAAAGTACTTTGTGAATTCACTCCGGCACACTACAGACACTTTGCTTCACACATACTTGTGCCACTGCGTAATGGTTGCCCTTGCTCGAAAGCCAGTCATATCCGACTCTAGGGTTCAGTGCTCATCTCTGCTTATAGCAAAAGAACCAGTGCTGTCTGTGTTTGCAGATGTTTCCGTGGTCATGTGGCAGGCATGACTAGACACCAGAGCGCACGGAACTCTATTACCTTCCCACCGAAGTGGTCCTTATTAATCTACCTGCAATTTCTTGCTTTCGAACTGCTAGGTTGGCAGGAGCTGGGATGACGACGGGAGCTCATTCCATCCTGCAGTACTCGGAAATCGAACTGCTGCCTTCCACCTCCCAGTCAGCATCTTAGCCTATTGAGCCACTGCAGTCCTTGGTATCTATTTATTTACTTGCAATTTCTTGCTTTCAAATGGCTAGGTTGACAGGAGTTGGGATAGAGATGGGAGCTC
This sequence comes from Bradypodion pumilum, assembly GCA_035047305.1. Lineage (NCBI taxonomy): Eukaryota > Metazoa > Chordata > Lepidosauria > Squamata > Chamaeleonidae > Bradypodion > Bradypodion pumilum. The sequence continues at coordinate 292,359,329 of JAWDJD010000004.1, read as the reverse complement.
ACTCCATTGTGCAGCACTCGAATCTTGACCTGCTGACCTCCCAGTCATCAAGTTCAGCATCTTAACCACTAAGCCACCATAGTGGTTGTGTCACTAGCAATGCTCTAAAACCTCTTTTTGGTGATAAGCCTGTCAGCAGGATCAGGTTCGCTTCAACCCTAGTTATTGCTTTGTAATCTGGCACAGGATTGCAACCATAGTTGTTTGAGTGTATTGCAAATGGGTGCAGGATTGCTGCCTCCACTTATGTAGCTACCCACCTGCTGTTGTTTTAAGGAAACTGTTGGCTTTGTATATCAGACAGGATTTTACCCCTTCTCCCTCCCTTCTTTATTATTATCAAAGAATGAGAAATCAAGGGAAGATGCAACAAACAGTTGGGTGAATGCCAGGTTGCACTAAAGGCAAATTAAATAAGAAAAGGCTGGGGATTAAATCTGATCAGAGCTGTTTGCCTTGACAACAATTCTGTGTATGAGATCTCAATGGAAATATTGAATAAATCTGGTACCTTTCATGAAATTTTAGTTCACCTTTTAGGAAACTCTGAGAGTGAGGTCATTAATTTCCCCCACTCAGGCCTCTCTCTCTCTTTCTCCCTCTCTCAGACCCTCTAGAATTAATAGGACTGCATATTAAGTAGCAACCTAGAGTTGTTTCTACAGAAGGTGGTCGTGAGAGTGAAGAGCCTCTATTTGTGCCATTAACTTTCATTGACAAATAAAGACTGCTCTGCCTGCTGGGCTGTCACTTAAGATGCCTGGTTACAGCTGAGCCACTGATACATTTGGTATTTTATGTGGTTACAAAAAAAAAGAGTGTGTGTGAAAGAGTAAGGTAGAATAACCAGTGAACACAATGCAAAATTTAGTTGCATGTAGTGAATACGTTCTTTGCCAGGAACCAATCTTCAGATGTCATGTTATCCATATTACACAATGAGCAGCTGTTCCAAGGAAGTCTCGCTCAATTGTAAGCAGTTTTAAGATTAAAACAGTGTGGTGTGTGTGCGTGTAAACCATGTTTTGACAGACTGTCATGAAGTAACATCTTCTATACCCTTTGATAGCTACCAAAGCACTCTTTGTAGACTTCTATTGTTAACTCCTTAAAAAAAAAAGATAGAACAGGGCAGGGCAAAAGAATATCACTAAGACTAGTAAAGGTAAAGGTTCCCCTTGCTTGAAAGCCAGTTGTATCCGACTCTAGGGTTCAGTGCTCATCTCTGTTTCAAAGCCAAAGAGCCAGTGCTGTCTGCTTCTGCAGATGTTTCTGTGGTCATGTGGCAGGCATGACTAGACACCAGAGTGCACAGAATGCTGTTACCTTCCCACCAAAGTGGTCCTTATTTATTTACTTGCGATTTCTTGCTTTCGAACTTCAAGGTGGGCAAGAGCTGGGACAAAGATGGGAGCTCATTCCATCCTGCAGTACTCGGGAATCGAACTGCTGACCTCCCACCTTCCAGTCAGTGTCTTAGCCACTTGAGCCATTGCAGTCCCTATCACTAAGAATAGATGCTTTAATTATTAGGTAAAGGTAAATGTTGTGCTTGCTCGAAAGTCAGAGTACTCATCTCTGTTTATAACCAAAGAGCCAGTGTTGTCTGCATTTGTAGATGTTTCTGTGGACGTGTGGCAGACATGACTAGACACCAGAGTGCACAGAATGCTGTTTACCTTCCCACCTAAGTGATACCTATTTATCTACTTGCAATTTCTTGCTTTCGAACTGCTTTGTTGGCAGGAGCTGGGACAGAGACAGGAGGTCACTCCATTGTGCAGTACTCAGGTCTCAAACTGCTGACTTGCCAACCTTCCAGCCATCAAGTTCAGCATCTTAACCACTGAATCACCGCAGTCCCCAGTTGCTTTAATTATTAAAGATTTTGTTTATTTCAAAATATCAAAACCTAGTCAGTGAGTGACGTGATATTCAAATGGCTAAAGAAAACACACATGCAGATGAACTTGATTTTCCTGTATATCATACATCAGTGATGGTGAACCTTGGCACTCCAGGTGTTCCTGGACTTCAAATCCCAGAAACCCAAGTCAGCACTCCTGCTGATCAGGGCTTCTGGTGAATTGAAGTTCAAGAACAGCTGGAGTGCCAAGGTTCGCCATCACTGCCATACACCTTCCCAGCTGGGAGGGTGAATGATGTATTAAGAGAAACACTGTTATTTCTAATTTAGTAACAGACTGGATAAGGATTGCCTTTATCTGCCATTCACTGTCACATTGGGGATGAGGGCTAGCTGAATTGTGGCTGTAAATTATTGTGGGTGGACATTTAATCCTTCTCCTTTGTAGTAACTCTTCTGTTCTGATTCCTTTCCTACATCAAGAAAAATTAGGAGGTAAGCCATCAAATTTAAGTCTCCAGTAGGCAGGATAGGTTCAGAAATGAAATGGCTGTTTGTTCCAGAATTGGGATTTTAGTACCTCATCCTACTAGAGGTGACTGGCCGGCAATGGTCCATAGGGTCACAAAGGGTCGGAATCAACTGTGCAACTGAACAATAACAACAACAACAACCTACTAGATCATGTATGAGAGAAAGGCAGCCCTGTAGCTGCCTACTACTTCCCTTGGGTATTTTTGTGGCTCTCACCTAATCAAAACTTCCTACCTCTCACACACCCCAAAAAATTGCTCACCCAAAATGGGAAATTACCATATCCCAAATCTTTCATGAGGCTTTCATGAAGCATTGCAAGAACTTGTAAGATATATTGCAATTCTTAACACATATGCTCTACCCCACAAACAAATAATTGTTAATAAACCGAAGTAGACTTCTAGCTACTTCTGGGTCTTCTCTCCCTTTTAGCTGTCCACACTTTTGTGATCTATTCAGCGCCTAAGCCCTGGTGGCCAACCTTGGTACTCCAGCTGTTCTTGAACTTTAATTACCAGAAGCCCCAATCAGCACACCTGCTGATCAGGGCTTCTGGGAACTGAATTTCAAGAAACACCTGGAGTGTCAGGTTAGCCATCACTGGCCTGTAGTATCCCAGGAGCAGAATGTAGTATCCCAGGAGCAGAAAAATAGTCCTTCAGCCTGCTTAAGCTGCATGAATTGAAAGATCACCCTCAATTACAGGATATCCTATTTGTATTTTTCAATGTGAAGCTGGTGTATGAAGAGCCATGCTTTCTATCTAAGCTACAAAACTGATGGAGAGGATACATAAACCCATCTCTGTTTTCCAAGTCCAAAATATCCCCAAACCAGCTAGCTGCTATTTGACTTCCAAGGGAAATAATTCAAATGCCTGCAGTCAGAAAGCTGAGGAAGGAAGCAGTTTAGATTAGGAAGCAGCAGGAAAGAAAGAGTGAAATAACCCTCCATGTATAGTAACATTAAAACAAAAACATTGGGAGATTTCATTCCAGAGCTCTCCACGTAAATATATCATTTTTGCCCCCTAGGTGAAGACAGCGTGGAAGAAACGTTTCCAACAAGAAGGCGGCCATGTAGTAAAGAATTTAGTTTCAGAACAAACGTGTGCTGCAATTGTAACCACTTCCACTAGACTCCAGGATTTATCTGTCTTCACTTACAATTTTCAGGAATCAGGTATTGAGGATAGGCTGTGGTTAGGCTTCTAAAAGCTTTTGAATGAAAACTGCCCATGGACAGAGACTGATTAACATAAGAAAGGCATGATTAATGCATTTGCATTAAAATAATCTTTATATGTGCAATTTATCACGTGAATATTCTCTCCGTGTGCTATAATTTAACAATAATAAATTATTGTGGGAAGTTGACTACGAAATCGTGTGATGGTGATTGTGGAACTTGGCAATTGGGGCGGATGATGTATCACTTCTGTTTGATTATGAAACAGAAGCATGCAGTGGGTTAATGTGTTAGTGAAACTGAGTATTGTCTTTCATAATGTTCATTTTTACCAATTTCTTTGACCACAGAGACTATGGGAGTATTTACCTTCAGGTTTTGAATGTTACTAGATTCCATATCCTAGTGGTGATGAACTCACAGCCCTCTCTGTGGGCACATGTGATGTTGCTCCAGCACAGAGTTTGTCCCAATCCTCTACCCAACAGCACAATGAGAGCACTTCCTCCCTCCCCAACACAGAGTTTGCCCTGCCCCTCTGTTTGGGCACTCGGTCTCTAAAAGGTTCACCATCACTGCCATATCCCTTCCTAAATATAACTTCTGAAGAACCTTGTTCACACAGTTTGGTAAAAGTTGAAGATCTTGAGTCTGAAGCTGAAAGAGGAGGTTTAACACAGAGATAACAAGGCTTTTTAATAATTTTGCTGGTTCTTTGGTGGGGTGGGAACAGGAGCAGATTTCTGGCAGTAACACACTGCCTTTGTAACCTTCCTGTTTCCTTCTCAGAGAACTTTGGAAATGACTCTAATGAGTCCAGCTGCAATTGGGATGGCTCACTTTTGTTTAAGAATAACAAGTATGGGGATCACACTTCCAAGAGTTCCAATCATCTCAAAACAAGGCATGTGTTCCCTGGGCCTTTTGACTTTATACGCATATGTCCCAGTCAGTATCACAACAGCAATTTAGTATATCTTGTTGTCTTGGGGCTGTGAAAAACAAACTAACAAGGGAAAGTAGAAGAAGGTTCTTGAAATTATCAACCAAAACTAGAGTCTGAACCACAGACTGAGCAGAAATAAGAGACCACCTCTCATAGGAAGAAGTATTATATTTGTACTTAATTGTGACAATTATTTCTAAATTTGCCTCAATGCATAGAAATTAGCATTTGCAAATTCTGTGATCATGACTGCCCTCCATGGTGGTCTTCTCTCTCTTTTTCTGGCTGATGCAAAATCATCCTTTTTTGGTGATATGATAGTGTTCACTCTGCAATAGATTCCTCCAGAACCACTATGTTCTGCAGAAAGAAGAAAATCTCAGTCCATTATCAAAACAGTGCATGATTTCACAAACCGTTACTTGGAGGACAGAGAAATAACCTTTGATATGTTTGGACAAGAATGTTTGACAAGCGCCCTGCAGAACCGGTAATGTTTGTGCTTATCTGGGAAGATTTATATGTAACTTGACTCTGACATGAGTGACTGGATTTATATTAATAGCCTGCTGTTTTTGTCAATTTGCAGGTATGACCTTGAAGAGATTTATCTTCACTGCATTGTAACATACCAAAAGTTTGCCATTAAACATTGAAAATGATTTCAAGTGAAAATTCTATGTCTATAAGACCTAAACTTCTCATTTTCTCCCAAAGGGAAGTGTTTGTGCCTGACATCTCCCTCTCCTAATCTGTTTGTGTTACAAGACAACTTTCTTCTGATTTACATCGGCTATGCTGGTCTAGGATTGTTTCTAAATACACCTGAGTTCTCTGGATATGTTCCAGCTTGTCAACATCCTTCTAGAATTGTACTGCCCAGAATGCATCACTCAGGTTGACCTCTAAACCCTTTTCACACTCACTTCTGTGAAGCCAAGTACCACCATCTTATACATATACATTTTTTTCTTACCTCAATTTTACATATATCCCTGTTAAAAATTCTCTTGTTTGTTAAGATTTGTGTTTGAATCTGTTCAGGTTATCTTAAGTCTTGATCCAATTCTGGGTGTGCATTTCTCTGTATGTGTTGAGATACTAGTTATTCTTTCCTGTTTGGTGTTATCTGCATATTCATGAGCGCCCTTTTACTCCTTCATCCAAATAATTTACTAAGATGTTGAACAACAAAGGTCCAAGGACAGAATTTGGGGACATGTCACCTTTTCAACAGGAGAACAAGGGACTATTTCTTCTGTTTTTGTAGATGTCTTGTCTCAGACCCAAATTGATGCTATTAGCAATTATGTGAATGTCTTTTAAAAATTAAATAATGAAATTCAATAACAAATGCATGAGGGTGAATTTTGAGGAGAACATTACCCATTCCCTTCCACTGCCATTTAGATTCCTGCTTCCCACCTAGAGCTTAGAAAAATTATTCTGGTCACAGTGACTGGGATTCCAGGAACTGTAGTCCAGCTTTAGCCCTGAGAAGTTTAACTCTTGACCCCTTGTAGGGTTCCCCATTCAGTTCAGGAGACTCACACCAGGTCTTTCCATTGCAAGGAAAGCTTCCATGGGTTTCTATTCACATTAATGGAAGCTTTACTTTCAATGGAGATAGGAACTACACTTCTATCACTCCACTGGGAACGCTGTCACGGGGAAACAGTAGAAAAGTGTAAAGCTCTCCTTCTCAAGATCCTACTCTGAAACAGTTTCTTTATGCCTGAAATTTACTTTGAAGGAAACCATACCAGCAATTGCTACTTGTACCCCATGCAAGTGGGCAGCGATACCCACAATGAGTCTCACCCTCACTGCTATAGCTGGGGATGCAAAAAAACTAATGCATGGGTTCCCAAACCTTTCAAGCTGGGGGTTGGGTCACACTCTTTCAGTCAGCTTTGAGGGCCGGATGGCCATTCTGCTTTGCCTGCCATGATGGGGGTGGCCATTTTGTCCCAACAGATTCAAAGGGGGTGGTCATTTTCTTTCTCAAATGCCCTTGGAGGGGTAGGGGGCCACATGAAATTGTGCAGTAGTGGGCTGGATCTGGCCCATGGGACTTAGGTTGAGAACCCCTGGGCTAAGGGGATGCAACTAAACCAGGGAAAGGAAGTTATATCTTTCTCTCTCCACAAATGTTGAAAGAGGTGCACACATGCAGCACATTCTACCATCCATGACCGCAAAGTGTTCTTCCTTACCTTTTGCAAAAGGTCTATACATCTCACACAGATGGAATTCAAACATCTATTTATTAAATGAATAAACAAATTCAATCATGTTCTGGATATCCCCTAGGTGGCAGGGTGATTCATCCTGAAGCTGGATAGCAACTATTCTTTTGGCTACCCTGTTCCTTACAAGTTTCACATACAGTACCTCCTTTCTCATACAGAGTGAGCTCTGATTTAGCTGGCTACTTCCTTCACAGGGTGTGACTACACAATACGGGAAACTGGAATATTTTGACATTTTACAAACTGGGCCCCTGCTGATTTTGCCGGTGAAATTGCTGAAGCCATCCACACCAATACAACCAATTATCATATTGCAGGATTCCACAGGGAGGTAGAAAGCTGTGAAAAGAGCCATCTATGCTAAGATCAGCAATTTATTCCATTTTTGCTGAGATCAATTCAAATTGAATGTGTGTGTTTTCTTTTTAAAATTTCCACTGGGAACATTTCTTCCTTTCATTTTTTTTATTTCTAATTTTTCCAAAGTGAAATAGCACTTATTTGGTACAGCACTACTTTTGGCAAGCATGTTTTTAAAGACAGAAAAAATTATCTAGAGCAAGAGAGAAAACAGCAACTCAGTTGAAGGCAATTTATATCATCCCATGGGCACTGATCCTCCCACAACTGCCCCTTTGTGTTACAATGAGCAATTATGCATGCCAAACAGTGAAGAAAAATACACCACCAGCAGACTTTTGCATATTTCAGGTAATAGTTATATATTGCTTATTTATTTATTTAACAATGTCTACCTCACCTTTCTCTAATAAATAGGAATCAGGATAACTTACATCAGAAGTTCTCAACCTTTTAAAGCCAGGGGCCAGGCCACACTCTCTCAGACAGTTTCGGGTGCAGGATGGCCATTATGCCCTTCCTCCACCACATGGTACTTCCTGGTGTCGTGGAGGCAGTGGGGAGTCACATGAAATGGTGCCATGGGCCGCATCCAGTCTGTGGGCCACAGGTTGAGAATCCCTGGCTTACATTGATCAAAAAGCCAATATAAAAGTTAAAAACAAGTTTTACAATGTTAAAAAAGAATTAAACAAATGCCATTTAAAAATAATTTAAAAAACACATTTAAAAACAACAAAGTACAAGCAACCCCCCCTTTTTTTAAAAAAAACCCCAACCCTTTGCTAGAAGTCTTCACCTGTTATTGGAAAGACAATCTTACCACAAAAAGGCATAGAATCATTAATCCACCTGCTTTATCCATGACATATTTGCTTAATGGCTGTTGACCCCCTTTCCTGGTAGGTTGTAGAATGACAACAACTTTTCATTGATATTCATTGATATATACCCTGTCTTCTGGAAGTTTTTGTGGGAGGAGATCCCATGAAGGTTGTTCTTATTCAAGGTCATGTTGTTTATCACTGTGCAGAAGAGTCTTTTGACTTGGCGGGCTGGGATCCTAGTGGTATTGATGCCATTTGTCTGCATTGATCATCTCTTTCCTAGGAAAGTGAATGTGAATGTTTTCCTGACACATATTTCTATGGAAAACATTTGTTGGTGTTCTGCGTTGTTTTTTTGCAGAACACAGAGAAGCTACAATCTGAAAGTTGCAGTCAGAAAAAGTAAAAGTTGCAAGCAGAGATCTCTTGTTACTACAGCTATTCTTGAAAATACAGAAGACTTGTTACAGCATTTTGAAAGCTTTGTTCATTTATTACAAGGATACCCTGTAATACCACCCACAGTCATGGTGGCCTGCATGGCCCTATTTCTTCTCACTTTGGATTTAACACTAACTTTCTGGGGCAGGCAGAGAGAAAACAAGTAGCCTAGATCACTTAAGAGAGTTTTATGGCTCAGCATAGAGTAGAACCTGGATTTCCAAAGTCCCAGTCCGACACTCTAATTCAGAGTTTAGAAGATTACTTTTTAAAAGAAAGATTGTAATGACGCATTAAAGCTATTCATCACTAAGAAGTGGAAGTGTGATGTTTTGGGACCCAGATCTTCACCCTAATACTTCCCAGTTACCGATGTATTCAGCATGTCACTTTAATTCTTCTTGAAAGTAACTTCCTGAGCTCTGGTCTACAACACAATAGCTCTTCAAAAATCATTTGAATGTCAGAAACAGAGAAATGAGAACATGCAGGCATTATTGTTTGATATGCTGAGCAAGCCACAGTGTATTTCAGACAACAGTGTTCCCACTAAGGGTCATATAATCATAAACTTTGTGGAAGACATTCAAAGGGAGCCTATTTTTGTTCTTCAAAGGCAGACAGCAATAACTTGAATGATGAAAAAGAAATAAGCTTCTTTCAGCAAGAAGGCTTGTTATATTCTGAACATTGGTCACTTATTTTCAGAGGAAGAGTGTACAACCTCCCTGCCTAGGTCACAGCTACAAACAAGAAAAATCTGTGAAATGTATAATTTGGCAGGATTTTCAGTGGCCCAGCAGTGCTGTGCGATCTTCTGGAATTGTCATCTTAATCACTTATTTCCTATAAGGAGCAGAATTTTGTCTGAAGTTTTTCTCCTGAATGTCAGGCTAACAAATATTAATGAGAGCTTTCTGACAGCACAACTAGAAGCAAGAAATAACCCTTTGAAAATAATCGGACCCAGAGAGTAAATCGAGCATATGCATCAAAATAAACGTGTGTGCATGTGTGAATATGTGTAGTTCTCTCAGGTGGCAAGTACTATACAGCTGATTTACCTGCTTTGAATTTTCAAAAGAAATAGTTCATCCTCCCTGCTCAGAGAATGATTAGACATTGTTTATCTGAAAACTGTTAAAAATTTGCTGAGATTATTTTGCCTTTAACTTTTGCAAAAAAATTGCTTTTAAATAAACAAATAGAGCTTTTGAAATGAAATAAAGGAACTGGAAAGTATCTTAAAAGCATAGAGCTATTCAATTCCAAATTGTCAGTGGAAATCTGTAAAAATTTGATTCTAGTGGAGAGCACTGAAACTCATATTGTCTACATGTTGAGATTCATATTGCGCATTGCAAAAATGTGAATATCCTTTGTGGCAGAGTGAAGTATCATGTCTACCATGATGACATCAGAAGACTGATTCCCCCACCTTCAAGACAAGTTACAGAAGTAACAGGATTGTTTTATCTAGCTATTCTCATGGTGTCAGGTGTGTCAAATGTTCTTCTTCAGACATGGAGAAAGTTCAATGCCAAGGTTAATATTCGGTTCTGCTAGCCTTTAAAGACAGGAGATCTCATCTGAAATGAACATCTCTAATTCAGGCAGAGCATCAAGAACTCACAGGTTATAAATATAATAAATAAATATCTACTTAACACTATTATATTTTACATTAATTGTTAAATTTTACAGTTACTAGGTCCATTACACTGTTGCTTCTCAGGCAATGATAGACAACTTTTAAATTGAAGCTTTCATTACTACAAAGAAAACGTCTGTTTAGGACAATCTATCTGCAACACCATATCACACAAATTTTCACTTGTGCAACTCACCACTTCATTTTCATTTTCTCTCTTTATTGCAGTTTCTCCCCTCCCCTGCCTCCCTTTCGAAAGTGGGATGGGCCACACCATGGTATGCCTTTCAGTCATAAGGTGTTGGTTGCAACATTCTGAACAAAATGTAGGTTGCAGGTCCCACCAAGACATTTTGCCAGATGAGGCAAAGCTGTAAAAGGCACCCTCTTAAGTAAAAGTACATCGTGTACCTTGCACACTCTTCTCTTGGGTGGGAAAACAATGATCCATTCAACAGTCACTTTGCTGTTAACCTTCTGCAACACCCATCTCTCCAGCAGATTTATGTATAGGTCAAATAGCATGGGGCAGTGATGGTGAACCTTAGCACTCCAGATGTTCTTGGCCTTCAATTCCCAGAAGCCTAAGCCCCCTGTGAATCCACACAAATGGGTTTACTGTGATTCATCTGGCCCGCGCTACCCTCATCACTCCCAGAAGCTGAAGTAAAACATGTCGCTTCTGCTTCCGGCAGCGATGAGGGCAGTGCAGGCTGGATGAATCGCATGGTGGATAAGCCTGAACCATGAGAGACCTCATAGAGCAAAGCTTAAGCTTTTGAGCAAGACTCGCCTCAGCATCACTTTCTAAGTTCACCCTTCGGGAGCAACTGGAATTGCTGTAAAACAGCACTGCCAAGTCCAGTCCCAGAGAGGTGACCCAGAAGGATACCATAGTTGATGGTGTGAAAAGCTTATGAATGGACCATCAGAACCAACAGGAACACATTCCTTTTATCCTTGAGTGACCAGATGAAAAGAGGACAGGGTTCTTGTACTCTTTATATTTGCTCAGTGTTATGTATATAGGACAACCCAGATTGTAGTGTACACTACTAGAAGTAAACATGAACACACAAATCCTGTGACAGGAAAGAATTCTGTATGACCTAAGGGAAATTATTAGTGTCGTTTAGCTCTAGGTAGCTCATTAACAAGCTCTCTGATTCCTCTCCCATCTGCCTTGTTGACCTCAATTGACCTTATTTGTTTTGGTCACTATCTTCCTTTGCCTTCAAAGAAGGTAGACACTTCTATGTGTATCTGCATCCTTTCCTAGCCATGTGACTGGAGAAGAGAGACTCCTTTTACTTTCTAATAGCTTACCCGTGTTCTTCCTACTGCTACCAATGACCTCATGCCACCCTGTGAAGACTTTTGAGTATTGTGATAAGTAAAATGTATCTTCTTTTTCCTTAAGCCTTTTATCTGAGCGTTTATTAGCTGGACTGAAATGGAGAACTCTGGAGAGACTTGCTTTAATACTAAGCCCAAATTCTGCCCCATTTTTGTTGTACAGCTGCTATAAAACCTAACACTCCCAAGAGGAAATTTCAGCAAGTATAGCTTTTAATGCAATCTACAGCTATCGAAATTCCTCCTCTACACAATTATTAAAGGTACAGAAACCATGTAGGTTCTCCCATCCCAATCTCGGCATCCTAATCATGTAACCGATTGATCAAGGCCTTCTCAGATATATCCAACCCTGAAGCCAGGCTAAAACATTTTCTAGTTATTGTAGGTAAATAGTATCTTTCTGAACCTTGGGATAGGAGTTTTCTGTCTGGAAGCATCCTGATTGTGCTTGTTCTTCTAATTCATGGGAAAGGGTCTTTCCACTCTTTGGAGTTGGAAAGACAACTTTAAAGACACATTAAAAATAACAGCAAACTTATCATGTAGCAGGGAAGCATTGAAAGATGTGGGCCAATCCATACTTTTCAATAAGAAACATGATATTTCTTTTCTTCCACCACTTAATGTGGGGAGAATAAGAGTAATGGAGTGCCTTGTTGTGCTATCGGGAGCAGAATTATAATAGATTATGCTTTAAAGGCAAAATACCATTTGTTATTGGTGAATACATGTCTCAAATGTTTTGTCACTCAATTTCTATTTGAGCAAAAATAATAGATTCCAATTATTCCGTGTTTTATCCCATCCACCCCATTAAATGTATGGCATTGCATATTCTCCTTCATACACATGAAACCAAGATAGGTGGAAGTTGTGTATATAAATCTATGAGCTGCAAAGCCTGAGATTTCTGCTGAGCCAAATATCTTGGTAGAATTAAACATATAGGAAGAGAAGCCAGAAAAAACTGATGTAGATGGTGAGATGCACAGCTGAAAGCAGAGCTAGATCCTAAGGGATTTATTCGCTCTTCTTATATATGTAATTCCCCTCCTCATCAAACCTATTTGTATGAACTGAAGAAAGAATTGACCCCCAGGTCATTGCAAACCATTGTTTATTAGCAGAAAAATGATAGATTAGCGTAAAAAAACCCCAACTTAGATGTGAATGAGTTTTTGACAATGGCTGACCATCTGCTAATAATGGAGTGCTTGGAAACAGGGGCATGTGTTTTATTAGTACTTTACTTTCCAAATACCAAACAGCAGACTCCCTCACCTCCTTCTTTGATTTTTTTCTCTTATCCCTACCACAATTTCTTCTTTAAACACTGAATTAACTTTGAAGAGGCTCTTTTTAAATACACAACATAGTATTACAGTGTCAAGTCTTGAATAGTTTTCAACAATCTGAGAATAGCAAGTTTCCTTTTATGTATACTCTGCATTACATGATACTGTTATTGGGGTAACTATACAAACAAATCAGTCTTTTATTGATCAACAACACACAGTCATCCAGGAATCAAAGACTTTTCAGCTGCTGTAGAAAGCAGTATTTACAAATATTCAGTCCCCAGTATTTTGATACTCAGTGGATGCATTCTATTCATTTTTAGTACTGTATGTCAATTTCAGTGTTTACAAATTTATTTTTGTGCCTGCCATAGTTACTTAGTTTTGTATAACTTCTCCCTAATTTCTATCCTTCTGATAGTTGTCAAAAATATTTAGTTTTCTAACAATTTTACACTGTCTGTTGCACTGCTGTGACTAAAACATATATGTAGCCTTAAACTAATGAACTTCAGTGGTGGGCTCAATTTTTTTTTACTACAACACTGTGGGCATGGTATGGTGAGTGTGGCAAGGGGAAAAAACCCTGTGTTGCACCCAAATTAGGACTACTTTATTTCAAAATTTGGATGGGCGTGGCCAGCCAGAATTCCTGCTACCAGTTCTAGCAAACTGGTGCAAACCTGCTGATGCCCACCACTGGAAAACTTCATGAATGTTCATGTAATTACTCTAAAATCTCACAGTTATATTTTAAACCCTACATCCTCCCTATGAGTAAATTTTTACAGTCCTATGGAGGTCTGGGGCACTCTCTGGATTTGAATGCAATGGCTGTTGCAGACACCAAAATCCTGAAACTCATAAATCTTCTGGTTACTTTTATGAAAGCCTCATGAACAGTTATCAACAATATTATATTTTGATTTCTGGTACATGTGTTTCAGCTCATAGCCAATTCAAAAACTATTTTCTTGATTTGTTTAATAATATGCAGCAGAGGCAGTACTGTACTGAAATTCTGCTTTGGTGCATGTGTGCTTTCTTTTTCCTTTAGCTTTTTAAAAAGGATCATCAGCCATGTCAAAATATGAACAATGCTGAAATGGATGGTGTTTGTTATGCATGAGGTCCAGTGACCACTTTTGAGCAGCCTCAGTGTCAACTGATGACAGATGGTGAGCTTGTCCTTGCAAATTTTTCACCTTAACATGTCAAACTGTATGGAAATTCCCTAAAATCATTGGGGAACACTCCAAATGTCTCTTGATACCAGACACAAAATGATGGAAGCCTTTTAAAAATTATTCCTATTTTGTTCATGTTTTAAAAAGAGCTGGGCATTTTCTTTATCATTCATGTGATTTCTTTATAACTGCAGAAGCTATAAAGTATATTTTTCACTCATGCTGTAGAAAATGGACAACTCAGAATAGAAGTCTCATAATGGTTATAAAATGAAGTTGCTTACTCTGAGGGCAGGGATGGCAGAAAAAATGGTTTAGGTATCATTTTGATGCAAATATACCTAATTTTGGACTTCCAAAGAAATTAATTAACTGAAATTTACTTGTTCTATAATATTTGCACTTCTCCAAATGATGTTCTCTCATTAAACTATGTACAAAACTGAAAATATTTATGAAAATGTGTGGTTGAGCCCCATTTAAGAACAGAAGAATAGTCTTAAAGTTTATGAGGAATCAAACTTAAGTTTAACAAAACTGAGAAATGGAGGGGGGAAATGGTCAGATTCATCTGCTTCTTTCTGAAAATATCAAAATCCAACAAAAGCAAATAAAAAACCCTTAATTAATGTTGTTCAAATCATGTTATTCATACTAGTTGAATCAAACAAATAAAGTCAGGTTGTTGTTTGTACAAAAGGGCAAACCTTTACTTTAGATTTGGTTTCTATCAGAATATGGTCTGCATAAAACAATGAAAAAACATGCCCTGGTTCTGTGCAAGCCACATTTTGCTTTGCATGGTAGGAGAAAACATGTTGCTATTGTAACATGTAGTAATGCACTTTGCACACGACTCTTTCCAGATGATGGAAAGCACCATGTAGAGAGAGGAATGAAATAGCAGGTATAATATGTTAAACATACTGTGAGGTTGTCTCTACAAGACTACATTTAATGAATTTAGTACAAAGGGCCAATTCTCTTTCTTCCAGCAATAGATATTTAGTCCTCACAAAATAAGATAGGTCCTCAAGCTAGCTGAAAAGCTCATTCACAGGTAAAAATAGTATTATATAGATTTGGGCTTTTCCTAAAGTGTTGCTATCTTCAGGGCATTGATTAATAAGCAGTTTTGAGTGAGAGCCAAGGTGGAAATAAATAATAGGACATGGTGCTTGGATGTTTTTATGGTGTCATCCACCTCCTATAAAATCCAAAGTAATATTGCTGGGAAGGATTTTGATTATGTCAGACCTTTCTCAACATATATCCATGCTAGGGAAACTGGCAAATACACCAGATGGACAGCTTAAGCAGTAAAGTAGACTTGGAGAAATTCATGCTGCTTAGCTGGCTTTGTCTTACGAAAAACAGTACAGATGATTAGATTGCTTTTGACTTACAGTGACCCTCTGAATTAGTGATCTCCACAATGTTATACTGTCAACAGTTCTGCTCAGTTCTCCCAAACTCAAGCCTGTGGCTTCCTTTATTAAGTAAATCCATCTCTTCTTTGGTCTTCTGTTTTTTCTGTTGCTCACACCTTTCCAAACACTGCTCTTTTTCAGGACGTCAACTTCCGTTTAATCATTTTTGTTTGTCTAGAGGATACAGAACCCAGTTATATGTTTTTTGACAATCAATAGTATTTGCAAAAGTTTCCTCCAACAAATAAATTAATTACCTTTCTATCAGCTTTCTTCAGTATCCAGCTATGACATTCATACACAATAATTATGAGTGCCTTGATCTCTAGGGACATATCTTAGTTCTTGAGGATCTTTTCTAGTTCTTCCATAGCTACATTTCAAATCTCAGTCTTCTGATTTCTTGACTGCAGTTTTCAGATATACAATTTGAATTTCTTCATTGTCAATGTTAAAGTTATGATTTTTCTAAAGGTACTATTTTCATTTTCTTACATGAGGTTGTTTACATGGGCATATAGTCTGCTTTTCAGGATGGTTTTGGGGTAGTTTACTCTGATCGTATGTACAGGTGAAACTCAGAAAATTAGAATATTGTGCAAATGAAAGCGCGGCGCCAAAATGGCCGCCGTGCTCTTTGTGGGCCACCCCCAGACTCAGACATCCGGGTGAGTTAGGGGGCATGGCCACCCCTCTATAAAAGGGGTGGCCACGAGGCAGCCGAGCTGCCATCTTAGAATCGCAACGGAGAGGAGACGTTTTCTCCATCGCGTTCTCTTTTTAGCTGCCCCTTGTGCCCGGAACTGTTTTGAGTTTACCTCTTGGCTACCGCGGTACTTCGGGCACAGGAGCACGATCCCTGGATAGGGATCCTTTGGTGATTCATCTTCTTTTAGGGAGACATGGCTCCCAAGCGAAAGGCCCTGGCAATGAAGCCGCGGCTGAGAGGAAGGACTTTTCCTGGCCCTTCATCGGATGGGGGCCAGCCTCCGGGTCGAAAGACCAGGGCTGCACCCCCATGGCGGGGCAGCGATCGGACCTTGCCCACTGTTACCAGTGGGGCCGGTCAGGCTACCACTTGGGAGCCGGGTGCCAGCTTCATAGCCGGGCCGGCGCAGGCTGGCCCCTCGGGGGCTTTGGCCCTAAGCGTACCTTTACAGGGCCTGGTACAGGGTGGCCTGGGGGGGGGCTGGTGCGGGTGTCCGCCCCACAGCTCCTCCGGCCCTCCAGGGGCCTGAATTCTGGGCATGGCCCTATTCTGGCCCTGGCTCCCCTTTTGGGTTGCCATTTCACCAACTGCCTAGTGGGCCATCTGGCCCACCCGGCCCACCTTATACTGGGGGCTCTGAGGCAGTGGATGCTTTAATAGCACGTATAGCAGTGCTGGAAGCATCTTTGGGCATTGCCCAGCCACCTTCTGAGGGGGGCGCAACCGCTTCTTCAACGGCGGCCCCTTCATCGATCCCGGCCGACTCGTCGACCGTGATGCTTCAGCAGGTGGCCAACCGGGTCGAGCTGCTTGAGACTGTCCGACCAGCCCTGGCTGGTGCCTCGCAGCTCCCCGTGCGACCTGATGTACAGGCTGGGAGCAGCCATGGGTGGTCCCAGAGCTCGATTTCGGTCGCGAGCTCCGACGCCCACCGTGGGCCGGAACCCCCAGTGGGGGCGGCTCACGGGGGTGCGACTAGTGAGTATCAGGTTCAATTTAGTGCACCACCACCACTGTCCCCTTACACTGGGGGGTTCAGTGGCCCTGGCCGCATCAAGTTGATGTGGGTGGGCAGCCGTTACCACATTGTCCCATTAACCCCTGGTTCCCAAATGGTCCCTCGTTCAGGGTGGGGGTGTCCGCCCCTGGGGCCGTGCCGAGCATTGCAGGGGCTGTTCAGGTCCCGCTGCGTATACCCTCTATACAAACTGTGCCGTCGATGTCTTTACCGACAGCTGGTTATTCTTTGCCCCTGGGTGATCATTTGTCACAGGTCACGAGGGACAAGATTTGGCGAGGGGAGTACATTGATATTTTCTCCCTCTTGAACCGTGAGCCCACTAAGGAGGAGAGGGAGGGACAGGATGACAGAGACAAAGAGCTGTCCCGTCATCGTAAGCCACCACGTAACTGGGCCAACTGGTTGCCGGCATACTTTATATATATGGCGGTGTGCCTCAGGGCCCGGCCTGGTTTGGCCATTCCGATGGTTCAATACCTTGATAATATTTACAGGGCGATGGTTGATTTCCCGGGCCCATCGTAGTTGGCTTACGATGAGGAATTTGGATGAGGGTGGCCCTACATCCTGAGAGGAGGTGGGATGAGCCCTGTCAGCAATTGTGGCTCTTGTACATGACTCCCACGCGACCGGCGCCTGGTGATAGGTACCATTGTGGTCATGCTGTGCAGCGGGCTGCTGCAACACAGGCTCCTCACCAACCGGTGGGGCAGGGGGTTCCAGCCCGCTTGCTGTGTTGGAGCTTCTCAGCTAACGACATGTGTAATAAGTGCCAGTGTCGTTCCCGACATGAGTGTCCCTCTTGCGCTGGCTCCCACGCTGCCTCCGTGTGCCCGCAGGCTGGTGGGTCACGGGGCAGAGGTAGGGGTGCACAGGGGGCGATCAGAGCTCCGTCTGACGGAACTAGCCATGAAAAAGGCCCCCTCCCCAATTAGTGTACTCATGCGGGAGCGATGGCTCTCAGCTTATCCAAGAAGGGATAATGCGAAGTACCTGCTGGAGGGTTTCCAATGGGGCTTTCGTATTCCATTCAGGGGTGTTAGGGGCACCAAGATGCTCCTAATTTAGTTTCCTTGAAAGGTAACGAGGAGGTTGCTGCACTGAGCATAGCTAAGGAAGTTGAGGCTATGAGAGTAGCGGGCCCCTTCTTGGAACCACCTTTCCCTAATTTGAAGGTCTCCCCTCTGGGGCTAGTACCGAAAAAGAACCCAGGTGAATGTTGTCTAATCCACCATCTAGCTTACCCTGCGGGTTCTTCGGTCAGTGATGTGATTCCTGATGATCTTGTTCAGTCAGGTACACGTCGTTTGTCCAGGCCCTAATAGTGGTACGCTCATGCGGTCCCGGCGCTTTCCTGGCAAAGTGTGATATGAAATCGGCTTTCCGATTACTGCCAGTGCACCCAGGGGATTTTGAGCTATTGGGTTTTAGGTTCCAAGGGGAATTTTACTTAGATAAGGCCATGCCTTTTGGCTGCTCTATTTCGTGTTCGGCATTCGAACGATTCAGTACTTTCCTTCAGTGGGCCTTTGCTCGCAGGTTGGGGTCCCGGTCTCTAGCCCATTACCTCGATGACTTTTGGTTCGGGGGTGAACGGGGCTCGGACACGTGCATGCGTCTCGTCACTACATTTCAGACACTTATGCGGGAACTGGGTGTCCCCTTAGCGCCTGAAAAGACCGAGGGCCCAGCTACTAAGCTCACATTTCTAGGCATTGAAATTGACTCTGTCGCACAGGCATCCAGGTTACCCATGGATAAGGTGACTCGGATCTCCACGGCGATTTTGGCATTGATTGCCAAACGTAAAGGGTCCCCTCGTGAGCTGCAGCTACTTCATGGCCACCTTAACTTTGCCTGCAGGGTGGTGACACCCGGCAGAGCATTGGCCAGGTGCCTGTGTGACGCCATGGCTGGCCTGTTAAAACGCCACCACAGGGTCCGGCTGACCAGGGGCATACGGGCAGACCTTTCGGTCTGGCTCAAATTCCCCCAGGATTTTAACGGGGTCTCTTCCTGGAGATCAGACCTTATGGTCTGTCCTAGATTTCAAGTACAGTCGGATGCCTCTGGCTCCCTGGGCTATGGGATTTACTTTGAGGGTAGGTGGGCTTATGGCCGATGGCCTCACGCATGGCTTGCACGGATTGCGTCCGCGATCTTACCTTCCTTGAGTTTCTTCCCAATTTGGGGAGCACTGATGCTATGGGGCGACGAGTGGGCCAACTCAGTGGTCCATTTTTGGTGTGACAATGCGGCAGTGGTGCACATTGTCAACGCCCAGACATGTAAATCCCCCAGGGTCATGGCATTGGTTTGTCAATTCTTTTTGAGAAGCCTACGCCTAAATGTGCTGTTCAGGGCCAGACATGTACCAGGTATTAATAATGATATTGCTGATGCTTTATCCCGCCTGCAGATCCCCCGGTTCCGTGCCTTGCTCTGGAAGCAGAGGAATTCCCCTCGCCACTCCCGGCCGATATTTGGACGTTTGGCGAGGAGAGGTGAACCGGGTGACCAGCATGTCATTGGCACCTCGCATGCGTAAGGTGTATCAACATGCTTTCATACGATTTAGAACCTTTTGCGAGTAACTACAGTTGCCTCAAGTGTGGCTCATACCAGTGGACCACGTTTTACAATACATGTTTATCTTCACAGTCAGGGTTTGGCCCCCCGTACTATAGCCTCTAGGCTTTCGGCACTGGCATTTATGGCCAACGTGAGGGGCTTTAATGATTGCGTGAGTTACTTCCGCATGCATCGTGTTTTGGAGGGGTGGACACGTGAACGTGTCCGCCGCCCGGACACGAGTCCCCCCAGTTCACCAGAGTTTCTGACCCACCTTGCACGAGGCTGGCATAACTTATGTTATGATAGGTGTGAGGTGGCTTTTGGTCACGCAGCTACCACGGTAGCCTTTTTTGGAGCTCACCGTATCAGTGACTTGGTACCAGGGTTGGTACCATGGTGAAAGGCGGATGTGTCTCATAGGGCACTGGAACTCGACGATGTCTATGTCATGCATGAGTGGGCTCAATTGGGGATACGGTCCTCAAAGGATGTTCAGCACGGCGTAGGCAGTGGAGTTAGACTGCTACGAGGTTTCATTGAAGACATCTGTCTGGTTGGTGCCCTACATGGATTTTTGGCAGTGCGTGCTGTGCGCCCCAGCCTGTTTTTCTGCCACCAGGATGGGTCTACCCTTACCAAAGTAAAGTTATGGAGGGTGACCGGTACCGCGCTTCGCGGTGTGGGGCCTGTTTTGGCACCCGTTTATTTAGGAAAGGCGTCACGTTGACCGCGGCTACGTTTGAGGTACTCGGAGGCGGATATATGTGTGCGCGTAATTTCTTATATGTACGTCCCCTCACTGTATGAGTATCCAGTTATGTCCTTCACCTCTTCTCCTCTTTTACAGATCCTGTGTGTCTCTGCACACTGGTGGCAGTGGGACTGGTGGGCCGCAGCTATGTACACTGGGCAGCAGTATATGCTGCGGCGACAGAGTGTGGACCCCGACTCGGGCTGCGTGCATCCGCACATATGCGATGGTATGGTATGCGCGGCACAAGGGGGCAGGAACTGTTGCCATTCCTGATGTCCATCAGGGATGCTGGACCGCCTGATGTTCTTATTCTGCACCTCGGCGGCAATGATCTTATACGGATCACTGATATTCCTTAAACTGTCGAGGTGCAGTGACCTGGTGTTTTATATCATGTATGGCTTACACACGGTCGCTATGGTCTAACATCGTGCCGAGACACCAATTTAGGGGAGACGTGGATCTCCGTGGTTCGGACCGTTCCGGCAGTCAGTGGACCGGGCTGTTGCCCGGTCCCTTGCTGAGCATGGCTGGGAGACAGCCATTGGAAACCTGCGGATAGGCTTACAAAACTTTTTGCTGGTAGGCAGGATATGGGGTCCACCTGTCAGCTGGAGGTATGTACCTCTTTCTGGGCGAGGTGCAAGCAGGTCTGGCGACCGAGCTGACGGTCTGGGGGGGGCAGTGAGTCATCATGGACGCCACCCCGTGTGGCGGGTAGCACTGGTAAGGTAAAGATTTATGACCCATAGGTATCCCCAGGTTCGCAATTGACTGGCCAACACTTAGACAGGTACAGGGGTAATAGCTTTGGCCGGTCAAGGACGAACCAGGCAAGCGGTGATGGCAGGAGCTTAACAGCCTGCATCACCTTGATATTTAACAGATACACGTCATAGGGTGGGGTCAGTAGATAGTTTATTGACTCCGGTCAACAATTTGTTTGTGTCAACAAACAAATTGATACAAATAGTTACATGTAGCCAATTGCCATTGGCATTTTGAGAGGAAACTTACCAGTGTTACTTCGGCCTGCTTGCCTTAAAGAATTACAATTGGATGACTACACCAATTGAAAGTTATAATTCGGACTATGGCATTATTCAATAAAAGTGGCCCGATGCCTTTATCCATATACCGGTGTCTGAGTCTTTCTTTGGGGGGGGGGGTGCGCCTGCAATGTTCATTCAGTTCAGTAATGCAACTTAAAAGGTGAAACAAATATATGAGATAGTCTCATTACATACAGAGCGAGATAGTTCAAGCCTTACTTTGTTACAATATTGATCCTTATAGCTTACAATTTATGAAAACTGCAACCCCTCAATCTCATGTACCCCATAATCATCACATAATCTCATGTACGCTGTACACTATGATCATCACAATTATAACAAATTAAGGCATGACATATCTCGCTTTGCATGTAGTGAGTCTATCTCATATATTTGTTTCACCTTTTAAGTGAAATAAACGAACATTTGCACTATATTCTAATTTTCTCATTTCTCCTGTACATGCATTGTGTGTTTGATCAGGCCAATCAGCTGGAACCTCCCCCATGCCCCATTTTGGGACTCCATCAGGGAGTTCTACTAAGTTACCCCAATGTATTGTATCCCATCTGGTGTATGTGACTGCTAAGAATAGGATAAACTAGAACATGGCTGAAGGAGCCACTTTTCAGCTGGGAATGGGTATCTATGGCTGCCACAGCAAACAAGGCAAATGGAGCCACTTCCAAGCTGAAAAGACTGTGTTGCTTCTGGGCCTGGTGCAGTCTTATTTTGCTTCTTTGGAGAAGCAAAGTGCTGTTGGGTCACAGGAATGGTGCCAAATGGTATTTTGCTCCTCATGCAGCTTTCTAAAAGCCATGCAACCTCAGCCAAGGAAGGCAAGTGTGGATAATGCCTGCTTTACACCTTTTTCTCTCATCTTCCTCAGGCTTGTTCAATCCACAATATGGTGCCATCTGCATATCTTATATTATTGATATTTTCCCCACTCCTACATCATCTGAATCTAGTGCAGCTTTCCATGTTTATTGATTGAATAGTTAGGGATGCACAAACATGACCTAGCAATTTTCAGCACTGTAAACTAAGGGGAGCATGTCATTATACCACATTAGATGTTTGTTAGGATTAAGACATGAGGGGAATTTAAGATAACTTGTAATTGAATCAGAGTCCAGAGACTCAATATCTTTGGCATATTGGCAATACGTTCCAGCAGTTTTGCATGTATATAAGGATGAAACATTTTTCTAAAACCTATCAGATTAGTTTCTGATCTTTTCAGACTAGTAGTTCATACATGCACAAAGAAGGATTCGGTGAGTCAGGAAAAGAAGTCTATGAATTTAGTTTTCAGACTTTCTACCCCACTCCCAGCATGGATTTTAATGAGAAACACTTTGCTGTCATTTCTTTGCTGTCATCATCAGGTACTATAATTTGCTCAAGTAATATTCTCTGGCCTAAAGGTATTTTGCCATCCAGTAGAATGATTTCATAACAAAAGAATCAATAGCTCATTATTTGTGAACCCAGAATAGTTTGCATGTTGCTTTAGAAAATTTCATTACATTTAGGAGATTATTTGTAAATTAACACAATCTTTGCTAACATCTATTAAACTGTTGGCTAACCTTAAAATGGACTTTGTGTTAAGCTTCATGCAAAATTAATATTATATGAGTGTGTGTTTGTAAAGTATGTAGTAAAAGATTTGACGGGTTCAACAGAGAATCCAGGTGGCATTGCTATCTTGTGAGTAGTTTGTTTTTAATATGTTTTCCTCTAATATATGTCACAAATGTGTTAGAGTTATAAATGAATAAGCATCATGAATAATTTCTTTCGATCAACATGTCACAGCACTGCTGATGTTTATTTAAAATATTTGTATGCTGCCTTCCCACTTGATAAGAGGTCTCCTAGATAACTAACTATAAGAGAAATTTAAATATCACGAATATAATAGTATACAGTCACAATAAAACCAGTGATGTCTAAAATAGCCCTATGTAAGATATCAAAAAGAGGTGACTAACTAATGAAGCAAGGATGAAATTGTTGCAGCATAGAAGGATCCCAATTCAAAATTCCATATGCTTAATTTAACCACCATCCCATTTCCAACATTCAGTTAATATTCCATATTTGTTGATTATAATCAATAATCAGTCTTTCCCCAACTTTATATTTTCTCCTCCCCCTCCTCCTCCTCCTCCTCATACTTTGCACTTCTATAATTTAATATTTTCTAGTCCCCATCACATCCCATGCACATATAAAACTTCTGCTGCATTTCTCATCTCTCCACTTCCCTTCCTACTTGTTGCCAATTGAAACCGTGAATCTGTGACAACTGCCCACAACCCCTAAGAACAATTCATGCCAAGGAAGAATGAACTGCAGTAAAACCAGTCCAGGACAAAGCTAGTTTTTGATAACATCTCCCAAAACCTTTAGTCACTATATCCAGTGAGCTTGGTAGCTGAAGGATTCAAGGAGTTATATATATATATATATGCTTGCTTGCTTGCTTGCTTGTATTCATGCAGTGCTTCCAGTGGTGGGATTCATTTATTTTTTTTACTACCTACTCTGTGGGCATGGTATGGTGAGCTTGGCCAGGGGGGAGCCCTGTGTTGCACCCAAATTAGGACTACTTTATTTCAAAACTACTGGTTCTGGCAGACTCGGACAAACCTGCTGAATCCCACCACTGCTTCCAAGCTGTTGTTCTAATACCATTTATTTCCTCATTCATGTAAGCTTCTTCTTCTTGGTGAGATAAAATCCACCAATTGGAGATCATTTAGCCATGATTGATGGTACCACAGTGCCTTCACATAGCCATTCTGAGATCGTGGTGTGACCCTAGTATAGACCGTTTCCATGACTTCTCTATTTTCATATCTCAGAACACCCTTCTGGTGCAACAAGAATAAAAACATTGATCTGTGCTGATTTTGATAAAGTTTGCTAGATCTAATATAAATATTAAGCAAGAATCCAACTTCTGTTCTTTTACTTGGTCATCAGAAGAATACTTTCTGTTTGCTGCACTTCAGGAAACAGGCTTTTAACTCAAGATCACTGAGCAAAAGAACCCTGAGGCAGCTTCCTACTTTCGTTTGCAACTAGATTCCTGAGTCACAGAATATGAAGACAGATTCCTTTATGGATCTGCACCTGGTTAAGAGACCGACAGAAATCAGTAAGACTTAAAGGAAAGTTTCCACCATGGCAGGATGTTTGTTTGAAGGACCACTAGATGATATTTCCACTTTCTATGGTGTTCTCCATTTGAAGGATGCCTAGTCTGCATCTGATTCAAAGATAAAGAGCCACCACAAGAAATATCAAGGAGGTTGCATGTGCCCATCTACAGTCAGCATTTGGCCAAGACATGGCAAGCATGTCAGTCCCCTGGTCCCCTCTGGTAAAATGCATGGTGATCCCATATAATTTATATACACATTTTTTAATTTTGCATCTGCACATATAAATTTGTATATTTAATTTTATGTAGTTCAGAGTCTTCTTCTTCTCCTCATTTTTCATGAAGTGTAAGGGTGGAGGTAAGGAGTGTGGTCTCCCAAGGAACTATATTGACCTGTGTGTTTTCTAAAAGGTGAAATATGATCTGAGCAGGTTTGCCAAGGATAAAATATTCAGGTGGGGAAAAATGGATTATTAGTATTATCCATCACCACTTTGACCTCCCTTGTTCAAATATGAACAAACAATATTTCAACAAGAAAGCACAAGCACATACATACATATGTGCTCTCTATATTGCCGGTATAAGTGTACCCTTTCTTTCTTTGCCCTCTGGGTAATTATCATACACTGAGTGTATCTGGTCTGTGACTTGCTTACATAATGAGGTCATTCTCTATTATCACATCACTGATTTCTTTCCCTGGGATTAAAAAAAGGGGAGGGGTAAATTTTGGTAACAGATCTTTTGTAAATGACAGGGAGTAAAATGCAGTTAAGGCCTTCTGCCTTCCTTATAGTACTCCCTAGCCTTTTTAATGTAATTGTTCTCACTATTATATTGGAGAAAGTATTTCCAAACCTTTATTTTTAATTTCCCTGAAGTTTTGTTCATATAAAATGTAAATCTACAGAGATGTTATTGTAGTGACTCTTTGCTGCAATCATCTGAGCAATAATCATCTGACAGGACAAGGAATTTCCTTCTCTG
The DNA here is from genome assembly GCA_035047305.1 of Bradypodion pumilum. Classification (NCBI taxonomy): domain Eukaryota; kingdom Metazoa; phylum Chordata; class Lepidosauria; order Squamata; family Chamaeleonidae; genus Bradypodion; species Bradypodion pumilum. Next base: position 292,333,705 of record JAWDJD010000004.1, on the reverse strand, counting down.
TCCCTCATGGTGTTTAATAAACATTGGAGATGGTTGGCAGGATGTTCTTCAGCAGTTCTGGGACACAGGAAGAGTGGTTGGGAAAGTTACTTCTTTTTGGTATTACAAGTGTTCAGTCAGTATCTCTTCGAGTCCACACCCAGCGGCGCTCTTGGCATTTATTTATTTATTTATTTGGATTTATATCCTGCCCCTCTCACCCTAGGGCGACTCAGAGCGGTGCACGACAACATAGGTGTTATACAAACACCCTTAAACATTCATTAAAACTGTTTAAAAACCATCTAGATTAAAAAGAAACCCACCCCTCCCCACCCATCAGTAAAAGGGACATATAACTCTTAACAGAGTCAATGAGAGGGAGTCAACACCTGCCGGCCCCCCATACTTGCCCTGCCAGCCAGGTTTTAAGCCATTTCCTAAAGGGCAGCAATTCTGTCTGTAGCCATAGGTCTACTGGCAGGAGTTTCAGGGTTGGGGCGGACATGGAGAAGGCCCTCCTCCTTGTGCTAGAGAGGTGAGCCCCTCTAGCTGATGGAACACTGAGGGAGCCCCTCCAGTCCACTCTGGTAGGACAGGCAGACTCTCTTGGGGCGACACAGTCTCTTATGTAACCTGGCCCACTACCATGCAGGGCTTTAAAGGTCATTACCAGCACCTTTAATTGCACCCTGAGGCAAACTGGTAAGCAATGCAGCTCCCGGAGCAGAGGTGAGGCACGGGCATAACATCTGCACCCCATCACCACCCAGGCTGCCACATTCTGGACCAGCTGCAACCTCCGAATGGTTGACAAGGGCAGCCCCATGTAGAGCGCATTACAATAATCTAGTCTGGAGGTGACCAGAGCATGTGTGACCATGAGCAAGGAGTCCCGGTCCAGGAGCGGGCACAACTGGCGGATAATACACAATTGTGCAAAAGCCCTCCTGGCTCTTCTAGCAGCAGCCTTGAATCCAGGAGGACCCCCAAGTTGTGCCCTGGGTCTGTCTGAGGCAATGGTGCCCCATCTAAGACCAATGATGGTAGCTCCTTGGAAAACACGGGGCCCCGAACCCACAGCCACTCAGTCTTGCTAGGATTCAGCTGTAACCTGTTGGCCCCCATCCAGACCCCCACAGCCTCCAGACACCCGGACAGGACATTGACTGCATCGCTTGGATCCCCACGGGCCGAGATGAACAGCTGTGTGTCATCCGCATACTGATGGTACCACACCCCATGGGAATGGATGATCTCACCCAGCGGCTTCATGTAAATATTAAATAGGAGAGGAGAGAGCACCGAGCTCTGAGGCACCCCATATTGGAGAGGCCTAGGGCTAGAACTCTCACTCTCCAACCACACCGACTGGGTCTGGCCCTTCAGGAATTAAGAGAACCAAGACATCACAGTCCCTCGAATCCCTAATCCTTTGAGCCATCCAAGAAGGATACAGTGGTTGATGGTATCGAAGGCCACTGAGAGGTCAAGGAGAGCAAGGACAGATGGATGACCACCATCCCGCTCCCGCCAGAGATCATCCACAAGCGTGACCAATGCCGTCTCTGTACTGTGTCCAGGTCTGAATCCTTACTGAAAGGGGTCCAGATTATCTGCTTCATCCAGGGCCCCCTGCAACTTATGCACCACAGCCCTCTCCATTACCTTCCCCAAAAAGGGGAGGTTGGAGACCGGTCTTTAGCTAGATAGGATGGCTGGGTCAAGGGAAGGTTTTTTAGGAGGGGGCACACCAAAGCATGTTTTAAAGGTGCAGGAACCACCCCCTCCTGTAAGGATGCATTAATTATTGCCCTGACCCAGCTACCTATCACCTCCTTCAAGTAGCCAGGAAGGACAGGGGTCCAATGGGCAAGTAGTGGTGCGAGAAGCTGCAAGGAGCCTGTCCACTTCATCAGGGCCAACTAGGTCAAACTGATCCCAGATGACCTTGCAAGACTGTGCTCCGGTACCCTCCAGACTCTCCCCAACCACACCAGGATTGAGCCCAGAATGAATCCGATTGATTTTCTCCTCCAGATGGTCAGCAAATTCCTCAGCCGAACCCTGCCAACCAGTCACCGGGGGCCCCCTGCCAAGGAGGGACCTGGTCACCTGAAACAGGGTGGGTGGGCGATTATCAACGGAGGCAATAAGGGTGGTGAGATATTGACGTTTCACCATCCTCATCGCCACTTGATAGGCCCTAATAGCGGCTCTAACAAGTGTTCAGTCAGTATCTCTCCGAGTACGCACCCAGCAGTGCTCTTGGCATCTGTTATCCATTTGAGCTCCCATAGTCCTTCAGTGAACCTCGGGGATGATCTAGCTCCATGAGCTCAGAGAGGCCGTAGTGGTGTGATTTCATCCAAGGTTGCCGTCATCATCTCTTACCACAGATCAATGAGCGACTCGGGCTAATCATGTTCCCAATCCAGACGGGAAAAACCCAGCTTCCTCTGGAATGCATCAGGATCCATTAGTCGCCGGGGTGGGCCAATCTAATAGGCCCCACCTCCCTGCACTGGAATGTCACCCCCAGAAAATCAAGAGCCACCAGAAAGTGATCTGACCATGGCACAGGTGTTATATCTAATTTCTGCAATTTCAGATCACTAAGCCACCGCTCTGACAAGAAGACTAAATCCGATGTGTGGCCACTGCCCCTGGTTGGACCCTGAATTATTTGGGTCAGGCCCATTTATGCCATGGAACCCATGAACTCCCGTGCCACCTCAGAGCTTGTTCCCAGAGAAGGCAGATTGAAGTCCCCCAGAACCATTAGCCTGGGGAACTCCAATGCCAACCCTGCACAGCCACTGGGGGACAAAATACTCTGGGAAACCCTAGAGTAGTGTTTCCCAACTTTTGGTTTTTGGACTTCAATTCCCAGAAACCTAAGTCAATTCTCCAAAGCACTAATCAGCCAATGTACTGACTTAGGCTTCTGGGACTGACTTCGGCTTCTGGGAATTGAAGTGCCCCTGTGAGGCACGTGAGCCAAGTTGGAAGCCACTGCCCTAGAGACACATATGGGAACTGGAGATGCACAGGGCCAAAGCTGAAACCATTGTAGACCCTTGCGATGTCAGAAGGGCTGGGTCTTGTGATTTTCAGACACAAGTCAGTTGAGGGCTGGAAGAGTATTCCATCCAGGCTTTATGTAGATGCTGAAAGAAGAACACTCATGAATTGTAGGGTTAATGTTCAGAACTGTTGCTAGCCACTTTGGGCAGGGGGGAGCAAGCAGTGTGAAATGCTCCCTCACATCCACTTTGTAATTCATATTGTGGAAAATAATACAAAAAGTAATTCCAGCACTGAACACAGTGCCAGTTTCCTCATCTCTTCTGTACAGAACCAGCAACATTCTCACAGTTGCCATGGTCTACCAAGGTCATGATAGACTTGCAACTGAGATTTCAAAGCTGGCCCCAAATATGCTACTACTGTAAGCAAAGAACAAGAAAGCACCACATCCTATTCCAGCGATGACAAAATATTACCTCTCCTGAAGTTTTGGACTTCAGCACCCAGAATCTCCAGCCTATATTGCCAATGATAAAGGACTGTGGGAGTTTTAGTCCAAAACATCTGGAGTGCCAAAAGTTATTCTACTTATTCTATGTGCTGAGGTATACTTAGCTGCCAGTTCAATTTTCCATCTAAACTGGCAAGAAGATGAGGTCTGCTACCACCCACGGGGTAGCAGAGAGTATAGGGCAGTGATGTCCAACTTTGGCACTCCAGCTGTTCTTGAACTTAAATTCCCAGATGCCTTCATCATCACGTGTGTTGACTTGGACTTCTGGGAATTGAAGTCCAAGGACACTTGGAGTGCCAAGGTTGGCCATCACTGGTAAAGGGGGATGCAACACAGCCTGTGCAGCATACACAGCTTTGCCCTCCAAAAGGGATTGGCCAGTGGATGCTAGATGAATAGTGTAGGATTGTCACCACTGTGCTTCAGCGTCTGTTGCCTTACACCGAATCATGGTAGGGCAAACATTGTAAGATCTGAAGAGCTTTTTTTGCACAACCTCCCTTGCCCATCCCCCTCTATTTAGGAACAACCATCTAAGAAGGTGCACACAATTGCAAAGATAGTTGGAACAAGAGGTTTTTTTAAATAATAATAATAATTTTTATTTAAAGCAATTTAATATTGGCATGACAGCCTACAGGACTTTCAGGAAAGAAACTGAGAGTTAGAATGGCAGATGCACTTTGGATGCACTTTCTGATTTATTTATTTATTTATTCATTCAATTTGTATAGCCACCCCAATCGACATGTGACTCTGGGCGGCATACATAAAATCCCCAATGTTTAAACTATAGAAACCCTTAAAATTCCTAAAAACCCTGAAAAACTAACTCCCACCCGCACCAATTAAAAATCTCATTAAAAACTTTTAAAAACATGGGTGATCCTACTCTAAATGAGCCAGTGGGAGGGGGGGTTGCTCCCTCTCCACCTCCCTACACTTCCCCTGCCAGCCAGGTTTTCAGCTCTTTCCTGAAGGGCAGCAGCTCTGTCTGGAGATGCAGTTCAACTGGCAGGAGGTTCCATAGGGCCGGAGCAGATACCGAAAAGGCTCTTCTTCTAGTGTTAGAGAGGCGAGCCTCTCTAGCAGTTGGTATTTTTAAAGAGCCCTTCCAGTCCACTCTAGTGGGATGGGCAGATATCCTTTGGGTGATGTGGTCAGGGGTCCCCAACCACCAGGCCATGGACCAGTGCCGGGCCGTGGACTTGATCTACAAAACCTAACATTAACATACAGAGCGCGCACACACACACACATGCATGCACACAATGTGTTATTTTTCTCTTGAAAAATAATGTATTTTATCTCATGATTGACAACAAAGAAAATGTGGTTGTCTCTCAAGGGAAGAAATAGCTGCATTAAGAGCATTTCAGTCTTTGCTGAAAGCATAGCAATAGCAACCTAGTCCCATAAGCTTTCTTCTTCCTCAGCTATTATTGGATGGAAAAGTATTATTTGTGCTTTATAATATGATCACGGGCATTACATAAATAGAATGGTGTCCTATGCAGTTATTATCAAGGCTGTGCCTGTGGCTTCTAGAAAGCAAACGTTTACCTAGACGGAACTATTATATTTTGTCCTGTTATTAATTCTGGACTCTTTTCCATTGTAACCCAATGTTACCCAAGAAAAGAAGCAGTGCATTAAGCTATTGATTTAGCAATAGACTTGGTTTTTAAACTCCAGACCTCCTTGATGCTTGTATTTTATTATTTGAAAAAAATCATTTTAATTCAGGAAATTAAACTTTTTTCTTTGCTGCAAGTGGCACATCATTATCATTATCATTATCATTATCATTATCATTATCATTATCATTATCATTATTATTATTATTATTATTATTATTGTTATTATTATTGTTATTATTATTATTATTATTATTATTATTATTATTATTATTATTATTATTATTATTATTATTATTATTATTATTATTATTATTATTATTATTATTATTATTATTATTATTATTATTATTATTATTATTATACCAGTATTTATATACAACTTTTCTTGCAAAAAGGCAACCCAAAGTGGTTCACAATTACAAGGTCACATATAAATGACAATCAATAGCAATGCTAAAAATACAAAATATGCAAAATACAAAATATATATCAATAGCAACACAAAAGTACAAAATGCAAAACACAAAATATCCAAATAAAATTCAATTCATTACAAAGTTACCCAATGATAGTTCACATATCTTGCTCTGAACCACAAAAAGTCCGGAAGTACAAAGAAGCATTGGCAAGAGTCCCACCGCAACAACGAAGAGCGGCCTTTGAGGGCGACGTAACAGCCACAAGGTGCCACTCATCTTCCTCTCTGGCCGGTCGAGCGGTGATAATGGTCTTGGCGGTGAGGGTGAGTGGCTATGAAACATAACATCATATTATCTACCTCTAAACCATCAATAGTTTGTTCCAGTACCTGTGATGGATTCTGGTAAGGATTCATAAATGCCCACACAAGTCAAATTATTCATGAACTCTGTCCATTGAGTACGGGAGTACATATATGAATATACATACACACATGATAGGCAAGTATAGTGAGTACAGCTCACCAGTATGACATCATTCTCCACTCACACAGAATGGAAACAAACAAGAGAAATTGAAGCTTCTTCTGTATTCTGCATTTCCATGAACTATCGACCTGGACTATTCAATATGCAGTTGTCAGATTTTAATGTTGGATTCAAGATATTGAATTCCACATTTTCTCTTGAAAAATAACATATTTTATCTCATGATTGACAACAAAGAAGACTTGGTTGTCTCTCATGGGAAGAAATAGCTGCATTAAGAGCATTTCAGTCTTTGCTGAAAGCATAGCAATAGCAACCTAGTCCCATAGCAAAAATTTAGAATATCTGCAGGGATAAAGGAGGGGTGGGCAATTTTCAGCATCTTGGACCCAAATCCAGCCCCCTTGAACCTCAAGGGGCTGCAGGCACTTCCACTGAATCCCCATGTATCGTCTAGATCAGGGGTCTTCAACCTTTCCTGCAGCACAGACTGGCTGCATGCCGAACAATGTTTCCACAGACCAGCAATTGAGGGCGGTGGGACCGGATGGCACAAACGCACAACAAAATATGACAAAGTGCACATTGGGCACAGGGAGGGGAGGAGTCCTGCTGCAGGCCAAAACCAGCCACATTGCCTGACTCGGGAAGTGAGGCATCGGAGGTGGGTGGGGACCCCACCGCAGTTAAGCAATGTGGAGGAGTGGCCTGGTCACCCTCCCTGCCTGCCGGGCAGACCCAGAGGAGCATGCTGAGGGCAGAAGGCTGCCACTAGCACTCTGCCCCCCCCCGGTGGCCTGGTTCAGGACTGCCCACGACCCAGCACTGGTCCATGGCCTGGTGGTTGGAGACCCATGCTCTAGAACAATGTTTCCTAACCTTTGGTTTTTAGATTTCAGTTCCCAGAAGCCTAAGTCAATTCCCCAAAACACTGATCAGACAATATACTGACTTAGGCTTCTGGGGATTGAGGTCCAAAAACCAAAGGTTGGGAAACACTACTTTAGATGCTACAGAGAGCAGTTTTACTCCCCACATTTTTAAAGTAAAGGTCTGTCACAAAGGGCTTTGGACAGTGAAGTATTCTTGTCCAGGATGGGTTGGAGATATTTCATTATGTGTGTGAGAAGTTTTAGTTGTGGGGTGAAACTAACAAACAGCCACCGGATGCATGCCTCGTCCCTTCCCAGTCAGCCTGGCTGGAGAAGGTCAGAAACACCTGTGAGAGGGTGGCAGGCAACTTGAAAAGAACTTTGCCTCTGCTGCCTCTGAGGCCACTGGATGCATGCCTCGTCCCTTCCCAGTCAGCCTGGCTGGAGAAGGTCAGAAACACCTGTGAGAGGGAGGCAGGCAACTTTAAAAGAACTTTGCCTCTGCTGCCTCTGAGGCCACCGGACGCATGCCTCGTTCTGGAGGGAGTGGTAGCATCTGCACCATCTCCTCACAGCAACGAGGGGACCTGTTTTGTGCTCACTAACACCTGACGTTGGGGCACAGAGAGCAGAGCTTTTTCCCCAGTCTGTTGAGAGCGTGGAACTTTGGGCTCTGTGGGAACCGTAAGGACACAACCTTTATGGGATTGTGATAATTGTGCTGAATTTTTTGATTATTTGTATATTGAATTTTGTAATGCACATTGATTCTGTGCTGTGCTACTTTGTTAGTTGGAATTTTTGTGGTATATTTTAGTATGCTGTTGTTTATACAATAGTCTTTTTGCATTGATTGTATATTTAATTCTGCAGTTGTTGATTTGTAATTGTATACTATTGTGTTTTGTGTGTTTATATTATTTTCTCTTGTTATATTGTATTTAATTTACTTGTTGTAAGCCGCCCTGAGTTGGCCCTGGCTAAGTAGGGCGGGATATAAATCGAATAAATGAATGAAATGAATGAATTGCTTTCTCCTCTGGGCCAGTTGCTTCTGGGCATTTGTCTTGTCTGGTTGATTTGTTCTTTAACCATATTGGATGGATATTGTAGTTTGAGAAATGCATTTTGTAGATCCTTGAGTGGTAATGTATGGTTGTGAGAGCTGGACCATTAGGAAAGCTGAGTGCAGAAGAATAGATGCCTTTGCAATGTGGTGTTGGAGGAGAGTTTTGAGAGTATCCTGGACAGTGAGGAGAACAAATAGGTCAATCCCAGAAGAAATCAACCCTGACGCCTCATTAGAAGGTCAAATAGTAAAGATGAAGCTAAAGTACTTTTGATATCAAATGAGAAGGGAGGAGTCACTTGAGAAAGCCTTGATGCTGGGAAAGGTGGAGAACAAAAGAAGAAGGGGGCAACCAAAAATGAGATGGCTAGATGGTATTGTAGATGCAATGGGCACAAAGCTGGGTGGGCTGAGGAGGATGGTGCTTGGTGGGCAATGGTCCATAGAGTTGCAAAGGGTCGGAATCGACTGTGTGACTGAACAACAACAAGATTCTTGAGAGGGTCTGAGCAGATGTGGTATTACCTGAGGGCTTTGCTGATGACAATAGATTTTGTCCTGTGTGTCCTGGATGGAAGCTGGACACATGCAGGTAGGTGCATCGATCTGTGGGTTTGTGATATAGTGGGAGATGTCCTTTTTGTAGTTTCACAGTGGTATCTAGGAAATTTACTAGTTGTGTAGATTAGTCCAAGATGAATTTAATATTTGGATTAAAATTATTGAAATCCTGAAGGAATTTCTCTAGGATTTCTTTTCCATGCCAAAAATAGATAAGTGGTTTATGGGTACAGCAGTTGAGAAAATGTTCTAGATCAACTATGAATATGTTAGCATATTCTGGAGACATTAGAGTATCCATGGCAGTTTTGTTGATCTGGAAGAAGGTTTTATTGTCGAGGGTGAAATAGTGGTGTGTACTGTAAATACAAAGTTATGGGGCTGTGGTGGCTCAGTAGTTAAGAAGCTTGCCTTGTTAGCTGAAAGGCCTACAAGTTGGCAGTTCGAGACCCAGGTACTGCATGTTGGATTGAGCACCCATCTCTGTCCCAGCACTTGGGGACATGAAAGGAGCCTCGTTCAGGCTTCCCTTGAATGGAGTTTCTCCAGCAAAAAATCCTTTCAGCCCAGAATTATTTCTGACACGGAAATTATTATTAATACAAAGTTGCACAGGGTGGTGACTGTGTGGGCTTCATCTTCATTTTGAATGATGTTACTGATGGCTTGTAATCCATCTTTATGTAGGATGTTGGTGTACAGAGCTTCCACATCCATTGTGCCTGAGTTGGTGTTATCTGGAAAGTCATATGTGTGTTGAAGTTTTCTTAGTCTGGATGTGGAAGCTCTGTACACCTCCTCCTAACAATATATTTAAGAAATTATTGTTCAAGCCCTCTAGTAAGTATTTCTTGCCCTCTGGGAGGCAAGTTTGCTATACAGTATTTTGAGACCTCTCATCCTGCTGTTTTTCCCTTCCAATGATTTTTTAAAATAAATATTTATTTTGGCCATTTAATGGCACAAGGGAGCTCTTTAATTACATCCTACCCACTTACCCCGCAACTTTAGTGTGAAAAATATTTGGGGGTAGTGTTAAGGGACCAGATGCAGCTGTCCAAGGTCCACCAATGGAACTGTCTAGTCCCTGGGCTCCTGGAGATCACTCATCCTTGCCTCAAGAAGGATGAATTTCCTTTTTTATCCAACATCTTCTTGGATTATTGGCTATTATTCTGGTTGTTGCTCCATTGATCCTTGTATGGTAGTGTTGCAAAGAAGAGAGGAGAGGCCACTGTTGTTCCTTTAATCATGCACAACAGCACAACTCCCATTTTTAAACTGTCAGTGATGTGATGTCTCTATGCTTCTGCTGACAAAATATGTAATCTCAAGTATGCTATCATTACAAGAGGATATGTTTCGTGCACTTACAATTAGTGCTTCGAGATAAAGTATTTGGAGCAATTACAAATACTGTATATGTAACAAATGTACTAGTTGTAATGATTTGTGTCAGGCTTTGAGGTCACTATCAATGCCCTGCCAACTGCATTAATCATGTCAGACCTAAGCGACAACAATTCCATGAACAAGGAGAAAAGATAGCAGAAAGTGTCTGGCAGAGGAAAATTTATTATGGGATCTAATTAAAGAGACTGTCAAGGCTCAGTAGACTAAAATGAGTGTATGTATCTGTATATATGGAGTGTTCTAAGCATTTATCAAATGAACATATGTGTACACACACACACGATTGTTGTTGTTGTCATTATTGTCATCATCTTCAAATTCTCATCAAGGTAGGCTCTCACATCTCACGTTTCTTTAACTGTCATGCCTGTTGCATAATGACGCTAGCATTATTTTGAGTCAACATCATACTACACATTGTTACCATAATTCAATTCAACTTTGAAAAGTAATACATAGACAACATTTCTTAAAATGTGTATAAAGTTTTGGAACCCTTTGTATATTCAATCCACTAGAATGATAGTTAATCATTTCTCCTAAAATTAAAGGGAACCCTTCCCTTTGCAGAGTTTCTTGTGAAATGCTCTTCTTTTTCTTTGCTTGGAAATTGCTACCCAAGTTGACCAGACCAACCAACACAACAGCAATATAGATGGAATCAAATCAACACCTCTGAGCCTCTAAATTGCACAGGAGGGCTGTAAACATTCTTTGTTTCCTATCTGTGGAATAGGGGTAGTTGTATTCTCAAGCCCTTGACAAAAATATCCTATTGGGAGATGCAGGCCTGTCACCTCATTTCATGATTCTGCCTCATTCAATGTTATGAAGAGGCCAATCCACCAGGCTATCATAATATGAAGAAAAGAATGACTGCCAAAGAGCAACTCTGAACTAGTCATAGTGATAATATACAACCAGGAAATGGACCTGCTACTTCTTCTGCTTTTATGGAAAGTGTTTTACTTATTAATGTAGAAGAAGGTGATACTTTTTTGATCTCTAAAATTAAAAAAAATCATTGCAAGCTTTCATGATTCAAGATCACTTCTTCACGCAAAGGTAGGGAAATCATCAATGAAAGTCCAAATTTTCGTGGCATGGTGTTTGCCAGGCTCTAAAATTAAAAATAATAAATGCAAGCTTTCATGATTCAAGATCACTTCTTCAGGCAAAGGTAGGGAAATCATCAATGAAAGTCCAAATTTTCGTGGCATGGTGTTTGCCAGGCTCTGTTCTTAAAAATAAATGTGAAGTAGCAATCTATTTTATATTCCTCCCCCATCCAACAGACACAGAAAACCAGGCTTCCACTTACAGCTCCTCCCAAATGGCTCCACTGAGGTGACAGGCCTCCTCTCCAGCCATGTCAAAGCAATGCAGATTTCAGTATCCTCCATCAGGGAATTGGGTGGGGTGGGGGTGGGATTTGTTTCACACACTAGGTATTCATATTGTAGCCAATTCAAAGTCAATTTAAATATTACCTTGTGGTTCAATCTGCAGTGACATTGTTCTGATGTTAAAATGTTAAACGGAACTTCTGTGGATACCAAAAATAGCCGCCTGAACTCCATGGACATTTTAACATCGGAACAACATCACTGCAGATTGAACCACTAGGTAGTATTAAAATTGACTTTGAATTGGCAACAATTGGAATACGTAGTGTGCGAACCAAATCCCGCCACTGCCGCCCAATTCCTTGATGGAGGATACTGAAATCTGCATTGCTTTGACCTGGCCGGAGAGGAGGCCTGTGGCCTCAATGGAGCCATTTGGGAGAAACTATAAATGGAGGCCTGGTTTCCTGTGTCTGTTGGATGAGGAAGGGATATAAAATGGCCTGCTACTTCACATTTATTTTTAAGAACAGAGCCTGGCAAACACCATGTCATAAAAATTTGGACTTTCATTGATGATTTCCCTACCTTTGCCTGAAGAAGTGATCTTGAATCACAAAAGCTTGCAATGATTTTTAAATTTATTTTAGTGATCCAAGAAAGGTATCCCATTCTTCTTCTACATTTGTTTTATATATGGATCACACGGCTGATCGGTTTGTTTTACTTATTATGTTTGTTTGGCAAATGGAAGGTCATCAGAGAGAGACAGTACAATAAAGGGTAGGTTGCTTTGTAGTCATCCTTCCCCTGGCCTCCCCCAGCTTAAAATAAAAACTGGTCTTCTCCACTACTTATTGTTATCTATAGCTGTGGGCACTGAGCATCATCCCTTGGGAAACATGCTGACATTGACTGAGCCCCCTGCTATTGAGCAGTGTTAGCAGCGGGGAGCAGGCAGCAGAAGCTAAAGCTGTTTCAAGGGGTATTAACTGTTGATCAGATTTCTATATGAAAATCTGGCAGGTCATCTGGGGACAATGGATTGAAGAGCAATGGCTCCTTTCTTCTTGCTGACCCTGCTCCAACCCATCCTAATTTTAATGCCAAAATATGCAGTACTGCCTTAGCAACAATCCTGAAAGCTGGCAAATAGGTCACTGCCATTCTGCATTTTTAGAGCATTCAAATAAAATTTTTGTATGGCCAACTCTTCTCCTGATCTCCCCCCTCCCCACCTTCTTTCACCCCTAATGATCTTAGTGATTATGCTAAAATCTTTTATGGTTTTATCATTTCTTAATGTTTATTAAACATTAACATTATTAATGTTTGTTATGCTAACCAATCACTCTAAACCTATGTACCTGATGTGTATAAATTGATGCTGTGAAGCCTCACTCCCATGTCTGACAAAGTGGACTTGATCCATGAAAGCTAACAGTGAAATATAACAGTTAGTTTTCAAAGTACTACAATGTTTTTATTTTGTTTGTTCTCTGATATATTGTAGGGGTATATTTTTGTTTCGGAAAATATTTGGAATTAAAAGCAAAGTGGGTTCTACTTCTCAGATTACGAAGAAATGAAGTGAGGATGTCCAATGTGGCACCAAGTTTGACCTGGTGCTCTCTGTAGTACTAAACATTACTGTAGTGTTTTGATTAAAAAGCTATTTGAAAACACTTGGAGACAGCAAGTATTACTCAGGAAATGAAAGTACAGTGGAACCCCAACATACAAACGGTTCGACTTACAAAACATACAAATAGAAATCCTGGCTAAAAATAATAATCAACATACACATTTTAATAGGAAAAATTAGAGGAAGGAGGAACAGCTGGGCAGGGCCAGTGTCTGTCTAAAAACTGCTTGCTGATGGATCCTGGACCCTCACCCACCCGGCCTGAGGAAGGAGGGACAGCTGGGGAGGGCTGGTGGCTGATTCAGGAGATGATGGTCTCTTTGCCACAGTTGTCAATGTATGCGTTGGTCTTTTACGTTTTATTGCACTGTTACATTTTATTGTATTGTTATATTTTATTGCATTGTTATTTTATTGCATTGTTACATTTTATTGTATTGTTATATTTTGTTGTACTGTAATGTTTGATATGTTGTGATTTTTGTGAGTCGGCCTGAGTTGGCATATGCTGAGTGGGTGGCATACAAATCGAATAATTCAAATCTACATACAAAAAATATACAGTGACATCTACTGGCCTCTTCTGGTAATCCAATGTGTTTTCGACATACAAATAACCTTGTGGAATGGGGGGGAAATTGTATGTAAAGGTTTTACTGTACTTTATGAAGAGAGCAAGGAAGCCCAAAGCATAAGAAGATTGACACTTGGAAACCTCAATGACAGAGCCTCTGAGGGGGCTTAGACTGAAACTTCTTCCATGATTTATGGCAATTTAATATCTTGGCAGGGTAAAAGAAGGGCCAGAAAATGCTATTTGCATTGTTTTAATTTTCAGTTGGTTCTTTGCTGTGGCATTTCCCCCCTGTTCTTTTAGACAGCTACAGATCTCATTTTGCACCTCTGTGTATGTGTGAACATCCTATAAATGCCTTGTGTTTCTTATGAAGTATTCCAGTGGGATAAACTGCATTAGCATTAGGAATAGGATCAGTATGCAGGGAATCAGTATGAAGGAGGGCTATGGCATATAGGCATGTGCCTGGCAGTGTTCAAAAACTGCAAGAGCTTACCCTGAGTTTAAGAATGCGCTGAGTTTAAGAATGGTCCAAAGTGTCTTGATCATGCATGTGTTTTAATGTCTAAGTTAAAAATGCCAATTTATAATAAATCGAGGCTGTCATTGTTTGGGCACATAATGAGATGGCAAGATTCACTTAAGAAGACAATAATGCTAGGAAAAATTGAAAGCAACAGGGAAAAGGGAAGACCAAATATGAGATGGATTGACTTTTAAAGGAAGCCACAGCCTTGAGTTTATGAGAGGTGAGCAAGGCTCACATATAGGAAGTGGAAAGAAGGCCAGACTACAAAGGAAGGGGACAGAAAAGTAGCAAATAAATTGCAGGGATGCCGTTAGGAAGGCAAAAGCTGAGAATAAGTTGAGGTTAGCAAGAGATGCTACAAGCTACAACAACAAAAGTATTATTTGGGTATTTATGTAGCAAATGACAGAGAAATGAAACAGTGGCTCAGTTAAATGGGAAAATGACAAATGATGACAAAGAAAAGGCAAACATGCTGAATTCCTGCTACAGCTCAGTCTATCCCCAAAAGATAGCCTATAATCCTCCAGGCAACTGGAGGGAGGGAACAGGGTTGCATCTTGAGACTGATAAACAAATAGTCAAGGAATATCTTATTCTCAAACTGGGAGGGGGTAACAAGTGGGGTTCAACAAAGCTCAGTCCTGGGCCTGGTGCTCTTCAACATTTTTGTTAATGACTTGGATGAGAGAGTGCAGGAAATCCTTATCAAATCTGTGGATAACACAAAATTGGGTGAAATAGCTAATAACTTGGAAGACTGACAGAATTCAAAATTTTCTTATAGAGGCTTGAGCACTGAGCTAAAAACAATAGAATACTTCCTTACTAATCTAGTTATTAGCTTTCTTTTAATCCCTGATACCCAATGCTGTTTTCTGTACTCAGTCATAAAGATATACCAAGTTACCACCTTCTCTTTGTCCTACTAATCCAACACTGTGGTGCAATAAATGAGCATGGCCACATACCTGCTCATGCATAAACAGACTATTGATGTTTTAAAATTCACTACTACTGGAAATGAGATTGGAGCCCTACTAGCATAACATTAGTGAATGCTTTCAAATAATTAGTCTATATTAGGGGTCCTGCATCCCACTTACACTTAGCATAATGGTTAATCCTGACTTGTTTGATTGTGTATTATTAAAGATACCACAAAAACAATATGTATTGTACATGGAGCTTTTGCTTAAGTAACAGCTGCCATGTAGACAGTAAATTAATGGCAAGCACATTATTTGTATGATCCTCAGATATATTTTATTGTTGTGTTAATCAGGCAATTATTTTTGGTAAGAATTATCTACTGGAAAGGGATTTGATAAAGAGATGTATAAAAGGGTACTCAGTACAGTTGCTCAGACAACTACAAAAGAGTGAAAATCTTTGGGATTGCAGGGGAGAAGACAATCTCATGGAAGCTTTAGCAGAGTGAGAGTAGGCCACCTGTCACGGACTTGGCCCTGTTTGGGGGTGAGAAGATCTGTTGGCCCCAAGAGTCAGGTCTTTTTAAACCTGATGTTGCTCCCTGGCCCCGCCTCTGGACTGGGCTTGAGAGGCCACCTCAGGGGATAGTGGGATAGACTGTCTGCTGCCACCCCCGCTTATGGACTTGACCTATTTGGGGAAGAGGAGATCTGCTGGCCCTGAGCGCCAGGACCCACCTCACTTGCCGACGCACCCAGCCCCCCCTGGTTTTTTGTTTGTTTGTTAATTTCTCTTTTATTTGTAGCTGTACCATACTATTATGCATTGTATTATGTAATTTTGTAAATTGTTGTTGATCTTTTATTGTATTTTGCTTTGTTACTCTGTATTTTGGTTTTGTTGCATTGTATTTTTAAATATGTTGGTAGCCGCCCTAAGTCAGCCTGTGCCGAATAGGGCGGGGTCTAAATTAAAATTAAGATAAAAAATCGAAATCTTATCAAATTCTAGTAAATCTCAGATCTGTTGATAGCCAGATTAGGCCCTGAGATGCAGATTTGGAGGTCATTCTCCAAGTCTCAAGCTTTGGCCTTGTATCTCAGAGAATGGGATGCTACAGACACTGCAACCCTAGGTTTTGAGATTTGCTTTCATGATCTCAAGATGTGCCATTTAGATATGCTAAGAAATACCTTTGACTTCCTTAAACTTCACACTCAAGAGTTGTTGCTGCTTGTGCTTTAATAATTCATTTCTTCTGTGGCCTGGATCCTAAATGAATGAATGCAGTGTAGCATTCATTCACAAAATAGAAACCCGTGGACAAGAAATGAATGGAAAGCCACTACTTCTGAGGCATCATTCAAACTCAAAATTGGGATTCACAAGCACAGATGTCATTTTAGCTGCTGCTACAGAATTGTTCTCTCTAAACTGGAGTGGGGTGGGTGTTATTTTATTTTTTTGCACTGAAATTCACCACCTGGCATGGCTAGCATCAGTGGCTACCTCTCACTCAGTAGACTCCCTCAAGCCCACAAAAGAGAAATGTGCACATTCTTCCACTCTGTCATGCACACATTATTTTGCAATGGTTTCTGAAATGTCAATTCCCTGTAACATCACAAAAACACTCTGATGACATCGCAAGGACCCACTGTTAGGTTTCAGAGTTTGTCTGTGTGGGGAATAGGATGATGTTGACCTGAAGCTATGCAACAACGACCACTGCTCTTTTTTGGTTTGTGGCTTTTAGTTGTGTGCCAGGAGAGAAGTAGAACAGGTAGTGACAGCAGCAGCACTTCCTATGACTGTATTGGTTGTCAGAGGAGGTAGTTTGGGATCTCTGTAATATTTCCTATAGATCAGCAAGTGTTTCTGACTCCCAGTTGTCCATCACCTTAAACTCTGAATTGTGCTCCTGATAAAGAACTGGAGCTGGGTGGGCAGGATCAATAGCAGGAAGGGAACTGCATGCAAAAGGAATTGTGAACTTACCTCTGTTAATGATTTCAGATTCCTGTGCTGTTCCTTAATTCTTTCAGCAATACCTGCTCCTAGTGATCCACTGTTTTGTGTGTGCCACTAGCAACTGGTACCAATTTGTTATACTTGTGGATATAAATGCTATTTTTATTTGCAATACTTGCATGCTGTCAAACAACAGTGTACTCTCATGATTTACCACTGTAAAATATAAAAATACCAGAATAGACAACCTGAAATCAGTAAAACAACAGAAACAAGGTAAAAGTATCATTATCTGATCCTGGGAATAAATTCTGAAAAGGATGTCAACTCTTCCTTGTGTGCAGATTTATGAGTAACATATTTTAATATGTAGCAACTCTCTCTTTAAGATATGGGTTGAGGAAACAACAGCTGACTGGATAGCTCAGTGAGTTGGGATACTTGGCTGAAGAGCTAGAAGTTGTGACTTTCCCCTACTGTTCCTCTCAGGAGAAGAGTGAGCCCAAGTAACATTGATCAAAACTACACAATCCCAGAGTAGCCCCAGAAAAAGGAATGATAAGCCACGTTTGCCAGACCCTTTTTCCTTAGAAATTTTTAAGTCTGGGAACATAACAGCCAGGACGCTTTTACCTGCAAAGTTTGGCCTGGATTGTTCTAAACACAAGCCCTGGGATATTCAATACCTCAATCACGGCTCTGCCTTAACAAATTACAGCCTCCTCTCTCCCTAGGGTTATCTAATAAACAGGGCTTCAGCCTAGCCTTGGTAGCATGTAGATAACTAAAAAAAAAAAAAAAACCCTCCCTTTACTTGTGTGAGGAAACACAAGGGCTTGAATGTTTTAAAAGGTTTATTTTAACAACACTCAGGTATTTACAAATTGCAACAGTCAGATATCAAAAATGGCAGAAAATGAAAGGCAGGTTTATCAAACACTCAAAAATTCTATAGGTGTTGTGTATTAAGGTTACTTATGCATTAGAGCACCTTGCAAAATAGGCGCCAATTTGGCAGCAGCTGATTTGCTGATGTTTTCCCACTTCCCCAGAAGTCTTGGGTAAATGTAACGACTATGTTCTGTATATAAGATGCTGTCCCTGCACCTGTTCTTTGTTCTTTGCTACTTAAAATAAACCATTGTTGTTGTTTGAGCCAACTCTGTACGAGTAATCTTTCCTGGGTTCAGACACAACACTTGGTGATGAAGGTGGGATCCCAATGGCGGCGGTGGCCCTAGTGTCGATGGGCCCCTTCAACATTTCAAATCCGGAGTCATGGACTATGTATGAGTTCCAGTTTGAAAACTATTGTACTTCTCAGAAGATCGACCCTGCCTTAAAGAAGTCGACATTCCTTGCCTTTTGCGGGTTGCCAATGCTTGAGCTTCTCAACGACTTGGTTCTACCAAGACTAATCAATGATATTCCTCTCAAAGACTTTCTAGCCGTCCTACGAAACCACTTCAGGCCCAAGATTGTGGTAATTCCAGCTAGGGTGGCCTTCTATAGGCGTGATCAGAAGGCGGGAGAATCCGTTGCCAAATACGTTGCCACACTCTGACATGCTGCTATTCTGTGTCAATGGGGAAATCTTGACATAGCCCTGAGGGACAGGTTGGTGGTGGGCATCAGAGATGAGGCCACGAAATGGTGCCTGATGAAACAGGATGTTAAAACGTTCGCTGCAGTCCTAGAAGAGGCTGAAGCTGCAGAGATTGCCAATGCTGGGGTCCAGTTCTTGCAGTCGAGACCGGCTAATCCTGTATAGAAGAAAATGGCTGTTCATAAACACAGGGTTTCGAGCCCTTCTTCATCTTCCAGTGAATCAGAGAGAGAAGATGACATCATTCAAGTTCGGCGACGGTGATGGATGCCTCCACCTCCAACACAAAGATGCCATTGCGCCATGCTGAGGGTGCGGGAGACGACACCTCCGCACTGACTGCCCATTTAGGGAAGCTGAGTGCCACCATTGTGGAAAGAAAGGAACATTTACCAAGTCTGCCACTGGGTCTCAATCAGGAAATCACCCGATTTCCAAGGTCTTTGAGGGTCACCATTCCAGTTCCCGTGTCGAGACGGTCTCTGGCAAGTTCTTCATTGATGTCTTAAATAATATTAGACACCATAGCTTTTTAAAATGGGTTAGAAGTAAAAAATACAAAAAGGTGCATCAATGTAGCCATATTTGTGGGTGTCTGAATTTCCTTGTTTTATTGGATTTAATTTCAACCACAATGAAATTGTGTTTCTATGAACTGATATACGTATAAATAATGATATAAATGAAAAATTAAGAAGGAATAATTTTGTCTATATCCAAAGGCAAAAAAAGATGAACAACAACATATTATTTATGTTGAATGAGAACATGAAATAATCGCATCTAATTATTGAGTACTTATTTTTTGATCCTTTGAAATTTAAAATCGCACCTTTTCTGATTGCAAATGATAATTGATCACAGGCTAAAGAGTGCATTTGAAGTTAAAAATGCTACTTAACTTTTGGAATCAATATGTATAATCCTAAAAATAATGGATAAAGGGCAGCAAGACTGCCATGGACATATCTGGCATTGTGAACTGCATAAAGAAGAGTCTGATTCTTAATGGATAATAAATTGATGCTCTTTGTCAATTTTTCAGGAAGCAAAGATCCACATGCTAAAAACCCAAAACACCTACATACAATTCTTTGTAAATAGTTGTGCACATTCTAGCATTTTTATAATAAACCTTGTTGGCCTTCTTCTGACTAAAGTCATAGATCTTTAGGCCAATATCTTAGTATCTGAAAAACACGAATATGGGAAAAAAATCTGCAAAGTAAGTAACCATCTATTAGCCAAAAACCTAAAATACATTTGGCAAAAGATACTAAAATCCTATCAAAAATATATTCAGTCTATATGGGTTAGATTCAGCATTGCTGAATTTTTCTCACAGAAATGAATGAAACTGTTGAGTCATGATTTAAGTCCCACTGATTTCAGTGAAAAGTATCTCAACTAACTTTGTTCTTGGTTGAATGAACAGTGGGGAAATAGACATGCAATGTAAATCATAGTTAAAATGGTCTTGTTGTTGTCGTTCAGTCGCACAGTCGATTCCGACCCTTTGCGACTCTATGGACCATTTCCAGCCAGGCACCTCTGTCCTCCACCAGTTCTGTGCTCATTGCGTCAACAATCCCATCTAGCCATCTCATCCTCTGCCACCCCCTTCTTCTTTTGCCCTCCACCTTTCCCAGCATCAAGGCCTTCTCAAGTGAATCCTCCCTTCTCATTTGATGTCCAAAGTACTTCATCTTCATCTTTACTATTTGACCTTCTAATGAGCAGTCCAGGTTGATTTCTTCTAAGATTGACCTATTTGTTCTCCTTGCTGTCCAGGGTACTCTCAAAACTCTCCTCCAACACCACATTTCAAAGGTGTCTATTCTTATGCGCTCAGCTTTCCTTATGGTCCAGCTCTCACAACCATACATTACCACCGGGAATACCATTGCTTTGACTATTCGAATTTTTGTTTGCAATGTGATGTCTCTGCTTTTCACTATGTTCCCCAGGTTTCTCATAACATGTCTCCCAAGAATCAGTCACCTTTTTATTTCATGGCTGCAATCCCCATCTGCAGTGATCTTTGATCCTAAGAATGTAAAATCTGTCACTGCTTCTACTTCTTCCCCATCTATTTTCCAGGAACTGATTGGGCCTGTTGCCTGGAGTAGCCTTATTAAGATGAAGAATGCAACAAAAACTTTAAATGAGCTTGGAGAATATCCATTGGAAAGTGCTATGTATTCTAAGTTTTAACTGTATGGCATGAAGTCATGGAAGTTAGTGAGACTAAGGACAGAAGCATTTGAAATCTGGATTCATTGGACGATAATAAGAACGTATGTAACTGATAGATCAATCAACTAAGAATTACTAAAGCAGAATAAAAAGGTTACAGATAAGAGGTATTCTCGGTGGACAAACCCTGGATCTAAAAGTTCTTCCCGCTGTAGCTTCACAATATGGATTTTTCTGAGTACAGCAAGGAATAAAATAGATAAGATCTTCCAGAATTTTCAGTGCAGCAAATGCAGCTGGAGAGATTCAGACTGGGGCCACCATGCTGGTGAGAAAGGTTTTGAACCCTTTCCCTGTGCCACTTTGCACATCTAAATTATGCCCTGCAGGAGGGAGGTTTACAACTATCCCTGAAATGCTTTGAAATCTTCCTCTCCATGGGGTTATTAGCAGTAGGGGATGCATTAAGAACAGGAAGATGGTATAGGGAAAGGGTTTTTGAAACTCCCTGTATCATGACCCTTATGTAAATGAGAGTGGCAGCATTTACCATTTTTACAAAGCACAGTGGCTAGAACAGAGGAACTCTCCTAGTTTGGAACATTATTTTTTTTTAAAAAAAGTAATTAACTGTGTTACTCATTAAGGATCCTGAAATAGTAATGCCCCTAAATTAGCATTTTAAGCAAACAAGCAGAGAATGATAATATCCTCCATTCCTCATGGCTATCTTTTGTAAGGTTCATTTCTTGGCTAAAGAAGCTGGGCTCCGACTTTTAATTATACAAGGAGGTGTGAAGTATCCAGCTGCCAAGAATACTACTTGTAGTGGCTCGAAAGCAAACACTGTGTTATTTTGATGTGCATGTAAAATCAGCAGATAGGGTTCTGCACTACTATGAGTAACATGGGATGGTCACCTGAAAGCAGACCTTTTGAGTATACATCCCCAGTCATGTTATAGATCCTTATGTGAGCAGCTGCACCCCCCCCCCATGCAAAGAGGTATTTAATGCATAAACCAGAGGTCCTCAACCTTTTAAAGCTGGGGGCTGGGGTCATGCTCCATCAGACTGCTGGGGGCCCCACTGCCACTGCATTTGGCAGTGGTAACCACCCCAAGCACACTACAACACCAAAAAGCCCCCCCCCAATACCCCCTCACTGCTCCCCTGCTTACCAGCCTAGAGGAGATGCATCACGTGGGTTCAACATTAGACCTGCCCTTTGAAAAGCAGTCCTTAATTCAGGCCTTGGTGAACTGACAGAGGTTTTTAGTGGACCAGTGGATTTTGCTATGCCTCATATGAGTGTCTGTGTTACTTGTAATTGCAACATAGAAGTATTATTGGCAGCCTATTCCTGGTCAACAAGAATCATTGTGAGAGAAGGGAAACTTCTTATGGATGAGGAGAGGAGAACTGGCCACCCTTGAGTCTATGTGTGAATGAGTGTGTGTGAAATGAGGTAAAAGAGGGGTGGAGAGGTACAGAGAGACAAATCTATGCAATTTTGCAATACTTTAGCTCTGCCCCAGCCACTGTGGCTGAGACCTTTGTCTGACTTTCCCTATTGTCAATAGACTTCCCCAATGAAAAGATCCTCTATTCTTATTACAAATCAAAGCAAGGACTATCTTTCTGATCCAGGTCATTTGTAAAACACTAGCATAGATCACAGTACATTGATATCATATATTATTCTCTGACCCAAGCAACAAGCTATGTCTTACATCATGTTCCTTCAAATGTAGAATAGAAAAAGTACCGTTCATTCACATAGCACAGGAATCTGCCAAATATAAGGATGCAAACTGGTTTCGAGAAGGAAAAGACAGTCAACTTGTATGAGCTCCCTAACCCTTTCCTTCATGCCTGAGCTACCTACAGGTATGTTGAATAGTTACTTGGTTACTCGGTTGATCCATGTTTCACATGTCAGGGTTAATGTGGCAGATTGAACTATCATCTTCCACTGTTTCTGATCCTATGCCAGTCTCAACCCACCATATGCCTAGAATCATTCACTCAATTGATCTTTGTATTACATTGATTTTTGTTGAATGGTGGTGTGGTTAAAATTTGTTAACTGTTGGTTTAGCAAAGTTTATCACCTGTGGCATTTCCCAAAATGTTCTCAGTACTCCCTATGCAGCCCTCTAATGCTGATTATTCATTTTAACTTCTTGATTGATGAGCATTCTTTTCTCTCTATTTCATTTGGCTTCAATGCACATCCATCCAAGTGATGACAATAACATACAACAAGAACTCACCAAGCAATTTGTAGTACTTTTTCTGATTTTTGGCATATCCATGCATGGCACGTCCTTACACTCATGTGTTCTCAGATGTTGTATTGTGACATGTGGTTATTATGAGATGCCTCTCCCACAGTGACCAGAATTAGCAAACATGACAAGCTTGCTGTAGATTTTAGCCTGCTGGGCTTTGTAGTGCTTTCACTGAGACTATGAGACCTTGGTCATCATAGTCTGCCCCCTTCCATAGCATTATGGTCAGCAATTGAAACGTCCTTCTACTCTAGTTACTGGCTTAAGGCAAGGATTCACACATACAGACATCATGCATACAGTGCTGACCTCATAATTAAAGGATGATAGCATGTTTGTCTTGATAATATCCAGTGGATGAGAAATGAACAGAAATAGTGGCACCAACACATCTTCACTTCTGCAACACAATTCTTTCTGAGCTTCATGCCTGATCAATCATATTTGCAAAGGAAGCCTGTTTCTTTCAAAATGACCCAATCACAAAACAAAAACTAGATGGACTGTAGATGTAGCACTGAGCAAAGACAATCAGACATCTTGTGTCTCTATAAGGAGCACCATTACTGAGTATCACATTGAGCAGAACTGAGTAGCTCTTCTAGTTGGACTTTATGAATGAAGAGAAAAGTTAAGTTTTAGATTGGAACTCCCATCCTGACTAGTCTTGTTAATTGTGTAGAGGTAGTCCCAAAAAGTAAAAATTTCCAAGCTCTGTTGATGCCTGAAGTTCTGGTGATGCAAGGGGAGCTTGTGACCAGATCAGGAAATGGGATGAGATGGTGAGTGAGGAGATGAGATGAGACACCCTATTAGCTATTGATAATAATTTCACATCCACGAGCTTTCAGTTATATATGGTCTTACAATTACATTGTAATCAGACATTAAATAAAAGTTCAGATATCACTGAACACACTGTGATCAAAATCTGATAT
Source organism: Bradypodion pumilum (assembly GCA_035047305.1). NCBI lineage: Eukaryota > Metazoa > Chordata > Lepidosauria > Squamata > Chamaeleonidae > Bradypodion > Bradypodion pumilum. The sequence continues at coordinate 292,309,685 of JAWDJD010000004.1, read as the reverse complement.
TTTACGTCTGCTATTTGCCACAAATACTCTTAGGTAAGGATCAGATTGGTCCCTCTATTTTATGCAAAAATTATCACTTGACCCGGCTCGATTCTTCATTTTAATTCTAAGTACTTATTTTATTATTACCTTTACTACCTTTCTTTCCTTCATGTTATTGTTTAGAATCAACCAATAATGTATTTCAGATACTGCTATTTAATGTAGCCTATTGTAGGCCTACTGCTTCAGTATAATCTATTTTTCTAAGGAGGTCACCTTTAGCACAGGGTGAGATTAATGTGTTTTATTAGCAATCCATCCTTTTTATGAGATTGTCTAAATTCAGGCAGGGAGTAGACAAATTCAGGTGGCCTTTTTAATCTTTAAGAAGTACCTTTTCAAAGTCATCTATGACATAAAAACACAAAATTGGTTGGCTTTTAAATTTACAAAACAACATCTTGCTCTTCAAACTATCTTTTGTTCTGAATAATATTTTGTTATTTCCATTAATGATTTTCTGCAAAATACATCTAATCCATCCCGATATGCTGGTCTACAGCTGCAGTGAATGTAATATCTGTTACTTCATAAAATTACATTTTTCAAGAGTTTCTGTAAAATTAAAGTGCAGTTTATAAGAGCTGTTTTAGAGAAAAAGGTAATCCAAGATTCTGGAGCTATAGCTTTCTGTTAATCTTCTCCCTTTGTTTTGTTTACACCCTCTTATGAAATCCCAATGTGATTATGTTTGTTGGTTGAAGTGCTATAAAGTGCTTGGATATGAAGGGAGAGGAGCTGATTTTGCTGCTTGTACACAAATGCATCACAATGTTTATTCAATTTCCATTTAATCTCTTAGCAGGCAGTAAGAATATGAGAGGCTGATCCATGGGACTTTTGTTTAGACCAATCTCTAAAAATGTATAATTTTTTTTTAATCTGGTGGAAGGTTTATTTCTAGTCTGATCTGACAGTGGGGTGATAGGTTTCTATCTCATAGCCTAATTAATACCTTTAATCTTTTTTAATGGTTAAACTGTCTCCCTTTGGTTATGAGGCAGACTAGAGATAAATGCACATAAGACTAGAGGTTAATCCTTGTGTTTCACTTCTTAATTTCTGCAATAGAATTCCCTTCCCCCTTTTTGTCTGTTTATTTTGAGACTTCCTCAAATACTGAGTGGAAAACAGACAAGAAGTTTGTTCAGGCCTATCATTCAAGATTAGGAAGACATTTAAGCTTGGGGAGATAGAATATAAAATTATTCTCTGAATGAATGGGCCACATGATTTCCATATCTGCTTAGATAAGTTGTTTGTAAGATGCAAATGAAATATTTCTTCTGTGAGGACTACACTGAGGCAGAGAGCCCTTTGTCTGACCTTATTCTTATAAAATGATATAGACCAAAATGATAATGGTAAAAACCCTCTCACACATAAACTACAATTTCATTAACCAAGAAATATGGCTGTGGATTAGAAAATACTGTTTATCACCTCACTGATGTTCTACCAAAATACAACATTTGTTCTCTTTGTCTCATTCACTTTTAAAACCAAATGCCTGAGCTCCGGTTTTTATTATTTATTATTTATTTTATGAATTTGTATCCCGCCCTCCTGATGGGAACACCATTCAGGGCAGCTAACAGAATGCAAAACAAAAACAGCATACAAAGCAACAACAATACAACAGCAGTTAAAAATAACATTAACTAAAAACGATCAATAGCCCCCCCCCATAAAAACAGAATTAAAAACTAACAAAAAATCGGATAAAACATTAAAAACTACCCTCACCCTCCCTCCTTCCATAATAAAGTAGCAGGGGAAAAACAGGATCCCTCAGACAGGCTAAATGAGCCAGCGGGCTTGCGCAGTGGAGTCAAGCACGCCCCACACCCGCTGGCATAGCTTTAAGATTTTCCTGAAGGATAGAAGATCCGACTGGAGTCAGAGTTCTGGTGGTAAGAGGTTCCACAGGGCTGGAAGGCTACTAAATTTACTACAGTTGGGTGTCCCTTCCCAGAGACAGGACAGGACCTCTGACAGAGGTTTCTATTAGTGGAATTGGGAGGAAAGTGTGGGTTTTGTTTGTTGTTGATTCCAAACTGTCCATATGTCCTACTTAACCAGAAGTGTACTTCATTTAAAAAGCTGGCCATCAACAGCTGGTGCCTAGAAAGCAGACTGAGAAGTCAGAATGCAGAAAGAGATGAGACAACAGCATTGCAGTTAAAAGGTGATAAAATCTTATTCCCCCTAAGATGCATTTTTTTCTCCAAAGACAGAGTGTCTGCAGAATCAGCTAATGGAAGAATATTGGGCTTAGCTCCCAGGGATACATCATAAAACAAATGCATGCTACTTTACAACTTGTGGGCCACAACACCCGTCAGTCAGAAAAACAAATGTTCTTTAACTCTTGAAGGAGATCTTGGTTTTTTTCTATTCACAGTCTTCTGAATTACAGGTAAATATAGGCCCATTCTGTTTTGCTGTCTCAGGCATCACCCTCCTATTCCACATCCAAGTGCTCATTGGGCTCCTAGTTGGATTTCCGTTCAGTATATGATAGCATTCTGTGAATCACAGCTGTGTGCTACAGCCTAGTTTAGTTGGAAAGGGTAGGGTGTGTAACACACACTCAGTTATGGTCTCCAAGAGATGGCAACCAGTGAGAGATTCAGGGTGTCATGATTCCATGACAAGATAATTTTTTATGTCATTAATCATAGTTTTATGTAGGTTGTCATGTTAAGATGCTATGTAGTTAATTTCGTTTAATTCTGAGCTAGTACGCTTAGCCTAACTGAATCCATCTTGTGAGCAACTCTCCACCATTTTCTAGAAGATGATGGAAAGCTGCCTTGTGGCCAGTTCTCAAGGCCATCCCTAGGGAAAGCACCTTGAAGCTGTTCTCTCTCACGGACTTATATGGAGAACACTGATAATGTGCCATCTGGATTTTTGATCTATGCACAGAAGTTGTCATTTTGACAACTCAATTAGGACTTGTTATTTACCTTTTCCCATCAGAAAATGTTTAAAAAAACAAGTCTTAATTCAATCTAAGAAGAGATCTCTCTCTAGATCTAGATAAGCATACTTCCATGCATTGATAGGCTTCCTAACCATTGAGGAAGCTATCGAACCCATCTCTGATGGGGCGCCTGAGAGTGCCAGAGACTAGCTTAGGTTAGGGTACTGCTATGTTTCTTACTTTTGATTTCTTTGATTTCTGTTTAATTGTATTATGTGCATTCATTGGAGCTTTATTCTATTATTTTAATAAACTCTTTAAATTGGATTCTGAGTCAATCTTAGTTCTTCTTGCTCCTTATGCCAAACCAGAGCAAGATAGAGAGAGGAGGCTTTAAAATACAAAGGGCCTTCATTGAAAGGAAGATAGCAACTTTCTCTTGTGAAGTCCGTGGTTTTTTTTTCCAGCTGTCTGAAGGAGTATCAGTCCGGCTCACCTCTTTCCAGACAGAAGCAGTGAAAGATCTAGGAAGAAGAAGGTAACGGGTTCCTCCCACGCACACCACACTTCCAAGGCCAGAAAGTTCTCCCCCAAGTTAGAGTTAAGGGTGTTGTTCTGTGGGAATTGACGTTTACAGTCGCAGAGGTCTGTGCAGCTCACATAAGACCTGCAGCATTAATTTGCCTAATAGCCATTCTCCCTGGAACCTATGAGCCAGATTTGCTGGACCAGTCTTTCTCTGCCACACTAAATCAGGCCAGAGAGAGCACACCCTTAGGCCGCACTGCCCAAGGGCCAGTTTGTACTCATGCTACAGCTGGGAGTCTCACAAAGTTGAATATCCAAAGACCTACCGGCGAGTAGAGAAGCGGTTACACTGGGGACTAATGCCAATATGTCACTTGAGATAGTGCCATTTTCCACTTGAGGAAATCGATCCGCTTTAAATAATGGTAGGCTGGCCTTATTTCTTACCTTTCATGTCACCACAAGGCCATGGTAAGATTTGCAGTCCAAAATACTTTTGAGATGATTGTCAGATATTGAGAAAATTGCTGAAGATGTATCACTCCTCTTTGAACATGCAGTGCATTTGCAAGAGGCTCTGGTCTAAATTAGTGAATTAAAAATCAAACATGTTGATGTGATTAATGAGCATGAAGAGCAGAAAGGACTACAAAATATGAGATGTAAATTGACTGTATTGATTGATATGTTTAATCTGTAAATATATTTATAGCTCTTATTGGTTTCTTCTAATACTTTTTTGTTGACATGGCTGTCAGTACAAGAAATTCTTAGCATTCTACTAAGAGACATCACCCTGCCAACAAAGTCCACATAGTCAAAGCAATGGTATTCCCAATAGTAATGTATGGTTGTGAGAGCTGGACCATAATGAAGGCTGAGTGCAGAAGAATAGATGCCTTTGAAATGTAGTGCTGGAGGAGAATTTTGAGAGTATCCTGGACAGCAAAGAGATCAAATAAATTAGTCCTGAAGGAAATCAACCCTGATGCTCCTTGGAAGAACAAATATTGAAGATGAAGCTATGGTAATTTGGACACCAAATGAGAAGAGAGGACTCACTCAAGAATGCCTTGGTGCTGGGAAACATCAAAGGCAAAAGAAGAAAGGGGCAGCAGAGGATGAGATGGCTAGATGGCATTGTTGACGCAATGGGTGTAGAGCTGAGTGGGCTGCGGAGGGTGGTGGAGGATAGGGGTGCCTGGCATGCAGTGGGGTCTGAAAGGGTTGGACTCAACTATGCAACTGAACAACAACAACAAAACATTTGTAAACTGCACTTCCTCATCACAGATACCGCAGTGAAATGAAAATACAGTTAAAATCCTGATTCTGAGGAAGGTCCTTCAGATGTAAGAAGGGTTATAGAACTATCTTTTTTCCTGAAGGAACACCAGGCAACTTACAGGACCTGAGGAAGGTCCTTCAGTTTTAAGAAGGGTTATAGAACTATCTTTTTTCCTGAAGGAACACCAGGCAACTTACAGGCATAGGCTACACTTTTAATCCCATCAATTCTCAATGAGGTCTTCATTCTGATGGGTCAGAGTCTGCTATTTAGAAAACTACTCCTGCACATGGCTAGTAATTCTATGGACAAAGTGCCACTGTACACAAACGTGTACAATGATGCTCAACATTCTTTTCAAGGACTGTGACAGTTGTATACTACTATAGGACAGTGATAGCTAACCTTGGCACTCCATGTGTTCTTGAACTTCAATTCCCAGAAGCCCTGATCAACAGGAGTGCTAACTTGGGCTTCTAGCAATTGAAGTCCAAGAACACCTGTAATGTCAAGGTTTGCCATCACTGCTATAGGATATGCAGGCTAACAATCTTTGAAGGATCACATCCTGCCTGTACAGGATAAGTTGATACATATAACCATGCACTGTTATGCTGCTTCACAGGTGAGAAAAATGTAGCCCTCTACCTTTTTTAGGGACTGCAGTGGCTCAAGTGGCTAAGACGCTGACTGGGAGGCAGAAGGTCAGCAGTTTGATTCCCGAGTACTGCAGGACGGAATGAGCTCCCATCTTTGTCACAGCTCCTGCCAACGTAGCAGTTCAAAAGCAAGAAATTGCAAGTAGATAAATAGGGACCACTTTGGTGGGAAGGTAAGAGCATTCTGTGCACTCCAGTGTCTAGTCATGCTTGCCACATGACAACAGAAACATCTGCAGAAGCAGACAGCGCTGGCTCTTCGGCTTTGAAAGAGAGATAAGCACTGAACCCTAGAGTTGGATACAACTGGCTTCCAACTGGTTTTACCTTTACCTTTTTTAAGGACTACAGCTTCCACCATATTTCACCATTAGTTCTGTTGTCTAGGGCTGATGGGAGTCTCAGTCTTATGATACCATGGGGAGTACTGCTGTAGGTCTCTGAGGTGTTCTGCTGATCTTTATCAATGCTCTTCCTGTGGTTTCCATCTGACATAGTTTCTGAGTCCCAGTTATGGTTGTAATGGAACCAACATTCATAGAGTCAACACAATGGGATTTTTTTAAGGAGAAAGGACGATGACATTGTTTGTCCCCTCCTGCAGGCTTCCCTGTTTCTTTTAAGTTTTTCTGTCGTAAGATCTGGGGGGAAGTGAAAATGACTTTTCAGTTTTGATTGTTTGCGACATATTAAAAAATTATGGCTGCTGACTGTGTGATTCAAAATGAATGTTTGTTGTATTGTGTAAGAGCCATTTGAACTAGATCTGGGAAAGATTGCTAAGAAGAGACTTTGACTTGTACACAGCTGAGAGGTAGTTGCATATGTTACTTGTTTTAAACTAATAAATTACCTGTTTTGCATAGTGGTCCAAATGGATTTGCTCTCACTCAAAAGTTAGCTTCCCTTCTCCAATGCATCTTCTTATTCAACAGGAAGGTGGAGTAAAACTATCATCCCAGGCTCTGAAGACTAACAACATGAGCCATAAAGGAATAAATAATGCAGCTATTCAACAGTCAAGTACACTCCACACTCCAGTCAACACATGTTTACTTCTGAGAACTAGGGGCAAAAACAGAGGGACTAATTTTTTTAGTTAGCACAAATAGGAAGAGATACATTTTTCCAGTTTTCAGAAACCAAGTACCATATACCTCAAATAGCAACTGTTATTATTTCATTCAGGAAGCCATTTGGTATGTGATTATGGTATATTTCTTGCATATAGGAAAAGCCCATGATAATGGAAGTTTCACAAGTCCATTATACAGAACTGTAATAATAAAACTATAGATAGCAGTGATTAGATCAAATATGGGACCCACCCCAAAAAGTTAGATCATACTGCCAAAAATGTGGCCATGTTTTTTATATTAAAGTGTTGTTTTTTAAAAATAAAATAAAAGTTGATCGTAACTTCACAGATGACGATCCATATATAGGTCATGTGCAATTAATGGTCCGCTAGTAATTTCAACCCATAGAGCTTGGTCTGCTCTCCTTCATGGATTGATCTGGATGTATGGATAGAGCCAAGCAGTATAATGAAACACTAGGAAAGTATGTGTGTCTATGCTATATGGCAAGGTGAAGCTTTTGCATCCCAGAGGTTGGAAGTTCAATTCTCCACTATGCCTCCTGGGTGAAAAGTCAGCCTGTGTAGTCATGGGCAAGATGTAGAGTCCCAGAGTGACCCCAAAAGAGGAGAAAAGTAAATTCACTACTATGAATTCTCCACCTAGAAAATCCTGGCAAGGCTTGCCATTAGTCAGAATCAACTTGACAGCATATGATACACACATATCATCATCATAGCTTTTAATAGCTTTATTTATATGCCGCTTCCCTCAGCCCGAAGGTAACTTGAAGTGGCAAACAACAATAACAACAATACAATAAGTATACAGTATACAAAATAAATAAATACACAATAATACGAAAATAACAATACAATATAATCAATGCAATATCAATAACAAGAGCAAAGTAAAGCAAAAGTACAATATAATATACAATAATACAGTAAAATCCATATAATCAATATTACGAGGACCGAAAAGACAAAAATACAATCTAGCAAAATTCCAAACTGCGGCCAGCAACAAACAAAGTTCTTATGTCTGAGGTGTGCCAGCACAGGTGCTTCCACTTCCCCCACCAACCAGGGGGAAGGAGCTCTGCGCCTTGGCAACAATCTCGGCAGCAGCAAAGTCCTTACAGCCGCAATGTGCCAGTGCCAGAGCTTCCCCTCCCCCTGCCAGGCTGGGGGAAGGAGCTCCATGCCTCGACAGCAGCAAGTTCCCAGGTGACGGCAAATGTCCTGCCGCGGCCACTCCTTTTGATACCCCAGCAAGGGGTGGGGCCAGGACATCGGTGGAGTGGGCAGTCCCAAGCCCTCCATCCCAGCTGCAGGTGGGTCGTATGTAAGTACATATGTATGTACATACGACATATTGGTGGTTTATTTATACAAAGCCCCATTACCAGATGAAGACGCAGATAATTGACATAGTTTGTTAGTACAGGAATTGGACTATCAAAGTGTAAATAGTTTTAATTTGCAGGCACTGGTTATGAGTCTACAAGGCAACAATAACATTGCTTACCCAAGTGGTTAACTTGTGAAATACAATGTGAAGTCTCATAATTGATACTGAGACTGTTCAAAGAACACATTGGACCTGCACTCTGTATTTTATAGTCATACCAGTTGACTCTGAATTAAAGTTCACAAAGTGATAAATGAGTTCTAAGTTTCAGGTCCATGAAAGGAATCTGCTGACTCCTTTTGCTTGCTGAGCTTGATAAGGAAGCTTTTTTTTGGTCTTACTATTAAGATGGTGTTTGTTGAATGTATATATTCAGTTAGTGACTTGATTAAAGAATACCTGTATGTCATTTTTTCTTAGCCAACTCATACATGAATTATATTTGTTCTACCCCTTCTGAATTAATTCATTGCAATAGGTAAAGAACATCTTTCTCCTTAAGACTTTAAACTAGTCTAATTGAAGTTAATTAAAAATGCTTTCTAACATGATTAATGTTAAATAGGTCTGTTTTATAACTTGCTCCTGCTCACCTCTTCTTTCCACTACTGAAACTGACCCTACTGTTGTGATGCTATAATGGAGTTTGATGACAAAGACATTTCATATATGTAATATAAAATAAGCCACATTTGGAGAACTTATTTTGTCTGGAACTGAATCTGTCAGATAAATTGCCCAGCCGGTTGGTCTCTATACTGTTTGAGGGATTCTGACAATATGGCTCAACCCTGCCAGCTGTGGACATAGTCCCATTGACTTTGATAAATTCTGTTTTTCACATCTCCTTCTTCAAGCCAATACAGATGAATGTGTGGTAGGTGTGTGCAGATAAGGTGGGAGGGCTTTGCAGGGATTTAGAATGCTCTTCAATATCCAAAGCCCTTATTTACAGTGGAGTGTCAACCATTTCCACTCAAAACTGAGAACAACAGCTAAACAGCCACTAAAAATCAGCAGAGAATGATGAGCAGTATAGATCTTTAGTTAGACAACATAAGGCACTTTCTTATGAACTTCCTTGTTTCTTGAAGCATCTGAGTGACATGGTGTTATCAAAGGTGACAGTGCTGTGATATATGCTTTAGGTTGTGACATCAAAAGAGATCATGGAGAAACCCCTTCCTATATTTTTGTTGAGTCTCACTTTTGTTATTAGTTCCCTACATGAAACAGCCCAATTCTAGGTGTATTGTGCTTTGTTGTCGTTGTTCAGTTACATAGTCAATTCTGACCCTTTGTGACCCCATGGACCATTGCCCATCAAGCACATCTGTCCTCCACATTCCTCCTCATCCTGCCCAGCTCTGTGCCCATTGCATCCACAATGCCATCTAGCCATCTCATTTTCTGCCACCCCATTCTTCTTTTGCCCTCCACCTTTCCCAACATCAAGGCTTTCTCAAGTGAATCCTCTCTTCTCATTTGATGGCCCAAATTACTGTAGCTTCATTTTTAATATTTGACCTTCTAATGAGCAGTCAGGGTTGATTTCTTCCAAGATCAACCTAATTGTTCTCCTCGCTATCCAGGATACACTCAAAACTCTCCTACAACACTACATTTCAAAGGCACCTATTATTCTGCACTCAACCTTCCTTATGGTCCAGCTCTCACAACCATACATTATCACCGGGAGTACCATTGCTTTGACTATGTGAATTTTTGTTGGCAGGGTGATGTCTCTACTTCTAACTATGTATATGCTAGGTAGATACATTCTTGCTTTTCTGTGTCATTTATTTTACTGTATTTTATTTTTAAAAGGGACGTACGGCGGCGCTGATTCGCTGCCACGCGCTTTGCCGGCCCCGCCCCATGAGAGACGGGACAAGGCCGGAAGGGGTGGGGGCCGGGCCTTCCCTTAAAGGGAGAGGCTTGGACCACCCTTCCTCCTCTTCGCCGACTGGGCCTGGCAGCGTTTGCCCTCCACCCTTGCCCTAAGTCACAGTGTGATTGTTTTGGTCACTTCGGGGCCGGATGGGAATTTTTGCTTGAACCTCGATTGGCCTGTTGGTTCTTGTCGTTTTCGCCCATCCCACAGTGTCACTGTCGGGCGTGCTATGGGGTAGTTTTTGTACTTTTTTGGATGTTTGGCGGTTAGCACTGGTAAGGAGGCACTGGGTGCCCCCTACGTGTCCGGCAGGAGCACACTCGGTTGGCCACAGGCAGGTCTAGATAGAGGGATAATCGCGTGGCCAGTCGGGTGTGCTCAGGAACAAGGTGATGCCATGCTAGACACAGCGTGCAAAGCCTTCTAGTTCACTGGACACATGTCAGAAGCAGAGGTTTGGTCATTTGCGCTTCTGTTTGGGTCGATATAATTGGCTATAACCATTGCTCCTTACCAGTGCTATGTCGGCCCGCTTGCATTAGTGAATTATTATTAATAAAGTGGACCAGTTTCAATCCCAGCACTGTGTCTGTCTCTTTATTGGGGAGTGGGTCCGGCAATGTATAATGCTGGCCCACTGACTTACAGCTATCACTGCCTGCTTACTCACAAGTAGTAAACCTTATTTGTGAATAAACAAGGTAAACTTTACTTGGGGGGGGCAACAAGCTGAGAACTGGCAAGAGTGAACTTTGATTCCTGTTATGTGTCTGGCAGGTGGACTGGACTGACTTCCTATAGAAAAGTACTCTCACAGGCTTGCATCACTCTCCATCCCCCACAGATACACACATTGAAGCTAGAGAAAAATCCAAAAGAAAGAAGACAGAAACATTAAACAACATTAACTTAAGCTCCCCATTCTTTCACCAAAAAGGACACTCTTCAAACACGAGAAAAGGTTTCTGGGGGGAAATTCCACCAGAAGAGCTGAACATGTTGGAAAAGGAACATCCCCACATACATTCCCTACAGAGAGTTGAGAAGGGGGATGAGAAGGGGAGTGTCAATAATCAAATGGAGAAAAATGGAAGCAACATAAAGTGTGGACCCCTTTGCAGGCGCACCCCCCAAAGAAAGACTCAGACACCTGTATATGGATAAAGGCATTGGGCCACTTTTATTGAATAATGCCCTAATCCGAATTATAACTTTCAATTGGTGTATTCATCCAATTGTAATTCTTAAGGCCGCAGTAACACTGGTAAGGTTCCTCCCAAAATGTCAATGATAATTTGCTACAGTGTAACTATTTGTATCAATTTGTTTGTTGACACAAACAAATTGTTGACTGGAGTCAATAAACTATCTACTGACCCCACCCTATGACGTGTATCCGTTAAATCACAAGGTGATGCATGCTGTTATGTTAAGCTCCTGCCATCACCCCTTGCCTGGTTCGTCCTTGACCGGCCAAAGCTATTACCCCTGTACCTGTCTAAGTGTTGGCCAGTCAATTGCAAACCTGCCGGATACCTATGGGTCATAAATCTTTACCTTACCAGTGCTACCCGCCACACGGGGAGGCGTCTGTGATGACTCACCGCCCCCCCACCCCAGACCGTCAGCTCGGTCACCAGGCCTGCTTGCAAATCTTCCAAAAGAGGTTCATACCTTTAGCCGACAGGTGGACCCCATCCCCTGCATAGAGATCGTAATTTTGCAAACTTATCCTGGGGTGCCGGATGGCCGTCCCCAAACCCTTGTCTGTCAAGAACTGGGCAACAGCCCTGTTCACCGAGCGGCGAGCGCGATCAAGGGCACGGAGGTCAATACCTCCCCTGTAATTATGTCGTGGCACGATGTCCGACCATAGCAGCCGTGTGGATGGCCACACATAATGCAAATAGGCTAGGTCACTGCAGATCGTGAATTTTAAGGAAAGGCCAGTGACATGGGCAAGGTCATTGCCACCGAGGTGCAGTACAAGGACATCAGGCGGTTCAGCATCCCTGATGGAAAACAGGAATGGCAACAGTTCCTGCCATCTCATTCCGCGCTTACCGTACCAACGCATACGTGCGGTTGCACATAGTCCAAACTGGAGTCCCCACTCTGTCGCCGCCCCACTCTGTCGCCCCCCAGGTGTATGATCAGAATGTCAGGCGGGTCAGCATTCAGGCCTGAAAAAAGGAAAGGCAGCAGCTCCCGCCATAACATCCCAGGCTTACCATGCCATGTGAGACTTGCGTATGCACCCAGTCCAAGCTGGAGTCCCCACTCTGTCGCCGCAGCTTACTGCGCTGCCCAGTGCACGTAACTGTGGCCCAACAGCCATACTGTCACCGGTGTGCGGGGACACACAGGGTCTGTAAAAGAAGAAAAGAGAATGACTTAACTGGTACTCACACCTGAAGTGGGCGAACGTACAATGCAAAATGCATGGATCCCCATCTTCCCATCCTGCGTATATCAGCCTCAGAGTACCCAAATGCAGCCGGAGTTGATGCAGCACCTATCCTAAATGAATGGGTGCTGTAACGAGCCCCTGGGAGGCCAACACTGGTTAGTGCAATACCGGTCACCTTCCAAAATTGGAATTTAGTCAGGGGAGACCCATCCTGGTGGCAGAAAAACGGGCCAGGGTGCGCACCACGCACTGCCAAAAACTCATGTAGGGCACCAACCGGACAGATGTCTTCAATGGAACATCGTAGCAGTCTAACTCCACTGCCTACGCCGTGCTGATCAACCTTTGAGGACCGTATCCTCAACTGAGCCCACTCCTTAGTGACATAGACATCGTCGAGTTCCAGTGCCCTACGAGTCGCATCCGCCTTAGACAGTGGTACCAACTCACTGATGTGGAGCGCTCCAAAGAAGGCCACCATGGTAGCCGCGTGAAAAAGAGCCGCCTCATACCTATCATAACACAAGTTATGCCAGCCTCGTGCAAGGTGGGTCAGGACCTCAGGTGAAATCGGGTGACGAGTGTCCGGGCAGCGGCCACGTTCCCGTGTCCACCCCTCCAAAACATGACGTATGCGGAAATCATTCACGCAGTCAGCGAAGCCCCTCACTTTGGCCATAAATGCCAGTGCTGACAGCCTGGATGCTATAGTACGAGGAGCCAAACCCTGACTGTGAAGATAAACCATAAATTGTAAAACCTGTTCAACTGGTATGGGCCACACTTCGGGTAACTGTAGTTGCGCACGAAAGGTTCTAAATTGAACAAAAGCATGTTGATACGCCTTACGCGTGCGAGGTGCCAATGACATGCCGATTGCCCGGTTCACCTCTCCTCGCCAAACGTCCAAATCTCGGCCGGGAGTGGCGAGGGGAATTCCTCTGCTTCTGGAGCCAAGGCACGGAACCGGGGGATCTGCAGGCGGGATAAAGCATCAGCAATATCATTATTAATGCCTGGTACATGTCTGGCCTTAAACAGCACATTTAGGCGTAGGCTCCTTAACACGAATTGGTGAACCAAAGCCATAACCCTAGGAGATTTAGACGTCTGAGCATTGACAATGTGCACCACTGCCGCATTGTCACACCAAAAATGGACCACTGAGTTGGCCCACTCCTCGCCCCATAGCATCAAAGCCCTCAGGATGGGAAGGAACTCAAGGAAGGTAAGATTGCGGAGGCGATCCGTGCCAAGCCATGCGTGAGGCCATCGGCCGTAAGCCCACCTCCCCTCAAAATAAATCCCATATCCCAGGGAGCCGGAGGCATCCGACTGTACTTGAAATCTAGGGCAGACCATAAGGTCTGATCTCCAGAAAGAGACCCCGTTAAAATCCCGTAGGAATGCGAGCCAAACCGAAAGATCAGCCCGTATGCCCCTGGTCAGTCGGACCCTGTGGTGGCGCTTTAACAGGCCAGCCATGGTGTCACATAGGCGCCGGACAAATGCTCTGCCGGGTGTCACCACCCTGCAGGCAAAGTTAAGATGACCATGAAGTACCTGCAGCTCATGAAGGGACACTTTACGTTTGGCCATCAATGCCAAAATCATTGCGGAGATCCGGGTGACCTTATCCATGGGTAACCTGGATGCCTGTGTGACCGTGTCAATTTCAATTCCTAGAAAAGTGAGCTTAGTAGCTGGGCCCTCGGTCTTTTCGGGCGCTAAGGGGACACCCAGTTCCCGCATTAGCGTCTGAAATGTAGTGAGGAGACGCATGCACATGTCCGAGCCCCGTTCACTCCCAAACAAAAAGTCATCGAGGTAATGGGCTACAGACCGAGACCCGGACCTGCAAACAAAGGCCCACTGAAGAAAAGTGCTAAAACGTTCGAATGCTGAACATGAAATAGAGCAGCCAAAAGGCATGGCCTTATCTACATAGAACTTCCCTTGGAATCTAAAACCCAATAGCTCAAAGTCCCCTGGGTGCATTGGCAGCAATCGAAATGCCGATTTAATGTCACATTTTGCCAGGAGGGCACCGGGACCACATGAGCGCACCATCTGTAGGGCCTGGTCAAACGACGTGTACCTGACCGAACAAAGGTAATCAGGAATAGCATCATTGACCAAAGAACCCGCCGGGTACGATAGATGGTGGATTAAACGAAATTCACCCGGGGTCTTTTTAGGTACTAACCCCAGAGGGGAGACCTTCAGGTTAGGGAAAGGTGGTTCAGAAAAGGGGCCTGCTACCCTCATAGCCTCCACTTCTTTGGCAATACTCAAGGCAGCTACCTCCTCCTTGCCTTTCAAGGAAATTAAATTGGGGGCATCTTAGGGTCCCCGAACCCCCCTGAATGGAATACGAAAGCCCCACTGGAAACCCTCCAGAAGGTACCTCACATCCTCCCTTCTTGGATAAGTTGAGAGCCATCGCTCCAGCATATACACATTAACTGGGGAGGGGGCCTTTTGAATGGCTAGCTCCGTCAGAGGAAGCCCTGACCGCCCCCTATCCACCTCTACCTCTGCCCCGTGACCCACCAGCCCGCGGGCATGCAGAGGCGGCGTGGGGGCCAGCGCAAGAGGGACACTCATGTCGGAAACGACACTGTCGCTTATTGCACATGCTGTTAGCTGAGAAGCTCCAACACAGCAAGCGGGCTGGAACCCCCTGCCACGCCGGCTGGCAGGGAGCCTGTGTTGGAGCAGCTCGCTGCACAGCATGGCCACAATGGTACCTATCCCCAGGTGCCAGACACGTGGGGGACATGTGCAAGAGCCACAATTTCTGGCAGGGCTCATCCCACCTCATCTCAGGGTGTAGGGCCACCCTCATTCTAAATTCCTCATCGTAAGCTAACCACGATGGGCCAGGGAAATCAACCATCGCCCTGTAAATATTGTCCAAGTATTGGATCATTGGAATGGCCAGATCGGGACGGGTCCTCAAGTATACCGCCATATATATAAGATATGCTGGCAACCAGTTGGCCCATATGCGCGGTGGCTTACGACGACGGGACAGCTCTTTGTCTCTGTCATCCTGTCCCTCTCTCTCTTCCTTAGTGGGCTCATGGTTCAATAGGGAGAATATATCCACGTACTCCCCTCGCCAAATCTTATCCCTTGTGACCTGTGACAAATGATCACCCAGGGGCAAGGAATAACCCGCCGTCGGCAAAGCCATCGACGGCACATTCTGTATAGAGGGTATATGCAGCGGGACCTGAACAACCCCTGCGATGCTCTGCACGGCTCCAGGGGCAGACACCCCTGCCCTTAACGAGGGACCATTTTGGAACCAGGGGTAACTGGGATAAGATGATAACTGCTGCCCACTTGCATCAACTTGACGTGGCCAGGGCCACTGAACCCCCCCCCTCAGTGTAAGTGGACTGTGGTGGTGGTGCACTAAATTGAACCTGATACTCACTAGTCGCACCCCCGTGAGCTGCCCCCACCGGGGGTTCCGGCCCACGGTGGGCGTCGGAGCTCGCGACCGGAATCGAGCTCTGGGACCACCCCTGACTGCTCCCAGCCTGTACATCAGGTCAAATGGGGAGCTGTGAGGCACCAGCTGGGGCCGGCCGGACCGTCTCAAGCAGCTCGACCCGGTTGGCCGCCCGCTGAAGCATTGCGGTCGGCAAGTTAGCTGGGGTCGACGAAGGGGCCCCTGTTGAAGAAGCAGTAGCACCCCCCTCAGAAGGTGGCTGGGCAATGCCCAAGGATGCTTCCAGCACTGCTATCCGTGCTAACAGAGCATCCACTGCCTCAGAGCCCCCAGTATAAAGTGGGCCGGGTGGGCCGAACAGCCCACTAGGCAGTTGAGGAAAAGGCAACCCAAAAGGGAAGCCAGGGCCAGAATAGGGCCATGCCCAGAACTCAGGCCCATGGGGGGGCGGAGGAGCAGTGGGGCGGAAACCCGCACCAGGCCCCCCTGGGCCACCCTGTCCCGGGCCCTGCAAAGATGCGCCGAGGGCCGAAGCCCCCGAAGCCCCGGCTGCCAAGTGGTAGCCTGACCAGCCCCACTGGTACCAGTAGGCAAGGTTGTATCATTGCCTTGCCGTGGGGGTGCAGCCCTGGTCCTCTGACCCAAAGGCTGGCCCCCATCCGATGCAGGGTCTGGAAAAGGTCTTCCCCTCGGCCGTGGCTTCAGTGCCGGGGCCTTTCGCTTGGGAGCCATGTCTCCCTAGGAGAATAAAAATCGCTGAAGGATCCCTATCCAGGGATCGAGCTCCTAGCGTGTAAGTACCGCGGTAGCCAAGAAGCAATCCTAAAAGGCTCCGGGTACTGTAATTCTCTTTTCCCAGCCGGGAAACAAACGCACAAACCTCTGCAAGGCTCTATAGCCGAAGACTAAAGAGAGAACGTGATGGAGAAAACTTCTCCTCTCCGTCGCTATTCTAAAATGGCAGCTCGGCTGCCTCGTGGCCACCCCTTTTATAGAGCGGTGGCCACGCCCCCTAACTTACCCGGATATCTGAGTCCAGGTGGGGGGGCCCCGCAAAGAGCGAGGCGGCCATTTTGGCGCCGTGCTTTCATTCATGGGAGTATAAACAGTGTCAGTGTGGATGGAAGGGTCGCTATTTCTTCTGTGTCTAGGGCAGATGTGAAACTGCAAAAATGAAGCCACCTTTTAGTAAATTCATTCTGTAGTTCCTTTTGCTTGACCTAGTGTGAGAAGGATTAGCTGACACAAGAAGGTTGTTATTCTCCAAGGTACACCCAGTCATGGTTCAAAAAATACCACAATCTTTGAGGAGGATCTTTTTATGTACCCCGGAAGGGTCACTGTAAGTGAGAGATAAGATGAATCACAGTAAAAATAAAACATAAAAAAAGATTTTAAAAAAACCTTCAGCATGAAAAAGACCATTCCAAATTCCTCTGTATAGATAGGCCCTAGGTTTTGGACTGGAATGTTTCCATTCATAGATATCAAACCTTTGAAAGCATTTCTTGTGATTTCTTTAAACCAGAATGTACCAGAGGTACAAAGAACACTACCCTGCTATTTTCAAGTGATTAAATAAGCTGTTTTAATTCTCCTGTTTGGTGATTTGGACTGGAAAGGAAAATCTTTGTAGTGTCTTTCATGAAATGTAAGATTATTCTCTTTCTATTTTTCCAAATTACAATTGGAATCAAAACAGAATCCAAGAAAAAAAAATCTTTTTGTTTAGATGTCCTTGCTGCATATCTGGAACAAGCATGACAATGAATATATTCTAATTTTAAAGAACATAATACATTCATAATCTGCTTTATAAGCAAAGATTAGATTATTTTTTCATGTAATAAATCAGAAGGAGCAGTAAAAGGACAAATTTGGGTATGCTCATTTTAAGCAAAATGGGTAATATTCTTGTTTTTCAAATTAAGCATTTATTCAGAACACTTTGTCTATTACCTACTATATGTTGAAATGATATGTTGAAAATATTGAGCTTTATTATTTGAGCTGAAAATTAGAAGTAGTGGATATATTCTTAAACTGGGGCAGTTAGGTTTTCAGTGCAGACTTTTTGATATTATCATTAACAAATCCAATGGAAAAACATTAATTCAGTAAAAATAATAATAGAGATGTTGGATTGCAGTCACATCACCCCCTAGGCTGCATAGTCAGTGATGAAGAATGCAAAGACTTGAGGTAAAACAACATCTGGAGATTCATATTTGCAGATTCCCGATGAGGAACTTGGAACAAATGGGTTACAAGAGAAAGGAAGGAGGAAAAATAATCTATGGATTTGCATTTCCGTATTGACATGTCCATTTTGTGCCTCCTGAAACCGCCCACAAAATGGAGTACATCTTGCTTTATAATCTGTGTTTTTGCAATGATGGTTGTTGTTGTTCAGTCGCACAGTCGATTCCGACCCTTTGTGACCCCATGGACCATTGTCCTCCAGGCACCTCTGTCTACCATCCTCCTCAGCCCTCCCAGTTCTGTGCCCATTGCATCTACAATACCATCTAGCCATCTTATCTTTGGCCGCCCCCTTCTTCTTTTGCCCTCTACCTTTCCCAGAATCAAAGCTTTCTCAAGTGAATCCTCTCTTCTCATTTGATGGTCCAAAATACTCCAGCCATCCTTACTATTTGACCTTCCAAAGAGCAGTCAGGGTTGATTTCTTCTAAGATTGACCTATTTGTTCTCTTTGCTGTCCAGGGGACACTCAAAACTCTCCTCCAACACCACATTTCAAAGGCATCTATTCTTTTGCATTCAGCCTTCCTAATGGTCCTGCTCTCACAACCATACATAACCACCAAGAATATAATTGCTTTGACTATGCAAATTTTTGTTTGCAATGTAATGCCTCTACTTTTCACTATCTCCCCCAGGTTTCTCATAGCTTGTCTCCCAAGAATCAGTCACCTTTTTATTTCATTGCTGCAGTCACCATCTGCAGTGATCTTAGATCCTAAGAAAGTAAAATCTGTCACTGTTTCTACTTCTTCCCCATCTATTTTCCAGGGACTGATAGGGCCTGTTCCCATTATCTTGGTTTTCTTGATGTTGAATCTCAAGCCAGCTTTTGTGCTCTCTTCTTTCAACCTGATCAGGAGCTTCTTTAGGTCTTCCTCACTTTCTGCCATTAGGGGAGTATCATCTGCATATCTCAAATTGTTGAAGTTTCTCCCAGCAATTTTGATCCCATATTGTAGTGCACTTCAAAAGGGAAAATAATGTGTTTCAAAAAAGAAAAACGTGTGCATAGGTATAAAAGGAAAAAAATATGCATGACTAAATGTACGTACACAAGAAAAAATCTGTGCACAATCATATTTTTATCAGGAATGGCTAGCTTTGGGAAAGTGTTAAATAGAAGCTTTATACCATGCAACATTTGGTTGCATACTGCAATTATACTTCCCACTCGCAAACTCAGTTTTCCAAGTGCTATGCTGTATAAAGCCAAAACAGCCCCCGCCCCCCGGCATGTAAGCGGGAAGTGGCATACCCAGAAATACTCATTTGTTACAAACAGTATCCAAAAACATAGGGGAAAGTGTGTCTTTGTAGAGTTACGAGGCCCACCTGCACAGAAGCTCACTGGAGGTTTGCAACTTGTAAAACCACTATCTCACTGACCTGGAAAGTCCTATTAGGGTTGCTACGTATATACAGAGGTTACCAAAATGTATACACATTTTAAGAAAGGGAAAAAAGTATAAAATTGTATTACTCAATATATACTGATAATAAAAGATAAATACAAGTCACATTTGACTTCTGCAATTACAAGAGGTACTCAAAGTGGTTATCATCAGTGTCCAGACACTTCTGATTACGACAATCTACTGCTTGAGCAGCGTTGACCAAAGTGTCCACTTGTATCACTACACATGCTGTTTCAATTCCTTCCCAAAGTATCACTAATGTAGCAGTTTTCTACAGCTCACCACATCCTTTAAGGTGCCCCATAGGTAGAAGTCAAAGGGTGTTAAGCCAGGGGGATGTGAGGGAAACTCAACCGCACTTCTGCAAAATGGTCTTGTGCTCCTCAAACAACAATGGTGCTTATGCAATTTTTTTTCACTGTCCTGCCTGTCGCATAGTGATGTTAGCATTAATTCTTTTGAGTGGACATCATTACTGCTGTAATTCAATTCAAATTTGAAAAGTAAGACATAGATAACATCTCTTAAAATGTGTATACACGTTTGGCACCCTCTGTATGTACAAATAACAGTGCCTGGCTTGTATGTTGACTAGCTGTGAATGGCTGAAATTGTATATATGCATGGATAGTGTTAGTGTGATTTACAGTTGAATGATGTAGTGTTGGGTGCAGGGCTGAATGTTGATTGGTTCTTGTGATTGCAATCTTGTAGGAAGAATTCTGGTTTGAGTGTCAGTTAAAAGAAGAGTGGAGAGGACTTTTTAATTAGTGACAGAGAAAATAAAATTCTGTTTTAGAATGAATCAGCAGTAGTAGTCTGTTCTAGAGTCTGATAGAAAATGTCTGTCTTGAGAGCCTAGTGCATAGAAGTCAGAAAGTTAGACAGTCTGTAAAGAAAATAGTTTGAGCTTGAAATACAGAAAGAAAATGTTTGCAGTTCACAGTTGTTTATGGTCTGTAGAACCAACTTTTTCCTTTATACCAT
The DNA here is from genome assembly GCA_035047305.1 of Bradypodion pumilum. Taxonomy (NCBI): domain Eukaryota; kingdom Metazoa; phylum Chordata; class Lepidosauria; order Squamata; family Chamaeleonidae; genus Bradypodion; species Bradypodion pumilum. Next base: position 292,289,313 of record JAWDJD010000004.1, on the reverse strand, counting down.
TTCCTTATCTTACCTTAATAATATGCCTTTTGTTTATTTGAACCAAGCTCTCATTATTTATTTTATGTGCAACATAACTGTAGATTAATCAAACCACAAAAAGAAAATAATACACCGATGTCACACAAGGTTACATCCAAAAAATTTACTACCATACTGTGGGTGTGGTGTGATGGGCATGGCCAGGGGTAAAGCCCTGTGTTGCACTCGAATTAGGACTACAGTGGTACCTCATACAATGGTTTTAATCTGTTCCATGGGGCTCGTTGTTGTATGAAACAATTGCTATATGATGCATGTATCGTATAGCAATTTCCCCTATGGGATGCATCATACAATGATTTTTTTCACTAAGTGGTTTTTCCCATTGAAAAATTGTTCTATGATTTTTTTCCATAGGGAAAATTGTTATGCAGGACACCATTCTCCCCCCCCCAAAAAAGAAAACACAACCTCATTGTTATACAATTTCATTGCTATTTATTTATTTATTTATTTATTTATTTATTTATTTATTTATTTATTTATTTATTTATTTATTTATTTAGTGTGCTTATATACCGGTTTACTTATCTACTGACAACTCGGCTCGCCTGCCTGGAGGGAATGAGGAGTAGCTGAGTGGTGCGGTGGCCGGACTTAAAAACTCGACCGCGCCGCTACCGCTGCCGCTGCTACCGGACACCATTAGCGGACATCCTTCATTCCCTGGCCGTAAGGGAATGAAAAGGCAGCTGTGCTGCCGTGCCCCCTGGCCCTTTTCATCGGCCAGGAGGACAAGTGCGGTGATTTCTTTGAAGGTCTGGACTTTTCACATACAGTATAAGTATTGTGTTCTTATGCTCTGTGATTTTGCTTTTGTAATGCTTAGTTTATTGTGATATTGATGCTTCTTGGTGATATTTTTATAATGTAACTTGTTAATTGTACTCTGTAAACTGCATTGAGTCACCCCTTGGGCAGAGAATTGTAGTATATAAATTCAAATTCAAATTCAAATCAAATCAAATCAAATCAAAAAGTGGTTTACAGAGCAATCAAATAAATACAAAGCAAAACATAAGTGGTGGGGGGAGGGGGAGGGGGAGAGGCAATTGTTGTATGAGGTTCCGCTGTACTTTATTTCAAAACTTGGATGGCCGGGGCCAGCCAGAATTGCTGCTACCCGTTCTGGCGAACTGGTGCGAACCTGCTGATGCCCACCACTGGTACATGTTACCAGAAGGAACAAAGAGATTTTCTAAAATCATAGAACTAGCTTTTTACTCAACACCTGAATCTAAAAAGACACACTGTTGAGGCAGAATAGAAGAGGTAACACCAAAATACTTGGTAGAGGTTTTGTGGAGTGGTTGTCCTTTTACATGATGGATATTAAGAAGAGGTGGCTAAGATAAAAGTCTAGATGTCAGGGAGGTTTGGGTGGCAAGTTAAGGATTGTGTGAACTGCTAGTGAGAAAATTAGTGGAAAGGGAAGCCTCACTGAGGTGGAACGTTGGATGGGCAGCATTTCGAACAGAGCACATCTTCAAAAGGAGCAACAACAGAAACTAAAACAAACTTATAGTGGCACATTTGAAATTAAGACATTTATTTCACTGTGAGCTTTCATGGATTAAAATTATCAGACATATCACTACAAAGATTGAGAAAACAGAACAGGAACACTCCAAACATCAGGATGTAGCTTGTAAATTCTTGAGTCTCAAATGTGTATGTCGTAGTGCTGTACATTGTGCGACTAAGCACATATTCTAATCATTCTGAAAGTCAGTCTTTCACAATATATGTTTTTACTTTTATTTTTCTTAGCTATCAATTTGTTTGCAATCATTAACACGTCCCCCACTAACTTTCTCTTCATCTCTCTTTGTACATAATTTCTATTATAATTCAAAGATGCCACTTGTAGCAAATGTATCATCCACTATTTCAAGTGTCATCCTGATACTATCCAACCATGATTTCTTAATAGTGTTATATTTCCACCAAATGTCCATATAAAACTAGTTAGCTGAAATCCAGTATTTATTTTTGAAAAAATGTATCCTTTCCTGCTGCAAAGATGAAAAGAGCCTTAACATTTTACATGCATCACTATGAGGGCATTTTCCTAAATAAAATTCCATAAGTCTTTCACCAAATTAAAATATGCCATCATTCTAAAAAATGTAGTTTTTCAAAACATGGAGAAAAAGAACTTCTTTTTGCCAGAACACCTTTCAGTCAATTTAGCACCATGCATTTTATCTTTAGTGCTTCTTGCTTTAAATTAACACATTCCAAAAATATGACAGGTGACCGGATAGCTCAGTGTTTTAGGTATCTGGCTGTAGAGCCAAAGGTTTGGAGTTTGATTCCCCATTGTGCTTTCTGTGTAGAAGAGCCAGCCCTTGTAATCAGGGGTAAGCTGTATCATGATGCTCCCAGAAGAAGAAAATGGTCAAAAACCTCTGTGCATTCTTCACCACTGTCATAAACTGTGTCCGTGGTTGTTGCAAATGCATTTATGACAGCCGTGGGTGCATTTACAGTGTGTTTTCGGCTGTTTTTACTGCTTCTGGCAGTGGTGGTGGCGGGAGCAAGGGTGGCACATTTTTGGCTGTTTTTGCCACTTCCGCTGCTTCCGCCAGCAGCAGTGGTGGGAAGAGAGAGGACAGCGGGGCACATGAAATGGTGCTGTGGGCCGGCCTACAGGCCATAGGTTGCAGACTCCTGATATAAATGAAGGTATGAGTGGTGAGGAAAAAATCTTGCTGATACATCACCCAGAAATCTAACAGTACATTGCACTGAGTCCAAATAGCCCAAGACACCATAGCATATTGTGGCATCTTAAAAAAAAAGACAAGGTTGTTTTGGTGTAAACTTTGTAGACTGCATCTGATATCTTAGTGTATCTTCTGCCTACCCCAACAGGATATGTTGGATATGATATCTCATCATTGGTTGAAACAGCAGGAGTTGCAAGTGAACAACATCAGGAGGACCATTAGATCATCAACCTTGCCTTATGTGCAAAGCATGATATGGGAGAAATAATATCCTCCTCTCTGTTTCAAGGTTGCTGTATCTAGATAATTGAGTTCTACTCATCTTCTAGGCATATTATCCTGGATTTCTGTCATGCTTCTTTCTACAGTCAACTAGCCCAGTTCCAGAATCAGTTCAATCCCTCTTCTGAAATCTTGCCTGTCACATCAATTAATAATAATTTCATGTCAAAGATTACTCTGGGTTGAAAGCAGTGGTGGGTATCAGCAGGTTTGCACCAGTTCGCCAGAACCGGTAGCAGAAATTCTGGCTGGCCCCACCCATCCAAATTTTGAAATAAAGTGCTGTAGTCCTAATTTGGTCCAACACGGGGCTTTTCCCCTCACCACAACCACCATACCACACCCACAGTGTGGTAGTAACTTTTTTTTGGAGCACACCACTGGTTGAAAGGATTTTTGCTGGAGAAACTCAGCTCAGGAGATGCCTGAATGAGGCTCTTTTCATGTTTCTGTGCAGGTCTTGGGTATCAAAACCTGACCTTCCAGTCTCCAACCTCAGTGTCTTAACCACTAAGCCACCAGAGGAGCTGCATCACATCAATTAGTATACCAGAACATTTATTTATCCTGATACATAGTCTGTACACTAAACAACAGATTGTGGATGGGAAGGAATATGAAGAAATAGAACACTTTCTGCCAAGAAATTGTGTATTCATCCCCTATTCATTCAATCTATTTGTGGGATGTACCAAAAGGAAATCTGAATTTTATTCAGAAGAAGAAGGAGTGACAATTGGGAAAAGAAACATTAATGCTCTAATGTGTGCAAATTAAACATATAGGTATTACTGCAGAATGTAACATTTACATGAATACTGGTGAAGTTTAAAGAAGAAAGGGCAAAAGCAGAAATATAGCTGAACATACAAAAGACAAAAAATATTGTCAGTTGAAGAATTACATAATTTAATGTTGGTAATGAAGCAACTAAAATTATTAACTACTATTTTGCCCGGCGGTGCCAGGCTGTTTAAAGTGGTTTTGGAAGGTTTTTGTTTTTTGTTTATGGAAATGAGATCAGTCTGTTATTTGTGTTTCTGAAAATGTTTATTTATACACATGGACTGTTTTAAATTGTGTTGTTGTTTTTGTTTTTTTGGATTTTAAAAAGAGGACAGGTTGTTATTTTTTTAATTATTGTATTTTAAAAAAAGAATGTGTTACTTTGTGAATTTTTGTAAATAGTTGTACTTTGGATAATAATTTTAAAAATGTGTAAATATATGTTTTATTAAATTCAAGGTTTTTTACTGTGTTTATGTTTTCTTTTTTTATTGAAAACTTATTTATTTGTGAATTAGTTTTGATTTTTTTGGATATTTTTGAATGTTTTTGGAATTGATTACCCTAGTTTTTGGGATTAATTGAATTTTTGGAAATATTTTGGATGTTTTTTCTCCTTTGGCCACTGGGTGGTGGTGTTGAGCAATTTTTGTGTATTGCTTCTTCCGGTGAGTCTCTTCCTATCTTCATTTCAGTTCCGGTTGTCGTTGAGGCAAGATGTCTAATAGTAAGCTCTCTCCATTTTTTTGTGGGGTTGTTTTGGGTTGGGGGGGGGGCGTTCTGTGTGTGTTTAGGGTTTTGGGTGGGGGTTTCTGTGTGTGTGTTTTTGAATGTTTTTGTTTTTTTTAATGTTTTTGCATTTTTACGTGTCTGTTTTTGACTTGTGTTTTGGGTATTTTCGTGGGCCAGTCTTGATGGCTGGCCTGCAGAAATACCATCGCCGCTTCATGTGGTGTTTTTTGGGGGGGTATTGCCGTGGCCCAGGCTGGGTTGCGGTGTGTGTGTTTGTGGGGTGGGGGTTTGCTTCACCACTTCATGCGGCGTTTGGGGGAGGGTATTGCCGTGGCCTGGGCTGGGTTGAGGTTTGTGTGTTTGGGAGGTGGGGGTTTGCTTGCTGACCTTTTTTGTTTTGTTTTTGGTTGCCACTGCCACGGCAATTTTTGCAGCCGTGGGGGGGGGTGTTTGGATTTTTTCCAGCGAGTTTGTCTCGCTGGGCTCACTGTGTCTTCGGTGGGGCAGCATGGGGGAGAGGGTGTCTCTCTCTTCCCCGTTGCTCCATGCAAGAAGGCCGGCGGGTTTGCGTGGTTTAGTGATATCAGGGTTTGCATGGTGTTGGGGTTTGCGTGTTTTCAGGGTTTGGGTGTTTTCGGGGTGCTGCGTCTGCCTGCGGCGGACTTGCACTCACGGTGTGGGTTTGAGTTTTTATTTTTTACACGCCGGCTTCTTCAGCATTCTGCACGCTCATGGCGCGCAGGACGCTGGGGATTGTAGTTTGGCGTTTGTGTTTTCAGTTTGTGTGGTGGTTTTTTTCCTGCGGCTTCATTTTGATTGGCTGCGCTGCGTTTTCGAACGTTCCATTTGCTCGCGCCGCTCAGCTTGATTGGCTCTGGTGCGGCGCGGCGAAAGGAACGTTGGGAATTGAAGTTCCCTTTTTTTGTTTGCGACTAAGGGGCTCCTGCCCCCGGGTCGAAAATTTCAACCTGACAGTTAGCTGCAAACCCCGTTCGGGCGAGTGAACGGAGGCCCATTACGGGCTAGTGGGGCCTGGTGCAACATCCTTTGTCACATTCCAACAGTTAACACACCATTTTATAGGTATAGATTTTCTATATTTTTAGTTAAATCATCAATAAATTGGAGAATGCAGCCAAGAAATCAGAGAAAGACTGAGACTTGGAATGCAGGAATTGAAAAAAAAATCCTTACTTTAAGGTTGTGTCACTGGGGACTAAGGCCAATATCATCCATTCTATGGTATTCCCAATTACTATGTAGTGATATGAAGACTGGACAATGAAGAAAGACTGGTTTAAAAAATTATTCATATTGGGGTGTCAGGGGAGAACTTATATATTTAGACATCCCTATATGGCTGTTTGAATGGGTTTGTGGTGGCTTAGTGGTTAAGACGCTGAACTTGATGACTGGAAGGTTGGCAGGTGAGCATTTTGAGACCTGAGTGCTGCTCAATGGAGTGAGCTCCCATCTCTGTCCCAGCTCCTGCCAACCTAGCAGTTTGAAAGCAAGACATTGCAAGTAAATAAACAGGTACCACTTCAATGGGAAGGGAAACCACATTCTGCACACTCTGGTGTCTAGTCATGCCTGCCACATGTCCACATAAACATCTGCAGATGTGACAGCACAGTACCAAACCCTAGAGTTGGATATGACTGGCTTTCGAGCAAGGGTGACCTTGACCTTTACATATATATTTAAAAATAATGCTTTGCTTTATCATTCTATTTTTTAAAACTATTGCATAAGCATGAATAAAATCAATTTCTTTTCTTGGTGTGACAAAATGTTTAAAATGAAAGATGTAATATTTTTCTTCAATTGTATAATTGGTGTGGCTGGAGAGTCCAAAATGCAGATTCTGTGCATTTCCAAAGAGCTGTTCATATTTGAATAGTTTTCAAACCATGGGCACCATGCTACTATATTATGCTGTCCATTGAGCTCAATGACTCTGTTGACTTGTAAAATATGCTATTTTAGAGCAGCTTTCAGATCACATAATTTTCACATTTTTTTTACATTTTTTCTGAACCGTATGTTCTCTCTTTATTTGAATTCTTGATTCATCTAAAGTCATATCACATTACAGGCAAACTGTCTTTTAAAGGGAACTACACTCAATGGCAACCCCCCCCCCATAATGACTTAGATTTATTCATTAGCTTTTATAACACTGTTGTATGGCTATTTTAAAAACACAGGATTAATAAGCGTTCATTTTCATGTTGTCATCAGCAAGAGGTATCTTGCAATTTTTTCATGAACCTGTATTTCTCTTGGGTTTTTTTTTTATGTAGTTTGTCATACCTCTAATGGTGACTGGTTTCTCTTCATCTTTATGCACCTTGTACCTATAACATTTCCCTTCCCTGCTTTGTATGCTCTGGCAAACAAGCTAACAGTAGAGATAAATGTATGCCTCTATTATACATGAAATAAATTCTACATCAAGTTCTATAGGATTTGACTGTATGTGGCTGAACTCTACTGCACTTCACAGAATATTTGGGGTGAAAGATTTCCTCCCTTTTCTTACCATAATCAATCACTCTTCCTTTACTGTTATTTTTCAAAACTCTCTCAAACAATACAAATACTATTCAGCTGTTTTTTCTAAGTTATGTGTGCCTATTGTAGCAATGCTGTAAGGAACAAGTGCTCATCAAATTATGCTGAATTGATCTAGGATTAATCATCATGTGGTCCTCCAAACATTAATTTATCTAAAAACTTCCTACTTTTATCAGAAATCTCACAAGGGTTTGAAATCCAAAATCCAAATCAATTTGATGAATAGAACTACCACAGATCATGAATGTCTGTTGTGAAATTGAACTATAAATTCTTTGTCCTATGTTTGGATTAGAGTGTTTTAAAGACAAAATTGTGGTTCCATAAGAACCCAAAAGCTGCACTTTCTGTGGCTAGTGTGTTGAATTAAACATTAAAGGGAGTCAATTTACAGTGAATTCTGGGGTAAATCGCACCATCGACCAAACGGGTCAAAACAAACACCCCATCCTTTTCAAACAAGGACTCTAGGCAAGCTTGTTTGTTCGGTTCTTATTAGGGGAGCAGGCTGCCAAAGTCAATTAGAAAATCCTTTCATTCAACAGAAAATGTTACAATCATAGGGAAAAAATGCAACTTTTCTCCCCCACCCTCTTCTCGTGAGCCATGCACAATTAGATAAGCCCTCCCACATATAGATGGCATAACTAGATAAGGCTGAAGTCGGCTGAAATCGTCTTATGTAAATGGCATAAGAGAACTTCAGATGGCCCCTTTCTGTCATCCCCCATAACCATCACACACCCCATTTCTGCTGCAGTCAGGTGAACTGTCAAAGAGCCGTTATGGTTGGCTGCCTAGAAATCCAAGGAAAGACAAATCTGTATCATTTTTTCTTGACAATAAATGGTACTTTTGGTGCTTTTAGGTTTCCTTAAACATTTCTGCTCTAAAAATAATACGGGTGTTTATTGCCGTTGACTTTCTAACATGCTTGCCAACAAAGGTAGTGGAGGGCTTTTGTTTGGGATGAACTCTTTTCCTATGAATATATAGCTCTTTGATGGATATACACGTTAGCATTACCATATCTGGGTAAGCTTTTATTTTTATTTGTCATGCTATAACTCATCTTGAATGGCTTAGAAACGTAAGAGCAGCATGAAAGATTTTTGGTATATAGTTTACTGCTATTAATAGAACTAAGTGTACATGGAAAGGAGGAACTGAATGGGTATACATCTGCAAGATCGCTCCATTTACAATTCAGTGTGGAAACGCAGCAAATGTTACATATGCTGAGCTTTCTATGGCTGTTTGAAATACTGCATGCTTAAAAACAAATGCATTATTGTAATGTGAAAGAGGGGATCTTCAGATGAGGCTTATCTAAAAGCAGAAATGTATAAATATGCTTTTTCTGTAAATATTTTTCTTTAGAGACAAGTGTGCTGCATATTGAAGTGGAGAGCTCTATATTAAATGTGAATTTTCAGTATATATTTGAAACAATTAACAAACGTCTCTTTATAGGAAACACATTTGTTTATTCATCTATTTATTTAAAACATCTCTTATATTGAAAAAATAGCCTTTCATTCCCAACCCCCAACTCCATATTTTGATATAGCTCCTATTTATTGCATGTAGTTGTCCTTAGTTGATTAACAGTAGAAGCCAGATTTCATACGTTCAAAATGGCAGTTCAATAAATGCTTCCTCTGATGTAATCCAATTTATTTCACTGGCCTTGAGTAGACTAAATGGTGATTGTGTGATTCCCAAAGTATGCTCTCAGATGTCACAAAATTGTATGAAGGCACACAGTTTTAAAAAGAAATTGCATGCTATTAGGAAAGGAGGAGGTGCAATCTATGCAAACAAAGCTTTTAAAATCCTGTACAATTTGTAAAATGCTTTGAAAATAAGAATGTTTACAAAATTGGATTTTTGGAATCCTGACCCCATAAAAATACAGTCTCTTTTTTTAAACAACAACAACAACCCTGTTTCTCTCTCTTTCCTTCTCTTCTACCTCTCTCTGAGTGGAGTAAGTGACTGCGAGAGAAAGCAATGGGTAGAATAGAAATTGATTTTGATTTTATTCTGTGTAAGTTGGTTTAAACATGTTCACAACATAACTGCAAAATATTAAGTATGATAGCAGTATAATTTTACATAGATAAATGCTACTCCTTTTACAAAACCACTTAGCATAATGTATTTGGGGTCTGCATATGATATTTTGGCTCTGACCTACCATCTGTGGTTAAATAGTAGAAACAGGTTTCTCTACATAAATAACTCCTCTGGATCAGCTTAAGAGTGCTGTCCAGTACAACAATCGCCACCTCTGTGTTGATCACACTTGAGAACTGCACAAACAGTGCTTCAGCATTCACATACAACACTAAATAGCTATTTACCAAAAGAGAAGCAACTAATTCCAAGCACTCTTTTTGTACTAACTTATGGTAAGTAACCCACTTTGTCAAGGGTAACAATGTTCACCATGCATTTAGGCAGAGGGCTCATATGCAAATTAGTGTGCATGCAGCCCACTGGCTATGCACAGCAAGTTTTATTTGGAGATTTGGAATAACAACCATACACATTTAGCACAGAGCAGAAGACACATATCATTATCCTGAAAGTATCATCTTTATGTGGAAATGATGAATCACTTCCAATGCATATGAATGTATCAGTCCATGCAAAATCATGTGTCAATTTGTTGTTGTTGTTTTGGGGGGGAGAAGAATCACCCAAAAGCAGGGCAAGTGTGCATAGATTGGGAAAACACACTTGATGCCTTTGTGCTACTTCAATAGTTGTCTGGTTTATGCACAAAGCCTGTCTCAAAGATCTTATATTCAGGTAAAATGCTGTGAATAGATGCATCATAAAGTTTGATAATTGTGTGGTTTTCCCTCTGTCCCAACAAATGTATTAATTAATGTCACTATAGCTAGTATAGGTCACTAATATTGCCTCTTGGTAAATTCTGCTCTGAGCCTTTTTGCCTATAACAGCAACAAGGGCTGCGGTTTCTCAAAGGGCATAATTTAGAAAGCGTTGCCTGTGAGTATATTTTGCTTCTATGTAGTGCTCAAAAATGGCAGAATACAATGGCAGTTCTGCCTATCTGCTAGACTGGACAAATCAAGGTGACAATCCATGGTTAGGCCTGTCAGGCTCTTTGTCCTGTTGCTGCCTTGAATGGAAATACAATGGAGGAAAAGTGGTATATATAACAGGTCAGCCTCTTTGCTGTGACGGGAGAGTCCCCACATTACAATGCATCAGATCTTGTTTATATACTGAGTTCAGGCTGTTCCGTACGATGACAATGCAAACTAGGAAAACCTCTTCTGCAAAATCGAACATCAGATCAAGAGATGTATGCCCTGAAATATATATAATTTTTGGTGCCATGCTTATATTTCTAGGCAGGGCCCTTTTCCTGACAGTGAAAAGAAATCCAGGTAGGCACCTCTTTGCGAATCTCTCACCAGGCTGCCGTTCTCCAGGTACTGCACTGATGTTACATTTGAAAGGCAACTTTTATATCTCATCTAGGTATGCAATTAATCATCTTTACAGTGTTTGGATGACTGGCATCAGTAGAGTGATTTAATTAAATTTGAAATTATTGTACAGTATACATAGCCATCCAAGTAGCTGGTCCAAATTAAATGCTGTGGTCTATTTCTTACCCATGGTGTTTCAATTTAAGTATTCATCCAGAAGGGTACACATCACAGAATGAAACCTTTAAAAAAATGTTTAATGGTTGTAAAAGTAAAATAGCAATATCAACATTGCAGCTGTGTGGTTTATCTTTTATTTTTCAATTTTATTGTTTATACTCACAGAGAGATTCATATGTATTTATTTTTATGCATATATACTTCTCTTCCTATTTATGGTGATTATTTTCTATATGCTATTTTTCTCTGTCATGTCAGCATGAAGCTAGTTTAGAGTAGAAAAGGTGATCCACCATTTTGTTTTAGTCCACGTAATCAAGCAATTAGTCTACAAAATGGAAGCTCTCGCTCTCCCCCCCCCCCCAATTTCCTTGTTTTGCTATAGCAGTTACTTGGATGGCTTTTGCCTGTCGGAAAAGAGCAAGGATAACCATGCTGTGTGTTTCATGTCAAAGCTGCTTCTGAAATTAGTTTCAAGGAAGATTAAATTAATGGCTATTAGTAAGAAAGCAAAGGGGACTTGCCTAGCGTTTTGTCTGTTGAATGGCTTACGGCACACAGAAAAGGTGCATAGGAATAAATTGGAAATATAGGTTAAGCTGCCATTTGACCATTTGTTTTTAAAAAGAATGGCATTTCCCCCCTCCCTTTGCATCTTGCACATACCGTTCGCAACGTGTCAAGCCAGAAATAGGCCTGATATATAAATGTGTGTATGTGTCATAGTCAAAAGGTTGCAGCATGGTTGCATATGTGTGTGCATGTATATGTATAGACAGATATTAAATCTTTTTGAATTCTGGAAAATATGTCATCCGCTAAGTGCAGTTCAGGTCTTCTGTGTGAAAAGCATAAACCGACATGGGGTGGGGGGAAGGTTGGAAACGTGCTGCGGTGTCTGCACTTTTTGAAATTGCATATTTATCAGCCAGTGAATTATTTATGAGATCAGGAGGGGGAGGGGGAGGATAGAAAGAGTGCAAAAGAAAGAAAGAAAGAAACCAACCCACAATCGGAAAGAAGAGTATTTCATATACACATGGTAGCACCAAGTCTTTTGCAAGGGTTGCACCATGTAATGGCGCAGCTGCATCTCTTGATCCTTCTCACTGAGTGGAGGACACTGGTGTTATCTGTCTGTCTCCATAGCTGTCTTTCTGCCTTCCTCTTGTTCTCTCTTCCTTGGGCTTGAGCCGGAATGATGATTTAGAATGTATTTGTTGTTGATATGGAACACTTCTGCAATATCTATGGAGCAGGGCATTTAATGAATATGCTTTCAAGTGTCAGGGTGCATTACTGTCAACACCGTTCTGACAAACTGAGGATTAATGACATGTTTCATGAATTAGGAATGCCCTTTCTGCTGAGTGCCCAAACTCAAGCTCCATGGTGGAACAGGCTGCTTCCCTGAACTAGGAGAGTGGTACATTGCCTGCGTCTTTTTCAAAGTCAGTTTTGAGGATAAAAATAAGGCTTCCCATCATTCATTCCTACGCGCCATCAGGTTTCCTCCTTCTTGTGACATGTATGCACAAAATTAGCAAGGCTGCTTCACATGCCACATGGTTAGGTTACACAGCCATAGGTTTCCTTTGATTTCCATTTCCTTCAAAAATATTTATTAAAAGATGGAGAGGTGTAGGATTTCTACATAAACATTGTCATTCTTCTGGTCAGGGTGGTAGTGGAGATGATGCAATATTGCAAAAACTGAAATGGTGGGGGCTGTTCTACATCAAGGCTATTTCACAGGTCAAATTTGAAATGAAGTAAGGATTTGTACAAAATAAAGAACAATAAATGGAAAAGATGTTGATGTGGCTTCCAGAGTAGGTTTTTGCCTAGCAAAAAAAGATTAGAAATAAAATGTATTGTTGTGGATCAGGATAACTAGAGCACCAATTATTAATGTTTCTGTTGTACAGGGCTTAACATATATTAGGTTCTTTAAAATGCTATGCTTCCCTACAAATATATATATATATCAACATTCTTTAGTATCATAGACTCTGAACAAATGAAGATCATTGGTTATGGTGTTCCCCCATTTATCTCCACAGAGATCATGTGCTACATGAAACTGGGCTACACGGTGTATAAAAATGTTTAGCCTAATCATTCCTTAATGACAGTGACTTATGTCCTTAGTGCAGTTGATTTGTTTCCTCGGTTTTAAAAGTAGATTATTTCCATGGTGCAGGCGCTTAGGGTAAGCCGTTGAGAAACCACAAGCGCTGCACTTCAGCCTGAGTTTGGGACCTTTGCCAAGGGTAATCTGATTAAAAGGGCTTTCTTTAAACAACAACAGCCACACAGCCACATTCTGCTGCTTTGAAAGTTGTGGGCTGTCTGATAGAATAGGGGCAAAAACATTGCTGTTTCAAAGCAAACCGTTCCGCCTGAGCAGAATTAAAAGTGTGATAAGCAGCATCGCAGGAATGATTCTCTTTGACAGACTTGCAACTGGGTAAACAAAGCATCTGTTACAGACCCACAAGCAAATCTGTGATCTATTTAATGCTGGTTCTGCCTTTAATCACGTTTGATTACAGCATAGGTGTGAGGTTCTTCTGAGGCCTTCCCTTTATCTGCAAGAATTCAAAATGTGTCTTTTAAAAAAAAAAGCAACACACACACACACTCACACACGATATTCACAGACACAATATTTTTTTCTGTCCTGTGGCCTGTCAGTTACAAATGTTTTACTATGCATGCAATTGTTTGTGAGGTGCATTGGGTACGATTTACCTGAGAAATTTAGCAGCAGTACATTGTTCGAAGATAATTACCCAGTTTCAAATCTTGGATGACTTATAAAATGAGAATGCCCTATTAATTAAATATGTCATGTTTGCACACACCATAATACACCATCACTGGATGTAAAAAAATGTTTTTTCTAATTTCCCCTTCTTGATTTATATTCTTGTTATACACAACAAAAGATTTTTTTTATTTTTCCCCCCTTTTTCCTCCTGATGTTCATAGAATGGCAGTTTGCCTTTATTTCAACTAATAGTGTGCTGTGGGTGGGTAGGATTTTACATCAAAATAATAATCTGCTTGCATGTTTCCTTGTTCACTTGGTCTTCAGAGCCCCATCTCTCAGTTGTGCTAGGCCCATTTATGGCAAGAAGAAAAATATGTAATTAGTTGTCTACGAAATGGCTATATTATCCACTCTTTCTTCTCCAGTGTGGAAGGGAAGGGAAAAGATTCTTTGCCCTTTGATTGCCCCAGACAATCCATTGCAAAGCAAATGTATAAATGTGTGAAGAATTAAATGGTGTCATGTTTCTTGAGTCTCTTTTCATAAGAGCAGTAAATAATATAGCAGATTAAGGGAAATTGCAGGGCAACCCAAACCATAATTTTCTCCAAATAAACATCAGTGGGTGGAATTGCACCCCAAAATTGGCATTTATCTTTTATTCATGGATATAGGTCATAATATTCATTGCATTAAGTCCTTATAGCTCATGTAGATAAATACATATTTGTGCTTTCCAGGAATACCATGACAACCTTTCTAAAGTGATGTTCCTCTGATCAAATCATCTTTTCTTCCTTTCCCTACAGCAGATTTCTCTCCCTCCCTCTCTCAAACCTCTTTCTTATATTCTCAGCATCCTTCCCAAAATCAACTTTAATTATATGTTAACATTACAGATCAGAACATTGGTTTATAACTCATTCAAACATTAATAGGATAGCAATTCAATTTAAAAAATATTATGTATGTATATGCATAATATATATACTTATGTATGTATATGTGTAATATATATACATGTATATATGTATATGCATAATGCATATACATATATATGTATATGTAAATATATGTATATATATTTACATATACATATGTATATATGTGTATGTGTGTGTATATACATACATACATACATACATACATACATACATACATACATACATACATACATACATACATACATACATACATACATACATACATAAAGTGTCCTGAAAACAGAATTAATTCAGGAGCAGCCAGCTCTTGAGTGTCTCCTTATATAACTCAGCTTTAGCTAGTTTGCGGGAAGCGTAGAAAAATAGGTTTCGATGGATATGAGAGGGAAGCTCATTCCATAAGTTTCGGGCCACCACTGAGAAGGACTGGTTTCTTGTTCTGATCTTTCTGTTGTCATTTTTAATATTGTAAGCTGCCTTAGATGAAGGCATGGTACACATAATAAAAATGAACAAACAAATGAATGTTTATAATATATATTATTTATGTAAAAATCAGAATTAATAAATTTCTGGAAAGTTGGATGAGAAAATCAGCACAATTTTCTGAATCCATTAATTAGGATTAGGAGATACAGTCAAGAATTGAGAATTAGCATTTCATAAAAGTGAAGCAGCTGCTTCACGCAGGATATTTTAGTGGGCACAAAAGGGCAACATAATTATTCAATTTGTTTTTATTGTAGTTTTACTGTCAGGGAAGGTTTCGTGTTCAGGGAATGAAGAAGCAGACAAGTGAAGTAGTGAAATTCAGATCTTTATTAGTGGGGTTTGAACACAGTTTGGATGGGGCAAAACTCTGACTTATATACACTATAAACAGTAACAGTAACAATTCAACAAGCCCATTGGCTAACAAAAAGTGCACATTCCGCTCCTACAACAAACCCATTGGCTAACAGAGTGTGCATATTTTCGATCCACTTATTTGTATAATAGATACATGAGAAAAGATACATTCTGCTCCTGTCAGAAAATACAGTTAACATATATAACATTCTTCCCCCCTAGGTAAAAACAAAATCCTTTAACCAGGATGGCAGTCTAGTTTCCCTTCTGCGCCAGACGCTCGGCTGAGCAGGCTCAAGGATGAGTGACCCGACTGGAGTGAGGGACTGACAAGAGGGAGAGGATTGTAAAACCAAATTTAAGCCCTGTTTGTCAGATGGAGAAGCAGGGGATCGCTCAAAACCAAAATCTAATTATGTGGATGAATAAGACAACTCAGGGTCCCTCCTGTGTGTACTAAGAGTGGAGGGCGACTCCAAGCAAAATTGGTCATCATCACTAAAGGAATCCAGAGTGCTAGGCTGGGACAGTGTAGCGGTAAACCTGTCTGGAATACAGGAGCATTCCACAAATTCCCCTTGAAATCGGTTCCTAGAAGACACTTCTGGTTCAATGTTGGCTGGCTGCTGACTATTACCTCTGCCCCCTGGGTTTAAATGGGTGGGGCCAACCCTAGCATTGAGTGTCTGTATTCGTCTTGTGGGTTCAGTACTCTGGGTTTCAACTGATCCATGTGCCTCCTAAAGATCAGACCAGTGGCTGTTTTGATTCTGTAAGAAACAGGACCAGTTTGATCGATCACAAACCCAGGCACCCACGTAGAACCACCAGCTGCATAACTGCGGCAATGTACAGGGTCTCCAGGCAAGAAACCCTTCTGGTGTTGGATTGCTATATTTGTGCCTTTGTCCTCTACCCTAGAGGGATCCAATCTGTCCAGCAAGGATGACAGTTTCCTTCACTGGAGCAATTCAGCAGGGGACAGCCCTGAGGCAAGGGGGATGAGCCTATATGTGAAAAGAAACTGGCATAACAGGAGCTCCAAATCCCCTTCACCCATACGCCGAAGCGCGTCTTTAGTTGTGCACACCTGCCGCTCTACCTGGCCATTGGTGGCTGGGTGGAATGGGGTGGCAGTGATGTGCCTAATTGCATTCCTTTCCATTAAGGATTGGAATTCTGCAGATGTGAACGTGGATGCGTTGTAGGACACCAGCACATCTGGAAGTCCAAATGCTGCAAACAGCCTTCTTAGGTGCATTATCATGGTGGCTGAAGTGGTATTAGGCACCCTAATCACTTCCAGCTACTTAGAGAATGAATCCACAACCAAAAAAAATAGGGCACCCCTAAATGGACCTGCAAAATCTATGTGCAACCTGGACCATGGGCCCCGAGCAGAATCCCATTCCAGAGAGGGAAGGTGGGATTACTTTTGGCGAGAGGATTGACAACTGGCACAAGTGCCGACCATTTGTTCTATGTCTTGGTCCAGTTGAGGCCACCAAAAGTAGCTACGGGCAAGGGCTTTGGAACGGACAATTCCCGGATGACTTGTGTGAAGTAGATGTAAAACCTTTTTCCTGAGAGTGACAGGAATGACCATCCGCTAGCCCCATTGAAGGGAACCTTGTTCCACTGACAGTTCCAAACACTTGCGGTGGAATGTTCTGAATTCCTCGGCTAGAGGAGAGACAGGCCAGCCTTTTTGTACCCAAGACATTACTTTAGTCAATGTTACATCCTTGGCCATAGCCTTGGATATATCTGAGGGGACGACTGGGGGAGAATCGAAAACCTCAATCATAAGGACTTGATGGTCGCTTTCGATCTCACAATCGGCTTCCCCGACCCCTGGCAGTGGAGAATGTGACAGGGCATCAGCGTGGCTGATGTTCTTGCCGGGCCTGTGCACCAAAGTAAAATAGTATGCATTTAGGAAAATTGCCCAATCCTTGGGGACAGAATTTGAGTCGTGGGCTTCCTGTTCACAAAGATTCCAAGGAGGGGCTTGTGGTCATTTACGATGGTAAAAGGTTTTCCATAAAGGTAATAATGGAATTTCTTAGTTCCTGCCATGATTGCCAATGCCTCCCTGTCTGTCTGAGCGTAATTTTTCTCAGGCTTTGAGAGTGAACAGGAGTAGAATGCTACGGGGGCTTCCCTCCTATCATTTAGTACATGGCATAACACAGCTCCCACCCCCACAGGGGATGCATCACACACAAGTACAACTTCTTTGTTAGGATCAAAATGAGTTAATACAGCATCCGAAGATAGCAGCCTTTTGAGTTCTAGGAACTCTTTCTCCTGGCAATGGCCCCAGTGCCAAACAGTATCTTTCTTAAGAAGCCACTGTAATAGTTCAGCAACTTTAGCTTTGCGATGGAGAAAAGCATGAGAGAAGTTTAACAATCCTAGAAATGATTGCAATTCAGCTTTACATTTTGGCCTGGGTGCATTTTGCTCGGCCGTCACCTTGGAGTCAGAGGGCATGATAACTTGGGGTGTAATTTGGTACCCCAGGAACTCCACTTCCTGTGCCAAAAACACACATTTGTATCTTCTGAGATGTAGACCGGCCCTCTTGAAACATGACAGGACTCGATCGAGCCTGGACGCTAGTTCGACAGTGTCCTTAGCGGTGATCAGGACATCATCAAAATATGGCTGGACACGGGGCAAACCTTTTAAAATACGTTTTACAAGAGATTGAAATATTCTGGAGGCCGCAATCACCCCGAATTGTAGTCTAGTTACCTTAAATGCCCCCCCTATGCATTTCCCACCCCCAGGACCAGAATCTGGCAACCTTGCACATCCCGGAGGGAAGTTTTAAAAGATTTGAGCTTGGGCTGAGAAGCAGGGGGAATTCTCAAAAACTCCCACTGTGGGATTATGGAAAAAGTAGTACCTGAATCCACCTCCATCTTGAAGGGGACATCCTGCAGGCTCAGGTCTGCGAAGAAACACTGACGATGCCCACTTGGTATGGCTTAGGCTCTGGTGACACTTTGGCGATGGACATTTTGTGGTGATGACTCTTCTTGGACTCAGGTGCCGGAGTTCTTTGCTTTTGCTGTCGGCATACTTTAGCAATGTGCCCTCGTCGCCCACAGTTGTGGCATTCTGCGGTGCAGAAGGGGCACTTCCTGCAGTCATGCCTGGCTCCACAGCCATCACACTTGCAAAGGAATTTCTTCTCCCAATTGTCATGGTGTTCTCGGTGCTTTCGTCGGACCGCTCAGACTTCTCCCTCTGCGTCACTGGACTCCAATGAAGAGGTGGAACCAGGCGATGCTGAGGAGGATGAAGATGAATTTTGGTGAGCTTGCACAGCTGAGTCGGTGGCACTGGTGTTGGAGTGGCGATGCTGGAAAAGCTTGATGCTGGACCATGCGGCCTCAGACGCTACCGCCTCTTCTAGGACAGCCTTGAAAGTTAGCGTCTTCCTGATCATGAGGCAACATTGAGCATCTTCGTCTTTCATGCCAGCCAGCAGACGGTCCTGGAGTGCTTCTTTGATGTTGTCCCACTTGCATGGGGCAGCAGCAATATGCAGAGCGGCAGCGTAGTCTGCGATGGACTCCCCAGGTTGCTGCTCCCTTCTGTGGAAGGCCACCCTGGCCAGGAAGATCGAGACCTCTGGCTGCAGGTGTTTCCTCAGTGTAGACATAATTTCTGCGAGCGGCACCACATCCTTGGGAGAACGAGGTGGGTTGCCAGCTCAAGCGTCTCAGAACCGCACAGAGCGAGGAAACATAAGCGCTTCTGGTCTTCATCAGTGATCTTCTGCGAGGCCATTGCATGGCGGAATCGGAGTTCGTATGTTGCCCATTTCTCTGGATGTGCTGCGTCAAATGGGCCGATGTTGCTGCCGTGTGGGGACGCCATCCCATCCTCATTGCCAGTTTCGTGTTCAGGGAATGAAGAAGCAGACGAGTGAAGTAGTGAAATTCAGCTCTTTATTAATGGGGTTTGAACACAGTTTAGATGGGGCAAAACTTGGACTTATATCTATACCTATAAATCCAGACGTTAACCATTGGAATGTAACAAAGACTCCCATACCCATCCACACTATTCTGTACCGAGCCTCCTGCACTCGCCCAAATCCAGTACAGAGGTTACTGAAGGGTTCAGAAAAGCACCAGTGATGCAAGAGCCCCATGAACGTGAACAAAGGGAAAAAACTTCAATTCCCAATGTTCCCTGTGCCGCGCTGCGCCACAGCCAATCAGGTTGAGAGGCGCGAGCAAAAAGAACATTGGGAAATGCGGTGTGGCCAATTGAAATTGAGCTGCAGGAAAAAAACAGCACACAAAGGCAAACCACAAATGCAAAACTACAAGTCCCAGCGTCCTGCATGGCTTGAGCATGCAGAATGCTGAGAAAGCCGGAACGTGAAAAATAAAATTACAAAACGCAATGGGAGTGCAAGTCCCCAGCAGGCAGACTCAGCGCCTCACAGCCACACAAAATAAAAAGCCACAAAACGCCACCGCGAGACACCCATTGTCCTTTCCCAGAGCAACAGGGAGAAGAAGGACTCCCTCTCCTCCACACTGCCCCGCCAAAGACATGGCGAGACCACCGCCAGCCTCAAGGAAAGTTGAGCCAGGGTGGGAAAAAACTAAAAACCGGCAGCAGTTCGTCAGGGGAAGCACCCTCCCTGGTGGATGACTGGCTAATGCCTTTGTACTTCCAAGTAAAAAAGCAACAGCCAGCAATCCAGAAGGAAGAGCACCACCCCTTACGGATCGCTGCCTGCCGATCTCTGGTTAGGTAAACCAGGAGAAAAAGGAGACAGAGAGGAGAGAACCATCGTCAGGCACAGATAGCATTTCTCTGCCTCCTCCTTCTCCCCTGACCTACCTAATGAACATTCCCACGAGAAGAACGGACTGACTGCCTCCTCCTCCTTTCCCCCATTGCTGCATCTAAACCAAAATTCAAAGCTCCTATAAACAGTAACAATAATATAACAAGCCCATTGGCTAACAGTGTGTACATTTTGGATCCACCTATTTGCATAAGAATAGATACATGAGAAAAGATACATTCTGCTCCTGTCAGAAAACATAGCTAACATACATAACAGAAGGGGAGAGATTTTGTGCCTCCTCCCCCTTTTATGTGCCAAAATAATTCCTTGAATTGTGGATGGGGATCATTTGCTGCTCTGTCGTAGTCAGCAAAGTCTTTTGGGCTGGCCTTGTTAAGAAAAGATAGCAAAGTGTTAAAGGAACTTGAGACAGGTATGGATCAAGGTGAAATTACATCCTTCAGGAAGATGTATGTTTGATAGATGCAGGCAAGGAGAGAGAGAGAGAAATTGCTGTTTTTCTTGGTCCAAACTGGCTCTGTACAAAACTAGTGAAGCAAAGCACACACATACACGCAACAAACACAGAACCATTGGCTGATACAGTCGGTAAAAGGATACAGATACTTCTGTTGTTCATTCTGATCATTAAAAGTCTATCCAGCAAAGCAGTAGGTAAAGGTTGCCCTTGCTTGAAAGCCAGTCGTATCTGACTCTAGGGTTCAGTGCTCATTTTTGTTTACAGCCAAAGAGCCAGCACTGTCTGCATTTGCAGACATTTCCATAAACATGTGGCAGTAGCCATCGTCATTTTCCATAACTTGTTTTATTTGCATTAAATCATGCTGGATGGGCATGTACTGTACTTTTGCAAAGCAAGATAGCTGCAGCAGAAGTAAGAGTAGAGGAAGAAGGACAAACTGGGAGGTGACTCTGGCAGACAGAAGAATAGAGATGACAAGACTTGTCTTCCTGCCCCTTCAGGTTGGAAGTTTCAGGTCACCAGGGTTTTTCCTGATATTTTGCTAATCTGATGATAGGCGTTCTGTCATGCTGTTGATAGGTGTTCACAAAGTACCTATCTTGATAAGTGTTCACAAAATGGTGATTCATCAATATTTTAATAAGATAAACTGTATAGAATAGTAAGGATGGTTGTTTTGCTTTTTGGCAGCATCTGACTGGGAAAAAGAATGTTGGGTGGGAGAAACCTATCTAGGTACAACTCTTCTTATGTTTTTCTTGTCCCATAAATCAACCATTATCATAGTTTTTCTGGTTTGGCAAGAACTGGTGAGAGATTTGGTTATATTTCCATTGCCATTCAACTGGCCATCCTTGAAAAATCGCATCCACAATTCAGTTTCCATCAGAATCTTCCCAGCAGGAAAACCCAACACAATCCTTACATGCTTATTGGCTATCATACTACTGGAGACTCCAAAGTAGTGGTGGTGGGATCAGCACTGCACAAAGCCACAACCACTGGTCACTGCTAACATGGGCAATATGAAGTTCCTGACATGTTTTTAGCACAGTCTTATTGTAGTAGGCAATTTTAAGATAGGCTTATCTAGTAGTTGGCAAATCTGAACTGCTTTATTGATCTCTGCAACAAGAAACAGCATGGAATAAGTCTTTATTTATTCCAGCGGTCAGGGAAATATCTAACCTACCAGGTGTGAGGGGCAGATTCCCACATAAGCCAAATGCAGTGCTCAACCCACAGAAATTCGAAATAGTTGAGCAAGGAGCTGCATTATGGTACCTCTCTCACACAGTGCAACATAGGTCACCATTTCCCAACTTTTATCTGTGTAGTACCTGCCAGCAGTTAATAACCTAGCCAATGTGTAAATTAGGAGAAAACCAAACCATCAATGAGAGATAACTGTTCAGTTATGGATGGTTATTATTTATATAGTCTTCATTATATTAAATATAACTTTGCAGACTCTGAGATTGGGAAAGCAAAAGCCAAATCATATAACCTTCCAGATGTCATGAACTTAGAATAAATTGTTCCTTTTGAAAGTTAGAGGAAATAGCTTAGTTTGTCAAGTGCAACTTTGTTTCAAGCTGCAAAAGGCAGCCAAGAGATGAAAAGGTATAGGTTCAGCCTTCATAGATGTCTTGTATAAATGTATCTGGTGATTTTGCATGTCAAAAAAGATCATGGAACGAGTAAGAGAAACCGAAACTAATCAAAACCTGACTTTTTCATTATTGTATGATGTAATCTTATTGCTGCTCACAGCAGTGATAAGCTAGAAGTGCTACATATTAAAATCTAACAGTTAGTCTTC
Organism: Bradypodion pumilum; assembly: GCA_035047305.1. NCBI lineage: Eukaryota > Metazoa > Chordata > Lepidosauria > Squamata > Chamaeleonidae > Bradypodion > Bradypodion pumilum. Next base: position 292,266,809 of record JAWDJD010000004.1, on the reverse strand, counting down.
AATGTGCTACAACATTTTTTCTTTTGTTTATTCTTTGATATGCTTGAAACACAGACTAACACAGCTAGTATTCTGAAGGAAAAAACCCACCTTGTCTTTATCGTCATCACCATCAAAAACAACTAGCTGAACTGTAAATGGTAAACTTTTGTTTTTGGCCTACAATTCAAAGAAATTCACAGCCGACATGTCTACTAACTCTGTTAGTACCATTGATAGTAAGATCTCAATTCTCATGCATGCAATCTCTCTTGACAACATTTTGACTTCATGGTTTTACATTTTGCCTAAAGGTAAGGCCAATCTTCTCTCTAGTGGACAAATGTAGGAACAGAATTGCTTAAAATATTATTTTGCATCTTGGTTAGAACCAGAAGAAGGCAAGGACAATGCGATACGTAAAAGAAAATACATATGAAGGAGCTTGATTGAGAAGCCTTCTCCCCTATCATAGAATCAAAGTTGGAGAAGTGGCACAAACTAAGTTGAAAATCCATCAAAATATCTGCCCACACTCTTTCAGCTTTTCCAAGAAAGAGCAGGAATTGACCCCAATTTTTTATTATTCAAGAAGGCAATCCTCCCATTTGTGCTGCTAGTAAAGGAATAAGTTAGGTGCAGTCAGTACTGCACTTGATGCTGCCCCTTTAATTTTTAACTGTTATTGTATTGTTGACTTGCCTGGTTCAGTGTTTCACTGCCTGTGTTTCACTTGCTTTGTAGCAGCTTCTATGACTCTCAAGTTGATTAAGAAGCACAGGCTTAAGTGTCCATCTAGTTTCTAACTTTCCATTGGCTGCCCAGCACAGGCGAGATGCACCTACAAAAACATTCCATGAATAGATAGACAGAATGTAGAATATATGAATTTAAGTCCCTTAAGGTTGGCTCTAGTCATAGGCATCCTTACATAAGTTTCACTGGAATCAATGGAATTAATACAATCATGAATAACACAGGCCCTAATGACTTCAGTGGGTCTACTCCATTTAGGGAGTCAGAACTGAAAGGCAAGCTAACTCCATTCGCCTTCTAATCTTTCTCACACTAGCAGGCAAAGAGAAATGCAGAATGAACTCACCCCAAGGTGGCTTCTTTATGGTAGTTTCACATCTGGCCTAGACACGGAGGAAGAAGAAGCCTGGTTAGGAGACACATATCATTCTTGCAGTGGCCTGGACTGATCACTTACAGAAGATTTTCCAAGTTAGACTGAAGTCTATTTAAAAGTTAAGTGTCACATGTGGAAAAAGCATAGAAAAACCCATATATTTTTTACTAGAGGTCCCAGAATTCCCTAGTTAATGCCAGATGGAGCATAGTGGAAGTTTAGTCAGAAACAACAAGGAGCATTATAGCATCTTATAAAGACTAGCATTTTTTTTGGCATAAGATTTCATTGACCACAGACTACTACTATAAATGAATGGAGTGAAGCTTTGGTGGACAGGCATTTATATACCATAAAAATAATCCAAAAAGTATTTCCCCCTCAGCATTCAGCCTCAGGGGCTGCTGGTTGCCCAATGCTGCTTAAAGTAAATAGAACAAAAACAGAACAGAACAACTGTAAAGAACAAGAGCTGAAAAATGGAACAGATGGATCCCTTCTTCTCATAGGAAAGCTCTCTGCAATTCTTCTTCTGAAGAAGGATGTTTCTTCAATTTGTGAAGGCAAAAATCTAGAAAGTAACCCAGCAGTCCTGCAGTGTCCTTCCTGTCATCTATTAGCTAATCCTGATAAGAGGAAAAACAGCACAAATAGCATCTGAAATCTCTGTGAATCAGTTGGTCTTCTGACTGCTTTTGAGAGTACTGGAGTTATCCATCCTTAATTTTTAATTTTAGCCTTAAAATTCAGTGGGTGACCTGTTTTATTCTTATTTTCCTCTGTACTTCGGTGTTCTTTAAAGACAGTGTTGTGCCTTTTAAAAAGAGATGTTCATGTCAAAAACGATGGCCTGCTGTTTAGGAGAAGAAATCATGAAAAGAGATTTCTCAATAATCAAGGACATCTGTGATCCTAGATTGCTTGCAAGCGCACAAAGGCCTACAGCTCTCCTACCAAAGTAAAATGCCTGTGATCCCTCACCCCACAGGAAAAAAAGGGAGGAGAGAAGGAGAAAATTATGTGACAGGAGATCAGCTGCTCTCCGCTTATTTTTTTATATAAAAAGCCTAGGTTGTTGCTATTTAACATATAACCCTCTGACCTTACTACTGTGGCTGCTTTGAAACACCAAGCTATTTAATTATGCAAATTACAAACAGAGAAAAACATCAGAAGAATCTGACTAGAAATTACCTCGTTTGACTGGAAATTAGCTGGCTTATTTGAACTTACAGGACATGGCATTTCTTTGTCAAAGCCTGGCTCCATGCTTCAGTCCATTTGCATTATGTTACATCTCTGTGGGGCACTGAAAAATGTTATGAATTAACTGGTGAAGTAATATCTCATCTATCATCCTTATACCTAATTATTTTAAAAGACATATCCTGCAGTGGGCACTAATGAATGGCTTTCTCAAATCCAAGCACAAATGGAGCAGCCAAACAATTCATAATACAGTATTCATATCATCATTTTGGATGCTGGCAAAGCCAATAATGTAATTGTGCCTATGCAACTGTCAGTCATTAACATTAAGACTATGTACCAATTTTGGACACATTTTGAATTATTGGCTGATCAACCTGATTCAGTCTGATTTGTCTGAGGTCCAGATAGATGCAGAATCACCAGATTTGGCTCCAGAGTAAAATGGAGTGAATGTAAAAAATGGATTTGTGACTGGAATACAAGTTGCATTTAATGGGACATACATTACTTTAAATTTCTCTCGCTCTCTCTCTCTCTAAACACAAAGTTTAAAGGTACCTGTTATGTAAGCTGCCTAAAATTCAGCAGGTTTACTCTTTACTTTATGGCAGGGTGCCCAAACTTTTCAAGCTGTGGGCCAGTCACGTGGTTCAGGGAGCCAGCCACTATGGCTCGGGGGCCGGATGTGACCCCAATGCCAATTCATCTGGCTCACAAAGCCCTCATTGCTCTTGGAAGTGGAAGTAAAACATACCTGTACAGACGCATTTTACTTACACTTCCAGGAGCAATGAGGGCTTTGCGAGCCAGATGAATTGGTATTGGGGGATACATCTGGCCCCAGGCCATAGTTTGGGCACCCCTGCTTTATATTCTCTATCATATCTTCATATTTCATGTTCAATCAGGCAAAATAATAATAGGTATTTTGATTTCCCAGTGCAAAGCTTAGAAAGAAATTTGTGCCCATAGTATAAGTTTCTCTAGACCCAAACTAGCCAAACTACATCAGGGACCTGAGTTTCAAGTACTTGGCATTTAGAATTTTCCTTTCCCTGCCTTCACCCAAGATAAACATAAAATATTGGCATTAGCAAGGAAGAATTAATGTCTCTCTCTCCCCCACCCCTCAATCTCTAGGTATGCTCATCCCACATCTCTTGTACTCAGTATTATAGTAGTGGAGGAACTAAAACCTTTCCTGAATATAATACCTTGCCCAAAAAGGTCACTATGAGTTGCGAAATGAAATGCTGAACAATTGGAATGGTTTATTGAAGAGACTGTGAAATAACTGTAAAAATTTGGCCCTCTTAGTACTATTTTTTGTCGTGAGTGACTTAACTGAAAAAATATAAATTTTCATTGGAGGAGGTGGGAGGATTTTGATTACTTACTTTGAAGCCCCAGGGGAAAAACCTAGAAAATGCAACTGTTAGAACAATCTCTGTAGTTAAGAAAAACTCTCAGGTTCCCTCATGTTGGTAAGCAGCAGAAAACAGATGCTAAACAGTTCAGTTAATTCTGTTTCCATTTTGTTGTGCTTCTTTACCAACATTTTCTCTTACACGAAACCACAGATAAGCATAAACCCTATATTTACCGTACATACCTGAATCATAGAAACAGGGCAGATATTTCAAATGCCTCCATTGTTCTACTTGAGAGCTACCAAAATGTCTGCCTGTGTTCTTTGCCAATATTACATTGCAGATAGTGGCCTCTAGTGGCCAGCTCTGGTTATGTGCCATAGAAATATGTGCATGTTATGTATTTCAGGCATTTCTGTTGTCTATTTTTAGATCTATAGATAACTAAAACCATTGATACTGAGCCTGCAGATATGGGGGGAGCATATGTATCTGATAGATGTGGCACACAGAACTTTAGCATCTCTAGTGGCATATCCTGTGGACATTAAACATTTGGGGTAATCAATCTTTGAAACTGATTTCCATATAAGAGTAGCTTAATATACTGTTTGCTAGGCTAAAGGTTTTTGCAGTGTTCTACCAAATTAACTTAATCTTACAAAGTTAGGAAACAACCTGAGGTTAGCAATCCCACTGTGGAGAATAGTGTGATAGTAAATGGAACTGAAGGCAACATTTACTCTGACTCAGAGTAAATGAGTTTCTTTCCATCCTCATACAGTGAAGGAAGTGGAATCTGCTACTAGAAAGTGCAAAATGAATATCCCATATATACTTGCGTATAAACTGAGTTTTTCAGCCTCCAAAATGAGGTCAAAAATGGACTCGGCTTATACTCAGGTCACCGAGGGGGAAGATGGCAGTGATGGAAGAAGCAGGTGTCAGTTAATAGCCTTCTCCCATCATGTGTTCGGCACATCTCAATCAGGCATGGAGAAAATGGCATCTCCCAAGAAGCAGCAGAAAGGAGTTTTCTCAATGCCCAATTGAGATGTGCCAATGACACGATGGTAGAAGCAGGCAGCAAAGGCTATTAACCACCACCCACTTTTCCCCTCAGCACAATCTCAATTGAGCATGGACAAAAGTGGCATCTCCCAAGATGTAGCAGGAAAGGAGTTTTCTACATGCCCGATTGCAAAGGTTATTAGCTGCCACCTGATTGAAATGGTGTAGGTGGAAGAAGTGGGTGATAAAGGCTATTAGCTGCCACCCGCTTCTTCCCTCACTGCCATCTCAAGTGGGCACAGAGAAAACTCCTTTCCTGCTGTGTCTTAGGAGATGTTGGTTTTCTTTGTGCCCGATTGAGATGGTGCCAAGGGAAGAAGCAGGTAGCAGCTAATAACCTTTACTGCCCACTTCTCCCATCATGTGTTTGGTGTGAGAGGCCCCCACCGCCAGGTAGCCATTTTCTCTCTCCCTGCTCCAGAGTGAAAAAATGGTTGCCTGGCAGCATGGGCAGTGGGGCTCTCTCGCGTACAGCCCCAGCAGGGAAAGATAACTGCAAAGCCTCCACTCTCTCATAGCAAGGCAGAGCCAACTTCTCCTCACCCCTGTGTCTTCACTTACCCTCCTAGTCATCCCTGCTCTACAAGGCACTCCATGTCAGATGGGGGAAGCCTCACTCGCTCACAGAGAGAGAGACAGAGAGAGACTGGAACAATGTTTCCTGCATTCTACCTTGGCACTATTGGCCCACCCACTCCCTTTGCCAGCAGCATGAGTGCTGGTTGGGTGGTGCCAATTCAAATACAGTTTAAAACATAGTACCATAAACATTCAAAAACATTACTCCACAGATGTTTCAATTACTGTAATTTATTTTATTTTATTTTTATGTACCGTATTTTGATTATTAAAACTCACTAGCAGGTTTTGCATTTTCCACCCTTCGCTTATACCTGGGTCAATCTATTTTCCTGGTTTCTCAAGTAAAAATTAGGTACCTTGGCTTATATTCAGGTTGGCTTATACTTGAGTATTTACGGCATTTCAATTTTTCAATATTAATCAAGTTTACCAACTACGATCGGATTACCAAACCAAACACCTTTTAAAAAATAAATGCTCATTTTACACCTATATTTCTACAATATGATGAAGTCTTTATAACTTATTGTTGAACAATTAAAATCTGTTTTAAATTTAACAGTTTCTACTGAAATATTCTAAATTTACATTTTATCTAATATATATATATTATATATATATATATAATTCCCTATTCTCTTAATACATTTTAAATGTTAAATTATTTATCCAGCATACTAAAAAGTAATGAAAGTTGACTTGAAAATGAACTAAACGGGATAGTGTCTGTGCTGTTAAAAATGAGAAGGGCCATATGGCTGGTAAAAAAATAACCTACCATATGGCTTAGGGCATATTTTGACTTACTTTTTTGTATAAAAATACATTTGAAACTCATTCTGTCTGTTGGTTGTTTTCTTTAAGATTTTTCAGAGGTATTGAACCAGTGTTCCCCAACCTTTGGTTTTTGGACTTCAGTTCCCAGAAGCCTAAGTCAATTCCCCAAAGCACTTTTCAGCCAATGTACTGACTTAGGCTTCAGGGAATTGAAGTCCCCCTGTGGGGCATGGGCCCCATGTTGGGAACCACTGTGTTAAGGAAACATGTACAATCAGTTCATGGAGCAACTGAAGCTATAGCATACTCCAAAGTAACCTAAAAAGGCATGGACTTAAACAATGCCTAGATAGGAGACCACAGGTTTCTCATAACTTGCACTGTACCTGTTTTAAAAAAAGAGGGTTGTATCACTTAACAATGGCTACAGTATTTAAAAAAACTAAATAGCACTTATTTCTTAGCAATAGCAATTACACTTATATACCTTCCCATAGCACTTAGTGCACTCTCTGGGTGGAATCACAAGTTAATTAGCATTTGCACCCAACATGCTGGGTACTCATTATTCCAATCTTGGAAGGATGGAAAGCAGAGACAACCTGGAATTCCTTGTCAGGATCAAACTCACAACATTTTGACTGCAGTTCAGCAGTTTAACCACTGCACCACTGGGGCTCTTCTTATCCCATATGTGTAGACTGAATGGCCACATCTTATTTTAGGATAGAGGAGTCCCCCATTTGAAGGACTGCAAGAGGACAGTATTTCTTCTGAAGTTGTCCTCTACTTGGAGGGCTATGCAGGATATGTCTAATTTAATCAAGAAAAAGGGTCAAATTTCCTGTCACTGTGGCTGGGCACTGCTGTTAGAGACTCAGGAGAGAGACAGTTCATTGCAGACTAAGTTTTCCCCATGCCATTCAAATGCACTGTAATTATGTTTAAATTATAAAAATCACACTTGATTCAGTATTTAAACAATACAGTTTGGTATATTCAGTTTTATGCAGATAATTTCCCTCTTTTTGCCTTCCTTTTTGTTGATGTGAAAGTTGTCAGCCTATTTTCCCCCTCGTACCAACAGTCTCTACAGTTATCGCTCAATGAATATCCCCCTAGGTTTTGCTACTTCTTATTTCACCACACTGTCAATATTCACTCTCATGTCCTCTAAGTAATGGCTTTCTTACCTCCTTGCCCAACAAAAGGAGAACTGTCACGAACTCTTCTGCTGTTGTTTTAGTTGCATTTTCTGGGCAAAGATCATCATGCTTTGATTTAGTGTTTTCAAATACGGGTGCCCTTTGGTGCAGCATTCTATTGAGAGACAATACAGCCCAGGCAGGAGAGTTCTGCATCGCCACTAATAAAACACAAGTGCTGCTTTGTCAGGCCATGAGCGATTACTTGAACAAGTGCCAACCAAGAAACCAAACATTAGAGCACAGCTCTTCAGACCCTCAAGACAAAGGGCCAATTGACTTTCCTCCTTAGTTTGTGTGCCAAACATGGAAGTGTGGTTTCCTCTCTGCCTTTGATGCTCAAACCATGCCAACTTGTTAACATCTTGGGTGGCACAAGATTATTATGTGGGCAATCATTTGGCCCTAGTGATAGACAAATTCTATAAATGTTCCTCCTCCCTCCCGACAACCTTAGCATCTTCCGGACAGTTTCTGTATTCTTACTGACTGACTTTAAAAGATGCAAAAATGTCCTTTCTTTCCTTTACTTAAACTTTAAATTACCAACCTTTTGAACAGAGCATGATGGATGAAGATTTCACTAGGGTTTGTGGCACTCTGAATCATTTCAGCAACTTTAACATGGATTCTGATCTTTAATAGATTAAAAACATTTAAATGATAAGAAATGAGAAACTGCTTCTCTGTCTTTTAAGCTTTGCTTTCCAAGTCTGCCTGAGAACTGAGAAGTATATAACTGAGAAGCATAAAGTGCAATATACAATTAGAAAAATTCCAATTTGGAAAAATATTTTCAAACAAACCAGAAGAAATGCCCTGGGCTTTTGTCTGTCTATTTGCATGCTTCTGATTGAAGTCAAATCCCAACTATGTAAAACTGCTATGTCCAACGTTATTTAAAAAATAGAGCACAGTAATTGTTTAATTGTATGTTACCTTGTTCCCCCAAAGCTGCCTAGTTTCCCCCAAATCTGCATAAGAAATTTCTTGTATCTCCCCCTCCCAGAGCATATATATTAGTAAAATAGGCAGACTCTTACAACTGCATTTTCCACATATGGAAGTTACCATGTTTATTTTTATTTGATTTATATGCTGCCCTCCTCAGCAAATGCCGACTCAGGGCACAACCCATCAAAACAAAGATACAGTATAGCAAAAATAAAATACAAAATACAATAGCAAGTACAATATAGAAAAGAGCAAAATACAAGCTCTATGTGCACAAAAGAATCTCCATTCACTTCAATGGAGAAAGCCGTTGTAGGTGCATATTGTTGTTTGGGACTATAGTTCAAATTGGAGAGCAGAGGTAACATGTTGGGAATGTCTTATGAGCTCAAAAGACTTCTGATTGCCATAGCATGAGCTATCTAACTTCCAGTGTCCTGCAAATTGACTTACTGTATTTTGCTTTGTGATTAGTCATTGGCTGTAAGCATAGGTTTTGTTTGAAGACCAATTGCAATCTCTTTAGAGTTGCTATCAGCTTCTAATGAAATGCTTTGATCCTATAGCTGCTAATGGAAGTGATAGATTGTGGCCTTTGGCAAATCCTCTTGATCAGTCCCCATGTACTTTTAAACAAAGGATTCTTGTTATTAACAGCCATTGCCATCATACAGCTATTCCATCTATTCTATATTTTTTCTGGCAGGGAAAAATGAACAAAATAGTGGCAAAAATATGGCAGTTGACCTCTGGACACATGCATATATCATAACATTCTCAGGATGAGACAGTGTAATTGCACAATCAAAGTCTTATCTGGATGTAGTTTTGATTTGATATTATTAAAATTGTACAGGTTAAGCTAGATGACGTATGGCCACAATCCTGTGTACAGGTTACCAGGGAAAAAGTTTCACTGACCATAGTGGTCTTATTTCTTGCTAAACATTTATAGGATTGTATTACATATTATAATATTAAAACTCAGAGCAAAACAAAAATAGAATGGTCAGAATCCTATTCAGATCCCCATAAGGTCTCTGTAATTTTCTATGATTAATTCCATCTAACTGAGGAGATGCTGTCTCAGTCATAAGTCTAGTGGCATGCCCAATTGCACATCCAAGGTTTACTAGATTATCTGAGATTTGCAATGGAAGGTTATACCAACCTTGCAAAATCACTAATAACATTCTGGCTAACCCGAAAGGTTAGTAAAACAAATATAAACTATTTCTTTTATAAGCAATGTACATTGATTTTCCTGCAAAGTTTTTTAGAAAATGAACTGTATAGGTGTGTGTGTGGCCATGCGTATGTGTGCTTAGATACATAGATGCATATATAGGTAAGAAGATAACACAGACACACAGTGACACACAACTGACGGATTGTAATGTTTATAATCACAGAATAAATGAGCAACAATACAGTTTTACAGTCAATACAGTTTTACAGTCCCAAGTGGAAAAATGCTTTCTAGGTGATCACAATAAAGTCTGTTGGCTACACCACCCAATTGACTGCAGACAAGCAGAACTCTTCCCAATCACGTATAGAAATAAGCAAAAGTGACATAGCAGCAAAAGCCTGAAATAAAATAACATTATTCTCTTTATTCCATTATGATCACATCATTGCAGGCGCACCCCCCAAAAAAGGACTCAGACACCAGTAAAAGTGGATAACGGCATTGGGCCACATTTATTGATTCATGCCCTAGTCCGAATTATAAATTTCAATTGGTACTTCACCAATTATAATTCTTAAGGCAAGCAGGCCGCAGTAACACTGGTAAGGTTCCTCCCAAAATTGCCAATGGCAATTGGCTACAATGTATCCATTTGTATCAATTTGTTTGTTTACAACAAACAAATTGTTGACCATAGTCAATAAACTATCTACTGACCCCACCCTCTGACGTGTATCCATAAAATCACGGGGTGATGCATGCTGGAGAGCTCCTGCCATCACCCCATTGCCTGATTCGTCGTTGACCGGACAACATTAACAAACTTGTACCTATCTAGTGTTGTCCAGTCAATTGCGAACCTGCCGGATACCTGTGGGTCATAACTATTTACCTTACCAGTGCTACCCGCCACACGGGGAGGCTTAATAAAGGCTCACCGCCCCCCCCCAGACCGTCAGCTCGGTCCACAGGCCTGCTTGCAAATCTTCTAGAAAGAGGTCCATACCTCTGGGCGACAGATGGACCCTATCACCTGCATAAAGGTCATAAATTTGGAGACTAATGTTGGGGTGTCGGATGACCCGCCCCGCACCCTTGGTGGCAGAAAAATGGGCCAGGGTGCGTACCACGCATTGCAAGGAACTCTTGTAGGGCACCAACCGGACAGATGTCTGCAATGGAACATCGTAGCAGTCTAACACCACTGCCTATGCCGTGCTGATCAACTTTGGAGGAACGAATCCTCAACTGAGCCCACTCATTGGAGACATAGACATCGTCGAGTTCCAGTGCCCTACGAGCCGCATCCGCCTTAGACAGTAGCACCAGCTCACCGTGGTAGCCGCATGAAACAGAGCTGCCTCATACCTGTCGAAACACAGGTCATGCCAGCCTCGTGCAAGGTGGGTAAGAACCCTTAAAGAAATAGGGTGGCGATTGTCCGGGCTGCGCCCACGTTCCCTCGCCCACCCTTCCAAAACATGTCTTATACGGAAATCGTTCGTGCTGTCAGCCGAGCCCCTCACTTTGGCCATGAATGCCAGTGCTGACAGCCTGGATGCAATGGTGCGGGGAGCTAGGCCCTGACTGTGTAAGTAGACCATAAATTGTAGAAGGTGGGCCACTGGTATGGGCCACACCTCGGGCAACCGAATTTGTGCACAAAATTTTTTAAATTGACTGTATGCATGGTGATATGCCTTACGCGAGCGGGGCCCCAGCGACATGCCGATCGCCCGGTTCACCTCTCCTTGCCAAACATCCAAATCTCGTCCGGGAGCGGCGAGGGGAATTCCTCTGCATCTGGAGCCAAGGCACGGAACCGGGAGATCTGCAGGCGGGATAAAGCTTCAGCAATATCGTTATTAATACCTGGTACATGTCTGGCCCTGAAGAGCACATTGAGGCGTAGGCTGCGCAACACAAACTGGCGAACTAACTCCATGACTTTGGGTGATTTAGAAGTCTGGGAAATGACAATGTGCACAACCTCAGCATAGTCACACCAGAAATGAACCACAGAGTTGGCCCACTCCTCGCCCCATAGCATCAAAGCTCCCAGGATCGGGAAGAACTCAAGGAACGTCATATCACGTAGACGATCCGTGCCCCTCCATGCAGCAGGCCATTGGCCATAGGCCCACTTCCCCTCAAAGTAAATCCCATACCCCAGGGACCCCGAAGCATCCGACTGAACCTGGAACTTAGGGGAAACCAAGAGGTCAGATCTCCAAAATGACACTCCGTTGAAGTCCTTCAGGAACTTAAGCCAAACCCACATGTCAGCCCTCATGCCCCCAGTCAGTCGGACCCTGTGATGGCGCCTGGATAGGCCAGCCATGGCATCGCACAAGCGTCGAGCAAAAGCTCTGCCTGGCGTTACCACCCTACATGCGAAGTTAAGGTGACCATGTAGAACCTGGAGCTCACGAAGTGACACCTTGTGTTTGGCCAGTAAGGCCAAAATAAACGCAGTGATCCGGGCCACCTTATCCATGGGCAACCTGGATGACTGCGAGACCATGTCAATTTCAATACCCAGGAATGTGAGCTTAGTCGATGGGCCCTCGGTCTTTTCGGGCGCTAAAGGGACACCGAGTTCCTGCATTAGCGTCTGAAATGTGTTGAGGAGACGCATACACGTGTCCCAGCCCCGTTCACCCCCGAACAAGAAATCATCGAGGTAGTGGGCTACAGACCGAGACCCAGACCTCCGAACAAAGGCCCACTGAAGGAAAGTACTAAAACATTCAAATGCTGAACAGGAAATAGAGCAGCCAAATGGCATGGCTTTATCCACATAAAAGTTTCCTTGGAATTTAAAACCTAACAACTCAAAGTCGCCCAGGTGCACAGGCAACAAACGGAATGCTGACTTAATGTCACATTTTGCCAAAAGTGCACCATGCGCAGGGCCTGGTCAAATGATGCATACCTGACCGAACAAAGGTCGTCAGGGATGGCATCATTGACCGAACGGCCAGTCGGGTACGACAGATGGTGAATTAAACGAAACTCCCCAGGGGTCTTTTTAGGAACCAAACCTAAAGGGGAAACCTTCAGATTGGGAAAGGGTGGCGTAGGAAAGGGGCCAGCCACCCTACCTGCCTTGACCTCCTTAGCAATACTCAGGGCGGCCACCTCCTCCCTACCCTTCAGTGAAAGTAAATTAGGGGCATCTTGGGGGCACCTCTCCCCTCTAAATGGGATGCGGAAGCCCCACTGGAAACCTTCGAGGAGGTACCTAGCATCCTCCCTCCTCGGGTAAGTTGAGAGCCACCGCTCCAACATAGTGACGTTAACCGGGGAGGGGGCCTTTTGAGTGACCAGCTCCATCAGTGGCAGGTCTGCCCGCCCCCTGTCCACCTCTACCTCTGCCCCATGACCCACCCGCTCACGGACACGCAGCGGCGGCGTGGGGGCCAGCACAAGAGGGACACTCATGTTTGTAGCGGCACTGTTTTTTGTTGCATACGCCGTTGGCCGAGAAGCCCCAACACAGCAGGCGGGCTGGAACCCCCTGCCCCGCCAGCTGGCGGGGAGCCTGGGTTGGAGCCGCTCGCTGGACCGTATGCCCACAATGGTACCTCTCCCAGGCGTCGGGCGCGTGGGGGTCATGTATAAAAGCCACAGTTTCTGGCATGGCTCATCCCACCTCATCTCCGGGTGTAAGGGCACTCTCATTCTAAATTCCTCATCGTAAGCCAACCACGATGGGCCAGGAAAATCCACCATTGCCCGGTAAATGTTGTCCAAATATTGGACCATAGGGATGGCCAGGTCCGGTCGAGCCCTGAGATACACCGCCATGTATATGAGATAGGCAGGTAACCAGTTGGCCCAGGTGCGTGGTGGCTTGCGACGACGAGACAGCTCTTTGTCCTTATCATCCTGCCCTTCCTTTTCCTCCTTGGTGGGCTCAATAGAGAAAAAATGTCGACATACTCCCCCCGCCAAATCTTTTCCCCCGTGGCCTGGGCCAAATGATCGCCGAGGGGCAAGGAATACCCGGCTGTAGGCAAAGCCGACACCGGCACAGTGTTGACACGGGGCATCAGGAGAGGAGCCTGGACCGTCCCTGTGACCCCCGGTGCCGCCCCGGGGGTGTAAACCCCATCACTCCATGGTATGCCCATGTGGGACCAAGCTGCACCCGGGTAAGCCAGGATCTGGTGCCCACCAGTCCCTACAGTACTAGGCCACGGCCACTGGAACCTATCCCCGGTGGCGGAGTGTGGTGTGGGTACATTAGTCTGAACCTGATACTCACTGGGTGCACCCCCGTGAGCCGCCCCCACTGGGGGTTCCAGCCCATGGCGGGCATCGGAGCTCGCGACCGAAGTCGAGCTCTGTGGGTCCCCCCGACCACCATCCATCTGCGCCGCTTGAGGCACGGGGAGCTGCGAGGCCGCGGCGGGCAGAGGCCAGTGTGCCTCCAGCAACTCAACCCGACTGGCCGCCTGCTGGAGAGTGACGGCTGTCGAGGCAGGAGGCTGGAAGGGTACCCCCAACGAGAGTGAAGCCCCCCACGGGGTTGTTGGTGATCCCTAAGAACGCCTCTAGCGCCGCTACGCGGGACAGTAAGGCATCCACCGTTGTGGATCCCTCCGCATACTGAGGGCCAGGTGGGCCGGACGGCCCACTGAGCAATGGTCCAGGGCTGCCCACTTGGATGCTGTGCCCCAAGTATGGCCATGTCCGAAACTCCGGCCCTTGCTGGGCCGGTGGTAAGCCCTGCCTTGCATTCGGACCAAACCCCCCCCATGCTCAAAACCCATGGCCTGTATTTGCGGGCTGGGGGCCGAGGCCCCACCCGCACCATACCCACCCCCATGCTGAAGGGCCAGGGCTGGCCATTGTGGGCCGGGAGCCGGAGCCCCTATGGGAGTCGTCTGAGGCTGGGTAGCCGCGGGCTAACCTGCCCCATCCCACCAGTCCCGGTGGGTGCATCCGGCACGGGAGCCTGAAGCGGGGGCGCAGTCACGGTCCTCTGACCCGACTGCTGCCTCCTAGTTGGGCGAGACTGGGTCGCCATAGCCTTCTTCTTAGGAGGCATAAGGAAAGTAATCCCTTTGCAGGGAAAGATAAGAATAGTAACGACGAGCAGCGAAGGCTCCGAAAACAATCCCTTTGTAGGGACAGAAGCCTATGGCTGGAAAGCCGAAGATCGAAGTAGAGCAGCGCAGGCTCCGGTGCTGAGCACAGCTCCCTGAAAGCAGCGAAGAGCGAGAAAAACTTCTCCGCTCCGTCGCTTTTTAAAATGGCAGCTCGGCTGCCTCGTGGCTATCCCTTTTATAGAGCAGTAGCCACGCCCCCTAACTCACCTGGATGTCTGTGTCCGGGTGGGGGGCCCCCGCAAAGAGCGCGGCGGCCATTTTGGCGCCACGCTTTCACTGTATGAGATAAACTTAATGTCTAAAATCACCTTTTGCCAGATTTAGCATTATAAAAAAGAAACTTTAAATTTTCTCCAATTTAGGATGATGATGTCAACATGTGGAATAAAATGAAGGGTGAAGTTTCAATGTTTATGTCACTTCATTTCACTTTGAATCATTCATGTGTGCTTTGGGCAAGTTTAGGTAACAATCCAATACAAATCCACTAACCTTGTTTTGATCAAAAAATGTACTTTTATTTTATATTACCAGGTAAAGCAAGCAAACATTTTTGTTTGTATTTGCACATGAGTTTGAATTTTAAAAAATTGAGAGTGAGATTTTACTTCATAGTTAGCTGAAATCTTTTACAATAAAACGTTAGAGGCAGGATAAGTGTAGTACTATTAGGAAGAAATTAAGTTTTTATTTTGATTGATGGCATGACTACGTTGAGTAGCTGGATTGCCCATAAAAGCCCTGGTACATGCTCAGGAGGTTGAAGTAATGTACCATTTGGTGTGCTTCTATCAAAATATGCTCTGGTCACCTATAGACTAGATTACTGTAATGCACTCTACATGGTGCTGCCCTTGATGACCATTTGGAGTCTGCAACTGGTCCAAAATGCGGCTGCCCATGTGGTGATGGGGTGTGAGTGTTATGCCCATGCCTCACCCCTCCTGCAGGAGCTCCATTGGCTGCCGGTGTGCCTCCGGGTGCAATTCAAGGTGGTGGTAATGACCTTTGAAACCCTACATGGAAGTGGGTCGGGGTACTTAAGACACATCTAGCCCATAGCAAACCAGAGGGGCTCCCTAAAGGTGCCATCAGCTAGAGAGGCTCGCCTCTCTGGCATGAGAAGGAGGGCCTTCTCAGTATTTGCTCCAGCCCTGTGGAACCTCCTGCCAACCGAGCTGTATCTCCATGCAGAGCTATTGCCCTTCAGAAAAGAGCTTAAAACCTGGCTAGCAAAGCAGGTGTGGGGCACTGGTCATGAGCTAGCCCCCCCTTGCTTATAGAATAAGGGTCGTCCATGCTCTTAGTTATAATTTTAATGTCTGGGGGTTGGGAGGTATTTTTAGTGGTTTCAATAGTTTTTGAAGTTTTAAGGTTTTTGTAATTCTATGCTGTATATGTTTTATATTTGTGAGCCACCTGGAGTCGCCCCAGTGAGTGGGCGGCAATACAAATTCAATAAATAAATAAATAAATAAATAAATAAATAAATAAATAAATAAATAAATAAATAAATAAAATGGGAACCCTCTGAAGTTTAATTGAACACTTCCCCTGATCGTTTATGAATGGTGAGGAGAAGTGAAATGATTTCTTTTAATAATTGGGAAAGCAATTATCAGCTTTACCTGGTAATATAAAATACATCACTTTGTTTAAAAAAATGGTGTGTGAGAGGGAGTATGTATGTATGGTTTTGATCAGCAATACTCAGATATATATATAGTCATATATAAAATTTATTTATTTATTTATTCATTTATTTAAACAAAGACATTGCATTGTTTCATTGTATTGTTGGGAAATGTTCCTTTCTCCAGTCATGAAGTCTATGGTAGAAGAGTACAGTAAAAGTAGGAAAATCTGGAAAAATGGAATCATAGAATAATTGAGTTGGAAAGGAGTTAATTAGAATCTCATGGGACAATTTATCAAAGACTTTGCTGAAATTAAGCTATATTATGTCTACAGAATCCCCACTGTTTACCAAGGAACTTACATATCAAAAAATGAAAAGTTATAATATTATAGAAGTACTTTCTATTAGGAGAAAGCCATCACCATTATTACTATTGAAGAGATCATTTACTAAAATCATATCTTATTTATTTAAATTGTCTTTAACTGAATTACAGCCTACTTCACAGATTCACAGATTAAGGAGCTATATAATATAATATAATATAATATAATATAATATAATATAATATAATATAATATAATATAATATAATATAATATAATATAATATAATATAATATAATATAATATAATATAATATTTTTGTCTCCTGTTCCTTGTTGTTACCAATGTCATCATCATCAGTATTATAATTTCTCTTATATACCATTCTTTCCACAATAAATTTTCTGCTTTGCAGAAGAATAAAAACTAGACCAAACAAGTGCCAATTTTGGAAAAGCACACTTTCCCATTTTGCTGCTTTATTGTGCCTTTCCCACCATTTCCTCTGTATGCTAGATAAATAGTGCTTTTCATATATGTGACCCATCTGTGTTCTTATACATTGCTGTACTTTCTACCCAAAAAGCCCAAACAGAATGGTGCAATGTGAGTCCCCCGCTCACTGTTCATAAAATTGAATATATGTTTCTACCATTGGCCCTGAATGTGAAGTGGTTCTTTGTGGATGATTCCTGCTAACTTGACACAATTTATTGTAAGCTCTTGCCCATGGAGTTACTGGCCTGTTCATTGTGGCTGCAGTGCAAAAGAATAGATAAATTAATCTTGTAGCAAGTATACTCAGGTACTATTGATTGCAAAAGAACCAAGTGACAGATTCATATGAAAGCAATGTATGAACCAAATGAAAGAGAAGGGGAACAAACCAAAAAGAAATACTATAGATCCAAAAAAGCAATTGTAAATTAAATGTAAGGAAGAAATGGACAAAAGGCCTGCTTGCCTATATTGCCACCTTAAATTACAGTGACACTCTCAACATTATGAATCACCACAGCATCTTTATCTAGCTTACTGATGGACTTTTACATCTAGAATCAAGAATTTGTTCCACCATTTCCCCCATCTCCTTAGTATGAGTCCAGTCAAAAACAGTTGTGAGTAAATCTGTGTGTAAAGCGTGTGACATTATTGATATATTGTATTCTACTCTACCTCTTTGTGATGCCAAAAGTATCCTTCCTAAACTCGAAGGTGTCTGATGATCATTTAGGCCACTGAAATGGAAACATTTTATGTAATACATTCATCTATAATGTGATATCCTTAATGACTATCAAGAGACTGTCCCAAACAAGGGTAGGGTCAGTATAGGAAGCATACAAGACACACATGTGAAATGAGCAGATCAATCCCAGAATCAACCAGCAAAATTGTTTTGTCCCCCACCCCCAAATAAAAATAATCAGGAAATAAAGAATATGGTAGGGAGATCATTCTGCCGTCCTTGGAGATAGGTTTGTTCAAAACAAATTGTTCTGATTCAGGAAGACATCCTCGGACCATGATGGCAATTGTGTATTTTTAAATGCTGCTCAACTGTGATTCTGTGCACCTTTTTGTGGGTGATTACAGTGTGACTTGCTTCTGAACATACATGTATTGTGGCAGATGCTTAAACACACCTCCCTGTACTCAAAAAGTGTTTCATCCTAGGTAATGGAAATGGTACACAGGAGACATCTGAGACAAAAAGATAATGCTAATATTTAAATGTGCATCATAACTAACAACATACCTGTCAACCGCAGCTCCGGACAATCTGGGACCTGCGCACAATGGTTCTGTGCAAGTCGCATTCTACGCATGCATAGAAGGCTTTTACGCTTGCATAGAACCCTTTTACGCTTGTGTAGCCTTCTATGCAAGCGTAAAAGGGTTCTACGCAAGCGTAAAAGCCTTCTACACATGCGTAGAACGTGACTTGCGCAGAAGGGATGCGCAGTACCTCTTTCCCCCCCCCCACTGCCAATTTCGGGGTTTTGGCAGCTGCAGGCGGGAAATGGCACAAATCGGCCCCAAAAATCGGGAAATCCCGGCCAATCCGGGAAGGTTGACAAGTATGACTAACAATCCAAACAATCCAAATTCTTGAAGCAGTTTTCTATAAAGCAGGCTAGTTCTTATTTCCCTTGCTATCAGGGTAGATTCTTTACTATTCAGCGTCCCTACCTCATTAATACAAATTTCTTCAGGAGCAGGGAGCTGCCATCATCTTCCACCTGTAATCTCTCTAGGTTTAGATCCACCCCATAGCTGAGCACATAAGCCAAATGGAGTGGCGATGTAAGAATTTCCTGGTTGCCATGGTGTTACAGAAATAAAAATTATTTCATGACTAAAAATATAACAGAGTATTGTCAAGAGATTGGATAATTGAGGGATCATGGATTCTGATGCTCCTCTAGAGGGTTTGGGCTTTGCTGTTTGAGCATAGAGAAGAGAGAAAGAGAAAAACCACCGGTAATTGGGGGGAAATAACTGCAACTTGTGAGTGTGAGCGTGGCATTCCAGGCAAGGCTGGCCTGTTCACAAATACTTTGTTACTCATGAGATGATCTCAGCTGTGATGGGAGGGGACAGAAACTGTTCCCATCTTCCTGAATTTTCAAGGGAACTCAAAGCCCAATTGGAAGATTCTCTGGAAGACTCCAGAAGCCAAAACTTAATGTATAAAAGCAAGATCAGATGTTATTTCAGTGAGTTATCTCTTGGGAGATGCTATGTTCAGTTACTGTGACACAGTGAGGACTATGTAAATGCTCTTGAAACCATGCTGAAGCTATGTTGGAGTATAAGGGCTAGAAGAGTTTAGCTAGCTTTCTTATTTCTTTTTTTTTATTTGCTCTTTGTTAACCTGCCTCAGACTTTTACTGATTAGTTGCTCCACGGTGCTTTTGAAATATTTTGCAATTGTTTTTGAAATTTTTTTTCATGTTCTTTTTGTCCTTTTTGTTAAAAACAGTTTAATAACATATTAAAAATTCTGATATTTGGATTTTGGACCAAGTCAGTTTGTGGCACCTAAATCAGTTCTTGCCTTTTACCATCTAATGGGAACCTATTTGCCAGTTTCTCTTAAAGACATGGGCTGCTGGTTATAGAAACAGATCTTCTGGGTACTCTATCAAGAGAGGGTATGTTTACACTATGCATTTCAAAACAATGGCTAAGGGGTCTCACTGAAAGCAGAAACAACATTACTTTTAATTTGCCCAAACATTCTATTATTCAGTTTTCTTTTGTATTTTTATAATATTGATGCATTCTGTTTTAATTAAAACAAGTCAAATGTTTTCTTTATAGCTTAAGCATTGGAAATATTAAACCTCTTTCTCAAACTGAACTTATTGTTCAATCAAGAGCATTTTTTCTTCCACTTTCACTTCTGATTGTAAATACATAGTTAACTTGCTGTGAATTGGATGTTTTGTTAACTTTTCTTAACTGTATAACTGAGAGTTAAGATAGTGGCATATTTGAAATGTAATATTGTTCTCCTGTTTCTCTCTCTGTGTTATATTAATATAAATAATATGTACCTTAAATGCTATGTGATATTATTGGCCATTTGTAAAAAAATACTGAAGCTGAAGCTTATGTACTTTGGCAACCAAATGAGAAGAGAGGACTCATTGATGCTGGGAAAGATCAGAGGCAGAAGGAGAAGAGGGTGGCAGAGAATGAGGTGGCTAGATGGCATCACTGATGTAGTGGGTGTTGTGTTCTGAGTTCTATGCATTAAAACAACCACCAACTGTATCAATGTATTCCGTGTAATTAGGTCGCGAGCTAATGTCCACCTGGTGGCAATAGCGAGCGCCCAAGCTCACAAGGTTCCAATCCCCAAAGAACTACAGCGGGGGAAGATTCCCGCCACTACCTCACCTGGACAAGAAGGGCGTGACCTGGAATGACGTCACGCCAGCAGTAGCCAATGGGCTATCGTGGAGCCACATTCAAATGTATAACCACCGTATATATTGAGCTGTTCGTCCGCCATTACCTCATGTTCCCCTAGACCACCATGCAATAAAGATGTGTTAAGCCAGTACTACGGCTGTTCCTGTGTCTTGTTTCTCATACACTAAATTGGCGATGAGATCAAGACACATGCTAATCATGCCGGTTTCGACATCAACAAGCCGGAAGATTGGGAACTCTTTGAAATGGACTTCCAAGATGCGCTGGTGGTGTCCGACATCACGGACGAGGGAAAGAAGAGGGCCATCCTCACCCAGATGCTAGGGAATGCCGCCAAGAGAGTATTGGTGGACCTGGTATCACCGAAGAAGGTGAGCGAGCTGACGGTCAAACAGCTCCTTAAGGCGATGCGCGACCATTTCCAGCCCTCGGTTTCGATGTTCTCGGCTCGAGACTCGTTCTGGAAGAAAGTCCAAGCGCCCGGTGAGTCCATCGCCGCCTTTGCAGCGGCCCTGCGGTTGGCCGCCGGCCCATGTAAGTGGGAAAACCTGGAAATCGCCCTCAGGGACCGCATGCTGTGCGGCCTGTGGGACGAGGAGGTTCAGCGAAAGCTGATGAACCAGGAGCCACCCCCAACGCTGCGCGAGGTTGTGAAGGCGGCGCAGGCCGCGGAAGCCACGAGGGCCGGAGTCAAGGGGTTCAGAGAAAGGCCCCCACAGGACGACAAGGCAGCGGGGTCGGTGCAGGCGCCCAGACGGACGCCGAAATCTTCCACGGAGAGCAGCGACGACGAGGATGTCCGGAAGGTGCGGAAGGAAGGCCGATGTTGTGACGGATGTGGAGCGGCCCACGACCGCATCAAGTGCCCGTTCCGAAAGGCCGAGTGCCACAACTGTGGCCGCCATGGGCACATCGCCAAGGTCTGCAGACGACGGCGCAGGGACCGGAAAAGCTCGTCAGACCGCTCGCCAAGGACCAAGGAGGGCGCCCGGCCCGCGAGGAAGCAGGACAGCGTAGGCCGCATCTCCGACGACAGCGGCGACGACGCCCCAGTGTACAGCATGTCCTTGGGACACCCCCGTTACTTTGTTGAGGTACTGGTGCAAGGGGCCCCTGTTAGGATGGAGATAGACTCGGGTTCCTCCTACTCAATCATGTCCCAGCGGGAGTTCTTGGGAATTTCCCCCCACGTGCGCCCTAAGCTCAAAGCGTTGAGGTCCACGCTGCGGGATTTATTTATTTATTTATTTATTTATCATTCACATTTGTAAATGCCGCCCACTCAGGCAGAACCCGACTCAGGGCGGCATTACAACAACTCCAAAAAATACATAAAAACATTATAAAACCTTATAAAACCCACCCAATAAAAAACCCACCCAATAAGAAAAAACCGACATCCACCCCCATTTAAAACCCATATCCCAATCACCCGTCCCACCTACCACACAGAGGGAAAGAGAGAGAGTCTTAGAAAAGCCAGCCGGCGGGGGCCATAGTCCCGTTCGGGCCCCACACCTGCCCTGCCAGCCAGGTCTTTACTCCTTTCCTGAAGGGCAGCAGATCACTTTGCAGTCTTAGATCTGTTGGTAGGAGGTTCCAGAGGGTTGGTGCGGACACAGAGAAGGCCCTCCTTCGGGTGCTAGTCAAATGTGCACCCCTCGTTGATGGCACCACCAGAGAGCCTCTCCGGTCCACTCTGGTTGGACGGGCAGCCACTCTTGGGACGATGCGGTCTCTAAGGTATCCTGGCCCCCTGCCATAAAGGGCTTTAAAGGTCAAAACCAGCACCTTAAATTGCACCCGGAGACAAACTGGTAACCAGTGCAGCTCCCGAAGCAGCGGTGAGGCATGGGCATATCGCCCACACCCCATCACCACCCGGGCCGCCGCATTCTGGACCAGCTGCAGCCTCCGAATGGTCGTCAGGGCAGCCCCATGTAGAGCGCATTACAATAATCTAGTCGGGAAGTAACCAGAGCATGAGTGACCATAAGCAAGGAGCCCCGGTCCAGGAGCGTGCGCAGTTGGCGAATCACCCGAAGTTGGGCAAAAGCCCCCCTGGCCACAGCTGCCACTTGTTCTTCCAGCAGGAGCCGTGAGTCCAGGAGGACCCCCAAGTTGCGCACTGGGTCTGTCTGGGGCAAAACAGCCCCATCCAGTACCAAAGATGGTAACTCCTTGGATAACGTGGGGCCCCTTATCCACAGCCACTCTGTCTTGCTGGGATTCAGCCGAAGCCCATTGGCCCCCATCCAGACCCCAATGGCCTCCAGGCATCCGGATAGGATTTCAACAGCATCACTGGGGTCCCCACGGGCCGAGATGTACAATTGAGTATCATCCGCGTACTGATGGTACCGCACCCCGTGGGAACTAATGATCTCACCCAGCGGCTTCATGTAGATGTTAAATAAGAGAGGAGAGAGCACAGATCCCTGAGGCACCCCATATTTGAGAAGCATAGGGCTGGACCTCTCACTCTCTAACCACACCGACTGGGTACGGCCCTCCAGAAATGAGGAAAACCAGGACAACACAGTGCCCTGGATCCCCAGTCCTTCGAGCCGTTCCAGCAGGATACCGTGGTCGACGGTATCGAAGGCCGCTGAGAGGTCAAGAAGAGCAAGGACGGATGGACAACCCCCGTCCCGCTCCCGCCAGAGATCATCCATCAGTGCGACCAATGCCGTCTCCGTTCCATATCCGGGCCTGAATCCCGATTGAAAGGGGTCTAGATAATCCGCTTCCTCCAGGACACTCTGCAGCTGGCGCGCCACCGCCTTCTCCAAAACCTTACCCAGAAAGGGCAGGTTGGAAACCGGCCTATAGTTGTTAAGGACAGCTGGGTCGAGGGACATTTTCTTCAGGAGGGGGCGCACCAAAGCATGTTTTAGCTGTGCAGGAAATACCCCCTCCCGTAAAGAAGCATTTACTATCCCCCCAACCCAGCCCCCTGTTACCCCCCTGGATGCTTTCACCAACCAGGTGGGACAGGGGTCCAAAGGTCATGTAGTGGCACGAACATCTGCAAGGAGCCTGTCCACTTCATCAGGGACAACAGGATCAAACCGATCCCAGATCGAACAGCAAGACTGTGCT
Source organism: Bradypodion pumilum (assembly GCA_035047305.1). Taxonomy (NCBI): domain Eukaryota; kingdom Metazoa; phylum Chordata; class Lepidosauria; order Squamata; family Chamaeleonidae; genus Bradypodion; species Bradypodion pumilum. The sequence continues at coordinate 292,243,207 of JAWDJD010000004.1, read as the reverse complement.
CCGGTACCCCCCCGACCCTCCCCATCCACGCCAGGATTCAATCCTGAACGAATCCGATCAATTTTCTCCACCAGATGGTCAGCAAAGTCCTCAGCCGACCCCTGCCAACCGGGCACCGATCCCCCTCTACCAAGGAGGGACCTGGTTACCCGGAACAGGGCGGCTGGGCGATTATCAGCGGAGGCAATAAGGGTGGTGAAGTATTGCCGCCTCACCACCCCCATCGCCACTAGGTAGGCCCTAATAGCGGCTCTAGCTAGTGTCCAATCGTAGTCATCCCGGGTCTTCACCCAGCGGCGCTCTAGGCGTCTCTTTGCCCGTTTGAGTTCCCGTAGTTCCTCTGTGAACCACGGAGATGACCTAGTTCCTCGGGCGCGGAGAGGCCGCAGTGGCGCGATTTCATCCAAGGCAGCTATTGTCGTCCTATTCCATAGGTCGACGAGTGCCTCGGGTGAATCGTTTAGCCGATCCAGAGGTACATCCCCCAGTTCCCTCTGGAAACCATCTGGATCCATTAGTTGCCGAGGGCGGACCATTTTAATAGGCCCTGCCTCCCTACGATGAAGTGTCGCCCCCAGGAAATCAAGAGTCACCAGATAGTGATCCGACCATGGCACAGGTAAGGTGACTAAGTCCTGTAATCTCAGGTCACTCTGCCACTGCTCCGACAGGAAAACTAAGTCTGGCATGTGACCGCTGCCCCTGGTCGGACCCCGAACTACCTGAGTCAGGCCCATGGCTGCCATGGAAGCCATGAACTCCCTTGCCCCCTCAGAGGCCATCCCCAACGATGGCAAATTGAAGTCCCCCAGAACCATAAGCCTCGGGAACTCCAACGCCAGCATCGAGGCAGCCTCGAGGAGCTCAGGCAGGGCATCCCTTACCCTGCAAGGGGGCAGGTACAGGAGCAAGATCCCCAACTGACCCTTGGGGCCCAACCGTAGAAGCAGGGCCTCACAGCCAGACACTTGTGGAGCAGTGGCCCTAGCGACTCCCAAAGATTCCCTGGCAACAATGGCGACACCACCGCCCCTCCCCTCACCTCTAGGCTGGTGCCAGATACCGAACCCAGCTGGACACATGTCCGAAAGAGGTACTCCATCCTCAGGTGTCAGCCAGGTTTCGGTGATGCATGCCAGGTCGGCCCGCCCATCCTGGATGTCGTCTTGAATCAAGGGGGCCTTATTGCAAACCGACCTGGCATTCACCAGCAGCAGCCTAAGGGCGGGGTCACTCTGGATCTGCTGCTCAGGACCCAGAGATGTACCTGAGCAGCAGATGTACAGGGTAATAGTATTCCAGTGTTGGGGGTTGGAAAATTCAAGGTCCAGTACAAGCAGCACGCCGCAGAACTGCCCCTGGTTGTTCTCAAGGGGGGAAGTTGCAGCCTCCTCGGGACTCAATGGTTTAAGCCCCTGGGTTTGTTCATCTGGGTGGGCTGCAGAGGATGGTAGGTGACAGAGGATCCTGGCGTGCAGTGGTCCATGGGGTTGCAAAGGGTCAGACTCGACTGTGTGATTGAACAACAATGACAAAAACATATTTTAATCTTCTTTTTGATTGATTTTGCAACTTTAGAGTTTGCCTCAGAGCATTGCATTGAAGACATTTACAGATTTTCTTTGCTTTGTTACTATGTAGTTTACAATGCCATTTTGTATGTTAAGCCATTTTGTTACACATATGTGAATTTAGTAATTACGCTATACTGTATCTCTATGCTATACTATACATGTGTTAAGAGTTACATTTTCAGTGTTTATCATGGTTTTTCTCTTTCTGCAACTAATTTAAGCAATAAGTAGTTTCTATAAGTACTGTTATTTGTCATTTATATGAAACCTTGCTTTTGAAACAATTAGCTATGCCATATATACTGATATATGCTCAAGCTAAATTAATGTTAAAGAGGAATTTTCTCCTTACCATATTCATTGCCTCTCAATGACTGTAAAATGAGGTATATAACTTATTCAAAAATGCTGAGAACACAAAATTTTCTTTGGGTTTGGGTAAAGAACCTACAATCTGGTTTATAAGTCTAGAGGACAAATGTCTACTGTGTATTTGTGCATAGAGGGCTGCTATTCCTGTTCCCGGGTCCAGTTTTGGCCTTGACAAAATCTATTCTCATACTCTTGCCATTAAAAAAGAAAGCTGAGGATTAGCTCTACTTTGTCCAACTGGATGCTTAGTATTATGCCTGCCATTTTCCCTTCTTTACAATCCGTATATAAATAACAGAGAACATATCCTTGCAAACAGTGAAAAAAGAGAAGCCAAATTATTTATTTATGGTTCAAATTTCTAGGCCGCCCAATCAGGCGAACCTGACTCAGGGCAGCTCTCAACATGATTAAAATATACATATTAAAAACAATTAAAAACCCCAACATACCCACCCACCTATTAAAACTAACCACATTAAAACTGCCCGCATTAAAAAGATGGGGGCTTCATTTTATAAGCCAACAGGCAGGGGCCACTTTTCCATCTGAGCCCCACACCTGCCCTGCCAACCAGGTTTTTAATTCTCTTCTGAAAGGCAGCAGCTGCATCTGCTCCCACAACTTTACTGGCAGGAGGTTCCACAAGGCTGGTGCAGACACAGAAAAGGCCCTCCTTCGTGTGCCAGAGAGGCGAGCCCCTCTGGCAGATGGAACAATTAGAGAGCCCCTCCGGTCCACTCTGGGTGGATGGACAGACACTCTTGGGATGATGAGGTCTCTTAGGTATCCTGGCCCACTACCATATAGGGCTTTAAAGGTCAAAACCAAATATCATCTATACATCATACTATGAGGCGTAGAAACAGGACTGCTTATTTTTCCTCATCTTTACCTATAAAAAGAGGGTTGGGTCATGCGTGTCTGGCATTAGCGGCCACACCCAGCTCAACCATCCTGTACCGAGCCACCCACACTTACCTGAAGACCCTGCAAGCATCGCTGCAAGGGTCCAGATGCTGAGAGTGGGGCAACCACCCAACGAAGATGAACAAAAAAATAAAACAACTATGGTTCCCAGCATCCATCATGCCACACAACCCCTCAGCCAATCAGGCTGAAAGGCGCGAGCACGGAGGAGGTGAGGCAGCTGGCGCGAACATTTTAGAAAACCGCGGCCGCATGCGATCCACTTCCCCAAATGCAATGGGGTTGCGGAGAGGAGAGGGAGCCTCTCTTCTCTCTACATCCCTGGAGATGAAGGCCAGCGACGGCCTCGCCATGGCTTCGGTGGGGTTGCGGAGAGGAGGGGGAGCCCCTCTTCTCCCCACATCCCCGCAGACGAAGGCCGGTGCCAGCCTTGCCGCGGCTTCGACTTCACCTTCCATGCGGGGTTCACTTCTCTCTTGGTTGGCAGGGGACAAAGCAGACAATCAAAATGTTGCTGGTTCAAATGTAAAATGCAGAAATTAATGATCCTACATAATACAGATTAGAGTTTTTGTTCTGAAGACTAAAAGTAGAAGCCCCAGCATCACTCAAATGATGAGGCATTCTCGTATGAGAATATCTGGATAGATAATAATAATTAGGCAACAAAGGCCACAATCCAATTGGGCACGTACATTTGTGCAATAGGAATGGCTTGATCAGCAATGGCAGATTGTTGCTGCTGATTAGAATCTTCCTTTTGTGATTGCAAGATGAATCCCTAAAATCACAAAATGAAACCTTTAAGCAGTGGCAATCTGCTATCACTATCATTGTGTCTGTGGAATTGCACAACAGGTTTTCAGCCAAAATGTGTAAATATGCAACACAGCTAAATAAATGGTATATGTAAGAGAGACAGGTTTGAACAAATTTCAATGTAAACTCAACACTACCACATGTAAAAGAGATGAGATTTTAAGGTTGTGATTTTTAAAATTTCATATATTTAAGTATTTAACCAATACTTACAGTTTTTGTTTTCATGCATTCAAAATGTTACACCTGTGTTTCCATACTTACTATGACACTCTAATCAACAACAATCAGCTGGGTATGTATTTTTAATAATAAAAAGCAATAGACTTTAGAAGACATTATCTTAAAAGTTTGTTTACATAATGAGCAAGGTCCAGATTTTCTTAGAAGGGATTAGGTACAGTTGAATGTACTTGCCAAGATACCATTGGGTTCAGAGAGACCCACACACATTACATAGCCATACTACTCAGCCTATCCTTGTATGGTTAAAGACAGGAGGGATAAAATATACTGATGGCTGGGGAAATCTTCCAGTTCTGGCAACTTCCCAACATCTTAGTCTGAACTGACTAAGCAGTGTTTCCAAGGAATGCAAAAATTACAAGACTAAGTGCCTTTGAATCTTATTCCAAACCACCAAGGTAGGACCATCTCCACATCAACAAAACATGTTGATATTAAATTTTATTTATTCATGTCAGATGCAACACCAGTATATAATAACTTACAAAGCTAAAATTAACACAACTAAGAACAAAATAGAATTAAAAAGAGCTAGATGACATCCATCCAATGTCAGGTCACGTCAACAGCATTTACTCTTGCCATCATAAGGTCCTCCTCAGTCCACGTTGAGGGGTGTCATGTGCATTGTATTATATGGGCAATAGTTTGTTCTCCGCATTCACACAGGCTGTCATCTACAGGGGAACCCCACTTTCTCAGATTGGCCCTTGATCTTCCTACAATGGTACACAGTCTATTTAAAACTTTCCACACAGGCCATGATTGTTCTTGGCCAGATTGTAGAGAGTCATGTGGTTCTGTCCAGTTATCTGGTAGCTCCTTGCTTGTCTTCTATAGTTCTAAGGCAGTCTGTGGGGACTTGTTGTTTGGAGGGGTAGAAGTTGTGAGGAATCTATGCCTTCATTTCAGTCTCTGTTTTGGTGGTTGATGATCAAATAGCAGGTGTGTTTCTGAGGATCTTGCTTTGACACTCTTTCTGAGCAGCACTTTCTTGACAGAATTTTTGTGGAGGGATGCCAGCTAAGTAATGCACATTTTGTATTGGAGTTCATTTTAAACATCCTGTGACCAATTTCATTGTTAAATTTAAGGCCACATCGACTCATTTTGCATGTTTTGATCTGTACCACATTGGACTAGCATGCTATCCTACAGAGTAACATAAAGCTAGCATAGAGGTTCTTAATGTGTGTGGATGGGCTTCCCATTTTGTGCCTGTTATTTTCCTCAGAATATTGTTCCTGACAAAAACCTTCTGTTTGGTATTAAGGTATTTGGGGGTGACTCAATGTTTGAGCCTGGTGCCATTTTAAGTCACCTGGAGGCTTCTTGATGCCTCATGGTTTTTCAAATTAAAAGCACAGAGTTGAGTTTTTAGGCTGTTTGGCTTCAGTTGGTTATCCCTATAATATATAAGGATTAAATTCAAAGCCTCACTCAGTTTTTTCTCAACAGCCTCAAAGGTTGTGCACTGTGCAGCAATTGCCAGGTCGTTGGTGTATTAGATCATAAATGTTAAACAATGTGGGAGCTAGCACACTTCCCCATGGGAGGCCATTTCTTTTATTTATCCATTGGCTCCATTGTCCTTGGAAATCAACAAAAATCTATGGTTTCCCAATAAACAGCCTATGATTTTTGTGAATTTAAAGTCCTTTATGATGTGGGAGGAAAGAAGGAACGCAAAAGTCAAAGGAGAAAGGAAAAAATACAATCATTTGAACACAGAATTTCAAAGAAAAGCAAGGAGAGATAAGGAAAACTATCTAAAAGAACAGTGCAAAGAAATGGAAGAAAACAACAAAAGAGGCAGAACCAGAGATCTTTTCAAAAAAATCCGGGAAATCAAGGGAACATTTAAAGCAAAAATGAACATGATAAGGGACAAAGACGGAAAGGAGCTAGCTGATGCAGAAGAGATTAAGAAAAGATGGAAAGCGTACACAGAGGAACTCTACAAAAAGGAACTCAACACTCCTGATAGTCACAATGATGAAGAAATTGAACCTGAGCCAGACATCCTGGAGAGTGAAGTCAGAAAGGCCCTAAAGAGCACTGCAAACAACAAAGCTAGTGGAGATGATGGTATCCCAGTTGAATTTTTCAAAGCTCTAAAAGATGATGGCATCAAATTACTGCATTCAATATGCCAGCAGATTTGGAAAACAAAACAGTGGCCACAGGACTGGAAAAGATCAGTATATGTTCCAATCCCAAAAAAGGGCAATGCCAAAGAATGTTCAAATTATCGAACAATTGCGCTCATCCCACACGCCAGCAAGGTGATGCTCAAGATAATACAGGATAGACTTCAGCAGCATGTGGAAAGAGAATTACCAGAGGTGCAGGCTGGTTTCAGAAGAGGCAGGGGGACTAGAGACCACATTGCCAACATACGTTGGATCATGGAGAAAACAAAGGAATACCAGAAACAAGTTTATTTTTGCTTTATTGACTACACTAAGGCATTTGATTGCGTGGATCACAACAAGATGTGGCAAGTGATTAAAGAGATGGGAATACCAGAGCACCTCATATGCCTCCTGAGAAATCTGTACATGAACCAAGAAGCAACAGTTAGGACAGAACACGGAATGACAGAGTGGTTTGGAATAGGAAAAGGAGTAAGACAAGGCTGCATTGTGTCACCCTGCTTATTCAACTTATACACAGAGCACATAATGCGCAATGCAGGGATGGAGGAATCACAATATGGGATCAAAATTGCTGGGAGAAACATCAACAATCTGAGATATGCAGACGACACCACCCTAATGGCAGAAAGTGAGGAAGACCTAAAGAATCTCTTGATCGGTTTGAAGGAAGAGAGTGCAAAAGCTGGCTTGAGACTCAATATCAAGAAAACCAAGATAATGGCAACAGGCCCGATCAGTTCCTGGAAAATAGACGGGGAAGAAGTAGAAGCAGTGACAGATTTTACTTTCTTAGGATCTAAGATCACTGCAGATGGAGATTGCAGCCATGAAATAAAGAGGCGGCTGATTCTAGGGAGACAAGCCATGAGAAACCTGGGGAACATAGTGAAAAGCAGAGACATCACCTTGAAAACAAAAATTAGAATAGTCAAAGCAATGGTATTCCCAGTGGTAATGTACGGATGTGAGAGCTGGACAATTAGGAAAGCTGAACGCAGAAGAATAGATGCCTTTGAAATGTGGTGTTGGAGGAGAGTTTTGAGGGTACCTTGGACAGCGAGGAGAACAAATAGGTCAATCTTAGAAGAAATCAACACTGACTGCTCATTGGAATGTCAAATAGTAAAGATGAGGCTAAAGTACTTTGGGCATCAAATGAGAAGGGAGGATTTACTTGAGAAGGCCGTGATGTTGGGAAAGGTGGAGGGCAAAAGAAGAAGGGGGAGGCCAAGGATGAGATGGATAGATGGTATTGTAGACACAATGGGCACAGAACTGGGAGGACTGAGGGGGATGGTGGAGGACAGAGGCTCCTGGAGAACGATGGTCCATAGGGTCGCAAAGGGTCGGAATCGACTGCGACTGAACAACAACAAAATGATGTGGGAGACTGTTGTGTTCTAACAGTGTAACCTTCCACATGTGATATCAATGTATCTGAACTAATGTAACCTTGCCTATGAGTACAATGTAACCTTCAGCTGTATCACTATAAACCCTGTAATAGGACGCGAGCTAATGACCACCAGCTGGCAGCAGCGAGCGTCCAAACTCTCTTGGTTCAAACCCATCAAAGACCGCAGCGCGGGAAGTTTCCCGCCGCTACCTACACCTGGACAAGAAGGGCATGACTCGCCATGACGTCACGCGGGCCCGTAGCCAATGGACTATCATGGAGCCACATTCAAATACGTTACTACCATATATATAGAGCTGTTCGTCCGCCATTACCTCATGTTCCCTCTGTCCACCATGCAATAAACCTGAGTTAACCCAGCCTTTGGCTGTGCCGTGTGTCTTGACTCTCATACACTAAATTGGCGACGAAGGTGGGATTATGGATCCCCACGGAGCCAGGACACAGAGCGGGTTCAACATCACCAAACCGCAAGACTGGGAGCTTTTTGAGATGGACTTCCAGGCGGCACTGGTGGAACTCAAAGTCAAAGAAGACGACGAGGAAAGGAAGAGGGCCATCCTCACCCGCATGCTTGGAATGGAAACCAAGCGGACGCTGGTGGGCATTCTTGCACCGAAGAAGATGAGTGATTTCAAAGCCGGTGACATCATGAAACTGCTGCGTGAGCGTTTCCGACCCTCGAGGGCAATGTTTCCCGCTCGGAGCGCGTTTTGGAGGCGAGTCCAAGCGCCGGACGAGTCGGTAGAAGCCTTCGTAACGGCTATGAGGGTAGCCGCCGCCCCCTGCAGATGGGACCACTTCCTAGAGATGGCCCTCAGGGACGGAGTGCTGTGTGGCCTGAAGGACAAGGAAGTACAGCGCAGCCTGATGAACAAGGAGCCACCACCCACGCTGGAAGAGGTTGTAGAGGCCGCGGAAGCCGCGGAATCCACGAATGCTGGAGTGGATGAGATGCACAAGTGGCGTGAGTGGCGTCCGAGGGCCGGCAAAGCGGAAAACTCGCTGCACGGGAAGTCCGGTCAGTCGGTACATGCAACCCGACCGACCTCGAAGTCGTCTTCAGATAGCAGCGACGGCGAGGACGTCCAGAAGGTCCGGAGAGGAGGGCGCCGCTGCGATGGGTGCGGAGCGGCCCATGAGCGCGTGAGGTGCCCATTCAGAAAAGCCGAGTGTTTCAACTGCGGCCGTCGGGGGCACATCGCCAAGGCGTGCAGGAAATGGAAAGAGGGCCGGAGACAGTCGCAAGACTGCTCAGCCAGACCGGACCGTCCAGCGAAGTCCAAAGATGGCGCCCGGACCACGAGGAAGCAGGACGGCATGGGCCGCATCTCGGACGACAGCGAGGGCGACGCTCCTGTGTTCAGCGTATCTGCGGGACAGGCCCATTACTTCGTTGAGGTACTAGTACAAGGGACCCCTATTAGGATGGAAATTGACTCGGGGTCCTCCTATTCTATAATTCCCCAGAGAGAGTTTTTGAGAATCGACCCCCACATGCGGCCCAAGCTCAAAGCGTTGAGGGCCACACTACGGGACGTACAGGGGAATAGCATTCCAGTGTTGGGGGTCGGGACATTCCGGGTTCGTTTTAAGAGACACTCTGCGGAACTTCCCCTAGTGGTGCTCAAAGGGGGAAGTTGTAGCCTCCTCGGGACGCAGTGGTTTCAGCCCTTAGGTTTGTTCATAGGGGGAGTGCATGCCGTAGGCGAGGACCCGATACAAGCGGTGTGTAACGCACACCCCACCGTTTTTAAAAGTGGACTGGGAAAGTTCAAGGGACCCCCTGTAGCCTTCGACCTAGACCCGAAGGTCCGCCCGATAAGACTCAAGCCGCGCAGGGTACCGTTCGCGCTAAAGGACAAAATAGAGGCGGAACTGGACAAACTGGTGGGTCAGGGGATTCTTGTTCCTGTGGATTCCGCGGAGTGGGAGACTCCAATTGTAACAGCACTGAAGGCTAACGGGGAGGTGCGCATTTGCGCTGATTATAAGTGTACCATTAATAAGGCAATCCGCCCTAATGCATACCCGGTGCCGGTGGTCAGCCACCTCCTGGCCAGGCTGAATGGGGGAAAGTGTTTCGCTAAACTTGATTTAGCACAGGCCTACCAGCAACTCCCGCTAACCCCCGCCACAGCGGCGGCACAAACAATAGTCACACATAAGGGGGCGTTCCAGGTGTCGCGGTTGCAGTTCGGCGTGAACTCGGCACCCGGCATTTTTCAGTCGCTAGTGGAACGCCTCCTGAAGGGGCTGGAGGGGGTGTTGCCATACTTTGATGACGTGTTGATAACAGGGGGGAGTAAGGCCGAGCTGGCTCACAGATTGGATAAGGTCCTGACCGTGTTCGAGGAAGCGGGGCTACGACTGAGAAAAGACAAATGTGTATTTTTCGAAACAGAGGTTGAGTTTTTAGGGTTCCGTGTCACGCCCGAAGGAATTAGGCCGTCCAAATCTAAGGTAGCCGCAATCAAGAAAGCTCCTCGCCCCACTTCCAAAACCGAGCTACAGTCGTTTCTGGGGCTCCTCAATTTCTATCATACCTTCCTTCCACGGAAGGCATCTGTTGCCGAGCCGCTCCATCGGTTACTTAAAAAGGAGGAAAAATGGCTGTGGGGTGACGAGCAAGAGAGAGCGTTCACAGAGTTAAAGCAACTCCTCACGTCCGAGGCTATCCTGACTCATTTCGACCCCAAACGGCCCATAGTTTTAGTCTGCGATGCATCCCCGGTGGGGGTGGGGGCGGTGCTTTGCCACGTGTTGGACGACGGAAGGGAGGCCCCGATAGCGTTTTATTCAAGGTCCCTGTCCCAAGCAGAGCGGAATTACGCACAGACCGATAGGGAGGCACTTGCGATAGTAGCGGGAACCAAAAAAATTCACGATTTTCTGTATGGTCGGCCGTTCAAAATCGTTACTGATCACAAGCCCCTGTTAGGAATATTCACTGCAAATAAGCCCACGCCACAGATCCTGTCCCCAAGGATGCTGCGGTGGGCTATTTTTCTTAACGCATATCAACATGAGTTAGAATACCGGCCAGGGAAGGAGATCAGCCATGCAGACGCGCTCTCACGGTCACCGTTACCCTTGTCGGACGACCAGAAGGCAGGGGTAAGAAGAGACCGCCAGGTATTGCTAATAGAGGTCTTAGAGTCACCCCCAATAGTACCGGCCGACATTGCCAGGGCGACCGGAAAGGATAGAACCCTAGAGAAAGTATGCTCGTGGGTGCAGAAGGGGTGGCCGGCGTCATCCCCAGGCACGGAATTCGACCCATTTTTCCGAAAGCGAGTAGAGTTGTCATTAGAGAGGGGGTGCCTTTTGTGGGGCCAACGGGTGGTGGTTCCTACGTCCCTGCGGCCAAAGGTGCTAAAGCTGTTGCACGTCAGCCACCCGGGAATCGTCCGTTCCAAGGCGTTGGCCCGGAGTTACTTCTGGTGGCCCCAGCTGGACGCCGACATAGAGCATATGGTTGGCACTTGTGAGGCATGTCAGTGCTCCCGACCGGAGGTGGCCCGCCTCCCGCATAGGGAATGGGACGCAGCAAGGGGTCCGTGGTCCAGGGTGCACGTAGATTTTGCTGGCCCGTTCCGAGGGACCATGTTTCTTCTGGTAGTGGATGCATACTCAAAGTGGCTGGAGGTCATTCCGGTAAAGAACACATCCTCCGCCACTACCATTCGCCAGCTAAGGAGGGTCTTTTCCACGTTCGGTTTACCCGACACTCTGGTCAGCGATAACGCCAGTTGTTTCACGTCCGCTGAGTTCGCAGCATTCATGGAGGCAAATGCAATTCGGCATGTCACATCCGCGCCGTTTCACCCGGCCACGAATGGCCAAGTGGAACGGTTGGTGCGCACAACAAAAGATGCGTTGCGGCGCATGGGCTCGGGAGATCTAAATCACCAAGTTTGTCAATTTCTGTTAGCGTACAGAGTGACCCCCTTAGCGTCTGGATACTCGCCGGCTGAGCTGCTGATGCGGAGGAAACTGACCACGCTTTTGTCCAGGTTGGACCCGTCGAGGGTCGAGGACAAAGGGAAGAATATAGGTTTAGCAGTCTCGAAAGGTTTCGGCGTAGGCGATCCTGTACACTGCAGGAACTATGCCAACGCAGGCCCAGCCTGGGTGCCAGGGACGATAATAGAACAGACGGGACCAGTGTCATATCGGGTGGAAACGAGCACCGGTCTCCTCTGGAGGAGGCACGCTGACCAACTGAGGCACCGAGTGAGTGAGGGGCCGATCAGTGGGGCTCAGCAACAGGATTCAGCGATAGGGTTCTCCCCCACCCGTTTAGCCCAAGGGGGAGACAGTGAGGGACACCAGTCCGAAGCCAGGGGGGAAAGCAGTGGTCCCGACTCATATCCTTTTGATACCCCAGTTCTATCAGAGCCCGGGGGGAGGGAAAAGGAGTGTGCGGCCGCCGCCGCCGTTTCCCCCGAATCCGATTTTGATTTTGATTTTACTAGCCGGGGGGGTTTTTTGGAGTGTTCCCCCGCCCATCCAAGCGAGAAGAGGGGTTTTTCGTTAGCCCCTAGTGCCCCCGGTTCGTCCCAAACAAAGCACACACCTTCCAACAAAGCCGCAGAGCCGCGGCAAACCACTAACAAGTCATCCTCTCCCATTACAGGGCAGGAAGCCAGGGAGCAAGGAGGAGGGAGCGAAGCCAGGGCAGGGCAGCCCGCGCCGAGACCCCAGCGTGTTCGAAATAAGCCATCTTGGCTGAGAGACTTCGTCTCATCCTAGGGGGGAGGAGTGTTGTGTTCTAACAGTGTAACCTTCCACATGTGATATCAATGTATCTGAACTAATGTAACCTTGCCTATGAGTACAATGTAACCTTCAGCTGTATCACTATAAACCCTGTAATAGGACGCGAGCTAATGACCACCAGCTGGCAGCAGCGAGCGTCCAAGCTCTCTTGGTTCAAACCCATCAAAGACCGCAGCGCGGGAAGTTTCACGCCGCTACCTACACCTGGACAAGAAGGGCGTGACTCGCCATGACGTCACGCGGGCCCGTAGCCAATGGACTATCGTGGAGCCACATTCAAATACGTTACTACCATATATATAGAGCTGTTCGTCCGCCATTACCTCATGTTCCCTCTGTCCACCATGCAATAAACCTGAGTTAACCCAGCCTTTGGCTGTGCCGTGTGTCTTGACTCTCATACACTAAAGAGACTTTCATGATTGACTGTGTCATAAGCTGCAGTGAGAGCTATAAAAACTACACCTGTGATTTCATACAGTTCAAAACCATCCCATTAGATGGTAAAAGGCAAAGACTAATTTAGGTGTCACAAACCCTCTTGGTCTAAAATCCTAACATCTGAATTTTTATATGTTATTAGAACTGTAAAAAAAAAAAAGAAGAACATCAAAAAGGTTCAAATAGTTGCAAACAGTTCTTTATTACCTCCTGCCTAATCCTAGGCCTGGCCATGGCCTTTTGCCTTTAGCAACATCTATAAAACTTCCAGATATTTTGGTCAGTCTAAAGAGCTTTGCAGGCAGAGTTTTGTCCTTATGACAAATGAAGGAAAGAAATGTCTCTGTCAGAAACTAACAGTTTACATGATAAAGTCCATTTTAGACAACTTCCTAATCCACTGTAGAGCCTTCAAGAGTTCATCAGGACTGCACTAGCCCACCCCACAATAGCTAGATCAGTTGTAGAAATATTACTTCTTTTACATTTATAAAAGTTTAGTATTTATTTTTGTACTTTTTTATATAGCTCCCAGAATCCTAGCCAGCAAATTCACTTCTGCAACAGAAATGAGTAACTTTTCTGAGATGCTAGATAGCTAGGCAGGCAGACAGACAGACAAATTCATGTAGGCAAACTTTCCCTTTTATTCCCATATATGTATAAGATTGTTTACAGCATGTCTCTCAAAATATTTCTCTCCAATTCATTTGGTTTGATGGCTAATTTTCAACTTCAAACTCCTTTTTTAAAAATATATAATGGTTAGACATTTATTATGTCCTGACCACCTTCTCTATCCTCCACTTCTTCCATCACTCTCCCTCCCAGCCCTTAGAGACAAGAAAGATTCATCCGACTTCCATGTTTTACTGGCTAGCTGCCAAATGCCTGCCCAGGCGTTCTTGTTATGGATTCATGCCTTTTGTGCAGATGAAATTAGTTTGATTGTTCACAGTTATTGAACACATTGGCCATGTGCCATTGACATTCCTTCCTGGATGGTCCCAGATCTCCTAGGCATTGGAGCGTGACGTTTAGCAAAAGACTGTAAAGTGTCTCATCGTTTGTTCCCTCAAATGAAGAATGGAGACCAAAGCCAAATATTGTCCTTTTAATGAACAGGACAGGCATCCCAATTAATAGACCAACTAAGTTGAAGTATTAGTTCCAGACAGTTTGGTCCCATTCCAATTAAGGGCAAAAACTGACATCTAAGAACTTTAGTTTAACTTCTTTATGGAATAGGAATTTAACAGGTGAACCTGAAAATTTTATCCAAACAGAGCATGGCTGAAATCTTATTGCTATTATAATAAATCACAACTAGACTAAACCATTGGATCAATAAGAATGTGGCAAGTCAACTCCATAATTTCAATTGATTTAATGGGCCTACTCTAGCTGTGAATTACTAAGCAAAAGGATTTCAGCTTGCATATTTTCTAAATGTATGCAGTTCTATACTAGTAGTACTATTGCTTCACCAGATTCCATGAAACCTTCAGTTTCTTTTCTGAAGCACTGCTTTTTGTGCTCTCCTGAAAACTGCAGCACTCTTTGTTGTCCAATACAATCTTGATATTATCACATTTATAATGGTAATAATGTACCATCAAGACAATTCTGACTTATGGCAACCCTTCCCAAGGTTTTCTAGGTAGAGCAAAAACTCAGAAGTGGTTTACCTTTCCTTCTTCAGGGGTCATGCAAGGACTGTGGGGCTTTGTGTCCATATTCCCACATTCACATTTCACCTCATAGCTGCAACTAAAAAGGGGATTTAAATTAGGCTTTAAAAACCTCATATTTTGAGATTGCAAAACTTGAGTGATGAAAGAGCAGGAACCTACCTACTCTGATTAGATACACCACTTCCAGCTGCTTCTGTCCAGATAGAAACAAACACAAAAAGGTGGGCTCTATGCTGAAGCAATATAGCTGTTGTACATTCAGAACCAGGCATTTCCCCCAGTCTTCAGTTCCAGTCTTCTGTTCCAGTCTTCACTGGAACTTGTAAAATCCAAGCTTAACTAACAGGGCAACAAAGACCAGTTGCCAAAATGGCTATTTACAGCCCTGACTCACAAGGTTATTTTCCTTGCACTGCATTTTGTGGGCCTTAGCAGCAGAGAAAGAATGGAAAAAAATCACCTGTTTAGAACTGTCATGATGAGCTGGAGAGCTAAATCAAGACCAGACCTTCTCATCAAATAGGCATATGAAAATAACAATAGCGTATCCTTCATTTTTTATTCTGATATTTTTAAACATCATGAAATTTGTTCCATCCTAAATATAAACCAACAGTTAGTTTTGGTAAATTCTGCAATAATAAAAATAGGCCAAGATTTGCAGCAGTTAAATTCAGTAAGCACAGGCTGTTGCCAGCATGATAAGGACCTCATTGAATTACCTGTCACACAGTTCCTATTGATGAGAAACTAATTCAGCTCCAGTAGGCATGTATATATGCATGTATGTAGTGTTCAATTTACATCCTTGCTTACTCCCCAAAATGGGAATGAAGGCAGCCCACAAGGCTTAACAAAATAAAAACACAGAGAAGCACAACTATTAAAACAGAATGAAAAATTAAAACAATCTAAAACAGAAGTTAAACACAGCAAACAGAAAGGAAACAATTTCCTATCAAATTCAATGATAATGTCAACATTCTAATAGTAAAAATTATTGTCAATGGACTGGTTTAAATTCTGACCAGTAAAAGTGGTAGTCAACGGAGCTGTCTCAGGATTGATGAATACAAAGTGAATCACAACCAGACTTTTTACAATTGAATACCCAAAGCACTAGGAATGGATGAAGGAATCAGGAATCAGTTGGTATTACCATGACTCCTCGTCCTCTCCCTACTTCCTTGTAATTATTTTTTTAATTGATTTTTATTAAGTTTTTTTAACAGACATACAGGGAAAAAAAGAAAACAATAATATTACAATACAATAATACCTCAAAGATAACCTCAATGCAATATTAACTCACATTCATAGAGGCTAGCACATAACAATACTTAAACTAATTGTTTACCATTTAACCACAATATTAGATACCACAATGTAAAATATTACTCAATCAAACAATAAAAGCTTTCTAAGCTACCTCTATTATACTTTTTTAATAGTTACAAATCACCCTCCATACAATGCCTGGAGAGCTTAGTTGCTATTTCAACTCCAGAAACCTCTTTGAGATGGTGCAGGTCCTGAACTGTCATTTACCATAAGAGAATGCTCCACAAACGGTTTCCATATATTCCAAAACCTATTCTCTTTTAAATTATCTCGTTTCACTTTAATCTCCCATGTCAATTTGTCATTCAATGCTAGGCTCCACATTTCCTTGTACCATTCTCCGATCTGTATATCTACATCATTTTTCCCATTTCTAGCTATACATTGTCTACCTGTGGTCAATACAATTTCCAATAATTCTTTTTCCTCCTTATTCAAACCCAAACCTTCCACATTTGTTAAAAGAATGGTACCTGACACCAACTTGACCTTTTTACCCAATATTTCACCAAACCCCTTCTATTCTTCCCCAAAAATCCCTTATTTTTTTACAACTCCACCACATGTGTTCATATGTTCCATCTGTTTCTTTACATCTCCAACATAACTTATCTCTTTTATTATCCATCTGATAAAGCCTTAGTGGTGTCAAGTACCATTGCCACAACATTTTAAAATTATGTTCTTTGATTCTTACAGACATTGTTCTCATAATCCTCTTTTTCCATTTATTTCTCCATTCAACCTCCCCAATTTTTATATTCAAATTTTGTTCCCACTTCCGTTTCAAGTCTTCCTGTGGATCATTACCCTTGTTCAATATAATATAAAGTTTGCTTACAAGACCCTTAATGCCTCTTTCCCCTTTTCTGATCTTTATTACCAAATCCTCAAATTCCGTCTTATTTCTATCTAACCC
Source organism: Bradypodion pumilum (assembly GCA_035047305.1). Lineage (NCBI taxonomy): Eukaryota > Metazoa > Chordata > Lepidosauria > Squamata > Chamaeleonidae > Bradypodion > Bradypodion pumilum. Next base: position 292,226,513 of record JAWDJD010000004.1, on the reverse strand, counting down.
TACTTCTCTTTTATATTTTTTATTCCAATTATCCGCCTTCAATTTCTGAAACCAATCCAAGTTTAACTTCTCAAATATTTTTTCCTCTTAGTATCATCATCACACACTTTTAACCAATCCTTCAATAAAAGCACCCCATTTTTATCCAATATTTCCATTTTTTCCTTATCTATTTTTATTGGGAAACACCCCATATCCGTCAATTCCAAAATTGGAGAGAGATTTGGGACTATATCTTTCGTTACTTTCTTCCACACTTCCATGAGACCTCTCATCATAATATTATTTGACCTTTTCACCTTGTCCTTTATTCCCAAAAAAATCATACTACCAATGTCTCTATATTCTTTCATCTCCAATTGCTCCCAAATTGTCTTTTCTCTTGCCAAGATCTTCACAACATTCTTAATTTGAAATGCTCGATAGTATACTAACAAATTTGGCATACCCAAACCCCCTTTTTTCTGAGACAAGTACTTTAGTGTATGGGACCAAAGACAACCGGGCAACCGAAGGGTTGGTTTAACGCAGGTTTATTGCATGAGGTTACAGTGAAGCATGAGGTAATGGCGGTGATACATCTCAATATATACAGTAGCCTTCTACATTTGAATCTTGTAGCATGGTAGCTCATTGGCTGCTACCGGCGTGGCCTCGCCCAGGCACGCCTCCTTTCCTGCTGCTGTTTGCGGGGAAGGTTTTCCCGCAGCTGTCCGTGATTGCGCAATGTGAACCATGTGAGAGTGAACGCTCGCAGCTGCCCTCTATGGGCTGTCTGCTCGCGTTCCTTTACAGCTGATATCGTTTGTATCTGGAGTGGTTACAATCTTGCCTTTACAGTATAATGAACATGCATACATACATACATAACATCCCTCCCCCCTAGGATGGGACGAAGCCCCGCAACCATTGTGGCTTGCCGCACGTTCGCTTGGGGCGTGCTTGCGTCTGCCCTAATACTGGAGAGCCTGTGATCCCTGACTCCGCGGGTGCTTGTCCTGCAACGGGAAACGGGGATTCGTTAGTGGCTCTGTGGGGCGTCCGTGCCTGCCTTGCGCTCGGGGATGGGAATGGAATGAACAGTTGGGAGGTGAACCCCTGCCTATTGTTCTCGGACCCCGGGGACCCTCCTATTGTGAACCGCGGAACCGATGAGGTCGCCCTTGTGGAACGGCTACCTTCTGATCCCTGCTCGGGGGACCTTGAGACTGTGGTGGGCGGACTCGCTGATGCCTCCCGTCTTGGAGGTGTCAGTCTCCGGGACATTGGCGCTATATTGCATTCTAACTCACAGGGGCTACTGGGACTGGAAGTACCAGGGGCTGACCTGAAACCCCTCTTTTCGCTAGGACGGGTGGGGGACCACTCCGCTAACTCCCCCTGGTACTGTAAATCAATGTCTAAACTTCTATGGGCATCTGTATTTCGGGGAAACTTCCGCGGGGTATGAGTGTGATCGGGGCTCCTCCTCTCTGTCGGGGACTCCCGCAAAAGATCTCTGTGGATCGATTGCCTTTCCTCCCCCCTTGGTGGGGACCCATGCTCCCCTTCTCCTCCCCCTTGGGCTAAACGGGTGGGGGAGTACCCTAACGCTGATTCGATGCTATTCTCGTCAGCGTCCTGCTCTCCGGGGACCCTACGCCTGAGTTGGTCTACGTGTCGCCTCCACAGGAACCCTGTACTGGTCTCTACGCGGTACGAGACGGGGCCGGTTTGTTCTACTACGGTGCCCGGCACCCAGGCTGGCCCCGCGCTGGCGTAGTTCCTGCAGTGCACCGGGGCGCCTATGCTGAAACTCTTTGTGGGTTCCATCCCTATGTTCCGCCCTTTGTCCTCTACTCTCGTGGGGTCTAGCTTGGAGATTCCCGTGGCCAGCTTCCTGCGCATCAACAGCTCCGCGGGGGAGTACCCTGACGCTAATGGGGTGACCCTGTATCTCAGCAGGAATTGGCACAATTTCAGGTCGAGATCTCCGGGACCCATGCGCAGTAGCGCGTCTTTCGTGGTGCGCACGAGGCGCTCTACTTGGCCGTTGGTGGCCGGGTGAAAGGGGGCAGAGGTGACGTGCCGAATGGCGTTGCGCTCCATGAATGCCCCGAACTCGGCGGACGTAAAACAGCTAGCGTTATCGCTGACGAGGGTGTCGGGTAAACCGAACGTGGAAAAAACCCTCCTTAATTGTTTAATTGTTGTGGCCGAGGAGGTGCTCGAGACTGGAATGACCTCCAACCACTTGGAGAACGCGTCCACCACGAGGAGGAAAAGCGTTCCCCTGAACGGGCCAGCAAAGTCTACGTGTACTCGGGACCAGGGCCCCCTTGCAGCGTCCCACTCCCTAGGTGGCGAGCGAGCCTCTTCTGGCCTTGAGCTTTGGCACGCCTCGCAAGTGCCGACCATGTGTTCGATGTCGGCGTCTAGCTGGGGCCACCAAAAGTAACTGCGGGCTAGTGCCTTAGAGCGTACGAAACCCGGGTGGCTGACGTGCAGCAGTTTAAGCACCCTCGGCCGGAGAGACGTGGGGATCGCTACCCACTGTCCCCACAAAAGGCAACCCCTCTCTAGGGACAACTCTAGTCTCTTTTTGAAAAACGTGTCGAATTCCGCTGCTGGGGAAGACACGGGCCACCCTTTCTGCACCCAGGAGCAAACTGTGGCCAGCGTTTTGTCCTTGCCTGTCGCTTTGGCGATGTCGGCCGGTACTACTGGAGGGGAGTCTAGGACCTCTATCATTAAGACCTGGTGGTCCCTCTCTACTCCGCCCACGTGGCAGCAATCCCGGGGAATGGGGGACCTCGACAGAGCGTCGGCATGGCTGATCTCCTTCCCGGGCCGGTATACCAACGCGTGCTGATACGCGTTGAGAAAAATGGCCCACCTGAGCATTCTCGGGGATAGGATCTGGGGTGTGGGCTTATCTGCGGTGAAAATGCCCAGCAAAGGCTTATGGTCAGTCACTATGGTGAAGGGGCGGCCGTACACAAAATCATGAAATTTCTTGGTCCCCGCAATTATTGCTAGTGCCTCCCTGTCTGTCTGAGCATAGTTCCTCTCCGCTTGGGACAGGGACCTAGAGTAGAAAGCTATCGGGGCCTCCCTACCGTTCTCCAGCACGTGGCATAGCACCGCCCCCACCCCCACCGGGGATGCATCGCATATCAGGACCACTGGGCGTTTGGGATTGAAGTGGGTCAGTACAGCATCTGATGCCAGGAGTCGCTTCAGGTCATTGAAAGCCTTCTCCTGGTCGTTGCCCCACTTCCATGCCTCGTCCTTTTTTAACAATTTGTGAAGCGGTTCTGCCACTGCTGCCTTCCGCGGGAGGAAGGAGTGGTAGAAGTTGAGCAGTCCGAGGAACGACTGCAACTCGGGCTTGGAGGTGGGGCGAGGGGCCTTCTTGATGGCGGCTACCTTGGATTGGGCTGGCCTAATTCCCTCGGGAGTGACACGGAACCCTAGGAACTCAACCTCTGTAGCGAAGAAGACGCATTTGTCTTTCCGCAACCGCAACCCCGCCTTTTCGAATATTGTCAGGACCTTTCCCAACCTTGTTGCTAATTCGGCCCGGCTCCCCCCTGTAATCAATACGTCATCAAAGTAGGGTAACACCCCCTCTAACCCCTTCAGGAGGCGTTCCACAAGTGACTGGAAAATCCCGGGCGCCGAATTCACGCCGAATTGGAGGCGCGATACCTGGAACGCCCCTTTGTGGGTGACTATGGTCTGCGCAGCAGCTGCGGCGGGGGTCACCGGGAGTTGCTGGTAGGCTTGGGCCAGGTCGAGTTTAGCGAAACACCTCCCCCCGTGTAACCTGGCCAACAAGTGGCTGACTACCAGCACCGGATACGCATTAGGGCGGATCGCCTTATTGATGGTGCACTTGTAATCAGCACATATGCGGACTTCCCCATTGGCCTTAAGCGCTGTTACAATTGGAGTTTCCCACTCCGCAGAATCAACAGGAACAAGAATCCCCTGGCCCACCAATTTGTCCAACTCCGCCTCTATTTTGTCCTTTAGTGCGAAAGGCACTCTGCGCGGTTTAAGTCTGATTGGACGCACTCCAGGGTCCAGGTCGAAAGTCACTGGGGGGCCCTTGAATTTTCCGAGCCCCTTTTTAAAAACCTCGGGGTGCGCGTCGCACGCGCTCTGTATTGGATCAGTCCCGGCGGCGTGTGCTCCCACGGCGTGCACCCCCCCAATGAACAAACCCAGGGGCTGGAACCATTGAGTCCCGAGGAGGCTGCATTTACCTCCCTTGAGGACAACTAGGGGAAGCGTTGCGGTGTACTTTTTGAACTGGACCTGGAACTTCCCAACCCCCAACACTGGGATGCGGTTCCCTTGCACGTCCTTCAGTGTGGCCCTCAACGCTTTGAGCTTGGGCCGCACGCAGGGGGCGATTTTCATGAACTCCCCCTGGGAAATAATAGAGTATGAAGACCCCGAGTCCACCTCCATTCTAACAGGGGCCCCTTGTATTACTACCTCAACGAAGTAACGGGGGTGCTCCGTGGAAACGCTGCAAACCGGCGCGTCGTCCTCGCTGTCGTCGGAGATGCGCCCTACTCCGTCCCGCGTCCTCGTGGTCCGGGTGCCGTCCTTTGGCCTCGTGGCGCGGTCCTGCCTCGTGGTGCGGTCCTGCCTCGCCGAGCGGTCTGGAGAACTCCTGGTGGCCTCGCGCCGTTTCCGGCAGACCTTGGCGATGTGCCCGCGCCGGCCGCAGTTGTGGCACTCGGCCTTGCGGAATGGGCATTTGGTGCGGGCGTGGGCGGCGCCGCAGCCGTCGCAGCGCCGGCCCTCTCTCTGGACCCTCCGGACGTCCTCGTCGTCGCTGCTCTCCGCAGACGAGTTCGAAACCCGCCGGGCCGCGCGCACCGAACTCTCTGCCTTGGCGGGCTTCGGGCGCCAGTCCTGAAGCTCGTGCACCCCGGCCGTCGTGGCCTCTGCGGCCTGTGCCGCGTCGAGGACTTGTTGCCACGTGGGAGGCGGCTCCCTTTTCATCAGCGCGCGCTGAGTCTCTGTGTCCCTCAGACCGCAGAGCAGGCAGTCCCGGAGGGTGACGTCGGGGAGTTCCCACTTGCACGGGCCGGCGGCCAACCGCAGGGCCGCGGCGAACTCATCGACCGATTCCCCGGGTGCCTGGACTCGCCTCCAGAACGCGCTCCGAGCGGGGAACATCGCTATTGCTGGCCGGAGATGGGCGCGCAGCGCCGCCAGGAGCTCTGCGGCTTTGAGGTCGCTCACCTTCCTCGGCGCGATCAGGTCCACCAAGGCCCTCTTGGTCTCGTGTCCGAGCATGCGGACGAAAATGGCCCTCTTTTTGGCCTCATCTGAGACTTCGAGCTCCACCAGCGCTGCGTTGAAGTCTATCTCAAACAGCTCCAAGTCTCCCGGCTTCCTGATCTCTGTCTTGGTCCCGTGGGCAGCCATCCCACCTTCGTCGCCAATTTAGTGTATGGGACCAAAGACAACCGGGCAACCGAAGGGTTGGTTTAACGCAGGTTTATTGCATGAGGTTACAGTGAAGCATGAGGTAATGGCGGTGATACATCTCAATATATACAGTAGCCTTCTACATTTGAATCTTGTAGCACGGTAGCTCATTGGCTGCTACCGGCGTGGCCTCGCCCAGGCACGCCTCCTTTCCTGCTGCTGTTTGCGGGGAAGGTTTTCCCGCGGCTGTCCGTGATTGCGCAATGTGAACCATGTGAGAGTGAACGCTCGCAGCTGCCCTCTATGGGCTGTCTGCTCGCGTTCCTTTACAGCTGATATCGTTTGTATCTGGAGTGGTTACAATCTTGCCTTTACAGTATAATGAACATGCATACATACATACATAACAAGTACCATAGTTTCTTTGGAAGTCTAGATTTTTTACCCCCATTACAGAAACCATTAAACATCTTTTGAAACTCATTAATTTCCTTCTCCTTCAGATGGATCGCTAGTGCATCAAATAAAAAATTAATCTTTGGCAACAATATCATTTTACAAATAGCGATCCTTCCGAACCATGACAGCTTCAACTTCTGAAATTCTTGTATTTTATTCTTAAATTCCGCTCTCAAGCTGTCATAGTTCAATCGTTTAAGTTCTTCTAATTTATTTGAAATAATTATCCCCAAATACTTCAGTTTATCTTTAATTTGTATATTAAGTGTCTCCACTATCCTACCCATCTTACTTACTCCCACATTACACAACATCAATTCTGATTTATCCCAATTTATCATTAATTCAGTTGTAGCTTCAAATACCTGTATATGATCTTTGATCCTGTCCATTACCAGCTCTGGGTGTTTCACCATAAGCAATGTATCATCCGCATACATGCTCACTTTGTTACCCATAATCCCTTCTATATTTAAATCATCCCTTATATTTTTGGCTAGAATCTCCATTGCCATAATAAACAAAATAGGAGATAATGGACAGCCCTGCCTAGTACCAGCCTCTAAATTTACCACATCAGTAAGCTCCTCATTTACTCTAACCCTAGCATTCCCTTTTTGATATAATAAGTCTATTACCCTATTGAATCTATCCCCAAACCCATATTTTTTTAACTATTTCTTTAATTTAAGACCACTGTAATGAGTCGAATGCCTTAAAAATGTCTAATGATAATAAGCCCACCTTTTCCTTAGTTTGGTTAACGTTATCAATTAAGTCTAATACCCTTCTAGTCAAATCCGCCATATGCCAACCTTTTAGAAACCCAACTTGATCTACATTTATGTATGCCCCCATAAAACTGTTTAATCGGTTAGCCAATATTGCTGTGAAGATCTTAGCATCCTGATTTATAAGTGAAATTGGTCTGTACGATTCCACTCTTTCCAGATTCTTGCCAGGCTTTGGCAGTAGAACGATTGTGGTATTATACCATGAAGTCGGAATTGATCCTCCATCTAAAATATAATTATATAACTTCACCAATTTTGGAACCACTACCTCCTTAAATTCTTTGTAAAACTCTGTCGATAATCCATCATCCCCCGGAGTTTTCCCCGTCTTCAACCCACTAATCACCTCCTTAACCTCTTTATCATTAATCCTTTCCTCCATTTTCTCCCTATGTTCTTGTTTTATTCCATTCCCTAACTGTCTCTCCAATATCTTTTTAAGCTTCTCCAGGTCTACTTCCTTTTTTGCATATAATAGCTGATAAAATTCCCTGACAATTTTACATTTATCTCCATTCTTATTACACCTTGTACCTTGCTTATCAACTAATACCCCTATTTCTCTTTTTTCCCTTTTAGACTTAGCTGTTCTTGCTAATAATTTTGAACTTCTATTACTAAATTCAAAATATTCTCTATTTAAATACATCAAATCTCGTTTAACTTTATCAATATCCTTACCCATTAGTTCTGCTTTAATCCTTTGTAATTTCGTAAAGATTTTTTTATCTTTACTTTTCGCATGATCCTCCTGTAATTGTTTTATTTCTCTTTCTTTTTCTATCTGTTCTGCTTTACATTTTTTATATTTAAAACTCACCAATTTTATACTTTCCCCTCTAAAAACCGACTTCATGGTATCCCATACCACATTAAAATTAACCTCATTATTATCGTTCCACTGCCAGCTTTCTTTCCATCTTCCCATAATCTGCTCTTTACATTTCTGATCTTTAAACAAATTGGGATCGTACCTCCAATTTCTTACTCTTCGAGTAAGCGGAAGGTCAGCAGTTCGATTCCCGAGTACTGCAGGACGGAAATGAGCTCCCATCTTCATCCCAGCTCCTGCCAACCTAGCAGTTCGAAAGCAAGAAATTGCAAGTAGATAAATAGGGACCACTTTGGTGGGAAGGTAACAGCGTTCTGTGCACTCCGGTGTCTAGTCATGCCTGCCACATGACCACGGAAACGTCTGCAGAAGCAGACAGCGCTGGCTCTTCGGCTTAGAAACAGAGATGAGCACTGCACCCTAGAGTCGGATACGACTGGCTTTCGAGCAAGGGAAACCTTTACCTTTACTATCTTTTTGTACTTTCAATTCCAGATATACTTTAGCATGATCCGATTCCTTGATAATCCCAATTTCCGTTTCTTCTATGTCTTTGATCAAATTTTCGGTAAGAAAAACATAATCTATTCTTGAGTATGTCCCATGAACATGTGAAAAAAAAGAGTATGCCCTTTCATAGCCCTTAAACTCTCTCCAAGAATCCTTCAAACCCATAACATCCATCCATTTATCCAAGACCTTCCCTTTCAAGCCAATTCCACTTCTTGATATATTTGTACAATCTAACCCTGACCTTATCAAATTAAAATCTCCAGCCACAATAGTTTTTGCAACATTCTCTAGTTCCACAATTTTCCGAATTTTTCCAAGAAACTCCGCTTGATGATCGTTTGGAGCATAAATATTTACCAACATGATTTCCTCATCCTCCAATTTTCCTCTTACTATCAAATATCTACCCTCTTGGTCAACAACCCTTTTTGTAATCTCAAATCCTAATTTTTTAGAAATCATGATTGCCACCCCTCTTGCTTTTGATGTTCCAAACGCCATCTCATAATGTTGCATCCATCCTAAAAAAAGTCTATTCGTGTCTTTTGACTTCTGATGGGTTTCCTGTAAAAACAATATATCTGGTCTATCTTTCTTCAGCGCCAATTCCAGTCTCCGTCTCTTAACCTTGTAATTATTTTTATTTCAAATTATTTCACCATGAATGTTATTAAATTTATTATAATAATTGTGGATCAAGTTAATTTTGACTTATGGTAGTCCTGTCCAGGGTTTTCTAGGCAGAGAGAAAATGTGAAAGTGATTTACCTTTCCTCTTTCAGCTTGCCCAAAACCACATGATATATATATACACACACTTGATAGCTAGCTGAATAATTCAGTGAGTAAGCTATCTGACAGTGAAGTTAGAAGTTCAGTTCTGATCCCCACTTTGAATCCCAGAAGAACCAACCCAAGTGGTTTTGGGCAAGCTGGTAAATTTGTATGAAAAAAACTTGAATGAAATGTTCACTCACTCCATCTTAACACGTGATTGTCATTGTCAAAGCTGATAACACTATTTTTTTTTCATTGCAGTAAATGAAGGCTGCTGAAAACCCTGGAAAGGATCACCATAAGTTTGAATTGACTGGGCAGCATTTTATTCATTTATTACAAATGTACATTATTGTCTCATGAAGAGATGGGTGGGGTAATGTTGAGTCCGAGATTTTGGAGATCTGGAGCTTGGATCTTCGGGCCCACCTTCCTTTGATGACCCCCATCTTGGGAGAGGCTCTCGGCATGCTGACAGCCACCCAGTTTCTGGAACTTCTGAGCAGCGCTGAGTGTGGAGACGTCTTCTCCCTCAGCCTGGACACGATGCGTCGGTGCCCCGGGGCAAGACGGTATGCCCACCTTGGACATAGCTGACATCGCTCCCCTCCGTGGTGCTGCTTGACCATGCTGGCGCACCAAACAGACTGTGGTGATAGCTTGTCGACCTCCTCTGGATTGGTGCAACGGATCTTGCCTGATGCTGCTCTCCTCCACCTTTGCCGGGTGTCCACCTTGGACATGGCAAACCCTCTGAATGGCATTGCTGTGGCAGAAGATCCCACCTTCATTGCCAATGTTGAGTCCAAGTATTAATTGCAACACAACAGCAGTTCAGGGGATTAACCAACAAGTCATTTATTATAGCTCAGTTCGGACTAGGGAAACGGGGATGAGGTAGCAACTTATATACAGACAGAATGGCAGTTACAGTGATACATTTGTCTGGGCTTTTGCTAATGCAGGAAACCTGTGTTAAACCAATCAGATTACATTGAATACATATGAACTAGGTGCCTTACAGAAAGGGCACACTTTTACAGCAAAGACTTAATTGTGATTGTAATTTAGAGCAATATTCATTTGTACACAACAGGTGGAGAGAGATTTTTTTAATAGAGGATATGAACACACGTTCTGTAAGTGGAATCTGAGAAGAAAAGAAAAACACCTGTCATTTTAAGATGGTGTAATACCTGTGATATATTAATTAAATACCATCTTCTTAAAAGACAGATTGGACTGATTTAATTATATGGTAGGGAACTGTTCTTTGGTTATAATAGACTATGTTTTAAGAATTAATCACAATAGTTTTTGTATTGATTTTCTAAATTGTTTTAAAATGAATGAGTGGTAATCTTAGGTACAGCCCTTTAATCATGTTATCCCAAATATCTACATTGTGTTGATTATGCTGCTTGTATTATATGTTTTGAGGCTGCGGTGGCTTAGTGGTTAGGACACTGAGTTATACAAACGGAAGTCAGCTGGTCAGTAGTTTGAGAGCCAAGTTCCATGTGACAGAGTGAGCTGTCATTATCTGTCCCAGCTCCTGCCAACCTAGCAGTTCAAAAGCAAGAAACTGCAAGTAGATAAATAGGTACTGCTTTGGCAGGAAAAGTACAGTGGTACCTTGCTTGAAGAGCATAATGTGTTCCATGGGATTGCTCTTTAAGTGAATTGCTCTTTAAGCGGAACACTTGGAAAAAGTGCAATTGTAAGTGACTGATTGTGACTTCGGAGGGGGGGGATTGAGAACCCTGATTTAGTTGTTAAGTGAGTTTTTGGTGGTTTTTAGTAGTTAAGCGAGAGTGACAATTCAGAGAAAATTCTGATCTTTAAGCGAGTTAGTCTCTAAGCAAGGCGCTCTTCATGCGAAGTTTTACTGTAATAATGTTCCATGCATTCAGGCATCTAGTTATGCCTGCCACATGATCATGGAAACATCTGCAGACACAAACAGTACTGGCACTTTGGCTGTATACAGAGATGAGACAGACACAACTGACTTTCAAACTTTAACTTTATGACAGCTTGAAACTGCACTGAGTATAAATGGCTGAAATTCTGCAATTTAACAAAAAAAATAACCCATAACTTTCAATTCATTTCTAACCATCAATTAAAAAGTAGCTTTGGGATAGAAGCACATGCATACACTAAACCAATATGCATGCACTCCCCTATTATTGTGATGGAGATTGTTGGTTTGCCTACTAGAAACAGATAGAAAGTTAAGCATTTTCTTATGCTATGCAACAGGGTTTAAACCAATATCTATGCCATAGAGTTCACTGGGGACATATGCTGTCTGTTCCTTAAAGCAGACTTTTCCAAAATCAGCATTTTCAATTCAAACTTTAAAATACCGAAGACTTCCAATAGTGCAAAAACTTGCATGGTGTGTGTGAGAGAAAAAGAGAGAGATAATCTTTCACTCTCTCTTCTTTAAAATGAGCCTAAACAACATTTGATAGATACTAGAAACAAATGGAATAAACAACTGATTAAGACAAAACTGTGCATGTCAACAAGAGCGTTAAAAACCAAATGTATTTAATTAAAAGAGTGAAGTCAATTAAAATCAAAATAGTGGAGCCTGTGGAAAAGCAGGAGTAATCATTAGGCCTTGCTGAATAATGGAAGAGTATAGAATTTTTAAAAAAGAGAAACAGCAGGGGTGATACATTACGCAAAGCAGCAATCTACACCAATATGACAATTGAATTACTTCAGCCCCATTAGGCAGGTGTAGAAGAATAATTATCATGAATTTCTCCAATGGAAAAAGAATAGAACCAACTTTTTGTATGAGACAACCTGCTGTGTGTTTTTCCTCCTCCCAAAGGATGGGAAAATAAATAACACAGAGAGAATAACAATGCCGAGGTTTAAAAAAATATATATTTGTGGGCATGTTTAATAGTGAGATAAAATATGTTGGCAATGTATTCTAAGACTGTAGCACTGTGAAAATATACTATCATTGTGTAAATGTCAGTCTTAATGCATTATTGAAGAGCCTTTGATCAGATTGAAAACAAAATTGAAAAGATGATTTATAGCTATAGAATCATTTTCTGATAAATAATAATAATAAAAAGATGCAGTCTGTCATCATATTAGTTTCTTAGCTCAGATTCAACACAACCTGTGACCCCTAGTTTAGATGCCAGGGAAGAAGTGTTTCCTGAAATGTTAGAAAGAGGAAAGGAAGATAGATTAGCAAATGTGGGTAGGTAAAAAAAAAAAAAGCTGCCACTGATGCTAAATTTAGTTTTCCTGCTCTAAAATTCTGCTATTGAGAAGATATTTCAGTCCACGGAGGCTATCAAAAGACAATTAGGAAAGGAAGAAAGGAAGATGTGACAAACATGCCCAGATCAAGAGTCAATTGTGATAGTGCTGTCCATAAAGTGAGGGAAAAATATGAAGGCTGCAGTACTATATAAATTTGTATATATACTGTGCTGTCAAGCCAGAACCAGCATATGCTGACCCTAATAGAGCTTTCAAGGTAAGTGAGAGATTTAAAGAGTGGGTTTACAACCTTAACTGATTTTCTCTGGCCCACTGTAGATTTGAACCTTATTTTCCTCAGTCCCAGGGCTTATCTACCTGTATATGCAGGGCTGTAGCCAGGATTCTAGATTTTGGGAGGGGGGAAAAACTTTTTTCAGGAGGGGCAAACATTTTTCAGGTGGGGCCCCATCAATGTCACACTCACATATATAACATTGGCAAAATGGGCGCGGGGGGTTGGGGGCGGGCTCTTAGCTAAGGAGGGTTTTTGACCCCCACCCCCACCCCCCTGGCTATAGACCTGTCTGTATGAGTACAAACTGGAGCTGATCAGAGCAGGCTAATTATGGTGCAGTCTTTGTATCTAAATGGCATATGCACCTCAAGCAACCCTATTTGGTCTGCTTCTCTTGTGAAAACAACAAAACAAAAATCCCCTTCCTTGTCCCCTCCTCTATCTTCCCAATTCTGGAAGGCATTTTCCCCCTATGTGGTAAACACTATTAGAATAGACTTTTAAAATAGTTTCCTCTGCCCAAGGAGCAGAGGAAACATTTAATTTCCTAATATTGTGAAATGGTTAAGCTATCTCCTCAAGCCACTTAAACAGTATTAGGAAATTGCTAGCAGAAGGGAATTTTAAAGCCACAAGCTCCACTTTGATTTATTTCCATGACTGAATGTGCTGGAAATGAACAAAAATGGAGTGATCCTGCCTGCACCCAAAAATTCAGTAGCCCCTGTGCAGGTAGGAAAGCTCTCATTCACTCTAGCTTTTGTGTCATCTAATTGCCAGCAAAAGGAACAAACAAGTTCATTCACACAGTGGACCAAACAGAGATACAAATGCCCATCTGATCACATCCCTGGTCTATTACTCCAGCACTCTATCTACTATACCTTATCAGGGAGAAACCTACCTGGGGGTAAATCTCAATGAATCTGAAAGGTTTTACTTCTGAGAACACATATGTAGCATCTGTAGATGGCACAATATAGACTTAACATGTCTCAGTGCACCATGGGGGCAGAATTAATGCCTGGAGAATCTTCATATAGAGTCTTGTTCCCTTGTTTGGTCTCTGCACATGTATGTGAGCAGTTATAGCATGTTTGTAATAGAGATGCAGGGAGAGATGACAATCTGGAGATGCTCAAATACCTGCCATTTTCTCCGATGTTCCACTGCACTGCCAGTAGATGCACTCATGTACAGGAAGAACACAGGGTGGAGGAAGATAATGTCCTATGTTGAAGTTGCAGAAGTCCTCCTCATGTGAGTTCACAAGATCTTATTATCTGTGTTTTGACACGTGTGATGACATGTGTCAAGCCCATCTCTGACACCCTTGTTCTGTAGTAATTCTTCAAATCATGCTTACAGTAAGCAATAACTCAAAACCACCCTCAGTGGAGAGCATATTATTTTACTTGTCTTATCAGAAACAAGAATTGTGGTCTTTTAGTATCACTTTTGGTATTGGATCTGTAGTGGCAGTTTCCATTTGAGAAATCAACTGATGATTTCCTGTCACATATTTCTTTTAATGAGACAAACAGCATCAAATATCTGTGGGTATAAATAAATAAGAATTCAAAGTGGGGAAAATAAGTTATTGGGCCATTCATTGCAAAAGGAACCAACCTATTTTAGTAAACCTGTGGGGAGGTGTTTGGTGCTTTAATGTACAGAGATCTAAACTAGTGGTGTTGCAAAAAGCCAATAATCTTGACCACTGTCAGAGAGAGAGAGAGGGAGAGAGAGAGAGAAATCCTGTCATTCAGTCTGTTTGATTGGTCTAAAATTGGTTTGTTTGATACAGTATCCATTTAAAGTCAGAAGAGCACAGTTTGCATAAAGTGGAAGCAAAGTGCTGATGAAGTCCCTGTGCAGGTAACAATCAACATCATTTTGGATGAGAGACAACTTATTTTGTGAAAGAACTGCCAGAGAAACATTACAGTAATTAATTCTGATTGACAGAATGGAGCACACTCTTACATCTCTTAGCAGCTAAAAACATCCAAATAAATAAATAAACGAGACCTTGACATGCTTCATCGCTTTGGGAGGACTTTCTAGCCAGCATCCACAATCCATAAAGATAATGGGCTGTTCACAAGTGAGGTGAAAGGAAGACAACTGGAGCAGAAATTCTGAAGAATGTGCCTGGCCCAAAAACAGGATTTGCTGCTTTGCTGCAAAGGACAGAACATTAAAAACAAAATGGGATCCTTGTTATCCCACCACCACTGCAGTGGGAAATCAGAACCTCTGAAGATTTAATGTTGACAAAGTCAAGCTACACTATTTGGCCTTGTATGTCTCTTATTATTATTTTTCTGCAGAAAGACAGTATACAAATTTAAATGCATAAATAAATAAATAAACTTAAACATGGGGAATATTTCACTTAACACTTACTGGGCCTCAAATTAGAAGGTCCTGGTGAGACAGTTTCCTCATCACTGTCTGTCTTATCTAGGGATGCCATAATTCCCTCCCACAAAACCGGGACAGTAGTAAAGGTCACCCTTGCTCAAAAGCCAGTCGTATCCGACTCTAGGGTTCAGTGCTCATCTCTGTTTCAAAGCCAAAAAGCCAGCACTGTCTGCTTCTGCAAACGTATTCTGTGGCCATGTGGCAGGCATGACTAGACACCGGAGTGCATGGAACGATGTTTACCTTCCCCCCAAAGTGGTCCCTATTTATCTACTTGGAATTTCTTGCCTTTGAACTGCTAGGTTTGCAGGAGCTGGGACAAAGACGGGAGCTCATTCCGCAAGCTGCTGCTGTCACGACTTCAATAGAGGCTTTGCTCTAAGGGCAATAAAATGGTGTGAGATTTTTTTCCTCTCTGTCTTCCTTGGCCACCAAAGCTGTTGATGCTGTGCCCCCTGCTGGTGCTTCAATAGAGGCGCTGCTCTATTGCAAGCAAAAGGCACAGTTTTTTTTCTTAAAACCAAGCATGCCCCTTGGTCTGAAAAGTAAGAATTTTCAATGATTTTTTTTTTAACCGGGCCGGGACAATTTCAACCCATGAAATTCCCAGTTTTCCGGTGCATATGGCATCGCTAGTCATATCCCATGGTTCAAGATAGCAGGTGAAACTAGATAACAAATACCAGTTCAGCAATTCTATCACTGTATTTTTTTTTAAAAAAAGGTTTATGTGGAGTTGTGGAATGCTGTTTTCAGACAGTTGTCAATGGAGGTGGGGCTTGATGAGTGGTGCAATGGTCAATCTGCTGTCCTGAAGGGAAAACTACTGATGTTGTGAGTTCATTCCTGATAGGCCTCAGTCTTCTATCCTTCCAAGGTCAGAAGGGGGAAATGCTAATTACTTTGTGAAATGGCAGAGAGTGCATTAATTGCTATGGGGTGGTATATAGGTGAAGTTGCTATTGCTTTATGAGGAAATCATCTTAATTTTCAAGATGAGAAATAGAAGCCTTCAACATATGCGAAATCAAGCTTTCTGCTCTGGGACAAAGCCTTGGCACTTACAGAGAACCTGGAGTTGGAGGTTCTCAAACAATTGTGGCAGTACAAATAAGGCTAGTTAAAAGAAACAGAGTAAATAAAAGCTATATCCTTTGTGTTATGTATGTATGTACAATGTTGCTTTAAGAAATGTATGAATGTAACCTGACCACAATTACAATGTAGCTCAGCTGTTAAGGAACGCGAGTAAGCTGCCTATAGAGGGCAGCTGCAAGCGTTCAGCTCACATGGTTCACATTCCCCAAATCACCGGCAGCCGCGGGAACCTTTCCCGCATGAGGATCACCTGGAGAAGAGGGGCGTGACTCAGAATGACGTCACGCCGGTAGCAGCCAATAAGCTACCGTGCAACGAGATTCAAATGTATGTACTGCAGTATATAATGAGCTGTACCTCCGCATTACCACATGTTCATCCTGATCATCAACCAATAAACCTGTGTTAGTCCTCACTGCGACTCCTTCTTTTTCTTCCGTGCAAGACACCAAACTTTGTCAGAGGAAAACCCATTGAATGCAACAAGCAGGTTCACAAGAATTACCTCCAGCACACACACACAAACACTCCAGGGCCTTTGCTCTGTTCTATGTTTAGATGAAATCATTATTTGATCATTAATTTCTA
The DNA here is from genome assembly GCA_035047305.1 of Bradypodion pumilum. Lineage (NCBI taxonomy): Eukaryota > Metazoa > Chordata > Lepidosauria > Squamata > Chamaeleonidae > Bradypodion > Bradypodion pumilum. Next base: position 292,210,051 of record JAWDJD010000004.1, on the reverse strand, counting down.
AAAACTTATATCTGCTCTTCCTCCAATAACCAGGGCTTGACAAAGTTCAAAAACAGGTACAGACAAGATGTCTATTTTTAAAAGGAAAGATTGTCTTTCATTTGAAGGCTTGTCAAGGTCCTGCATATGAAGGGTTGTCCCAACCAAATCTGATGTAAAGGTACAGAACCACAATGAAAGAGGTCAGAGAATCCTTGAAGTTATTCATCCACGGTGAACAGCCAGCTCAGGGTAAATGGTGACGGGGGAAGAATTTTGTATCCGTAAGCAGATATATCTTTTTATAATCAGTCCTCTTTTGCCTTCCTTTTTCACAATGCAAGTCATTGTTGGAGTTGTGTAAGTGGCCACCCTGGGTACAAATAAAAGTTGTAGGTACAGAATGAAAACAGATTTTAAAAAGTTTCAATGCATGTTCACAATTTATAATACTACTAAAGTATAATTGAATAGATGTGATTGAGAAACACAAACCATCTAAACCAGTAGTTCCCAACCTTTGTTTGGCCATGCCCCACATTGGAAACCATGGATCTAAATGTAGACCAGTAATCAACATTGCCTTTTTAAAACCTCTCAAAGTAAGAATGGGGAGACATAAAAGCAAAATATATGAGCCACTGAATGCTGATAGAGTCACAGATGCAGTGGTGTACTGCTCCAGGTTCCCACCGGATCCCGGGAACCAGTAGTGGAAATTTCCCAAGGCCACACCCACTTGACCGACCACGCCCACCTCCCTACCCCAGGCCATGGTGTGGCCGGCCAAGAGGGCGTGGCCCACAGAGTTAGCCACACCCAGGGTAGGGGTAGTAAATTTTTTTGCAGTGCATCTCTGCACAGATGATATCACCTAGGCCAATAGGAACTTACACTTTCCTCACCCCAAACAGAAATGGGCAAAACCCTGTTAATTTACTTTGGCATTACTCCTTATTTATCTCTATTCTTTTGAATGCCACTCTCTTTCACCAAAGTTACTTATAACTGCAGTGATACCTCACTGATGATCCTGTGAGCTCTCAGGAGCCCCTCCCTCTGTACAATAAAGATGGCAAAGGCGTTTTTCTTCATAGTCCCTAATGGGTAAACTGTACATGTGCAGTTATGTTTTGAATCTAATTAACTTCCCCCCGAGAGATTCCCAATTAACCTGAGTAAATAGGTGATGTGATTGACTGTTGGGTGACGGTTTTTTCTACCTTGCCTTCTGATCTATAAATGGTTATGCCTTTTCCTCAATAAACCACTGATCTTATCCTCCTCCATGCTGCCTCGTATCGTTCTTTGATCAGTCTCCTCCGGGACCTCCGGCCCTCTGCGGCCCCGATTCCTACAGAATCTTCTACAGCTTTTTCAGTGTCATCAGATTCCACCCTTTGTGCCTAGCACAAATTCTCCCTCAGTTCTATTTTTGCTGCCACCGCAGAGTTCGGTTGTCTTTTGAGACCTACCTTTACGTGCAAATTAGTGGATTTTTCCTCTTTTTCAAGTTTAATGGTTAATAGTTTTGTAGCCCAATAGTTCAATAGTTGAGCTTAAAATTTCTTCATAGTTAATAGTTAAATCGTTCGATAATTTTGAAGTTTTTTTTTGCATAGTTCATAGTTGCATTTCATAGCTGCATACTTTTTACTTGTTGATATATACAGTTCCTTAAAATAATAACAACAATATCTTACAATATCTTACATAGATGTTGCTTGTTAACACCTGTTAGCAAAAATTTAGATTTATTTTTACGGCCACGATTGCTCTGTTTAAACATTGCAAATCATCTAACAGCAAGATATCTTAGGAAAATGGCTACTCCCAGTGTCTTTGCTGTCTAGGAGAAGCCCATCAAACACAGTCCTGTCCAATCTGCATAAAGTTCACAAAAGTTACCATCAAAAATAAATTCTTGCCTAAAATTCCATTTTTTGGAAAAATCAAAATGCCAAATAATGCACAGCAGGGGCAGGTGACCAATTCAGAAGTGAACTGAGGAAAGCACAGTAGTAGAAATAACTGTCATAGCCATCAAATTGATATGAGGTATTTCAAGAACCCTAGCATTTAATCTCCTTTTCTGTGCTACAAAACATCTGGTTTATCTGTTTATTATTTACCTGTAAATCTAATGCATTGTTTGCTTCATTTACCAGTGCAAGCAGACCAGCTGAGATTTAAATGGAGTATGTAGGGGGGTGGGGGCACAGCACACATAATTCTGAGTCAAACTATATTGTTAAAGCACATTTTCTCCCTCACATTGAGTAGGTAGCTCCTCAATATAATAGACATTTTCAAAGCGTACTTTTCGCAAAGTTTCATCAAATATGAGCCCAAATCATTCAACTGAACACCACAATCGAGTTTTAGCCAAACATACAGAGCCAACTTAACACCCTTTAGTTGTTGATCTCTAGCAGTCCTTAAAATACCTCAGGGAATGTAGCCTGCAACAGGAGAAAAATATACACTGTATTTTCTTTTTTAAAAAAAAATCTAGGATATTAAATAGAGATGTCTATTTACAGTCAGGTCTCAGTGTTGAAAATGGAGTCTTGTACCTAAAGGTCTTGTTGCTCTTTCTCATTCCAAAGACCAACAATTGTCAAACTATCACTTAATTCAGGCTTTCTTCTATGAAAGCTTTCTTTGCGTCCTCCAGTGTTGCTGAGCTTATTCAATGAGTGAAACTTGGAAGAAAATAATGGGGGGACAGGGCCAGGGGGACACTAAAGGTTTTTAATAAATCTTTTAATTAGTTTTCATTCCCCTACCTGTTTTCTAGAAATGAAGACATTAAACTGTGAAGACTTGGAATGTCCTCAAGTCTTTGATGAATATTGGAATAATGTTACAAAATTAGTCTAGGAATTCACAGGCACCATATAGTTAGGCAAAATTAATCCATGCCTAAAATGAACAAGTTTCCAGATCAAATGTGGCCTCAAGGTATCCAGTTGTAGGTTGGTTTAAAATAAAAACACTTCTCTATGGAACCAGGAGCAGATCCACTTAATTTTTCCTTTACTATGAGTTATTCTTCACAAAAGAGTGATTTGGTACACATTTTTAATCACTTTCTTACACAGTTTCTTTAAAACGAAGCACTGAAGTAGGGCATTCCTTTCTGTTAATTCACATAATGTTCAGCAAGTATTGGAAAATTAAACTCTTGCTGCCTTATGTATGATTTTTAAAAAGCTTTGTTCAAAGGAGTGACTAAAGCCTTCCCAGTGATGGGCCACTGGGTTTAATTGTGAATAATAATGATTATGTGCAGTCAAGTCAATTCCAATTTTATGGTGACCCTTGCCAGGGTTTCCTTGGCCCTTCTTTTGGTACTCTTCTAGAGCAGTAAAGCTTGCCTAAGACTGTGGAGACTGAAATGAATTTCTGCCTTCCAAATCTGCAGCGAGGTATATAACGCACCAAGCTACCCAGCCACTAGTTTTAATTGTAGGACCTTCATAAAGAGAAAAACATGAGAACTTATACTTTATTTTGTAATAGTTTATTTAACAGAATTTGAACTTGACTTTCAGAATGCATTCCCCTCATAAAGTAAATGAAAAGATTACAAAATCATGACAGTGGGATTAAAATTAAACATACACATATATGGACTCAGCTAAATGTTTCTTCATTGTTTTTGTAAGCTGACAGCAATGAATCCGATATGTGTATCTCCCTCAGGTGAGCATTCCAGTTGTATGGTACCACTACTGGGTAAAACAGGAATACTGGAAAGAACCGCCCAATGGCTCTTCATAATGAGAACAGACAGAGTGAGATAGAAAGAGACTTTCAACGTTTTTCTTAATATTTGGGCAGGCTTGTAGCAGTTTCTTCAAATATACAACTACATTACTGTACCCATTCTACATTTGTCCATCAGTCAGTACCAAAACTACTTGCGAAAGCAGATGGCTTACACATATTAAGACACATGTTCAAACATAGACATCTCCAATTACAGCTGTGTGTAAATGGTATTTTGAGATTCTCTAATTTATTTGAGTAAGGGGCTGCAGTGGCTTAGTGGTTAAGACACTGAGTTTGATAACCAAAGGTCAGCAGGTCAGCAGTTTGAGACCCGAGTATTGTGTGATGGAGTGAGCTCCTGACATCTGTCCCAGTTCTGCCAATCTAGCAGTTCAAAAGCAAGAAATTGCAAGTAGATAAATAGGCAGGAAAGGTTAACAGTGTCCTGTGCACTCTGAAGTCTAGTCATGCCTGCCAAATGACCATGGAATGTCTGCAGATGCAGACAGCCCAGGCTCTTTGTCTGTAAATAGAGATGAGTACCATCCCCTAGAGCCATGATGGTGAACTTTGGCACTCCAGGTGTTCTTGGACTTCAATTACCAGAAGCCCAAGTCAGCACTCCTGCTGATCAGGACTTCTGGGAATTGAAGTTCAAGAACAGCTGGTGTGTCAAGGTTCACCATTACTACCTTAGAGTCAGACATGACTGGCTTTAAAGCAAGGGAGACCTTTTTCCCTATTTGGTAGGGTTTCTCTCAAGTGGGAAGAGAAATTCACCAATGCTTCTTCTGAGGTGCAACTCAACATTCATAGATGTTGAAGCAGAGCCTTGTTCTTTGTTTCCCACTAAAAGATTTGTGTCTTTGAATACATGTAAGCAACAACAATAAATGTGTTGGCAGGTTGACCACCATCTTTGAGACTTCACAACACCACCAACCTAGTATTATTCTAGAGCAGTGTTTCCTAACCTTTGGTTTTTGGACTTCAATTCCCAGACGCCTAAGTCAATTCCTGAAAGCACTGATCAACCAATGTACTTACTTAGGCTTCTGAGAATTGAAATCTCCCTGTGGGACATGTGCCCTATGTTGAGAACCACTGTTCTAGAGCACAGAGGTGAATTACCCAACTCAGAAATAACTGAGACATTTTGGAAATATGAGAAGTTGCCTCAGAGCCTGGAAATACCATAATACTTGTTAAGAAAAAAAATCTCTTCGGAAAAATTTATGGCTCAGCATGTTTTCATTCTGCAGGATTCTGCACTTTCCCAAGTCCTTCTATATCTTGTAATTTGGAGAAGCTATAGATTTTTTTCCCCTCTCAAGTGAAGATGCTTATACACTTTCTCTCCTCTAAGGCCTGTAGCAAGTATGAGGAATGACAGTGTCTTGTCTGAAGAAAAGGTTAAGCTTGTACTGTGGTATAGTTTACCTTCCAATTTCCCCACAGTTTTATTGTGCCATAAAAGAGAGCTTTCATTTTTCTGTCTCATGCTCAGGGCCCTATACATTTTTAGCTGTATTTTTGACCTTACTATAAAGTTGTTGCTTGCTGCATCCCTCTTCCATCTTCCATTTGGGTTACTGTTGTGTATGTAACTTTAATTATTGCTGTAACGTTGTGTAATTGTTATTATGGGATCGGGGTGATCCTCCATTTTGTCTTCTTCTTGGTACTGAACTATCATGGGACTTGCGTTCCCGCCCTTTCTAACAAGACACATGAAGTCTTCACTCAGGTCCGGTAACCTCACAATCACCCCACTCCTCTCCTAACCAATCATATTGTTTCCTGCTCAAATGTATCCATTGTACAGTGTATATAAAGAGCTGTTGCACCATTGCTGTTCATGTTCGTTTTGCTTACAATAAAGCTGTGTTTGGCCCTCTCATGCTGGCTGCTTCTCTTCAATTCCCGAACATCAAAGTTACCCATCTCATTATCCCTGACCTAACTTTGCAGCTGTTGTTTCCTGAACTGAAAAAGCTCTTGGAAGGACTTATCTTATGATACTTTCCCTAGACTTTGTCAAAAGTATGGATACTGTGGTGGCAATAGCATGGTAAAAGTCAAGATTCCCCCCTCCCCCTATGAACACATCTTTAAGTAAGAAAGATAAACACAAGAACCCCTTTAAAAATCCCCTTTCCCTTCTGTTGATTTTTTAAAAAATAGAATATTTCTTTTCTGTCAAAGTGATTAAGAATATTTATTAAGTAAATATTCATGTGGGGATTTATTTTTTAACACAGAGGTATACATAGTACACCCAACAGAAACTTGGGTACCACAGTTGCCTGATACTGGCATGACATGCCTCTCAGGAAAGGGGTGGAATAGGATGCCACATTTGGTGGAAACATAAGTGTAAGCTCCAACTCAACCAAAACATTGTGCATGCATGCATGCACGCACAGAGATACACGTTTTTCTAATGATATCAGTCTAGGAGCTATTCATATCAGGTGTTGACCTAATTTCACCACAGGGGCAGGGATGCATGTTTGTTCTCTGCAGCAGATTTATTCATCCTCAAGAACCAAGCTGGCTAAAAGTTCGTAGCAGAATAACCATGATAAAATCCAATGCGTGAATGTAAAAGGACTTGGAAATATCATATATAGCACTGAAATTCAAGTCCCAGCATGCAACAGCTCCTCTGTTGATCATGCCTGCAATTCGGGTGGTAGTTTGAAAATTAAGCTTCACTTAACACTCATTAAGGCTCTTAAATAATCTTTGCTCACAAACTGCTCTCCTGGCTTGCAGTTCATTTATTTCCCATCTTATTTAATCAAGTACCATATTTTGGAAGTTGGATTATTTGTAAATACAAATATTTTAGACTATGCATCTATAAGAATTGCAACTGCAGTGTACATAAAAGAGAATATAGAAAGGGAAAAGAAAAGTATGGCTTCTGGATAAACATGGTCTGGAACCACTTTTGCAGCTGTTGATATAACACTGTGTGTCCATCACTAGAAGCTCCAATGAAACAGAAATACTTCCAAATACAAGAATTAATTACAGTACAGATATATTTACTCTTCTTCATCTTCTGTAGTGGTTGTTAGCACTACAAGAGTCTTATAATGCAACATTTCTCCTGCTAGACTCTCCAAATAGAATACCACTGGGCCACAAAGGTTTGAAATTTCCAGTATGCTTCAATATGCTTCTATATTGTCTTGATCTCTTGCCCTTTGTCTTAATTGTTCCTGTAAATTGTACCTGTAAATTGCTGGTTGTCCTTTAAGCTTACCTTTTCTTCTCACATATTGTACTTTGTATGACAAAAGCAGAATTCCTATCCAAAATATTCCAATTTACTGATAACAAAACATAATAAAATATGCAGCCATTTTTGGCAACAATCCTGGGTGTCTTACAACATTTAGCTCTGTCCTTGCAAATGATACTCAGGTCACCTTTGTCAGAATTTAACCCCAGAAGCTACAGCAATTCTGTTATTGATTCTTTATATGCCATAAAGGAACAAGGATGGAAACCAGCTCAAATGATTTAGTCCATTCAGCCGAGTATTGACACCTTGACAGTGGCTCCAAAGGCCTTCCAAGATCTTCACCTGTCACCTGATCCTTTCCACTGGAGACACCCAATACTGGTCTTGGAACCTTCTACATACAAAATACATACTTTGCCACGGAGCTATCACCCCTTCTGATAAATATTAATTCTATGTAATTCTTTTTTTAAAAAAAAAACATTCCAATCAGAAGCTCAGCTGCTTTTCCAGTAATCACACATTAACTAATTAGAAAGTGCCAGAAACATATACATAAGTTTATATAGTTTCAAGTACAGTGGAACCCCGCATAATGAAAGAACTCTGTTCCACGGAGCTCTTCACTATGCAGTTTTTTCGCTATGTGGTTCCCTATGGGAGATGCCCCGCATAATGGGGGGAAAATGTTGTTAACCAGGGTTCCCATTAAGTGGGTATACCCCGGTTACCAAAAAACCCACATAACAAAATAATTTTTCATTATGCTGGGCATCACTATTGCATAATGAACACTTTGTTGTGGGAAATTTCACTCTATGATGCGTTAGTTATGCGAGGTACCACTGTATTTCAATCTGGAAAGGGCCAGCTATCTAAAGGAAGAACTCATCAACTATCTTCATCAGTTGGCTGATGCTTTTGCTGTATATGTTGTTGTTTTTGTGAAAAATGTTCCCCATCCTCAATAATTTATTGGCTGTCCACCTACAGCAGCATATCCTTGGTTAATATTTGAGTGGTACTGAACCCTTTGAAGCAGATGGGATAGTTGCAATGAGCTTTTGCTTGCCATTTTCCACTTTTCATTCCATTGATATTTAATGAGTTGTGTGCTGGTACAGTTTCCAAATAAAATTAAGCCAGAGATCAATACTGTAGGGTTGGGGAGAAATGTCATGACCTTGGTTAGAATACTTCTGTTATACAGCAGGTCTGCTGTGATGCAGGTGAAGAATGAAAGAAACAGTTGTTTATTTTAAGGCACTGAACAAACAGATGCTTGTATCATGTTCTGCCACTCAGAGCCAGACCAACAAGGAAGATCTTCTGTACAGGAAGCTGGTTTATTGGGAATCTGATATTTTTGTAGGAAACTTGTGGCCTCTGTTGTGAAAAGACAGTCCTCAGAACATCCAAGTAACCATTCAGAAATGGCCTAGTGGGGTTCTGATTTGTTTTTAAAGTTGAGAGATCCATCAGAAATTTCTTAGTTTGTGCCTAATTCTCCATTCTTTTTTTTAAAAGCCCCCATCTTGAAATATAGCAGCCTCATTTTATAAGTTGTAATTTTGGCAGGCACCACCTGTGGGCAGCTGCATTGCTAAAACCAATCCTGTTTCAAATACCATGCTGCCATCCAGGATTCCCCAGGTTCAAGCTGAGAGCTCATTCGAATCAACCATTCATCAGTCAAGCACAGGGCAGGCTGAGGCATGGTCATAAGTCAAATCCAGGATGCAAAGAGTTCCAAGAAATTTAGACAAGCAGAAGCAGCAACAGATATGGATCAGATAAGGCTGTTGTTGTCAACACTTGAGATGTATAAGAAGAATTTACAGCTTTCAACAGACCCATCCTCAGGCTCTGGTGTTTTTTTCCAGATTAGTTATCCAGTGCCTGATCGACCTTGAAAATAGTTCTGTTTCTGTTGTAAAAACCTCATTTGGCACTATTCCTTTGGGTAAGTAGCCAGTGCATCTGTCAGGCTCCCTTTATCCTCCCTGGCTTCTGCCATTCCCTTCTGAGCTTCAGACACAGTGCTGCCACTTGTGCTTCAAATTCTCATGGTATTATTTCTTTGTGTGACTGATACAGATCCCCACCACCACCACCACCACCACCACCACCACTGAAGTGGATCCAGTTGAGTGAAGCATTACCACTATGGCTTTGTATCTGCTTCTTCCACCCTATATTTTAAAAACAGTTAGTATACCACAGTGGTTGGAACAGCTGGTGTGGAGCCATGGGCTGGGAGTTCAAATCTCCACTCTGCTTCCTAGAAGAGAATCCATGCAAGATTACCTGGTGTGTAATAAAGTGGCAGAAAAGCCATATAGGCTATCTTGAGCACACTGAAGGAAAGGGAGGCTATGAATGCAATAAATACAAACCTGTTCTCTTTCATTCCCAAGTTAGTGGAAACTAGAAAAGAGCAAAAATCCACTAGGGGCTGAAGGTGTTAGTTAACTTGTAGTTGAACATCTGCTGTGGCAAAACATTAAAACAAACAAAGCAAACACACTGAAAATATTGTTTTTTCCTTTTGTTTGACAGGCTCATATGAATTATTTCATGATGCTAATGAGAGAAGGGTGTTTTCATGGAGATGGGGTATGTAGAAGCAACACAGATTATATATAAAATCAACTTTCAAATAGAATAAAATACTGTATAGATAAAGATCAACATCCACTGGAAATATGAACTTTTAGATTTGCCTCAAGGTCGTATATCATGAACAACTCTTATTCAGGTATCAATCCAAAGCCAAGAACAATCTAGTTGACACTGAATGTCATTAAAACAGAAGTAAGATAATTCAGCTTTTCTTTAATTGATTTTTTTTAAAAGAAAGCTGATCTGAGCCTTGTAACCAGTAAATATGTTTTATTAATTCTGATATGATTTCTGCCTATTTGATAAATGTCTACTTGTATATATATGATTTTCTTTTGTTGAATTTTTGTAGGAATGATCCAGGTAAATTATTAGAGTGGGGTTTTTTACATTTTATTTTGCTTCCTTTCCATTTCTTTTCCTTTTTCTTGTTTTAAAATTGTTTTGTCAGTTCCTTGAAGGCAGAAGATGTTAGGGTATCTGGAGCTAATGTAAAATGTATGAGCACCCTGTCATTTGGAGAGTGCTCCCAGTGGAAGCCATGGCCTGGAGGAACCTTTATTGGGAAAGGGATGGGGATGATTAGAAAGAAAAATAAAAAATGGTAGCAAACCAGTTTAACTGAAAGCAGGACAAGAGTTTGGGGGTGGATAGGAAAAGAAGAAGAGAGTAAAAAGAAGAAAATCTAGAGGTGGACATATGAGGATTCAACAAAACCAGCAGCAGATGTGTGTGCTATACCGCAGATTGGGCCTCCTGTGGGAAGTTTTGCTAGGATTTTTTAATTCCATCTATGAGAAATAATAGGGGAGGGATATTACTATTTGAACATTAGGGGTCTTATCTTGGGGTGTCCTTGGGAAAACCAAATCAGGCTGTACACCATCCCTTCCCCTTTAAAAAAAAGGTCTCATTTCTGACCTTATCTCATTTGCCACTAGGTAGAAACCTCTGGCAGTTCCCTTCCTTTCATGGCAGAGCTAGGCCACCAGAGCAGATGATACCTCCCTACCAGTAGAAGCACATTTCCACCTCATCTCCTTCCCCAGCTAAAAGATTTAAGAATTATGCTTGCTGTTTTACTGGTTAAAACAGGCCTCTCATATTTGAAGGGAAAATGAGCTTGCATCTCATATGGGTTTGGGGGAAAATTTCAAGATATATTCAATGTTGCACAGTGTGAGACTACAAAATGGCTCAAGGTCACAGGCCTTGGACCATATATCTCCATACACCTAATATTTTCCCCTGCATGTCTACCTTTCTCAAATGCACGAGAGTGTTTCTACATTATAGGGGTTGTTGTGTTCTGTAAAGCAGTGCCTTTAACAATGTACCTTTGCCATGTGTTATCAATGTAACCTTTTTGTGTGCAACATTATAACCATCACCTGTATCAATGTAAGCCTAATAAGGGGACGCGAGCTAGTGACCACCAGAGGGCAGTAGCGAGCATCCAGCTCGAATGGATCATAGCCACCTGGTTCAGCAGCGCGGGAAGATTCCCCGCGACTTCCTCACCTGGTCAAGAAGGGCGTGACCTCCTATGACGTCACGCAGGCAGCAACCAATAGTCTGTCGACGAGCCACATTCAAATGTATAGCCAGCTGTATATATTGAGCTACCCATCCGCCATTACCACATGTTCCTCCGGATCATCATGCAATAAACCTGTGTTAAGCCAACCCTTCGGCTGTTGTGTTGTCTTTGGTCCCTTACACTAAAGGGGTACAGCAGTTTGATACAAATTTAACAGCCATGGCTCTATGTTACAGAAGCTCTTGGGCTTTGTAATTTGTTGAGGAGTTTAGAATTCTTTGCTGTCAAGGCCAACAGCAGACATTTCCGGGCCCGGTACAAACACACCCCACACACATTTTGGCCATGCCCCCCCGGTGGTTTCTACGCATGCGTGGTCTGTTTGCGCATGTGTACATCAGTGGTTTCCTGGTGCTGCCACACCCCTGTGGCTTTTTGCGCATGCGTGGTCTGTTTGCGCATGTGCACACCATTCGTAATCCCACGAATACCTAGGCTGGAGTCATAACAGTTCAAGTGGCATCAAACTGCTACAATTCTATAGTTTAGACCAGGGGTCCTCAACCTTTTTAAACCAGGGGCTGGTTCATGCCCCCTCAGACTGTTGAGGGGCCAACTGGTGGTCCCACCACCGCTGCTGGTGGTGGTGGGGAGTGGGGGGCTCATGGGAGTCCCACTGCCCCAGGCCCTCACCAGTCTCCCCCCCCAAAATGCCAGTGGCAGTGGCAGGACCACCCCGAGCCCCACTACTCCCCACCACCACTGCCAGCAATGGCAGTACCATCCTAAGCCTACACTACACCTCCAGCAGTGGCAGCATGACCACTCCAAGCCCCCACCTCTTCACCTACTGCCACCACCTGCAGGATTACCCCAAGCCACCCCCACTCTCCCCCACACTGCTTCCCTGCTGACAAGCCTGGAGAAGCTGCAAGGTGTGGGTGAAGGAGGGGTCCAGACTATCTTTCTCACCCACGCTCAGCCAGAGCAGCCCCCGGGAAAGACAGGCAGCCACAGGTGGCTGCCAGGAAACACATGCTTGGCCAGAGAGGCCCCTGGAAAGACAGGACAGTCATGTGCATCTTCCACTTCCACCGCCTCAATCATTGTCCCCACCGCTTGGCTTGGCATGTCCCTAATGGTGCTCTGTAGCAGGGCAGATACTGTAAGCCTTACAACAACCACCCTGCTACAGATCACTGGCAGGGACATGCCAAGCCAAGAGGAAGGGACAAGGATTGAGGTGGTGGCAGCAGTGGAAGCAGCAGCTGGAGTGAGGGTGTGGGCTGGATAATTTGGTGCCACAGGCTGGATCCACCCCACAAGCCGAATGTTGAGGATTCCTGGTTTAGACACACTAGGTATCCCTTTAAAAAGTTATAGGATTACACTGCAGAAAGTTTAGAACCACATTTGCTGTTATTTGTAGCAACTGTACAGCAAAGTGGGGCAGGTTTTAGGCAATTTTCTGTTTGAATGCAAATCTCCCAGTTCAACCCTTTTTCCTCTTCTGCCTTATCTGAATCCGAATATTGGTGATCCTCATGGTGATCAGCCATGAAGACTATCCTGAGAATATAATGCAGTGGCCTTTAATCTGCCTTCCACATTGCAGCATGACACCTGTACCACTGATCCAGTTCCACGAGTCACTTTCTGGTCATGAACCCTTTTGGCACTCAAAGTCCTCATCAGCCCCAGGCCAGTATTGATGAAGCTGCTGCCTCTATCAAGATCGATTCAAGTGGGATTTAATGTACTTGGGGACCATCACCCTTCCCTGTGGACTTTGGCACCCAAGCCATTAGTCCTCAGGGTTTGTCAGGTTAGTTAACCTCTGCATGACACTCGGTATTGAGTCGCTGGCAGTATGATCTACTCTATTACCATAACTGGATAACCTGAACAGACATGAACCCCTTTTTAGCTCAGCTAATCAACACACTTGGACTAGATACTTGAGAGAGAGAAATATCATTTACTCACAAAATGAGGTCAGAAGATATATGTGATAAGGAGTCTTGGTAAAGTTAATTTAGAAAGAAGTAAAATAAAATCTTTCTTCCAGCCATGGGGCCTGGATGACAGAGGAGCTCAAAAGGACATCTTTCCTCTTCCAAAGCAAAAAAGCAAGAGAGAGAGAAGACTAGAGCAAAACATGTGGTGGTTAATGGTTAAGATACTGATCAGGGTTTGATACCTGAGTGCTGCGCAATGGATCTTAGAGACACAAAAAGAGCCTCAATGGGGTGTCCCCTGAGCGGAGTTTCTCCAGCAAAAATCCTTTCAACCCAGAGTAATTTCTAACATGAAATTTATTTATGTAACACATGCAGATAGGGTCAGGTGATCTATGAGCAGGAAAGAACCTTTCTAACTGTAATTACAGGCAAACAATGCAAAACAACTTCCTTTAGGTCAGGCTATTCTTTTCTGTCTCTCTGGTCACTGCATGCTGGAGTTGCACTAGAATGAATACTCAACATTTGCTAGGTTAAATAGGAAGTGACTTGGAGTTGGAACAATATCTAAAATTTCCTGCCTGGTTTTTGAGTGAAAAATTATATACCTCTTGATACACTGCACAGAATTGCTTGAAAGATTCAGGCATGGTAAGAAGCATTTCTATGTCCTTTATGCAAGGAGAACTATTTATCTTCAATACTGTGGAGAATTGTCCCTTATGACATCATCAAAAATAGTACATTTTACCTACAAGAGGAAACCATCTTATTTAATCAGTAATTTCAAAGGAAAAGAGAGATACTTAAGGAGAAGTGGCATTGAATTCATCATGAGTAATAAGAACATAAGAACAGCCTTACTGGAACAGGCCACAGCCCATCCAGTCCAGCATTCTGTCTTACACAGTGGCTCACTATTTGCTTCAGGGTATTCCCAAGCAGATACCTTCACCTGCTTAGGATTCCCTGGAAATGGCATTGAGAGATATCCTGCCTATCTCTCCAATCCAGAGGTTGTCCTTAGGTATCCATAACTATAGCCATGGATACCCTTGTTGTCCTCCATGAAGTTGTCTAATCCTTTCTTAAAGCTGTCAAGACTGACAGCTGTCACCACTTCTTCTGGCAGGGAGTTCCATAGACCAGTGATCCTCTGGGTGAAAAAGTACTTTCTCTTATTTGTTTGAGAACTAGTACCCAAAAGTTTCATCGAGTGCCCCCTAGTTCTAGTGTTATGCGATAGGAAAAACAGTTTTTCCTTATCTACTTCGTCCACACCGTGCATGATTTTATAAACTTAAATCAGGTCACCTCTTAGACGCCGTCGTTCAAGAGTGAAAAGGCCCAACCGTTGCAGCCTCAGATGGTAAAGAAGGTGTTCCAGTTCCCTAATCATTTTGGTTGCCCTCCTCTGCACTTTTTCCAGCTCCATAATATCTTTCTGGAGGTATGGCAACCAGAACTGTACACAGTATTCCAGATGGGTCCTCACCATAGATTTATAAAGAGGCAAAATGACACTTGCTGACTTATTTTCTATGTCCTTCCTAATGATCCCTAGCATTTGCTTTTTTCACTGCTGAGGCACACTGGGTTGACACCTTCATTGAGCTGTCCACCAGGACACCAAGGTCCCTTTCCTGGTTTGTCGCAGAGAGTTCAGAACCCATCAGTTTATAAATGTAATTGTTTTTTTTTTTTGCCCCAACATGCATCACTCTGCACTAATCTTTCTTTGTATCAATGGGTCAACATTTCTTTTCATCCAAATAATCTAAGAGGGATCCCTTAACAATAGCAATAACAACAACAATCTTCCTGTATGGCTACATTTCTTCTTAGAAACAACTTAGGCAGAAAACATAATGGTGAAAATCCTATTCATTTTTACTGTATGCATAGCGGCCTGTTGCATGTGTTACTTTCCTATGTTTGTCCAAGGGAGTACTCACTAGCCTGGCAAGACTGAGTGGCTATGGATTAGGGGCCCGGTGTCATCTCGGGAGCTCCCATCGCTGGTTTTGGATGGGGCTAGTCTGCCCCAGACAGACCCAGTGCGCAACTTGGGGGTCCTCCTGGAGTCACGACTGCTGCTTGAAGATCAGGTAGCGGCTGTAGCCAGGAGGGTTTTCGCCCAACTTCAGGTGATTCGCCAGTTGCGCCTGCTCCTAGTCCGGGACTCCTTACTCATGGTTACTCATGCTCTGGTCATTTAGTGTATGAGAACCAAGTCAATAGAACAGCCGAAAGGTTGGCTTAACACATCTTTATTGCATGATGGTCCGGGGGAACATGTGGTAATGGCGGATAAACAGCTCAATATATACTGTGGCTATACATTTGAATGTGGCTCCTCGATAGCCCATTGGCTACTGTCTGCGTGACGTCATTCCCCGTCACGCCCTTCTTGTCCAGGTGAGGTGATGGCGGGAATCTTCCCGCGCTGTAGGTATTTGGGGAATTGGAACCATGTGAGCTGGGCGCTCGCTATTGCCCCTAGTGGTCACTAGCTCGCGTCCTGATACAGAAGGTTACAGTGTTACAGCTGGTGATTATTATATCCACTCATTCGAGTGTTACATTACTTAAAGGCACAATATTCCAAACACAACATCCCTCCCCCCTAGGATGAGATGAAGTCTCTCA
The DNA here is from genome assembly GCA_035047305.1 of Bradypodion pumilum. Classification (NCBI taxonomy): domain Eukaryota; kingdom Metazoa; phylum Chordata; class Lepidosauria; order Squamata; family Chamaeleonidae; genus Bradypodion; species Bradypodion pumilum. The sequence continues at coordinate 292,194,267 of JAWDJD010000004.1, read as the reverse complement.
TCCAATATGGTTTATTGCAAGCGCGTTTTGGGCGCAAGGCTGGCTGGCTTGTCCCGGGGGCACTATCACTTCTCTGTTCCCTGGTCTCTTGTCCTGCAATGGGAGAGGGAGACTCGTTAGTGACTTGCTGCGGTTCCGCTGCTTTCGGGGTAGGGGTAAACTCCATTGTGGGAAAACCGGGGGCACTGGGGGCTAACGAAAAACCCCGCTTCTCGCTTGGATGGGTGGGGGACCACTCCGAAACCCCCCCGGTTTTGTAACTCAAAATCAAAATCATCTTCTGGGGTATCTGTGGGGATATCCCTCAGGATATCTGCGGGGACAAACTTATTCCCTTCCCCCCTTGGTGGGGACCACTGACCCCCCTCTCCTCTCCCTTGGGCTGAACGGGTGGGGGAGAACCCTAACATTGAATCCTGTTCCGCGCTGTCCGCGCTCTGGTTTCCGGAAACCCGACGCCGGAGTTGGTCCGCGTGTCGCCTCCAGAGTAGACCTGTGCTGGTCTCGACGCAGTACGATACAGGACCCGTTTGCCCAATGACTACGCCCGGCACCCAGGCTGGCCCTGCGCTAGCGTAGTTTCTGCAATGGACCGGGGCGCCTATTTCGAAACTCTTTGTGCCCGCTAACCCGATGTTCCTCCCAGTGTCTTCCACCCTCGTAGGGTCTAGCCTGGTCAGTACCGTGGTCAGTTTTCTACGCATTAGGAGCTCTGCGGGCGAGTATCCTGACGCTAGGGGGGTCACCCTATATCCCAGCAAAAACTGGCACAACTGCAGGTTTAAATCCCCGGGGCCCATGCGCCTCAGCACGTCTTTGGTGGTACGCACGAGGCGTTCTACTTGGCCATTCGTCGCTGGGTGGAAAGGCGTGGAGGTGATGTGCCGGATGGCGTTGATGTCGGTGAATGCCCTGAATTCGGTGGACGTGAAGCAACTAGCGTTATCGCTAATAAGCGTGTCGGGTATGCCGACCGAGCTGAACACCCTGCGCAATTGTTTAATTGTTGCAGCTGAGGAGGTGCTCGCAACTGGGATAACCTCTAACCACTTGGAGTAAGCATCCACTATGAGGAGAAAAAGCGATCCTCTGAAAGGGCCCGCGAAGTCAATGTGCACGCGGGACCACGGCCCCTTTGCCGCATCCCATTCCCTGTGCGGAAGTCAAGCCTCTTCGGGCCGGGAGCTCTGGCAACTCTCGCAAGTGCCCACCATGTGCTCGATATCGGCGTCCAACTGGGGCCACCAGAAGTAGCTCCTGGCCAGTGCCTTGGAGCGGACAATGCCAGGGTGGCTGACGTGCAGCAGCTTGAGCACTCTTGCTCTCAGGGACTCAGGGACGACCACCTGCTGGCCCCACAGGAGGCAACCCCTCTCCATGGACAGTTCTAACTTTTTCCTGAAAAACGGGGCAAATTCCGCCGCCGGGGAGGACGTTGGCCACCCTTTCTGCACCCATGAACTAACCAGGGCCAACGTCTTGTCCCTGCCCGTCGCCTTGGCGATCTCTGCGGGCACTACGGGGGGTGAATCTAGGACCTCTATCATGAGCACTTACTTGGTGGTCTTGTTCCACCTCGCACACGTGGCTGCCCGTGTGGGGGAGGGGTGACCTCGACAGGGCGTCCGCGTGGCTTATGTCCTTTCCAGGGCGATAAACCAGCGCGTTCTGGTACGCGTTTAAAAAAATGGCCCACCTGAGCATCCTAGGGGACAGAATCTGTGGTGTGGGCTTGTCTGCAGTAAAAATGCCTAGCAGGGGCTTGTGGTCAGTCACGACGGTAAAGGGGCGGCCATAGAGGAAATCGTGGAACTTCTTTGTCCCAGCAATTATCGCTAATGCCACCCTGTCTGTCTGTGCGTAGTTACGCTCTGCCTTAGACAGGGACCTGGAGTAGAACGCCACCGGGGCCTCCCGCCCGTTCTCCAACACGTGGCACAGGACCGCCCCCACCCCCACTGGAGATGCATCACATATCGGAACCACTGGTTTCTTGGGGTCAAAATGGGTTAATATGGCGTCCGAGGATAAGAGTTGTTTCAGCTCATTGAATGCCCTCTCCTGGCTCTCGCCCCATTTCCATGCCTCATCCTTTTTCAGTAACTTATGAAGCAGCTCTGCTACCGACGCCTTCCTAGGCAGGAAGGAATGGTAGAAGTTTAAGAGCCCTAGGAACGACTGCAGTTCGGGCTTGGAGGTGGGGCGAGGAGCATTTTGAACGGCGGCCACCTTTGATTCGGAGGGTTTAATGCCTGCAGGGGTCACCTGAAAACCCAGGAACTCAACCTCTTTTGCGAAGAAGACGCATTTGTCTTTCCGCAACCTCAACCCCGCCTTTTCAAATACCGTCAGTACTTTGTCTAGTCTCTCAGACAGTTCTGACTCACTCCCCCCCCCGTTATCAATACGTCATCAAAGTATGGCAAGACCCCCTCCAGACCCTTTAAGAGGCGTTCCACGAGCGATTGGAAGATACCTGGTGCCGAGTTCACGCCAAACTGTAGGCGCGTCACCTGGAACGCCCCCTTATGAGTGACTATCGTCTGCGCAGCAGCTGCAGCTGTGGTTACCGAGAGCTGCTGATAAGCCTGCGCCAGGTCAAGCTTTGCGAAACACTTTCCCCCATGTAACCTGGCCAACAGGTGGCTGACTACCGGCACCGGATACGCATTTGGGCGTATCGCCTTATTAATGGTACATTTGTAATCAGCGCATATTCGAACCTCCCCGTTGGCCTTAAGCGCTGTTACAATCGGAGTTTCCCACTCTGCGGAATCAACAGGAACAAGGATCCCCTGGCCCACCAATTTGTCCAGTTCCGCCTCTATTTTGTCCTTAAGTGCAAAAGGCACCCTTCGCGGTTTGAGTCTTATTGGGCGGACCTCCGGATCCAGGTCGAACGCGACTGGGGGCCCCTTGAATTTTCCGAGTCCCTTCTTGAACACTTCAGAATGTGCGTTGCACACCTCCTGAATTGGGTCAGTCCCAACGGCATGCACCCCCCCAATGAACAAACCCAGGGGCTTAAACCATTGAGTCCCGAGGAGGCAACAACTCCCCCCTTTGAGAACAACCAGGGGAAGTTCCGCGGCGTGTTGCTTGTATTGGACCTTGAATTTTCCAACCCCCAACACCGGAATGCTATTCCCCTGCATGTCCCGCAGCGTAGACCTCAGTGCTTTGAGCTTGGGCCGCACGTTGGGGGAAATTCCCAAAAACTCCCTCTGGGAAATGATGGAATATGAGGAACCCGAGTCTATCTCCATCTTAACAGGGACCCCTTGCACCAGTACCTCAACAAAATATTGTGGGTGTCCTAAGGACACACTGTGGACTCCCGTGTCATCGTCGCTGTCGTCGGAGATGCGGCCCACGCCGTCCTGCTTCCTCGAGGGCTGGACGCCTTCCTGGCCTTTCAGTGAGCGGTCTGTTGAGCCTCTCTGGTCTCTGCGCCGCCGTCTGCAGACCTTGGCTATGTGGCCTCGGCGCCCACAGTTGTGGCACTCGGCCTTCCTGAATGGGCACTTGATGCGGTCATGGAGCACCCCACAGCCATCGCAACGCCGGCCATCCTTCCGCACCTTCCGTATGTCCTCGTCCTCGCTGCTCTCCGTGGAGGAGTGTGGTGCCCGCCTGGCCGCCTGCACCGAGCCCGCTGCCTTGTCGGGTTGTGGGGGCCTTGCTCTGAACCCCTTAACCCCGGCCCTCGTGGCTTCCCCCGCCTGCGCCTCCTTCACGACCTCTTGCAGCGTCGGTGGCGGCTCCTTGTTCATCAGCTTTCACTGGACCTCCTCGTCCCACAGGCTGCACAGCATGCGGTCCCTGAGGGCGATTTCCAGGTTCTCCCATTTGCATGGGCCAGCGGCCAAACGTAGGGCCGCTGCAAAGGCAGCCACGGACTCACCAGGTGCCTGGACTCTCTTCCAGAACGCGTCCCGAGCCGAAAACATCGAAACCGAGGGGTAGAAATGGTCGCGCATCGCTTTCAGGAGCTGCTTGACCGGCACTTCGTTCACCTTCTTCGGAGACACCAGGTCCACCAATACCTTCATGGCGGGAAACCCGAGCATCCTGATGAGGATGGCCCTCTTCTTCCCCTCGTCTGAGATGTCAGACACCATCAGTGCGCTTTGGAAGTCCATCTCGAACAGCTCCCATTCTTCCGGTTTGTTGATGTTGAAACCGGCCTGCGTTGTCTTGATTCTGTGGGGATCCATTATCCCATCCTCGTCGCCAATTTAGTGTATGAGAACCAAGACAATAGAACAGCCGAAAGGTTGGCTTAACACATCTTTATTGCATGATGGTCCGGGGGAACATGTGGTAATGGCGGATGAACAGCTCAATATATACTGTGGCTATACATTTGAAAGTGGCTCCTCGATAGCCCATTGGCTACTGTCTGCGTGACGTCATTCCCCGTCACACCCTTTTTGTCCAGGTGAGGTGATGGCGGGAATCTTCCCACGCTGTAGGTATTTGGGGAATTGGAACCATGTGAGCTGGGCGCTCGCTATTGCCCCTAGTGGTCACTAGCTCGCGTCCTGATACAGAAGGTTACAGTGTTACAGCTGGTGATTATTATATCCACTCATTCGAGTGTTACATTACTTAAAGGCACAATATTCCAAACACAACAGGTCACCTCTAGACTAGATTATTGTAATGTGCTCTACATGGGGCTGCCCTTGACAACCATCCAGAGGCTGCAGTTAGTCCAGAATGCAGCTGCTCAGGTGGGCATTATGCTCACGCCTCACTACTGCTTTGGGAGCTGCACTGGCTTCCAGTTTGCCTCTGGGTGCAATTCAAGGTGCTGGTCATTACCTTTAAAGCACTACATGGTAGTGGGCCAGGATATTTAAGAGACCGCATCACCCCAAGAATGTCTGTCCATCCAACCAGAGTGGACCGGAAGGGCTCTTTGCTTGTACCATCTGCTAGAGAGGCCCATCTCTGTAGCACAAGAAGGAGGGGCTTCTCTGTGTCTGCTCCGGCCCTATGGAACCTCCTGCTAGTGGAACTAAGGCTGCAGACGGAATTGCTGCTCTTCAGGAAAGATCTGAAAACATGGCTGGTGGGGCAGGTATGGGGTCCTGAAGATGTCATGACCCCCACCTGCTGGTTGGTTTAATGTCAAAGCAACTTTCTTCTTTTTAATATGTGTGGGGGTTTTAGTGGGGTAATTTGTTTTAATGGGGCTGTTCTTGTTCTAAGGGTTTTATGATTGTATGCCACCCAGAGTCTTCATGAGTTGGGCGGCTAAATAATAATAATAATAATAATAATAATAATAATAATAATAATAATAATAATAATAATAATAATAATAATAATAATAATAATAATAATAATAATAATAATAATAATAATAATAATAATAATAATAATAATAATAATAATAATAATAATAATAATAATAATAATAAGTGGAAGCCTTATTGCTGTGAACTGGATTATCTCTATATTTTTAAAGGCACCCAAGGAGGGAGCTTGCTATTGTTCCATGGACAAGCTCTTCCACAGGGTGGTTACTGTCACAGAAGGCTTTTTCCTAGTTATCATCTTCCTTGCCATTCTCATTATTGGCACCTAGAGCTGTATGCTTTGAGAGGACCTAGTGATGCAGGCAGTGGATCTTTGGGAGAGACCCAAACCATTTAGGGTTTTGTATGTTAATGGTAATACTTTGTGCCTGACAAAGGAGTACCACTGGGAACCAGTATAGCCAGGACAACATTGGGATGATATGATTGTTGTTGTTTTTCACTCCTGAAATCAGGAAGCATTCTGGACCTCTTGCAATCTCTGTATCAGGGACCAGGGCAGCTCCATGTATAGAACATTACAATTGTCAACTGTTGAGATTACCAGTGTGTGGACCAGTGTTGTCAGAGATCTGTCCAAGCAGAGGTGCAGCTGGACAATCTTGGAAGGATGAAAAAATCCTGATCTGGTCACAGTAGTGATGTAAAATTTTATATTAAGTGCTGGATCCAGAATGACACCCAAGCTGTAAACCTGGCTCCTCAAAGAGAGTGCCACTCCATCTAAAGGGGGAACCAGGCCCTCCAATTGGGCAGAGGGTCCACCCAACTGCAGGACCTTCATCATGTCAGTATTCAGCATCAACCCATTTGTTTCTATCCATTCCATTATCAAAGGCCGCACAGTCCTCAAGGCACTGGATTGTATCCACTACGGAAGATGTAAAGGAGAGATGGAGCTGTGTGTTTAGCATATTGATGGGCAGAATATCCACAGAGAAGAAACAGCCTTCATGAGTTAAACCTTCTGAGATCAGCTGTCATAGAAGGACTGAAGCTATCATAACACAATACCTCCAGTTCCTAACTGCTCTAAAAGGATAATGTGGTTGACTGTATCAAAACCTGCAGAGAGATCTAGAAGTACTGACAAGGAGAACCCCGTCCCCCTGGGTCTGCTTCCCGGATAAGGGAATTACAGTGGTATCTCATACAACAATTTTAATCCATTCCACGGGGCTCATTGTTGTATGAAACAATTGCTATACGATACATGCATCATATAGCGATTTTCCCTATGGGATGCATCGTACAACAAATTTTTTTTGCTAAGTGGTTTTTCCCATTGAAAATTTGTTGTACGATTTTTTTGCCATAGGGAAAATTGTTATGTAGAACACCATTCCCCCCCCCAAAACAACAACAACAACAACTAACTATTATGCACTTTTGTTGTTATACGGAGCGATTGTTGTATGAGGTTCCACTGTATTTTAATTACTATTTCTGTCATTGAAATATTCTAGCCCTCTGCATTTTATTTTGTTTTTAGTTTCTTTATCCTTATTCATATGGTCAACTTCTTAATTCAAGGGGTGGGGGAATCCACCTTTTAGAGGCCTCAGTCTATAACTGTACCTTTCATTAAGGTCCATATATCCTACAGACAACGTAAATTCTTTCAGCAGCAAGTCCTACATTCCTCTTTACCTATAGGACTAAGGGCACCATTGGATTTGGTGTAAAAGGACAGGGGTTAAAAGTTCTATCTTGACACTCCACATTATTAATGCCTCAGGAAATCACAAGAAGCCAGTCCACTTTTCAATAAATGACAGTTGTGATTGCCACTTGATCTTTATCTAAGGGACCTTGGTGAAGGCAAGGAATACACAAGTTAATCTCTATTTATAGCTAATAGAAATGCTGAGAAAATGTTTGGAAGTACAGTTGGTTCTGAGCTCACCTCATAACTTGAAGATGAGGAAAATATTTTCCAGGCTACATTGTTTGTTGAGTGAAAGGTGTGTGTGTGACAAAGGAAAGGTTCTCGTTCTTCTTTTCCAAAGATCTCAGTTAATTTTATCTTCAGAAAAATTATATAAGTGGCCTCATCACTCAATAACTGCCACGTTTAAATAACGGCTCATATCTCTGTAAATCATCAGATATAAAAGCCGCATAACTTGAATTTCACCTGTTTCACCTGGTGTTGTTTGAACTGCAACTGCAAGGGTCCTCATTATGTCAAGTTCACACAGTCAGCTATCAGTTTACAAGTACCCAGTAAAAGGAAAAAAGAGTTCATCGCATGCAGCGAATGTGAGAACTCCACTGCTATACAAGATGTGCTTCCTTCCTGAAGGAATTTCCCCTAGGGTCTTTTCACAGGTTGCAAGAATCTTGGAAAAAGAAGCAGCAACCTTGTTAAGTTCTAAATTGCATTGCAATATTGAGTGGAAGCCAGTTTAATGACTGAACAGTAGCCGTGCACAATCATTCGTTGGTGTAATTATACTTCCAATCCTGTCTATGTAGACACAAATAGACAAAACAAACAAAATGCTGTAGCCTTCCTCTGTGATGCAGTGCTCCTTATTTTGGAGAAATTAGGTATTTTGCAGCTTGTTCCATTGTCCTTTTAGGAAACAATCTTCCTCTGTGATAGGAGCTCTTAGGTAAAGGTAAAGGTCACCCTTGTTTGGAAGCCAGTTGCTTATCTCTGTTTCATAGCTAGAGCCAGCACTGTCTGCTTCTGCAGACGTTTCCGTGGTCATGTGGCAGACATAACTTGACACCTGTTATGTATAACAATTGTGTTGGTGACATTTTTGAACATTCAAACAGCCGAAGAAACCATGCTGTTTGACAGCCGCAAAATCTCTGCAGCTCACGTAATATCACGAGACTTTGAGTGCGCAAAATTCAAATGCCGAGAAGTGCGCACCAGAGCTGTCAAATGTACATACTATTGTAACATATATTCAAATCACCCAATAATGTTTGTTCCCACTGTTTTGTATCAAGTTTATTGTGTATATGAGTCCCCGTTGTTCCCCTCCAAGTTGTGTTCAGACCCCAGAAATAAAAGAGCTATATTTCACTACGCTGGTTGTTGCCTCCAGTTTCTGAACACCAAATTAGCAAAAAAGGATGGGATGGTGTCCTCACAAGGAAACATCGGTCCCTTCGACGCAGCATGCCCCGACAAGTGGGCACTCTACGAGCGCCGGTTCTGCCATACCATGGCAACCCAGAAGATTGAGGATGAGGGCCAGATGCGCTCCTGCTTCCTGTCCCAGTGTGGACCCGAGATGCTGGCAATTCACCTCGTCCTCCCTTGGGACATGGATGAAGTGCTGCTCATGGAAATTCTTGCAGCTCTGAGGAGGCATCTTCAGCCTGAAGTATTGATCTTCCCGGCCCGGGTGGTGTTCCACTGCAGAGAGCAGAGTCTGTGGCTGATTATGCTGCCACATTACGTCTTGCTGCTGCCCCATGCAAATGGGACAATCTGGAAGAGGCGCTCCATGACCATCTGCTGGCCGGCAGGAGGGACAAAGATGTCCATCATTGCCTCATGACCAAAAAGATGCTGACCTTCAAGTCTGTGCTGGATGAGGCACTAGCATCTGAGGCCACACCGTCTGGAGTGAAGTTGTTCCACCATTGCCACAAGACTGCCAAATCATCTGTCCAGGCTCATCACTGTTCGTCCTCAACATCCTCCAAGTCCCCCGGCTCAACCTCATCGTCCGGGTCCAGCGACAATGAGGGCAAGGTCAGGAAGGTCCACAGCAAGCATCGGGAGCAACATGGCGATCGTGACAAGAAGCCTCACCAGATGTGTGATGAGTGCGGAGGTCGGCACGAGAGGCAGAGGTGTCTGTTCTGAAATGCAAAGTGCCACAACTGCAGATGGAAGGGCCACATTGCCAAAGTATGCCGGCAGCACAGAAAAAGAGCCCCAATGCCAGACACCAAGTGTGGTAAGCAGAGGGAGTCATCAATTGCCAAGGTCTCCCCGGGTTCACCAGACCAGAGCCAGGTGTCCAGTGTCAGCAACCGGTTCTATGCCTATCTCAAGCTGCAGGACGTGCCGTTCCATATGGAGGTTGACTCAGGTACTTCATTCTCCATCATCCCTCAGAAAGAGTTCCTCCGGATCCCCCCTGCATCTCGCCCCAAGCTGAAGGTGTTCAAAATGTCACTAAGGGATGTCCAGGAATGTCAGATCCCGGTCCTGGGGGTGGGTGCAGTTTAAATGTATCCACACACAACTGCCCTTAGTCATAGTCAAGCAGGGGACCAACAGTCTGTTAGGGCTCCAATGGTTTGAGCCCCTGGGCATCCGGTTGTCTGGTATCAATGCAGTCACTACGGATCCAGTACAGGAGGTGTGTGCTGCACATCCTGAGGTCTTCAGGAAGTGGCTCGGGACATATGTGGGTCCCCTTGTTGATTTTGAACTCGACCCAACTATTTGCCCCATTTGTATGATGCCTCACCGGGTCCCCTTTGCCCTCAAAGACAAAATTGAGGCAGAACTGGACAAACTGGTTGGGCAGGGGATTCTGGTCCCGGTCGACTCTGCCGAATGGGAGACACCAATTGTCACGGCACTTAAAAGCAATGGGGAGGTCAGGATATGTGCGGACTACAAATGCACTATTAATAAAGCCATACGGCCAAATGCATATCCTGTACCAGTTGTCAGCCACCTACTTGCCTCCTTGCATGGAGGGAACTGTTTTGCAAAACTTCATCTTGCCCAAGCATACCAGCAACTGTCAGTAACGCCTGCCGCTGCTGCAGCACAGACTATTGTGGCGCACAAGAGGGCAGTTAAAGTTACCAGGCTGCAATTCGGGGTGAATGCAGCCCCCATAATTTTTTAGTCTTTAGTCGAATGGTTACTTTGGCATTCACCCCTGCCTGAGCTCGGGGAGCTGGATTGCGAGATCGAGCAGGATCACCAGGTCTTAATGATTGAAGCCCTCGCCTTGCCTCTGGTTGTTCCGTCAGACATAGCCAAAGCCACGGCCAAGGACAATGTTTTGTCAAAAGTGGTTTCTTGGGTACAGAAGGGCTGGCCCGCTACTCCTCCAGCTGAGGAATTCAAAACGTTTCACCAAAAGAGTTTGGAGTTGTCAATTGAGTGGGACTGTCTGTTGTGGGACCAGCAGGTGGCCATCCCTGTCACTCTCTGCCACAAGGTATTACAGTTGCTCCACACCAGTCATCCAGGGATCGTCCGCTCAAAAGCCCTCACCCGTAACTATTTTTGGTGGCCCGTACTGGACCAGGATATTGAACAAATGGTCGGCACTTGTGCCAGCTGCCAATGTTCTCGCCCTGAGCAATCTCACCTTCCCTCCAGGGAATGGGATTCTGCCAGGGGCCTGTGGTCCAGGATACACATTAATTTTGTGGGACCTTTCTGGGGGGCTCTGTTCCTGTTAGTGGTAGACTCCTATTCTAAGTGGCTCAAAGTGATCCGGGTGTCTGGCACCACTTCATCCACTATGATCATGCATTTGAGAAGGCTGTTCACCACTTTCGGACTCCAAGATGTTCTGGTGTCTGACAACGCATCCACTTTCACATCTGCAGAATCCCAATCCTTCATGGAAAGCAATGTGATTAGGTACATCACTGCTGCCCCATTCCACCCTATCACCAATGGCCAGGTGGAGTGGCAGCTGCACACCACTAAAGATGTGTTGTGGCATATGGGGGAAGGAGATCTGGAATTGCAAATCTGTCAATTTCCCTGCACATACAGGGTAACCCCCCTTGCCTCAGGGCTGTCTCCTGCTGAGTTACTCCAGCGAAGGAAGCTCACATCCTTGCTGGATAGGTTGGGTACCTCTAGGGTGGAGGATAAGGTTACTAATATAGGGATCCAGCACAAAAAGTTTTTTCGGCTGGGGACCCTGTCCATTGCCGCAACTATTCAGCTGGTGGTCCCACATGGGTACCAGGTTTTGTGCTAGACTAAACTGGTCCTGTTTCTTACAGAATTGAAATAGCCAATGGTCTAATCTGGAGATGGCATGTGGGCCAGTTGAGACCCCAAATACTGGACCCACAGGACAAACATAGAAATTCAACATTAGGGTTTGCCCCCACCCATGTAACCCAAGGGGGCAGAGGTAATAGCTAGCAGCCAGTTAGTCTGGACCAAACAGAGAGTTCCAGGAATTGCTATGATTTTGGGGAACAAGATGGTTTTACAGAACACTCCCCCACTGTTATGTATGTGTTTGAACCCCACTAATAAAGAGCTGAATTTCACTACTTCACTCGACTGCTTCTTCATTCCCTGAACACGAAACCCACTCAGGCCAATGACATGTGTGGGTGTGAAGGCGTCCCTGAATTGTTTTATCCCAAAATGCTGGAATCCCAAGTTAACAATAAACATTGTTCTTTTGAGTCACTCTCCACTCACAGAAAACAAAGGAGGGACTCTCAGTTATAATTTTCACCTCCACAATTAGAATTTGATTTAGAGCAATCCCCTGCTCCTCCCAATGACAAACGGGGCTATGATTTAAGTTTTCAAATGACCTCTCCTAATAGTCAAACTGTCACTCCAGCCAGATTGCCAAACCTAAGAGCCACTGAGCCGGCCCAACCAAGTGTCCGGCCCAAAAGAGAAACCCGCCATCCTGGTTGAGGGACTTTGCTGTTTGACAGCCGCAAAATCTTGTCAGCTCACATAATATCGTGAGGCTTTGAGCACACAAAATTCAAATGCCAAGAAGCGTGCACCAGAGCTGTCAAATGTACATACTATTGTAACATATATTCAAATCACCCAATAATGTTTGTTCCCACTGTTTTGTATCAAGTTTATTGTGTATATAAGCCCCCACTGTTCCCCTCCAAGTTGTGTTCAGACCCCAGAAATAAAAGAGCTATATTTCACTACGCTGATTGTTGCCTCCAGTTTTTGAACACCAAAACACCCAAGTGCACGGAACGCTGTTTACGCTGTTTACCTTCCCACCAAATTGGTCCCTATTTATCTATCTGCAATTTCTTGCTTTCGAACTGCTAGGTTGGCAGGAGCTGGTAACAAAGACAGGAGCTCATTCCATCCTGCAGTATTCAGGTATCAAACTGCTGACCTTTCACCTTCCAGTCAGCATCTTAGTCACTTGAGCCACTGCAGTTTGAACTACTAGGTTGGTAGGAGCTGGGACAAAGACGGGAGTCATTCCGTCCTGCAGTAGTCGGGTATCGAACTGCTGACCTTTCACCTTCCAGTCAGTGCTTTAGCCACTTGAAGCCACTGCAGGGTTTTCTAGGTATAGATTATTCAAAAATTTGTTTACTCTTCCCTTATTCTGGGGGTCCTTTTGAGCAGTTTTGAACATATTGAAATCAGGGCAAATAGCTTTGAGTTTACGCATGGTCACATAGTTCTAAAGTGCCACCAGAAGAAAGGAATAGCAATTGCAATATTTACAAAGTGAATACTTTGCACTTTAAAAACACTGGAAATAGAATCACAGAACTGCAGAATTGCAAAATGCTTTCAAATCCAATACATGGCCAGTACAAAAAAAATCCACTAGAACTGTTTCCAAACTCTTAAAAGTGGGACTCTACTGAAAACTCTAAGCTCTCTGTGCACCTGCTTGTTAAAACAATCACCATGTTTGACAGTTTATTGCAATGTACCGGTAATCTTTACGTTGTCTTGTATGACAGATAATCTGCTCTTCAGCTAAACTTAAATGGTTTTTATTTATGCATCTGAAAACACTGAAAGATAATAATATTTAGAAACCACAGCAAGTGGAGCCTGTATCCAAATGCATTACTTATATAATTATCATGTAATTAAAGTAATTACAGTTTGTGATGATAAACCTTTTCTTTATTTATATCTTGAGGGATTTAATGATGTACAACATGTAAAAAGCGGGGTGGGGAGGACAAAAGTTAGAGATGCTGTCATTTATGGAAAGAATGTGATGCGTGTACAAAAAAGAAAACATCAGAATTAACATTTTCATGGATGATTGAGAGGCACCTATAAGATAATAATATGGGATGAATTGATCTTAACTTGTTTCAACAAAAGTTTCATCCTTTTATTTGAGTTGATTAAAAAATTATAACCACTTAGTGGTCTTGATTCAGTTTTGAAGAAATGGCTTCCATCATATTATTTATTACACATTGCCTGAAATCCTGTTGCCTTTTTACACAGATTTCCAGTCTACCATTTGGCTAGGTGTACAGCTGAGAATTCCAGCAGGAGCTTGTTAATTACCAGCCAGATGCAAGTGAAAGTTGCACCATTTGCCTTGTGCATGTGTATAAAGGCAACAGAATTTCAGTCATTTACTCATTATACTGCATTATTCCACCTTTCCACCAAAAACTCACAACAGTGTACTCATTTACTTATTTACTTTTGAATTTATATGGCTGCCTTCCTCACCTCGGCGACCCAAGGCGTCTCACATCAGTTTAAAAATCATCCCCATACAATAAAATCAGTACCAAACTATAAATTGTTAAAATCCATAAAACATCCTAACCCCTCATTAAAACCCCAGACAGGGCTAGATAAGCCAGCAGGGCTGGGTTATGGTGCCAGCTGCACCCCACACCTGCTGGCAGAGCCATGTTTTTAGAGCCCTCCTGAAGGGAGGCAACTCCACCTGGAGGTGTATTACTGGTGGCAAGAGGTTCCATTGGGCTGGGGCAGACACTGAGAAGGCTCTCATCCTGGTCCCAGTGAGTTGTTCTTCCCTGGCTGATGGGACCACCAGGGAGCCCCTATGGTCCGCCCTCGTAGGACGGGTCAAAAACCTTGGGGCGATGCGGTCTCTTAGGTATCCTGGCCCACTGCCATGAAGGGCTTTAAAGGTCTAAACCAGCACCTTGAATTGCACCCGGAAGCATACTGGCAGGTACTTCTTCCTTCTATCTTATTGTCACAACAATCATGTGTGGTACACCAGTCTGAAGGAAGGAGAGAGGCTGGGAGAGAGAGAGAAAGAAGTCCATGGACAGCCAAGATTCAGTTCAACTCTAACCATTAAGCTATATTGGCTGTAATGTGTGAATTCATTAGTATCACTGTTAACACCCACTTTTTATTACTTCTTCAGGTGCCGATCCATTCCAGATATTGACTGTCATCATGGTGATAGTCTTCCTGTTCTTAACTCTTCAAAGGACATTCTACACTAGTTTCTTAGGTTCTTCAGCCATGCTGTCCATCTAAGTAACCATCATGATTACCCAGAAGTAAGTTTTGTTAAGTTCAATAGGGCTTACTCCAAGGGGACTATGCATAGGATTGCAGTCTTAATAATAAAATCATAGAATCATAGAATAATGGAGTTGGAAGGATTGGATGAGGCCATCGAGTCCAACCTCCTGCTCAGTGTAAGAATCCAAATCAACACTAGAACTAGGGGGCACTCCATGACACTTTTGGGTACCAGTTCTCAAACAAATAAGAGAAAGTACCTTTTCACCCAGAGGATCACTGGTCTATGGAACTCCCTGCCAGAAGAAGTGGTGACAGATGTCAGTCTTGACAGCTTTAAAAAAAGGATTAGACAAGTTCATGGAGGACAAGGGTATCAATGGCTATAATTATGGATACCTAAGGACAACCTCTGGGTTGGAGAGATAGGCAGGATATCTCTCAATGCCATTTCCAGGGAATCCTAAGCAAATGAAGGCATCTGCTTGGGAATACCCTGAAGCAAATGGTGAGCCACTGTGTGAGACAGAATGCTGGACTGGATGGACTGTGGCCTGTTCCAGCAAGGCTGTTCTTATGTACTTAAGTATGTCTGACAGATGGTTGTCTAATTTTGTCTTGAATGCCTGTAGCATTGAAGTGATCACCACCTTCTGATGTAATTGGTTACATTGTCAAACTACACTAACCATCAGGAAGTTTTTCCTGTTATTCAACTGAAATCTGGTTTCCTGTAACTTGATGCTCTTCTTAGGAGTTTTACTCTAGAATGATTGAGAATAAATCCTGTCCACCTCTCTAACAGATGTCCCTTCAGTCTTCTTTTCTCAAAGCTAAATATGCTCTTTTCTGTCAATTTTTTCCCCAACGGACTTGATTTCTGTTCCCCTGATAATTTTGTTGCCCTCCTCTGAATTTGTTCCCATTTGTTGGCATCCTTCTTAAATGTCCAGAACTAGACATAGTACTCAAGAGAAGGCTTAACCAGTGCCAAATAGAGGAGGACTGGTACCTCATGGGTTTTGGAAGCTACACTTCTGTTAATGCAGCCTAAAATAGCAATGACCTTTTTTTGCAACCATATCACCCTGTTGATCATATTAATGAAACAAGTGTTATCCCATGGGGGAAGCAGAATCGGGAAGAGCAATCTGTGTAATCCCATACATATCTACTCTGACGTAAGCCCCATATTTATGACTGCAGTCTATTTTGGTTGAGTCCCAGAAATTGCTGCATATTTTTTTGTATAGAATGAAGAAAGCTCTAAAACTCATTTGAGTGATCTGTTTGTTGGGCAAAAAGAAGATTGGAATGGATTTCTGATATTCACATTTTAGCAACAAAACAAAATGTTTAAACAACAGCAACCACCAATATTATGCTGAAAAATGAAGACCATTTAAGATAAGAATGTCTAACAAAGCCCAGAGGAATTCACCACTAACACCCTAACCCAACACTACCTGCCTAAATGTGACCTGTTTTAACAACTGCCCCCTAAGATTCAATATTCCTATGTGCCAGAATGGGATAGGCAAAAAACTACCCATCCACCTATACATGCCAATAAGGAATGCCGCTACCAACCTAACCCAGCACTACCCATCCCTAGCAGCCAGGTGTACAGGGGGCCCATTGCATAGCCTTCTTTAAGAGCCACACTTTGAAGTATTTAAAATCTGGATAATTGGAACTGCATATGTTGGTAGTTACTCCAAAAGAAAGCAAAGGTACATCATTGATGCTGTGTGAAGTTTATAATGGGTGAAAAATTCTGCCTGGACTGAGAATTAGGAGCACATCTATCCTCATGCTTCAGAAATGAATTCTGAGGATAAAACCTCATTGTTTAAACAAAGCATCTCCGACAGGCAGCTGTGTCAAGATCAGCAATTTATACCTTTGCAAAAGGATTTATTCAAACTGTATTGTTTTGACACATTTCTTTTGTTTCCCTCCTTCATTTAGATTTATGGAGCCATCCTTTTGTTTTAATCTTGACAAACTGGGGAAGGTTTAAGCTGTATTCTCCACCATTGCTTATTCTGCTATTGTCAACTTGAGCATTTACTGTGGTGGCTTTTCAGACTGCTGACATTTGAGTTAAGTGGAAGGTAAATTGTCTAAGTGAACATTTTAAACATTTTAAGCTGATAAGCGCTGTCTCCCACCTCTCATGTTCTTTTCAGCGGGAATAACCATTTATTTTGTTACTTTTACAAACAACATTTCCTACAAGGGTTCACAAAGTCTCTGTAAAGAAAACTTTTACTACCAAAAAAGTATAATACAGCAGAACCTAAACATACTAGCATTTAATACTATGATGATCAGAGAAACCTTTGCTTATAATGACAAAAAGGCTTGGCACTTGTGTTGATATTAGGAAGATGATCAGAATTTGGCTTTGAAGAGGAAAGGAAAATTCACTGGATCAATATTTTGGCTCAATATAGGGAAGCCTCCTTCTTATGGTAGGGCACAATCCAGATAGCTCCTGAAGCTTAGAAAAGAGTAGTTTAGAATGTTTGAAAACCTCCATATTTATATTCCATTTTGAATCCAATGGTGTTGTGTTGTATGCAGAGCCTAGAAGAATTAACCCACTTGTGTTGTTTTACCTTTTACTTATCCAGATAAACATGTGACTGCTTTAGTTGTTTTTGTTTTTTTAAAAATAGGGATTTGTGTAATTGACATGAGAAGCAAGAGCATCTTGCAACAAGATTTTCACCAAATATTCCTGAGCAATGTTTTCTCCTTAAAAATGACATTAGTGTTTTTGAGATCACATTTCAGGTAATAGATAATGTGCTGCAATTTAGCTTGGCAAATCTGAAACTTCTGCAAAGAAGCCCTGCCCAGACATAGAGCGACGATAGTCATGGTCATAGAGCTCTGAAAGGAGAAGGAAAGCAGGGAGAATTTAAATAACATATTGTTCATAGTCTGAACGGTTGTTCCAAAGCTGTCACACAATAAACCACCAACTACCAACCTGAAACTTCTTACAACTTGTTGGGAACTGGTGGGTCATGTGTTTCTAGTACGGGTTCTTGCTTCCAGCTGCTAAATCTCATTAAAAACAGCTAAAAAATACATTAAATGCTCCTCTAAAATGACTTTTCTATGAAAGTAATTCTGAGAAAGATTATTTCTGCCTCTGAAGCTTTTGCCTTCCAGAAACTAAATAAATAATAATTAATAACTTATTTATAAATCCCTGCTATCATCAGCAAGGGGCTTACAGTACTACAAAATCTTCAAAACATGATCAAAACCTAATGAACAGAAGTTTTCCTTCATTAAAATTCAAGCAATGGTATGATTACAGATATGATAACATGTTTTTTCAGTCATTGTGACTGTCCACACAACTGGACTTAATGCAAGTGTTGTTGGCATATGAGTAGTTTTAAGGGGTACACAGAAAGAGCCTCCTTGAAGTTTGTGGTATTTGTGAACAACAATAATGCATACAGTACTCTGGTAACAGCAACCTTGTGTTGCTGGATAATCTTTCTCACACTAGGTCAGGTGAAAAGAACTGCAGAATTGTTATGTATGTATGCATGTTCATTATACTGTAAGGCAAGATTGTAACCACTCCAGATACAAATGATATCAGCTATGAAGAAAGACCTGCATTCAGCAGCTGAAGCAAGACCTGCATTCAGCAGCTGAAGAAAGACCTGCATTCAGCAGCTGAAGCAAGACCTGCATTCAGCAGCTGAAGAAAGACCTGCATTCAGCAGCTGAAGCAAGACCTGCATTCAGCAGCTGAAGAAAGAGGCGTGCCTGGGCGAGGCCACGCCGGTAGCAACCAATCAGCTACCGTGCTACAAGATTCAAATGTAGAGAGCTACTGTATATATTGAGATGTATCACCACCATTCCTCATGCCTCACTGGAACCTCATGCAATGCAATAAACCTGTGTTAAACCAACCTTTCGGTTGTCCGGTTGTCTTTGGTCCCATACACTAAATTGGCGACGAAGGTGGGATATGGCTGCCCACGGGACCAAGACATGCGCCGGCTACGAGATCAAGAAGCAGGGAGACTTGGAGCTGTTTGAGATAGACTTCAACGCAGCGCTGGTGGAGCTCGAAGTCTCCGATGAGGCCAAAAAGAGGGCCATTTTCGTCCGCATGCTCGGACACGAGACCAAGAGGACCTTGGTGGACCTGATCGCCCCGAGGAAGGTGGGCGACTTCAAAGCTTCAGAGCTCCTGGCGGCGTTGCGCGCCCATCTCCGGCCGGCAATAGCGATGTTCCCCGCTCGGAGCGCGTTCTGGAGGCGAGTCCAGGCACCCGGAGAATCGGTCGATGAGTTCGCCGCGGCCCTGCGGTTGGCCGCCGGCCCTTGCAAGTGGGAACTCCCCGACGTCACCCTCCGGGACTGCCTGCTCTGCGGTCTGAGGGACACAGAGACTCAGCGCGCGCTGATGAAAATGGAGCCGCCTCCCACGTGGCAACAAGTCCTCGACGCGGCACAGGCCGCAGAGGCCACGTCGGCCGGGGTGCACGAACTCCAGGACTGGCGCCCGAAGACCGCCAAGGCAGAGAGTTCGGTGCGCGCGGCCCGGCGGACTTCGAACTCGTCTTCTGCAGAGAGCAGCGACGACGAGGACGTCCGGAGGGTCCAGAGAGAGGGCCGGCGCTGCGATGGCTGCGGCGCCGCCCACGCCCGCACCAAATGCCCGTTCCGCAAGGCCGAGTGCCACAACTGCGGCCGGCGCGGGCACATCGCCAAGGTCTGCCGGAAACGACGCGAGGCCACCCGGAGTTCTCCAGACCGCTCGGCGAGGCAGGACCGCACCACGAGGCAGGACCGCACCACGAGACCGAAGGACGGCACACGGACCACGAGGACGCGGGACGGAGTAGGACGAGTCTCCGACGACAGCGAGGACGACACGCCGGTTTGCAGCGTTTCCACGGAGCACCCCCGTTACTTCGTTGAGGTAGTAATACAAGGGGCCCCTGTTAGGATGGAGGTGGATTCGGGTTCCTCATACTCCATTATTTCCCAGGGGGAGTTCATGAAAATCGCCCCCCGCGTGCGGCCCAAGCTCAAGGCGTTGAGGGCCACGCTGAAGGACGTGCAGGGGAACCGCATCCCAGTGTTGGGGGTTGGGAAGTTCCAGGTCCAGTTCAAAAAGTACACCGCAACGCTTCCCTTAGTCGTCCTCAAGGGGGGTAAATGCAGCCTCCTCGGGACTCAATGGTTCCAGCCCCTGGGGTTGTTCATTGGGGGGTGCACGCCGTGGGAGCACACGCCGCCGGGACTGATCCAATACAGAGCGTGTGCGACGCGCACCCCGAGGTTTTTAAAAAGGGGCTAGGAAAATTCAAGGGCCCCCCAGTGACTTTCGACCTGGACCCTGGAGTGCGTCCAATCAGACTTAAACCGCGCAGAGTGCCTTTCGCACTAAAGGACAAAATTGAGGCGGAATTGGACAAATTAGTGGGCCAGGGGATTCTTGTTCCTGTTGATTCTGCGGAGTGGGAAACTCCAATTGTAACAGCGCTCAAGGCCAACGGGGAAGTCCGAATATGCGCTGATTACAAGTGCACCATCAATAAGGCGATCCGCCCTAATGCGTATCCGGTGCCGGTAGTCAGCCACTTATTGGCCAGGTTACACGGGGGGAGGTGTTTCGCCAAACTCGACCTGGCCCAAGCCTACCAGCAACTCCCGGTGACCCCCGCCGCAGCTGCTGCACAAACCATAGTCACCCACAAAGGGGCGTTCCAGGTTTCGCGCCTCCAATTCGGCGTGAATTCGGCGCCCGGGATTTTCCAGTCATTGGTGGAACGCCTCCTGAAGGGGTTGGAGGGGGTGTTACCCTATTTTGATGACGTATTAATTACAGGGGGGAGCCGGGCCGAATTAGCAACAAGGTTGGGAAAGGTCCTGACAATATTCGAAAAGGCGGGGTTGAGGTTGCGGAAAGACAAATGCGTCTTCTTCGCTACAGAGGTTGAGTTCCTAGGGTTCCGTGTTACTCCCGAGGGAATTAGGCCAGCCCAATCCAAGGTAGCCGCCATCAAAAAGGCCCCTCGCCCCACCTCCAAGCCCGAGTTGCAGTCGTTCCTCGGACTGCTCAACTTCTACCACTCCTTCCTCCCGCGGAAGGCAGCCGTGGCAGAACCGCTACACAAATTGTTAAAAAAGGACGAGGCATGGAAGTGGGGCGACGTCCAGGAAAAGGCTTTCAATGACCTGAAGCGACTCCTGGCATCAGATGCTGTACTGACCCACTTCAATCCCAAACGCCCGGTGGTCCTGATATGCGATGCATCCCCGGTGGGGGTGGGGGCGGTGCTTTGCCACGTGCTGGAGAACGGTAGGGAGGCCCCGATAGCTTTCTACTCTAGATCCCTGTCCCAAGCGGAGAGGAATTATGCTCAGACAGACAGAGAGGCGCTAGCAATAATTGCGGGGACCAAGAAATTTCATGATTTCGTGTACGGCCGCCCCTTCACCATAGTGACTGACCACAAGCCTTTGCTGGGCATCTTCACCGCAGACAAGCCCACACCCCAGATCCTGTCCCCGAGAATGCTCAGATGGGCCATTTTTCTCAACGCGTATCAGCACGCGTTGGTATACCGGCCCGGGAGGGAGATAAGCCATGCCGACGCTCTGTCGAGGTCCCCCATTCCCCGGGATTGCTGCCACGTGGGCGGAGTAGAGAGGGACCACCAGGTATTAATGATAGAGGTCCTAGACTCCCCTCCAGTAGTACCGGCCGAAATCGCCAAAGCGACAGGCAAGGACAAAGCGCTGGCCACAGTTTGCTCCTGGGTGCAGAAAGGGTGGCCCGTGTCTTCCCCAGCAGCGGAATTCGACACATTCTTCAAAAAGAGATTAGAGTTGTCCCTGGAGAGGGGTTGCCTCTTGTGGGGACAGCGGGTAGTGATCCCCACGTCTCTCCGGCCGAGGGTGCTTAAACTGCTGCACGTCAGCCACCCGGGGATCGTACGCTCTAAGGCACTAGCCCGCAGTTACTTTTGGTGGCCCCAGTTAGACGCCGACATCGAACACATGGTCGGCACTTGTGAGGCGTGCCAAAGCTCAAGGCCAGAAGAGGCTCGCTCGCCACCTAGGGAATGGGACGCTGCGAGGGGACCCTGGTCCCGAGTTCACGTAGACTTTGCTGGCCCATTCAGGGGAACGCTTTTCCTCCTCGTGGTGGACGCGTTCTCTAAGTGGTTGGAGGTCATTCCAGTCTCGAGCACCTCCTCGACCACAACCATTAAACAGTTAAGGAGGGTCTTTTCCACGTTCGGTTTACCCGACACCCTCGTCAGCGATAACGCTAGCTGTTTCACGTCCGCCGAGTTCAGGGCATTCTTGGAACGCAACGCCATTCGGCACGTCACCTCCGCCCCCTTTCACCCGGCCACCAATGGCCAAGTAGAGCGCCTCGTGCGCACCACGAAAGACGCGCTACTGCGCATGGGTCCCGGAGACCTCGACCTGAAATTGTGCCAATTCCTACTGAGATACAGGGTCACCCCCTTAGCGTCAGGGTACTCCCCCGCAGAGCTGTTGATGCGCAGGAAGCTGGCCACGGGGATATCCAAGCTAGACCCCACGAGAGTAGAGGACAAGGGGCGGAACATAGGGGTGGAACCCACCAAGAGTTTCGGCATAGGCGCCCCAGTATACTGCAGGAATTACGCCAGCGCGGGGCCAGCCTGGGTGCCGGGCACCGTAGTAGACCAAACCGGCCCCGTCTCATACCGCGTAGAGACCAGTACAGGTTTCCTGTGGAGGCGACACGTGGACCAACTCAGGCGTAGGGTCCCCGGAGAGCAAGACGAGGATGAGGCCAGCATTGATTCAGCGTTAGGGTACTCCCCCACCCGTGTAGCCCAAGGGGGAGGAAAAGGGGAGCATGGGTCCCCACCAAGGGGGGAGGAAAGGGAATCGATCCACGGAAATCTTTTGCGGGAGTCCCTGCCAGAGAGGAGGAGCCCCGGGTTGCGGGAGTCCCCGTCAGAAAGGAGGAGCCCCAACCACACTCATACCCCGCGGAAGCCGCGGAAGTCCCCCCGAGGCTCAGAGGCCCACAGAGGTTTAGACGTTGATTTACAGTACCAGGGGGAGTTAGCGGAGTGGTCCCCCACCCGTCCTAGCGAAAAGAGGGGTTTCAGTTCAGCCCCTGGTACCTCCAGTCCCAGTAGCCCCTGTGAGTTAGAATGCAATTTAGCGCCCATGTTCCGGAGACCGACACCTCCAAGACCAGAGGCATCAGCGAGTCCGCCCACCACCACAGTCTTAAGGTCCCCCGAGCAGGGATCAGAAGGTAGCCATTCACCAAGGGCGACCTCATCGGTGCCGCGGTTCACACTAGGAGGGTCCCCGGGGTCCGAGGGCAATAGGCAGGGATTTACCTCCCAACTGTTCATCCCATTCCCTTCCCCAAGCGCAAGGCAGGCACGGACGCCCCACAGAGCCACTAACGAATCCCAGTTTCCCGTTGCAGGACAAGCGCCCGCGGAGTCAGGGATCACAGGCTCTCCAGAATTAGGGCAGGCGCAAGCACGCCCCAAGCGAACGTGCGGCAAGCCACAATGGTTGCGGGACTTCGTCCCATCCTAGGGGGGAGGGATGTTATGTATGTATGCATGTTCATTATACTGTAAGGCAAGATTGTAACCACTCCAGATACAAACGATATCAGCTATGAAGAAAGACCTGCATTCAGCAGCTGAAGCAAGACCTGCATTCAGCAGCTGAAGCAAGACCTGCATTCAGCAGCTGAAGCAAGACCTGCATTCAGCAGCTGAAGAAAGACCTGCATTCAGCAGCTGAAGCAAGACCTGCATTCAGCAGCTGAAGAAAGAGGCGTGCCTGGGCGAGGCCACGCCGGTAGCAACCAATCAGCTACCGTGCTACAAGATTCAAATGTAGAGAGCTACTGTATATATTGAGATGTATCACCACCATTCCTCATGCCTCACTGGAACCTCATGCAATGCAATAAACCTGTGTTAAACCAACCTTTCGGTTGTCCGGTTGTCTTTGGTCCCATACACTAAAAGAATGAACTCACCAAAAGGTGCCTTCAATCTGGCAGTTTCACATCTGACCTAGACAAGGAAGAAGAAGAAGTTTTTAGAGATCATCTGCAGTTAAAGTTAACTTGTGTGCATTTAGAGCAGGGGCTTTTCAAACTTACCATGCCATGGGCCGGACGATTCCCTCTCTGACACCTGAATAGGCCAGACACATAGTTCCCCCCTGTCTCAAAGGTGCATTTGCACATGTGTGAGCAGGTCTGCTTCCGTGGTCATTGCAATGGGCCAGATGGAATGGTGTCAGGGGCTGGTGCTGGTCCATGGGCCATAGCTTCCGAACCCCCAGTTTAGAGGATACTGCATAGGAACACTTTTCCTTCTGTTGTTTTTCCTACATGTTTGCTATTTTTATGAAATTAACTACAGTTCTTCTGTAGCACTGGATCCCAAAGTACAGCTCATGCAGAGAAAAATGTTGTAGCCAAGCTATAATCAGAACTGGGCAGCCTTCAAATACATGGATTTGAAATGGGTATTCAAACACAATTGCTCCTTTCCCCCGTGATTCTTCAGTAGCTCCAGGGGTACAGCTTTGCATTTGCACTGAGGCAGCTAAAATGGATTCATAAAAAAAAAATGTAAGCAACACATTATGGGAGATGAAAGATAAACATCTGAGCCACCACTGTATCTAGAGTTCAAAAGTCCAATACGTTTTACAGTCCTTAACTTTGTAAAATAGGCACCGCATCACTAACCTTGCTAGCTGAGGGGATTCTGGGAGTTGCAAGCCAAAATGTAACTTTTACATTTGCAACTTTTCTGAGGAAACTATGCACGCTTGTCTAGCTCACTGCAGAAGTTAATGAATAAGACTATGAATTATTTATTTTGCTGCATTTGAGACAGCAGCTACAGGAACATACCTGTCAACCATCCTGTTTTACCTGGGGAAACCCCTTATTTTTACCCCTCTCCCCGCCCTCTCCCATTTTATTAATTTCCCCGTATTTCCCCTTATTTTTAAATAAGGAGCCCTCACAGGCGGAGCTGCAGTATTTTTTCCGGCAACCAGAGGTCGCTGTGTGGCTTTTCGCTTGTGGAAGTGGGAGAGAGAGAGAAGGTGGTGGTGGTGGTGTTCTGTAGTTAGTTTCTCTTTCATTTTCCTGCCAGCCACATGGCCAATATGGCTGCTTTGTTTCATGCTGGGAGGGATGGGAGTCTACTCTAGAGTCTACTCTAGAGGTGAGCAATATTTCATATATGCAGGGGCAAATCAGCTCTTGGTCTGGGGTCAGAGACTTCTCTCTCACTCTCATGCTTTATTGAGTTGTTTCAGCCCCCTGCCTCTGCCCTGGCTGGAGGATTCCGTTTCTAGAGTTCTAGAGTTAACTTGAGAAGGGTGTGGTGGGGTGGGGGATGGTGCTTGCTCACTATATGCTAAAGGTAAAGGTTTCCCTTGCTTGAAAGCCAGTCGTATCTAGAGTGCCAAGGTTCGCCATCACAGTCATAAATTCCTACATTATATGAGAGAGAGAGGGGAAGGTTCCAATCATATCCAACTCTAGGGTTCAGTGCTCTTCTCTGTTTCAAAGCCGAAGAGCCAGCGTTGTCTGCATCTGCAGACATTTCCGTGGTCATGTGGCAGGCATGATTAGACACCAGATCACACGGAATGCTGTTACCTTCCCACCAAAGTGGTCCCTATTTATCTACTTGCAATTTCTTGCTTTCAAACTGCTAGGATGGCAGGAGCTGGGACAAAGACGGGAGCTCATTCCGTCCTGCAGTTCTCGGGAATCAAACTGCTGACCTTCTGCTTCCCAGTCAGCATCTTAGTCACTTAAGCCACTGAGTAAACAAGAAAGAAAACAAAACAAAAGTCCCCCAAGAAAATGAGGAAAGGTTCTTTGGCCCACACAGCTTTGTGCCCATTGCATCTACAATACCATCTAGCCATATTATTTTTGGCCACCCCTTTCTTTTGTCCTCCACCTTTCCCAGCATCAAGGCCTTCTCAAGTGAGTCCTCCCTTCTCATTTGATGTCCAAAGTACTTCAGCGTCATCTTTGCTATTTGACCTTTAATGAGCAGTCAAGGTTGATTTCTTCTAGGATCGACCTATTTCTAACACCACATTTCAAAGGCATCTATTTTTCTGCGCTCAGCTTTCCTAATGGTCCAGCTCTCACACCCATACATTACCACCGGGAATACCATTGCTTTGACTATGCAATTTTTTGTTTGCAAGGTAATGCCTCTACTTTTAACTATGTTCCCCAGGTTTCTCATAGCTTGTTTCCCAAGCATCAGTCGCCTTTTTATTTCATGGCTGCAATCACCATCTGCAGCGATCTTTGATCCTAAGAATGTAAAATCTGCCAGTCGTATCCAACTCTAGGGTGCAGTGCTCATCTCCATTTACAGCCAAAGAGCCACTGCTGTCTGTGTTTGCAGACATTTTCATGGCCATGTGGCAGGCATGACTAGAGCCCAGCAAGTCACATGGCTATATTTGGCCATGCCCACATATTTGGTCACACCCACAGAGGGGTGTGGCCAAAATTTCCCTTATTTTCAAATCCAAAAGTTGACAGGCATGTACAGGAACATGTATATCATTTGTTTAAAATGAGCAGAGGGTCACTTGAAAGTGCCTCTGTTAATGATGGCTGTATTTGGGCATACCAGAAAACCATGGTTTGCCATTAGAACAATGAGCCCAGTCTCCTACTGGGAGCATGCATCTTTCCCCCACTTCCTTCTTCTCCTTCCATTTAGCCACATTTTAGATTAACTATAATTTAACATATCATGAAAACTCTAAACTGCAGTTAATCTAAATTATGGTACGGGAAATCAAGACAGCCTCATAAGTAATGATTTAAAAGTTCATTTCATTCAAGTTAATCAGAACTCTTTTCAGGTTTGTGTGATAGGGCACAAGGAATGGGGGCTCAGGCAACAGAGATTAGAAGCTGGGCACAGCGTTTTCAAAAGCGGGTAAGGATTTTCGGCTTCACGACAGAGAATTTGATAGGATATAGGCTCATAGCCTCATTTTGGAAAACATTGTTTTCTATCAGAATGCTAGCAAGGATAGTGGAAGCTATTTATGACTTTCACTTTTCATCCTGGTTTGTAAAGATTAGAAGAAACCATTGCATGGCAAACTATCTCCAACATTAATGCAAATCCATTTTGGAGGGCTTTTACTGAACTAAGATTACAGGTTATGACATCTAGACAACCAGAATGTTCCCTCATCACAAAGAATATGGTTTGTTGGTTGGACTCAGGTTGGGAATGTAATACACTGCATGATGAATTGCCCTTTATATAAGGATCAAAACACAAAATATTCTGTTCTGTTATTGTGGAACATGTTAATAAATCATTCCAGCTTCTTCTTTTTAGCTTTAATTCTACATTTATTGTTTAATCCAACCAAGATGATTTCAGATCTTCCTGTACCCATCCTTATCATTTTTCTTTTGTAGTCCCTATTTTTGCCCGTCTTAACTCTTGTGATGGTCTATAGTTAAATACAATTGAAGACAATGTGGCAAGCTGTGATTAATCAAAAACAGAACTTTCCAAATTCCTCCTTGTGGAGGTTCTACTAGTTATTTTGGCTGTGGGATTTTGAGAGTTGTCTTGGTTGTAGCCCCACAAACTTGTCTGAAACTGAACCCAGCCTTCATGTCTTTTTATACACATTTACTTAGAACTGAATAAATTCAACAGCTTCATTGGCTGCCAGTTCTCTTCCAGACCCTATGCCAAGTGTTTATCGTGATCTTTAAAGCACTTTACAACTAGACACCTCTGTCCTCCACTATCTTCCTCATCTTACCCAGCTCTGTGCCCATTGCATCTACAGTACAGTCTATTCTTCTGTGCTCAGCTTTCCTTATGTTCCAGCTCCTACAACCATACATTACCACCCAGAATACCATTGCTTTGACTATGCAAATTTTTGTTTGCAAGGTCACGTCCCTACTTTTGACTATATTCCCCAGGTTTCTCATTGCTTGCCTCCCAAGAATCAGTCGCCTTTTTATTTTATAGCTGCAATCACCATCTGTGGTGATCTCTGATCCTAAGAAAGTAAAGTCTGTCACTGCTTCTACTTCTTCCCCATCTATTTTCCAGTTACTGATAGGGCCTGTTGCCATTATCTTGGTTTCTTGATGTTGAGTCTCAAGCCAGCATTTGCACTCTCTTCTTTCAACCTAAGCAGGAGCTTCTTTAGGTCTTCCTCACTTTCTGCCACTAGGGTAGTATCAACTGCATGACCATTAAGATCAGCAGAAAAGTTCCACCATTTTGAGGGGAAAGGCTGGTGATGTCTCAATAGGAGATGTTTTCTTTGTGTGCTCCAGATTATGGAACTCCCTTTCTGAGGAAGTTTGGTTGGCCTTTCCCATCCTTTCCTTCTGCCAGGAATTAAAAACCTACCTCTTTACAGAGGCTTTTGGTGAGTCAGTAGAGATGAAAAATCTGTTTTATAATTCTTACATAATGTTTTTAAAGAGTTAACATAGTTCTAAAATGTAACTCTTTATGTTTTTAATTATTTGTAGATATGTTGCGAACTTTCTTGTGTCCACAAAAAATAAGGATAAAAATTAAATGTCTAAATATTTAAATAATATTTAGACATTTATTTCAGACAAGTGTGCAGAGGATTGTGACCTTTCCTTCTGAAACCGCTTTATTTGGGATGGAGCCCCAAGAGAAATGAATGCACAGGGCTTCAATAAGAGCAGGGTTATTGAGGAAATTGTTTTTAGCGGTGTGGTCAATGTGGTGTAGTGGATAGAGTGAGAAACTGAAATTTGAGAGATCTGGTTCAAATCCTTCTTTGACTGTGGAAACCTACTGGACACTGTCAATGGTAAAGCCACTCCTTAAATATATCACATACTGTATCTTGTGTTAGGATATAAGAGAACTGTTGTAAAACAATATGGAGATGGAACCTACTACCAGTAAGCCTGAACAATTGTGATTCAAAACACTCAAAAAATGTTGGAGGTGTAATCAGGAGGTTGATACCTATTTTCACAGTCTTAAGGTCCCCCGAGCAGGGATCAGAAGGTAGCCATTCCCCAAGGGCGACCTCATCGGTGCCGCGGTTCACACTAGGAGGGTCCCCGGGGTCCGAGGGCAATAGGCAGGGATTTACCTCCCA
This sequence comes from Bradypodion pumilum, assembly GCA_035047305.1. NCBI lineage: Eukaryota > Metazoa > Chordata > Lepidosauria > Squamata > Chamaeleonidae > Bradypodion > Bradypodion pumilum. The sequence goes on along the minus strand of JAWDJD010000004.1, from coordinate 292,165,524 downwards.
ACTGTTCATCCCATTCCCTTCCCCAAGCGCAAGGCAGGCACGGACGCCCCACAGAGCCACTAACGAATCCCCGTTTCCCGTTGCAGGACAAGCGCCCGCAGAGTCAGGGATCACAGGCTCTCCAGAATTAGGGCAGGCGCAAGCACGCCCCAAGCGAACGTGCGGCAAGCCACAATGGTTGCGGGACTTCGTCCCATCCTAGGGGGGAGGGATGTTATGTATGTATGCATGTTCATTATACTGTAAGGCAAGATTGTAACCACTCCAGATACAAACGATATCAGCTATAAAGGAACGCGAGCAGACAGCCTATAGAGGGCAGCTGCGAGCGTTCACTCTCACATGGTTCACATTGCTCAATCACGGACAGCCGCGGGAAAACCTTCCCCGCATTCAGCAGCTGAAGAAAGACCTGCATTCAGCAGCTGAAGCAAGACCTGCATTCAGCAGCTGAAGCAAGACCTGCATTCAGCAGCTGAAGCAAGACCTGCATTCAGCAGCTGAAGAAAGACCTGCATTCAGCAGCTGAAGCAAGACCTGCATTCAGCAGCTGAAGAAAGAGGCGTGCCTGGGCGAGGCCACGCCGGTAGCAACCAATCAGCTACCGTGCTACAAGATTCAAATGTAGAGAGCTACTGTATATATTGAGATGTATCACCGCCATTCCTCATGCTTCACTGGAACCTCATGCAATGCAATAAACCTGTGTTTAACCAACCTTTCGGTTGTCCGGTTGTCTTTGGTCCCATACACTAAAGACGTCTTGTTGGGAGACTCGGGAGACGGCTCAGTTCCTGGTTGGTGGGATCGTGCCAAGACTAAATCCAGGGCTTCTCCCTTGCAAGAGAAGCACAAGGGGGGAGCAGAAAAGAAGAAATAAGACTAGAACAGCCTGAGCCTTTGTTCAGGTGACACACTGAGAGTCCCACTTTAAACTCTTCTTTTTCAACTGCCGGCTAGCCCATTGGGAAGGGGGTCTTTGATGTAGGCAGATTGATTGCACACGAGCCGGCAGATGGGCTAAACACAACTTTATTGTAACATGGTCAATCTGTACATGAGGCAATGGCAGAGCCTTGCCCCTTTATATATGGTACCTGATAGATTTGAATCCCTTTATATATGGTACCTGATAGATTTGAATCTCACCTGAAGGTGCCTATTGGTTACAGTATCGGTGACGTCTTTCTGACGTACTGCAAACCTGACATAGTTCACCTGTGGCGGGAAAGTTTCCCGTGCTAGTTACTCATTGGGTGAATTGGAGCCACATGAGCTCCATCAGCTACGCTAATGGTGAGCAGCTGAACTTCATGCATATACAACAGGGTCTCCATGATGATGTCTGTGGTGGGGCAGACATCATGATGTCTGTGGTGGGGCAGAAGAGTGAGAACAGGGGGCTGGGGTGGGGGTGGGGTTTGCCCTGAAGCCCCGGCACGGAGAAGGTGGCGGCATTCTAATTGGTTTGCTATGCAAAATTGCAGTCTCCCCCTCTTCTCTCCTGACTCCCCTTCCCTTAGGCACCTGGAGAGATGTGTGTGTGTGTGTGTGTGTGTGTGTGTGTGTGTGTGTGTGTGTGTGTGTGTGTGGCCCCCCAACTCAATTCATCTAGCCTGCGAAGCCCTCATCGCTCCTAGAAGCATTTCACTTCTGCTTCCAGAAGCGATGAGGGCTTCGTGGGCCAGATGAATTGGCATCAGGTGCAGATCTAGGCCCCAGGCCATAGTGACTGGCTCCTTGAACCACATGAATGGCCCATAGCCTGAAAAGTTTGGGCACCCCTGCCCTAGAATTAGTGTTAGCGCTGGGCAAATTGTGCCACTTCGTGAACCTGCTCTTCCAGACCCCTTTCTCAGGGATTTCTTTGTTGTCGTCCATGTCTAGGCCAGATGTGAAACTGTCAAAATGAAGCCACCTTTGGGTGAGATCATTCTGCAGTTCCTTTTCCCTGACCCACTGAGAGAAAGATTAGCCAGCAACACAAGGTTGCCATTGTCCAGGGTATGCCTGGCTGTGGTTCAAAAATGCCACTATCTTTGAGGATGAGCACACAAGAGAGCCAGGGTGGCCCCATCCTGCTGTGTTGAGGTTGTACGCTGGGGGTGCAAAGGACATCTGCCTCATTATAAACTATCTCAAGCCCTTTTAATGCGCTGGATGGGGTACACAGGTAGAGCCTACTTGGAGATTGTGGTAGTTTTGAACCACACTTGGGCTTACTCTGGGCAACGGCAACCTTGTTGTGTCAGCTAATCTTTCTCACACTAGATCAGGTGAAAGGAATGAAGGGAATGAACTCACCCAAAGGTGGCTTCGTTTTGGCAGTCTCATGCCTGACCTAGACATGGAAGAATAATAATGCTCTGGACCTACAGCAGAAGGAGAGCCAGCGTACTTGGGATACTTTGGGGGTAGCAACTTTGTCCCACTCCACTGGTTCTGATCCCTAGTGGCCCAAACTCACACCAAACTTTGGAACAAGAATTAAGAGAACTGATTCTGATGATGTAAAGTCATTTGGATGACATTCTGGATATGGTTTTTCTTTCCCCCCACAAAAGAGGATCGTGCTTGCCCTTTTGGTAGGCACCATTTTGTATTGTCCAGTGATGCATCTGTTTGTGGAACATCCATTTCCCAGGCTTCCTTTTATCTTGTTGAAAAGGCTTGAAACAATGATGTATGGGAGCCAGTGCCCATAAAGTCACAGCTCTCAATTTGATTCCTAGGAACAATGCCATCATCTTTCCCACCTCCTCACCTCCTCAGCCTGATTGGCTGTGGCGCGGTGTGGTGCAAGGAACATTGGGAAGTGAAGTCTTTTCCTTTTGTCTGCATTCGTGGGTCTCCTGCCCCACTGCCGCATTTCTCAACCCCCCAGTTACCTCCGTACCCAGTTTGGGCGAGTGCACGAATGCTCGGTACGGGATAGTATGGCCAGGTGTGGGATCCTTTGTCAAATTACAATGGTTAACGCTCAGATTTATAGGTATAGATAGGAAGCAAAGGGGAAAGGGAGAATGCCAGGGCTGGAAGTAATGTCATTTTAGAGATGAATGGTGAGGTCAAGAATATAAATGGATATGACGTCCCATAGGAAATGAGTGCATGTAGAGTTGAATCATTACTTGTCATTTTTGTATAATCAGTTGTTTGTGTTCATCTAAAACTATTTTATTTTAAAAATCTCATACATCTTGTAATGTTCTTTACAGTTCCCAAAAACCTGACAGTGTATAACAAACAGAAATGTCCTTCTTAAAGTAAAGATGAATGTGAATAGGAATGTTTGCAATGCATTCAAAAATTATGGGAATATGTGTTGATTCCAAAGTGATACATGGGAAAATTGGTAGATTGTGTATAAGATGTTTTCCACATAGAGAAAAGAGAGAGGGCTGCTATTACATTGTGCTGATGTTTTGGGAAGCTGCCAAGACATATGATGGAAATTACCATGGCCCAGAATAACATCAGCAAACATCTTTGAAAGGTGTGTTTGATAGATTGTATCAACAGTAAAATGTCAATTTAATAATTGACTGAGTCAAGCCATATGAACTATCTATGATACTGGGGATGGTATATGTTGGCAACTTCTTGTCTTTAAAAAAAATAAGAAAAAATAAAAGCCTGTGGCTTTGTTTTTCTTGACATGCACTTTTCCAGGTGGTTTGGAGAATACAAAATGTAATCTTGTTTTGTGTTGTCAGGTTGTTTTAATATTCTGGGACACCCAGCAGTTAATTGAAAGTTTTATAATAAATGTGATTGGAATCTGAAATAAGAATGGAACAGAGTGTTAAGGAACTGGAAGGAAGTAAAAAAAATTGCAAGCATATGCAATGTATATAGGGATTTCATCACAGTTTTAAAAAGCAATTTGTTATGTAATCCTTGCAGACACATCAAAATTAATACAAAATACAAAACAAGTAGCTTGTTTCAATCATTATATTATTCATTCCCCTTTTGTAGGATTAAAAGACAGAGCATGAGCTTAAAAATCCTAACAAAAAGTTCTTTAAAATACCTTACATCTCACGGTTATTAGTCAGAACTCTATGGATTATTTATGTATGTGCCAGTGAAATTACAGAAATCACACCAGCAATTTGCCACTAATTAAATTGGTAGTGATTCTTGATTCCACCGATCACTAATGATCAAATATGATTCTTATTTTTGCTTCTGAATTTATTGTTTTATCTGAACTTTAATTGACATGTGGGAATGCTGGGGAAGCTGCTGATTGTTACAGATAGTTGTCTAGGGAAAGACAGGACATTGCCATACATATTATTTTGGCTTATACGTAAAGCAAGCACAAGAATCCTCCCATAACAATTTCCCTAAATATTACATTTCCCCCCTTTGATGTTTTTGTATTCAAGGAAAATTGCTAAATTTTACATGGGAGGAACTTTTGGCAGGGACTGCAGTGGCTTAGTGTAAGACGCTGAACTTTATGACTGGAAGGTCGGCAGGGCAGCAGTTCGAGACCCGGGTACTGCACGACTTTAGTGTAAGGGACCAAAGACAACGAAACAGCCGAAGGGTTGGCTTAACACAGGTTTATTGCATGATGATCCGGAGGAACATGTGGTAATGGCGGATGGGTAGCTCAATATATACGGCTGGCTATACATTTGAATGTGGCTCGTCGACAGACTATTGGTTGCTGCCTGCGTGACGTCGTAGAAGGTCACGCCCTTCTTGACCAGGTGAAGAGGTGGCGGGGAATCTTCCCGCGCTGCTGATCCAGGTGAATCTGAGCCATGAGAGCTGGACGCTCGCTATTGCCATCTAGTGGTCACTAGCTCGCGTCCCCTTATCAGGTTTACATTGATACAGCTGAAGGTTATAATGTTGCACACAGAAAGGTTACATTGTTACCACATGGCTAAGGTACATTGTTAAAGGCACAGCTTTACAGAACACAACATCCCTCCCCCCTAGGATGAGACGAAGTCTCTCAGCCAAGATGGCTTATTGCATGTGCGTTTGGGCTGTGATGAGGGCTGGCCCACCCCGGGGGCGCTACTGCTTCTTTGTTCCCTGGTCCCTTGTCCTGTAATGGGAGAGGGAGACTCGTTAGTGGCTTGCCGCGGTTTGGCGGCCTTAGGGGAAGGGAAAAACTCCATTGTGGGCAGACCGGGGGCGATCGGGGCTAACGAAAAACCCCTCTTCTCGCTTGGACGGGTGGGGGACCACTCCGAAAAACTCCCCCGGTTCTGAAAATCAAATTCTAACTCAGTTGGGGTATCCGCATTTGTGGGGGAATTCCGCGAGATATGTATGGGGTCGGGTTCCTCCTCCTCAGAAAGATCCCCTAGGATATCTACGAGAACATCCTCCTCCCCCCTTGGTGGGGACCCGTGGCCCCCTTTCCCTCCCCCTTGGGCTGAACGGGTGGGGGAGAACCCTAACGCTGATTTTTCTCTGTTTGGTCTGTGCCCTGCTCATCGGAGACCCTGCGTCGGAGCTGGTCCGCGTGCCGCCTCCACAGTAGCCCTGTGCTGGTTTCCATGCGGTACGACACGGGGCCGGTTTGCTCCACAACTACGCCCGGTACCCAGGCTGGGCCCGCGCTGGCGTAATTCCTGCAATGCACGGGGGCGCCTACACTGAAACTCTTCGTGGCCTCTAGCCCAATGTTCCTTCCCTTGTCCTCTACCCTCGTGGGGTCTAGCCTAGTAAGGATGGTGGTCAGTTTCCTACGCATTAAGAGCTCTGCGGGGAGTATCCTGACGCCAACGGGGTCACCCTGTACCCTAGCAGAAACTGACACACTTGTAGGTTCAGGTCCCCGGGGCCCATGCGCCGCAACGCGTCCTTCGTGGTGCGGACGAGGCGCTCTACTTGACCATTGGTGGCTGGGTGAAACGGGGCGGAGGTGATATGCCGAACGGCGTTAATCTCCATGAATGCCCTAAACTCGGAGGACGTGAAACAACTAGCGTTGTCGCTAATTAACGTGTCGGGTATGCCGAACGTGGAAAAGAGCCTCCGCAAATGCTTAATGGTCTAGGCCGAGGAGGTGCTCGTGACTGGGATAACCTCCAACCACTTGGAGAAGGCGTCCACGACAAGAAGAAACAGGGTGCCTCTGAACGGGCCCGCGAAATCAATGTGTACCCGGGACCACGGCCCCTTGGCCGAGTCCCATTCCCTGTGGGGAAGGCGGGCCTCCTCTGGTCTGGAGCATTGGCAACTTTCACAAGTGCCGACCATGTGCTCGATGTCAGCATCCAACTGGGGCCACCAGAAGTAACTCCGGGCCAGCGCCTTGGATCGCACGATGCCGGGGTGGCTGACGTGCAGCAGTTTGAGCACCCGCGGCCGAAGGGAAGTGGGAATCACCACCCGCTGCCCCCACAAGAGGCACCCCCTCTCTAGGGACAGCTCTAGCTTTTTCCTGAAAAATGGGGCGAACTCCTCCGCTGGGGAGGACGCCGGCCACCCTTTCTGCACCCAGGAGCTAACTGCCGCTAACGTCTTGTCCTTCTCTGTCGCTTTGGCAATGTCGGCGGGCATTACGGGGGGCGAATCCAGCACCTCTATCATAAGAACCTGATGGTCTCGCTCCCCCTTGCTCACCTGGCTGGGCGTCAGGGGGAGGGGAGACCTGGATAGAGCGTCCGCATGGCTGATCTCTTTCCCGGGCTGGTAGACCAACGCGTGCTGGTACGCGTTGAGAAAAATGGCCCACCTGAGCATCCTCGGGGACAGGATCTGTGGGGTGGGCTTATCTGCGGTAAAAATGCCTAGCAGGGGCTTGTGGTCCGTTACAATGGTGAAGGGGCGGCCATACAGAAAATCGTGAAATTTTTTCGTCCCCGCAACTATTGCTAGTGCCTCCCTGTCTGTCTGTGCGTAATTTCTCTCCGCTTGGGACAGGGACCTGGAGTAAAATGCTATCGGGGCCTCCCTTCCGTCTTCCAGCACGTGGCACAGCACCGCCCCCACCCCCACCGGGGATGCATCACAGGTCAGGACTACCGGGCGTTTGGGGTTGAAATGGGTCAGTATGGCATCAGACGCGAGGAGACTTTTTAGTTCGCTAATGCAAGCGCGGCGCCAAAATGGCCGCCGCGCCCTTTGCGGGCCCCCCCCCACAGGACAGAGAATCCGGGTAGTTAGGGGCGTGGCCAGCTCCCTTATAAAAGGGGTGGCCACGAGGCAGCCGAGCTGCCATTTTGCCTCAGCGACGGAGCGGAGAAGTTTTTTCCCCTGCGCCTCCGTCGCTCGTTGGTATCACCGGGAAGCCTTTTTGGGTCGATTTTGCTTAGCTAGCTTCCCTTTTTTGCTCGAGATGCCTTCCAAAAAGAAGGCTGCTGCGAATTCAGCCCGGGCTGTTAGGAGGCGCAACCCAGGTCGGAGGACCGTGGTGCTGCCTCCTCAACAGCCACCTTTGCCATCCCCGGCCGGGGCTGGTGGCTTGGGGTCTATCGCCCCTTGGCCCGATCAGAGTGCGGGCGCGGAGGGCGCTCCGGCCCGCGGCCCGCGAGCGGTGGACACCGCTCCTCCTCCTGCCCAATCCGTTGGGCCTATTACTTTCGGGCCGCAGCCTCTCCCGGGGCCCTCTAGCCTTGGGGGGTGGCCCGGCGCACTGCCTTGGCAGGTTTCCTCACCAGCCCTACCGGGCTTCGGCCCTGGCCAATGGCCATATAGGGGCCATGGGGTGCAGGGAACTGTACCCATGCAAGGGCCAGGCGGGCCGGCCGGCTCTTTGCCCATAGTCAATGTAGACACCTTACTGGCCCGTATGGCGGCCTTGGAGGAGTCTTTGGCCCGGGCCAGTCAGGCAGGCGCCCCTTTTGGGGTACCTTTTGAGGCGCTATCGGCAGCAGGACAACGGCCGGCGGCGAGGGTTGAGCTGCTGCAGGCGGGCGGCGCGGCGCCGGCCACTGCCTCGCAGCTCCCCAGCCGGCAACCTGGTGCGGGGCAAGCCCCGGTGATGAGCTCTTCATCGGTCGTGAGCTCCGACGCCCCCAGTGGGCCAGAACCCCCGGTGGGGGCGGCCCGCGGGGGTGCAGCGTGTGAGTATATGGTGCAAACGAGTACATCCACACACATTCCCAATATTGGGGGGACCTTTCAGTGGCCTTGGCCTCGCGCGGGTGGTGCAGGGGCTACGCCGCTAGCGACCCACCCGGCGACAACTACTGCCACCATGCCCGCTGGGGTGGGCCCCGGTTCTTACACTGCTGGGAACGTACTTGGGGTGGCAGGGTTAACTCAGGCCCCTTTGGGTAGGCCAGCTATCCCCTTTTCGGCTTTGCCGACGGCAGGGTATTCCTTGCCACTGGGTGATCACTTGGCACAGGCTACCAGAGAAAAGATATGGCGAGGGGAGTACGTAGATATCTTCTCACTCCTGAACAGAGAGCCCACCAAGGAAGAAAGGGAGGGTCATGATGAGAAGGACAAGGAGCAGGCACGCCGCCGTAAGCCGCCGCGTACCTGGGCCAACTGGCTCCCCGCTTATTTAATATACATGGCGGTATATTTGAGGGCGCGGCCGGATCTAGCTATTCCCATGGTCCAATATTTGGACAACATATATAGGGCGATGGTAGATTTCCCGGGCCCCTCATGGCTAGCATACGATGAGGAATTCCGTATGAGGATTCCCCTACACCCCGAGATGAGATGGGATGAGCCGTGTCAGAGACTGTGGCTCTTGTATATGACACCCACACGTCCTGCCCCGGGGGATAGATACCATTGTGGACATGCGGTCCAGCGAGCAGCTCCAGCGCAGGTTGCCCGCCAACTGGCGGGGCAGGGGGTTCCAGCCCGCCTGCTGTGCTGGACTTTCTCGTCCAATGGTTCCTGCAGTCGGAAGAACTGCAGGTATAAACACGAGTGTCCCTCATGTTCTGGTCCCCATGCAGCCTCTGCTTGTCCCAAGCCTGGGGGGGCGCGAGGCAGAGGGAGGGGTGGACAGTGGGCTGGCAAGCCTGCCACGGATGGAACTAGTTCTCCGAAAGGCCCCCTCCCCAATTAAGGTGGACATGCTGGAGCGCTGGCTCGCATCGTACCCAAGGGGAGAAGACAGAGAGTATCTCATCCAAGGTTTTAAGCAGGGATTTCGTATCCCTTTTATGGGTGATAGATCCCCTCAGGATGCTCCCAACCTTTTATCCCTCAGAGGAAGGGAGGAGGTAGCCGCGGCCAGCATTAAAAAGTAATTAGACGCGGGCAGGGTCGCCGGACCTTTTCCCGCACCCCCTTTTCCCAACCTTAAGGTTTCGCCATTGGGTTTGGTTCCTAAAAAGTCCCTAGGTGAGTTTCGCCTTATTCATCATTTGTCCTACCCAGCCGGCCGATCGGTCAACGATGCGATACCTGATGACCTTTGTTCGGTCAGGTATACATCGTTCGACCATGCGCTGCGCATGGCGCGCTCGTGTGGCCCGGGTGCCTTGCTGGCCAAGTGCGACATTAGGTCAGCTTTTCGCCTCTTGCCAGTGCACCCGGGCGACTTTGAATTGCTGGGTTTTAAATTTAGAGGGGAGTATTATTTTGCTAAGGCTATGCCTTTTGGCTGCTCCATATCATGCTCGGCTTTCGAGCGTTTTAGTACCTCCCTAGAGTGGGCTTTTGTCCGCAGGTCAGGGTCCCGGTCTGTAGCCCATTACCTGGATGACTTTTTATTCGGGGGTGAACGGGGCTGGGACACGTGTGCACGTCTCCTCAATACATTTCAGACGCTAATGCAGGAACTTGGTGTCCCTTTAGCGCCCGAAAAGACCGAGGGCCCGTCGACCGAACTAGTATTCCTGGGGGTTGAGATTGATACAGTAGTACAGGCTTCTAGGTTACCGGGTGATAAGGTGTCCAGGATAGTGACCCTTATCTCGGAATTGCTGGCCAAGCGTAGGCATCCCTGAGGGAACTGCAGGTGCTACACGGGCACCTCCATTTTGCCTGCAGGGTGGTCGCACCGGGCAGGGCTTTCGCCCGGCGCTTATGCGACGCCATGGCAGGGTTATCCAGGCCCCACCACAGAGTCAGGCTTACCCGGGGTATCAGGGCAGACATGTTCGTCTGGTTGCAATTCCTGAGGGAGTTTAATGGGGTCTCATTTTGGAGGTCTGACCTCCTGGCATCCCCCAATTTCCAGATCCAGTCTGACGCCTCAGGATCCCTGGGTTATGGGATGTACTTCAATGGAAGTGGGCCTATGGTGGGTGGCCACCGGCATGGGCAGGCACAGGTCGCCTGCGGGATCTCACATACCTGGAATTTTTTCCCATTCTGGGGTTTTTGATGCTATGGGGCGAACAGTGGGCTAATTCGGTGGTGCATTTCTGGTGCGACAATGCTGCCGTTGTACACATTGTCAATGCACAGACTTCTAAATCGCCCAGAGTCATGGATCTAGTGCGCCATTTTGTGCTGCGCTGCCTGCGCCTCAACGTCTTGTTCAGGGCCAGGCATGTCCCAGGGGTTAATAACGATATTGCTGACGCTTTGTCCCGCCTGCAGATCTCCCGGTTCCGCGCCTTGGCCCCGGATGCGGAGGAATTTCCCTCGCCACTCCCGGACGAGATGTGGACTATTGGCAAGGAGAGGTGAACCGGGCGATTGGCCTGTCACTAGCGCCACGCACGCGTAAGGCGTATCAACAAGCATTCAATTCGTATAGGGCTTTTGCCACTCAATTTCACTTGCCAGAGACCTGGCCTATCCCGGTGGACCATGTTCTGCGGTTCATGGTTCACCTGCATGCACAGGGCCTTGCACCTCGCACCATAGCATCCAAGCTCTCGGCGTTGGCTTTTCTGGCCAAAGTGGGAGGTCATGTGGATACCACCTCTGACTTCCGTGTGAGACACGTTTTGGAGGGGTGGGTGCGCGAGCGCGGGCGTTGCCCGGACGACCGGCACCCTATTTCCCCAGGGGTTCTTACCCAGTTGGCCCGGGGCTGGCCAGGCCTCTGTTTTGATCATTATGAGGCAGCCCATTTTCATGCAGCCACAACGGTGGCATTTTTTGGAGCGCTCCGCGTCAGCGAACTCGTGATGCTGTCTAAGGCGGATGCAAGTGGTAGGGCACTGGAACGCGGAGATGTCTATGTTGCCAAAGACTGGGCCCAGTTGAGGATTCGCTCCTCTAAAACAGATCAGCATGGCGTAGGCAGTGGAGTAAGACTGCTACGGTGTTCTTTGGCAGACATCTGTCCGGTTGGTGCCCTACAGGAATACCTGGCACTGCGTGGCACGCACCACGGCCTGTTTTTCTGTCACCAAGATGGGTCTCCCCTTACTAAATTTCAGTTTTGGAAGGTGACAGCCGGAGCCCTCACCAGGGTGGGCCTACCAGGTGCCCGTTATGGCACACATTCGTTCCGTATGGGTGCAGCCTCTACAGCAGCTGCTTTTGGGTACTCTGGGGCTGACATACGCAGCATGGGGAGGTGGGGCTCACAATGTTTTCAGTTTTATGTGCGCCCACTCCCGCCACGAGTACCAATCCAGTCACCTTACCTCCCTTTTTCTCAATTTTCTTACAGACCCTGGGTGTCGTATTACACCGGTGACAGTATGGCTGGTGGCCCACAGCTATGTGCTCAGGGCAGCGCGTTACGCTGCGGCGACAGAGTGGACCCCGACTGGGACTGGGTGAACACGCCAGTCTCGCATGGCATGGTAAGCCTGGGATGTTATGGCGGGAGCTGCGGCCTTTCCTTTTTTCTGGCCTGGGGGCTGACCCGCCTGACATTCTAATCATACACCTGGGGGGCAATGATTTGGGCCAGGTCACCGGCTTATCGCTCAAGCATGCGATTTGCGAGGTACTCGCCTACTTGCATTATGTCTGGCCTGCCACAGCCCTGGTTTGGTCGGACATTGTTCCGCGCCACTCTTACAGAGGGGGCGTTAACCTCCTGGCTCTTGACCGAGCTAGGCGCGCGGTCAATAAGGCAGTGGCGCGGTTTCTTACCACCAGGGCTTGGGGACGGGTTAGTCATCGCCCCGATATTAGTCTACAAATTATGACTTGTATGCAGGGGATGGGGTCCATCTGTCGCGAGGAGGTATGGACCTCCTGTTGGGTGACTGGCGAGCAGGCCTGTTGACCGAGCTGACGGTCTGGGGGGGGCGTCAGGTCTTCTGTGAAGCCCCTCCGTGTGGCGGGTAGCACTGGTAAGGTAAACAGTATGACCCACAAGTATCCGGCAGGTTCGCAATTGACTGGACAACACTAGACAGGAATAAAGTAGTTAAACGTTGTCCGGTCAACGACGAACCAGGCGATGGGGTGATGATGATTGCTAACCAGCATGCATCACCCCTGTGATTTCACGGATACGCGTCAGAGGGTGGGGTCATGAGTTAAGTATTGACTACGGTCAACAATTTGTTTGTAGTTAACAAACAAATTGATACAAATTGATACATTGTAACCAATTGCCGTTGGCAATTTTGGGGTGGTACCTTACCAGTGTTACTTCGGCCTGCTTGCCTTAGGAATTATGATTGGTCGTTTTACCAATACAAATTTATAATTCGGACTAGGGCATTGAATCAATAAATGTGGCCCTTTGCTGTTATCCACTTTCAATGTTGTCTGTGTCCGTTATTGGGGGGGTGCGCCTGCAATGCAAGCGCGGCGCCAAAATGGCCGCCGCGCCCTTTGCGGGCCCCCCCCCACAGGACAGAGAATCCGGGTAGTTAGGGGCGTGGCCAGCTCCCTTATAAAAGGGGTGGCCACGAGGCAGCCGAGCTGCCATTTTGCCTCAGCGACGGAGCGGAGAAGTTTTTTCCCCTCCACCCCCTCCCTAGTTAACAGTGTGATTATGGTCGCTTCGGGGCCGGGTGGGAATTTTTGGTTGGGACCCATATTGGCTTCGGGTCCTGGCTTTTTTGCCCATCCCACACTGTTGCTATGGTTTGATATAGGGGTCTTTCTTCGTTCCTACTGTTGACTTTGGTCACATGGGCGGGTAGCACTGGTAAGGTAAACAGTATGACCCACAAGTATCCGGCAGGTTCGCAATTGACTGGACAACACTAGACAGGAATAAAGTAGTTAAACGTTGTCCGGTCAACGACGAACCAGGCGATGGGGTGATGATGATTGCTAACCAGCATGCATCACCCCTGTGATTTCACGGATACGCGTCAGAGGGTGGGGTCATGAGTTAAGTATTGACTACGGTCAACAATTTGTTTGTAGTTAACAAACAAATTGATACAAATTGATACATTGTAACCAATTGCCGTTGGCAATTTTGGGGTGGTACCTTACCAGTGTTACTTCGGCCTGCTTGCCTTAGGAATTATGATTGGTCGTTTTACCAATACAAATTTATAATTCGGACTAGGGCATTGAATCAATAAATGTGGCCCTTTGCTGTTATCCACTTTCAATGTTGTCTGTGTCCGTTATTGGGGGGGTGCGCCTGCAAATGCCCTTTCTTGGTCCTCGCCCCACTTCCATGCCTGATCCTTTTTGAGCAGTTTGTGTAGCGGTTCAGCTACTGCTGCCTTCCAGGGGAGGAAGGAGTGGTAAAAGTTGAGCAGCCCTAGGAACGACTGCAGCTCGGGCTTGGAGGTGGGGCGGGGGGCTTTCTTAATGGCGGCCACCTTGGATTTGGATGGTTTTATCCCCTCGGGAGTCACACAAAACCCTAGGAACTCAACCTCGGTCGCGAAGAAGACGCATTTGTCCTTTCGCAGTCTCAACCCCGCTTTTTCGAATATTGTCAGGACCTTCCCCAACCTCTTGGCCAATTCGACCTGACTCCCCCCGTTATTAACACGTCATCAAAATAAGGCAACACCCCCTCTAGCCCCTTCAGGAGGCGTTCCACGAGTGATTGGAAAATTCCAGGTGCCGAATTCACGCCGAACTGAAGGCGCGTCACCTGGAACGCCCCCTTATGGGTGACTATGGTCTGCGCAGCAGCTGTGGCAGGGGACACCGTGAGCTGCTGGTAGGCCTGTGCTAAGTCGAGCTTAGCGAAACACTTTCCCCCGTGTAACCTGGCCAGCAGATGGCTGACTACCGGCACCGGATACGCATTCGGGCGGATCGCCTTGTTGATGGTGCACTTGTAATCGGTGCATATGCGGACCTCCCCATTGGCCTTAAGTGCGGTTACAATTGGAGTTTCCCACTCCGCAGAAACAACAGGCACAAGGATCCCCTGGCCCACCAATTTGTCCAGTTCCGCCTCTATCTTGTCCTTGAGTGCAAACGGCACCCGGCGTGGTTTGAGTCGAATTGGGCGGACCTCTGGGTCCAGGTCGAAAGTCACTGGGGGCCCCTTGAATTTCCCCATTCCCTTTTTGAAAACTTCGGGGTGCGCCTTGCACACCTCCTGAATCGGGTCAGACCCAACGGCGTGCATCCCAACGGCGTGCACACCCCCAATAAACAACCCCAGGGGCTGGAACCATTGAGTCCCAAGGAGGCTGCAATCTCCCCCTTTTAGCACGACTAGCGGGAGGGACGCGGCGTGCTTCTTGAATTTAACCTGAAATTCTCCAACCCCCAACACTGGAATGCTGTTCCCTTGCACGTCCCGTAGTGTGGACCTCAGCGCTTTGAGCTTGGGTCGCCTGTGGGGGGCAATTCTCAAAAACTCCCTCTGGGAAATGATTGAATATGAGGACCCCGAGTCAATTTCCATGCTAATGGGGACCCCTTGAACTAGTACCTCAACAAAGTAGCGGGGGTGTCCTACGGACACGCTGAAAACTGGGCCGTCGTCCTCACTGCCGTCGGAGATGCGGCCCACGCCGTCCTGCTTCCGCGTGGCCTGAGCGCCGTCCTTGGGCCTCGTTGAGCGGTCTTGTCCCGTGGAACGGTCTGCTGAGCTTCTCCGGGTCTCGCGCCTCTTCCTGCACACCTTGGCGATGTGCCCGCGGCGGCCGCAGTTGTGGCACTCGGCCTTCCGAAACGGGCATTTTACGCGGTCATGGGCCGCTCCACAGCCGTCGCACCGCCGGCTCTCTTTCCGGACCCTCTGGACATCCTCGTCGTCGCTGCTCTCTGCGGACGACCTCGAAGCTCGCCGGGCCGCATGCACCGGAGTCTCTGCCTTGCTCGACTTCGACCGCCAGTCCTGGAGTTCTTGGACCCCGGCCTTTGTAGCTTCCGCGGCCTGTGCCGCTCTGACGACCTCCTGCAACGTGGGAGGCGGCTCTTGGTTCATTAGTGTGCGCTGGATTTCGGCGTCGTTCAGGCCGCACAGCACACAGTCCCGGAGGGTGATTTCGGCATTCTCCCATTTGCACGGGCCGGCCGCCAGCCGCAGGGCCGCCACGAATGCGGCGACCGTCTCCCCGGGCGCTTGGACTCGCCTCCAGAACGCACTCCGAGCGGGAAACATCGCCGTGGCGGGCCGGACGTGCTCACGCAGCATCTGCATGAGTTCCTTGGCCTTGAATTCGCTCACCCTCCTCGGTGCGATCAGGTCCACCAAGGTCCTTTTGGTTTCTTGTCCGAGCATCCTGGTGAAGATGGCCCTTTTCTTAGCCTCTTCCGTGACTTCGGACTCAATCAGTGCTGCCTGGAAGTCCATTTCGAAGATCTCCCAGTCGCCCGGTTTCCTGATTTCGAAACCGGCGCATGTCTTGGTCCCGTGGGCTGCCATTATCCCACCTTCGTCGCCAATTTAGTGTAAGGGACCAAAGACAACGAAACAGCCGAAGGGTTGGCTTAACACAGGTTTATTGCATGATGATCCGGAGGAACATGTGGTAATGGCGGATGGGTAGCTCAATATATACGGCTGGCTATACATTTGAATGTGGCTCGTCGACAGACTATTGGTTGCTGCCTGCGTGACGTTGTAGAAGGTCACGCCCTACTTGACTAGGTGAAGAGGTGGCGGGGAATCTTCCCGCGCTGCTGATCCAGGTGAATCTGAGCCATGAGAGCTGGATGCTCGTTATTGCCATCTAGTGGTCACTAGCTCGTGTCCCCTTATCAGGTTTACATTGATACAGCTGAAGGTTATAATGTTGCACACAGAAAGGTTACATTGTTACCACATGGCTAAGGTACATTGTTAAAGGCACAGCTTTACAGAACACAACAACGACAGAGTGAGTTTCCATTGTCTGTCCCAGCTCCTGCTAACCTAGCAGTTCGAAAGCAAAAAATGCAAGAACTGTAGATAAATATGGACCACTTTGGTGGGAAGGTAAACAGGACCGCGTATCTAGTTGTACCTGCCATATATTCATGAAAACGTCTGCAAACGCAGAGAGCACTGGCTCTTTGACTATAAACAAAGATGAGCACTGAACCCTAGAGTCAGATATGACTGGCTTTCAAGCAAGGGAAACCTTTACCTAAACTTTTGGCATAGTACTGGCCAGGGTCTATCATCTTAACAATGATGCTCGTGTAGTTACTTCCCCTCTACTACCTCCAAACCGCTTACCAGGGGACCCTTGCCGATTTTCCTAGCAACTAACTGCCCTCCAGGTATTTGAAATAATTCTTTCCTCAGCTGCTCACAATTGCAGCCAAGGCTTGGCCAGTCTGGGCTGATAAGAACTGTACCTGTAGGTAGTCGTGTATTGCACAATTGCACTGGTTGCATTCAAAGTCACACGTCACCATTTTGGTTCTAGGAGATCTTTATTCACACATCTTAACCATCTTATTCTCATTCTCAACCACCTGTTTCACATTTGTGTTCCCACCAGTACTTTGAGGATGGTATTCCCTAGTTCTTGCACAGATTCCAATGCATACCTGTCAAGTTTCGGGAAATTTCTGTCAAACCCCCATATTTTACACTCTTTCCCGCCGTCATCTCCTATTAATTAGACTGCAAATAGATTGGAGTTAGACTAGAAGCCAGCAAAGGATAAGCATAGCTGTCCAGTTTCCTGTTTTGGCCGGGAAATTTCCCTTATTTGCCAGAAATTTCCCGAAACTTGACAGGTATGTTCCAATGTGACATTACTGCAACTTGATTATGACATCCTTTGTATTCAGCCTGTGTGTTCTTACTGCATCCACTGATAATGGGATCCACTGTTTCATCTATCTCTTTTCACAGCCTATACTTACCATTATTTCCAATTTTTAAACTTTTATTATTTTGGTCCGTAGTATTCGTTTTTGGGCAGCAAATGTAAGTCATTCTGTCTCCTTTTTTAGGTTATCAAGTTTTAGCCATATCCAATTATCAGTCCTATCCACTTTACTCTCAATATTTTAATATATTGAGCATGTAATGGATTATTATTATTATTATTATTATTATTATTATTATTATTATTATTATTATTATTATTATTATTATTATTATTATTATTATTATTATTATTATTATTATTATTATTATTATTATTATTATTATTATTATTATTATATCAATGAATTGTAAAACTGAAATTGTGTAGTAAAAGTTGAATGAACAGTACATGGAAGAAAATGGTTAACCATGTAAATTGGCAGAAAGTGCTCAAGAAATGATCTCTAGTGTGAGGAAAGGGGTATTTAAAAACTGCAGGAGGAAGAGAGAGGGAAAATAGAGAGAGAGACCATGCATCAGTGTAAGGTTTCAAAAACAATAGTTAAGATGGAATTGTTGATTTCCATCAAGCCCCATTATTCAGTTATAAATACTTGCTGATATTTTAGTGCTCAAAAGTCTAAAAAATTTCTCTGAAATAATGTCTTCTTCCTATTTTGTCAAAACTCCTTAATCTCTTCCTGTGAGTCAAGGAGGAAGAATAAGGGGCAATGATCAATACAACTGAAGCGGAAATCAAGTGACAGATGGTCTATGGAAGAAGCTCTGTTTTCTTATACTGTTCTGGGGTGTAGGGCAAAGAAGTGCAACTCCTTCCTCACTGCAGAGATCCAACAAAGATGGTAACTCTAGGAAGCTCTTGTTTACATTTAAAGCCTTGTTGTTCAGTTGCACAGTCGATTCTGACCCTTTGTGACCCCATCGACCACTGGCTTCCATGCACCTCTGTCCTCCACCATCTTCCTTAACCCACCCAGCTCTGTGCCCATTGCATCTATAATACCATCTAGCCATCTCATTTTTGGCCGCCCCCTTCTTCTTTTGCCTTCCACCTTTCCCAGTTTTGAGAGTCCCCTATTTGTTCTCTTTGCTGTCTAGAGTAATCTCAAAACTCTCCTATAACACCACATTTAAAGCCTACATGGCTGTTAAAGGTTCTTGAAACCGTTGTTTCTCAATTATGTATCAGTACTAGTTTTTAAAGGGGTTGTTAGGTTTCATATGATAATCAGTTTGAATGGAAATAACTCCATTCAAGAAGATGACAAGCCAAAGAGAAGCTGGTCTCTCAGTGGAAGGAATGGGCCTTCAGGTGGGATGTCTGGTGATAAAGAGAGTTTAAGAAGGAAAGGGGTAAAATCACATTTGCTCCCAGCCAGACTGCTGGAGAGACTCTCATAGATCTGAGGTGTTCTGTGAAGCAGAATACTATACAGCTGTCAAAGTAAGGAGCACATAGTATAATGAAACCTCTACTAATAAGTCACAGTAATAGCTATAACTCTCCTAATACATCATTGAAAACTCTTCACCACTTGGCTAGTCATATTAAATTGTTAAAATAGTAGCAAAAAAATGTTGAGAGGATCTTTTCATTTTGTTCCCAATCCTTTGCCAAACTTCAGATAAGAAATCTATGTTCAACTGGATTACAACGGTTCTATGGTTCTATTCCACCTATAAGCTTGAAGGAGACACATGAGAAGGGGGAGCATTCTACCTTGGTCTTCCTCCAACCTCATTTAGGTAGCTCTCCCTTCCTTGGAGATCAATAGTAAGATAAAGAACATCTGTGTGCAATTACCAAATACTACTCGAATAGAACTCAGAAATGCATAGAAATGCAGCACAACATGAAGGAAAGTACACAAGGATGAACTTTGGGAGCATACACTTTTCCAGGGTTCAGAGATCCAGGCAAAAGATCAGTCTAGCCTGCAATCCCATTGCTTTAAGGGAAAAAAGTAAGACAAAATTCTAGATCCCACTAAGAATATATATAGATTTTCCAATACTGGCATACCTAATATCCAGATCTTACAAGATTTGCTGGAACCAATCAGAAACAGAACAAGATTTGCTGGAGCCAATCAGAAACAGAGCATAACAAGCAAGAGTCTAATGTTGCAAATCTTCTCTAGAACAGAGAAAGTATACTTGTTTAGTGAACTGGAGTTTTTGGAGTGGTAGCCATATTAGTCTGTGCAGACATATCAGACAAGAAACAAAGCAAAACAAAATGAAAATGAAAAAATGCATCTTAAGATGGACAGGAAGTGGACTAGCTCACATTAAAGAGAAATTGCTAGACTAAGATCCAAAGAGAGACAGCAGAAATAAAATACATCCATCGTACACCCATCACAGAGGCTTAAATATTAGCCAAAGGTTTCTGGGACATTACCAAATTTGATACACAGATTGCTATTTGCCAGTATGGCGAACCTTTCAGAGACCAAGTGCCCAAATTGCAACCCAAAACCCACTTATTTATTGCAAAGTGCCAACACAGCAACTGGAGAGGGAAGAAACTCTCCCATTGGGCTGCTGGGTAGAGAGGCAGGGCAAACTCTTTGCTGAGGGAGTGAGGAAGCGCTCCCATTGGGCTGCTGGGCAGAGAGGTGAGGCAAACTCTGTGCTGGGACAACTGCATGGCTGCCCACAGAGAGAGCTCCGAGTGCCACCTCTGTCACGCGTACCATAGGTTTGCCACCACTGCTATATGCTACTAGATTTTTTATATACTATATTTTGGTGTATTATACCACCTTCCTGCAAATTTTTCTTACAACATGAACACAACAGAATGTGCCCACACAAGTAAAGAAGTCAATCAGTAAGAGGGCAACCAGAAATAAGTCAACTAGAAAGAGGTTAAACTCATTAGCATATGCTTTGCTTGACAACTTCACACTTTTGAGATTGAAAGGGGGACATTTAAAACTAATCTGAATAATCTATTGTTACTGCTAGCTTTAGGAAGCTGTATTGATATGTGTGCTTGTCTGTCATTCTGCTTGATTACTCATTGCTTTGTGATCCTTTTTTCCTTGTGACATCTTGACTCCTGCATCTGGTGTATATAAACCATGCCTGGAAATTTTACTCCTTGTCTGAAGAAGTGGACTTGATCCACAAAAGCGAACAGTAAAAATATAGCAGTTAATCTTTAAAGTGCTACAGTGTTGTTGTTGTTTCTGTTTTCTGATATGCCTGAACCACAGCCTAACACAGCTACTATTCCATAAAATATAAGAGTTAGTCTTTAAGGTGCAAAAACATTTTTTGTCTTTTTTTTGTGTTTTTGCTTTTTTTTTTTTGTTTCTTGTCTGATTTGTCTAATGAAGACAGGAGTTGTACTGTGTATGACAGAAAGGTTTGTGCATCCTTGTGTGACATGCTAAAGAAGTACCTGTCCCAGGGTATATTTAATTAAATGGTAAGTGTACACACATTCATACACACACATAATGCACATGCTTGTGCAGACGTGTGCACACACCCTCCATCCTTCTATATCTGGCTGTAAATAACAAATTATCAGGTGGGATAGTGATATATGTCTAGACTAAGCTTGTGATGAGAATTTGTACTGCAGCCTGCAAAACAATGTGGTAACCATAAGCAGTTAAGTACCATAGTGATACTTCTATTTTTAGCAGTTTTAGTAGGCTGTAACTGTTACAGAGTAAGTTTTCAGCAATAGTCTCTTTCCAAGATAGGCATTATTATTCTGAGTGTCTTGTGCTTCCATACAGTTGCACATCCTCTAATGTAAACCTTTAAGCAGTATGAATTATGATTGATGGCATGGCATACCAACAAATAAAAATCATTATTCTGTGCATTTCTCTTGTTAGCAGAGAAGAAAATTATACTGTGAATTACACTGCAGGCATCTTAGTTTTTGCTCAGGGGAAACTAAATTTCAGCTCAGTAGTCCTTATACTTTTTAATTATTTTTTCCTTTGTACGTCAGATTAAGTTTATAATGGATTCGTTGAACAATATAGGGAGGCACAAGGGGATGATTTAAATACCTGCAATTTCCATTGTTATTCATCAAGGACTTTTTAAGGTTTCCAACTTGCAAATATACAATGCAGGGTAATCATATTCCCAGTTTAAATAATTTGAAAGTCTTAGAAGTTTTCTTGTACAAATTTGGAATATTGGAGTGATCATTTCAAACATACTTTATGCATTACTTTCCCTACAGATACAAATATTAGTTGAATTTTTTGGAATAGTCTATGGTTCAGGCATATCAGGGGGAAAACACACACAAAAATAAAAACAAAAACACTGCAGCACTTTAAAGACTAACTGCTATATTTTTAATGTGAACTTTTGTGGATCAAGTCCACTTCTTCAGACAAAGGAGTAAAACTTCCAGGCATGGTTTATATACATGTGCTCCATTGCCTGGGGATTTTGTTAATATTGAATATATTTTTGATGCTATGTAATTATGTATTATTTGATATACTGATACTACGCTTTTTTGAATTTGATACTGTATTATTGTCGATTATTGGTGTAATTATATCTGTGTTACTGTATTTATATATGTTGTAAGCTGCTTTGAGTGGCACTTATGCCAGGAAAGCGGGATAGAAATAAAACTTTATTATTATTATTATTATTATTATTATTATTATTATTATTATTATTATTATTATTATTATTATTATTATTATTATTATTATTATTATTATTATTATTATTATTATTATTATTATTATTATTATTATTATTATTATTATTATTATTATTTCACCAGATGCAGGGGTCAAGATTTCACAAGGCAACTGGATCACAAAGCAATGAGGTAAAGAGTAATCAAGTAGAATGACAGACAAGCATGCATATCAATACAGCTTCCTACAGCTAGCAGTAACAAATGATTATTCAGATTAGTTTTAAATGTCCCCCTTTCAATCTTAAAAGTATGAAGTTGTCAAGCAAAGCATATGCTAATGAGTTGGGATCCAAAGTAGGGAGGTTCTAACAGTTGTGTGTCTTGAACCAAAGTTTCCAGCTGCCAGTCTCCAGTGCATGATCTATTCTGGAGTGTCCACTTGCACAACACCAAAGAGGAAAGTGAAAGAGAGTAGCAATTTGCATTGTGAATAGTGGTTTATATGCCAGTTTCAAAAATTGAAATGATTTTCATAATTTAATGAGAAGCATAATACATTTTGGGGACTGCAGTGGCTTAGTGGTTAAGACACTGAACTTGACAACTGGAAGGTCAGCAGTTTGAGACCCAAGTGATGCACAATGGAGTGAGCTCCCATCTGTCCCAGGTCCTGTCAACCTAGCAGTTTGAAAGCAAGGAATTGCAAGTAAATAAATAGGTACCTCTTCAGTGTCTACTCATGCTTGCCACATGTCCATGGAAAAGTCTGCAAGTGCAGACAGCATTGGCTCTTTGGCTATAAATAGAGATGAGCACTGAACTCTAGAGTAAGATACAACTGGCTTTTATTCAAGAGTGAACTTTACCTTTACCTATAATACATTTCACTCAAATAGAAAGACTGCAACTAGATACTTTTAATGGGTTTTTACGGGATTGTCTTTTTAATTATTTTATAGGGTCTGCAGTGGCTCAAGTAGCTAAGACGCTGACTGGGAAGCGGAAGGTCAGCAGTTCGATTCCCGAGTACTGCAGGACGGAATGAGCTTTCGTCTTTGTCCCAGCTCCTGCCAACCTAGCAGTTCGAAAGCAAGAAATTGCAAGTAGATAAATAGGGACCACTTCAGTGGGAAGGTAACAGTGTTCCGTGCGCTCCGGTGTCTAGTCATGCCTGCCACATGACCACGGAAATGTCTGCAGAAGCAGACAGCACTGGCTCTTCGACTTAGAAACAGAGATGAGTACTGCACTCTAGAGTCGGATACGACTGGCTTTCGAGCAAGGGAAACCTTTACCTTTACCTTAGGATCGTTTTATATGTTTTATACTTGTTGTGAGCTGCCCAGAGCCACCCTAGGGCGAGGGGGTGGCATATAAATTTAAATAAATAAATAACTTGTGTGCCAGCTGAAACTGTTGTCCAAATGCCTTCTGTATTTGGGAATCTTCAAGGACTCATTTCTTCGTCTTTGTGTTTCTTTATCTCCCAATCATATTTGGATTGAACAGATCTTCAAGGGGTGGGGAGAATATTTGAAAAAAAGAGTCTGTCCTATGACAGCCTTTCAAATGGAGGAGTGTCCTTCCTAAAAGAAAACATAGGGCCACTAGACCTGCCCCACAGTGCCCTTGCTCTTCAAAAGATTACGACAGCAAACTAAGCCTTTTTGGGTACAAGGCTTCTGTTAGGCCTGTGATGGCGAACCTTGGTACTCCCAATGTTCTTGGACTTCAATTCCCAGAAGCCCAAGCACCCTGTGAATCCACATGAAGAAAGCTTCCATGAGTGACAAGAGCAGCACAGGCTGGATGAATCACAGTAAAGCCCTTAGTGTGGATTCACAGGGTACTTGGGCTTCTGGGAATTGAAGTCCAAGAATATCTGGCGTGCCAAGGTTTGCCATAACAGTGTTAGGACAAGGATGAACAAGCCATTTCTTTACCAATTGGATCACCGCACATCATACTAGTTGCACAAACACCCCCCAAAAGCTGGAAGTGGCCAAAATCTGCCCCCAGTTTTATACCAATTTATTGTGTTTTGTTTTGACTTGGTTATTGTAAGGGCAAGGCACAAGCAGGCAACACCTTGTTGTAAAAGACAGGCCAACTCTTAGAGCAATGATGTGTTGACTTGTAGCTTCTGGTAATTGAAATCCAAGAACACCTGGAGTGCCAAAGTTCACCATCATGGTCTTAGAGGCATTTTTCACCAGAAGGTTTTTTGTTTTTGCTTTGTGGTGTTTTTTGTTTTGTTTTGTGTTTTTGTTTTGTGGAAGAGGAAATAGGAGGCATGCAGGAGCACAAAAATGGGTGGCTATGTGTTTTCATTCCTGGCCATCTCCATATAGCTCTAGCCTGAAACTCATCCTCTGGCCTCAGAAGCTTAATATTATCAGCTGCTAGAAGACAATTACATATTTTTAAAGAATTTTGACTTTTTGTTTTAAGTTCTATACTGTTTTTTTGGTGCAACTATACTGGAAAACCACATAAAAGCAAGTCAGTTTTGCTGTAGCTTATTTACTCACAGCCTATTTATGGTTCTGTGAAGGGTTTAAAAAAATAAAATGATGATGATGATGATGATGAAGTACAAATGCCTATTTAATCAAAAGCTGTTAGAGCACACTGATCAGACAAGAGATTTGGAAGTTACTGCCAAATAATACTCTTCATCCCCAAACTCAATATACAGCTGCTGTGATTAAGCTCAAACAAGATAGTGAGTTGTATAATGAGAGAAAGACTCTAAATTATTAAGCACACTTATACTGTCTGAGGACATACAACCTTGCTAGCCACAGTGCTTTGGAAAAGAAAGTGATATATATGAAATTAATGCATCTTATAATAGACAAAAAGACTGGCAGACTATAAAAATTAATTAATTGGAGAAAAATAAATGAGTCATGTTCAAAGAGCATAATGTAGAATAGGAAGGCCCAATGTATGCAAGGGACAATGTTAAGAACAAAAGAACTTCACGAGATTGAATGTGGGATTCACGTGATATTAGTTTCAGAACAAATGGAAACCTAAATGCAAGCAATGGCAAAAAATTAAATGGAAGCAGAATTCAAACAAAGAATAGAAATTTAAATTTGGGGGGTGGGGGTTGATAGAAGCAATTGGATAATGAAACAAAATAGATTTTATGACTCTGCAACAATATTATTTCATGCAGTGAATGGTTTTTTTGTAGTTTATTGTTGATTATTTGTAATGCTGTAGTACATGTTTTAAATAAAAATAATATTGAAAGTCATTAAAATAATGGAAATGAACAAAACAAATAAGCCAAAGTGAACACACACACACTACCTTTTCATCTAGGATGTAGGAAAGTTACTTTTTTGGACTACATGTTCCCAAATCCCCTATCCAGCGTGTCCCCTATCCTTTCTGTCTGGTCAAATCAGGGAACTATAGTCCTCCAGTCCTACCGAACACTTGCCTGGTTCACAGCATAGCAATTTCCCCAAGCTACAAATTCTGAGTTGCAGAGCAGTTGTATTATATCATCCCATCATCATTGATTGTGGGACAAGATAGAATTCTAGTCAGAGTTATTTTTATAATTCTTCCTTTTGCTATAAAGAAAAATCAGAACCAGTTGACTCAGAAAATGTGATTAGTCTTTTTTTAACATTTGACTCATTATCTGAACTGCCTAAAAATGCTGCTTTTGCAACATAATAACAGCTGCATAGCATCTGTGTTCAGCAAAAGAAAAAGAAAGAAAGAAAGGAAAGAATGATCCTTGCACAGTTGTAATAATTAGCTTTTGACAATAATTAGCTTTTGACAATAACTGATATATTTTCTATTCTGCCTTGCCTGAACTAATAGCAGGTTGGAGCCATAACAACAAGCTCATGAACAACACATTACATCTTTAATTATATTGCCCCACAGGAAAAATCTGTCACAATAGTTCCTAAAAAGATTGCTTCTCGAGAAATCTGAACAACTTGCTGCTTGAGAATTTGTAGATGTACAGAACTTTGGATCAAACCTAAGAGAGCTACGTAATGCAAGAAAATGATCTCTTGATCAGGGTGCAAGTACTCTGAAATAGATTTGCCAGTCTACATTGTTGCACTTCCAGATTTTACTGCAAAATTTAATAATAAATAAAAACCCTCCAAAACATTTTTGCTCTACATGCAATCCACTTGTGTGGATTGACACAAAGGAGAACTGTAAGTCACAAGTAACTCAAGTCTTATTGTTATCAGTGATTCCATTTTCCATGGTATTGCTAGCTCTGAGTTTAATTCTTAATGAATTCATTCAAGGAGTTGTTGAATCTGGGATTTCTACATTATTACAAAATGACATGCCTAGGTTGGCAGGAGCTGGGACAAAGACGGGAGCTCATTCCGTCCTGCAGTACTCAGGAATCAAACTGCTGACATTCCGCCACCCAGTCAGCGTCTTAGCCACTTGAGCCATTGCAGTGTTCCATGCACTCCGGTGTTTAGTCATGCCTGCCACATGACCATGGAAATGTCTGCAGAAGCAGACAGCGCTGGCTCTTCAGCTTTGAAAAGGAGATAAGCACTGAACCTTAGAGTCAGATATGACTGGCTTTCAAGCAAGGGAAACCTTTACCTTTACTTTAATCTGAGATTTGTTTGCATCTTTTTTCTGTTCCAAGTAGGCATGTTTCAACTTTAACATAGCAGTTGTAAGATAAATAAATATGTTTTACAAATATGTTTTACAAATTAAAAATCAGTTTTCTTGACTCTTAGTCCCATCACATTTTTTCAATAATGATTGTGGAGGGAAGTAGGTGGAAAACAGGATAGCATACAACTGCACTTATTAAGATCATTGCTATACAGTAATACCTCATATAAAGTCCGCTTCATACAACATCGAATTCATACAACATTGCCTAATTTCTTGAAAAAGGTTACCTCATACAAAGTCACTCGATAGGGCAGTATAAGAGACAGGACACATGCGTGCATTGCTCTTGTGGGTTTTGCACAAGGCAAAGAGTGTTTAGGAGTGGTTTTGAGCATGATTTTGGATTTTTTTGGATTTTTCATCAGAATTTTTAGAAGCATTCCTGGGATTTTTACAGCATTCTTCAGGTTCTTGGACAATAAGGGTTGTTTGACATGTTTTTGTAATGTATTTAGCCTTTAGACAATGATTTCTTAAAGTTCTGTCAGTTTCCTGCCTGTTTCCTTGACTTTGCCCTGAAATCTGTGCTGTTACAGTACAATGTATCTCTATGGAAACGACGTTGTACGAGGCATCGCAGCAAGGATTTGGACGTTGTATGAAGCATCGCGGCTAGGATTTTGCATGCCTCATACAAAGTCCAAATCCGTATAAAGTCCACACTTGTGGAACCAAGTTTGGACGTTGTATGAGGTATCACTGTACTACATAATCAATTTCTTTAGAAGACTCTACAGCTCCATTTAGAATTTTCTGATGGTACTTTTGGTGGTACTTTGGCTTCTTTTTCCAACTGCAAAGTAACTTTAATAAAGGTGAATCCCATTACTGATTCCCATTAGTGGCTCAAAATTTACTGTTTAAAGAATTTTAAAACTTTTAAAGTAATTTGACAGCAGTTTTCCAGGTTTTATGCTTTGCTTTTTTCAGGTTTTATGCTATGCTTTTTTTGTCCCACCCCGCCCCCTTCCACCAGGTGGGGAGGATAAAAGGGAGCTCCTGAGGCCAGGTGAGCCCCGAAGACGCCGCTGCAGATGCTGCCACAAATGCTCCACACCATTGGTCCTGGGGAGTGGAGGCAGGTGGGAGCCACCACAGACCACCATTGCGGGCACTTGAGACCCCCCTTCCCCCATGCCATTGGTAAGGACTTGGACTTGGAATTTGGTGGCAGGGGTCCATCGCTCCCGTTACTCTCCATCTTAGTTTTTTTGGGGGGGTGATGGGGTGAGTGTCACGTGTTTTTCTGTCAGTGGGGTGATTATCGATTATTGTATTTTATTGTTATTGTATGGTATTGTATTTTATATTGTGCTTTTTTGTATTATTTGACCTGTGAGTGTAATTGTATTATTGCTATTCCTTTCTATGATTTTGATATTTTTTGTTGTAAAGTATATTGTGAATTGTATTATTATTGTTGTTTTATCTTATCATATTTTTGCTTTTTTATATTCTCATGTATATTTCATGTATTATTGTTTATTGCATATCATGTTTGTATATTGTATTTACTTTTGTTTGGAAGCCACCTTGAGTCGCACTTGTGCGAGTAAGGCGGGGCACAAATTTAATAAATAAATAAATAAATAAATAAATAAATAATGTTTCCGTGGTTCAATACTGGCCACTAGAGAGAACCAGAGAGTATTTCCCTGTGTTTTCCTAGCCTTTTCATATCAAGAACAAAATGTGCTAACAATATATAGCATAACAAATCACTTGTTCCTTGGGAGCAACAGCGAGGATAACAGCAAAGTAATGAGGAATTGAATGAGTTTCTTTTTAAATGCAACATTAGAAACTCTAGAAAATATTGTAAGGAAGAAGGAATGAGCTCTTCTCCTTGTATTTGTTCTAATATAGACCTGAGTCCTTATTATTCAGCTGCTCCCCTTGGGAAGAAAAAGAGTAACAAGTTTAAAATATGCTTTTAAAAACAGACAATGAATATAGCATTCCACTCAACTCTGAGAAGCCTGACATTATAGTGTTGTAACATTCTATTTGGTACTATTCCTTAAACTTCAGGCTTGTCACAGTACTTCTGCTTTTGTATCCTAATTACCACTGTTGACATCGATTTAAACATTGGAACTACACAACCTACAACTATGCACACATTTCCCCCACTCCAGTCACTTTGGGTCTGTAATGTGTTGTCCTCCAATGTGTTTCCTGGACCAGAGGTATGTCACATTTATATTTACTACATATGTCTGCTAGTAGAATATTCTTATTACTAGAATGTCCCCCAAACCAGCTCCCAAATTAACAGGGCAGTTGCACTCTTAGAGTGAGGAAATGTCTACCTATCCTGAAGCCTTAAAAATAAGAATATTCCCAAAGAGGGGGAGACTTTGCCATACACATGTGGCCACTTACATTTGTGAGTTACAACTAGAGTAGACATTAATGTGACTTGTAAAATCAACACTGATATAACTTCCATTCATTCAGTGGACCTACTTTGGATGGAACAAACAACAGGGTTTAGCTCTTCAACATTCAAAAGGCCAGGTCTATTGATCTTTTATAGCAAAAGCAAGTAGAAACCATATGACACTGTATGATCTAACATTGTGTGGGCCTATTTTTTAAAATTTAATATCAGCTACATCTGAGAGGTTCCAGTCCAGCAATATTATGCCACAACAAAGAAATAGACTTTAAGGAGCCACAAGATTTTTCCATATTGTTGTTCTCAGCAGAGTTGAGAAAATATGTTTCAAAATTACTAATGAAAAGAAACCGCCAGCAATGACTGAAGTGTTTTGTATTACCAGTATTGAAAAATATGCAGCAGGGCAGGGAGAAGAATTTGCATGGTAAATTCTTTTAGTCCTGTGTATTAACTTTGAGGCTCAAATCCTCTCTGTGAAAAACAACTGATTCATACCAAAGGCTTAACAAAATCAGAATGAGTAGTTTAAAAGATAAGTTATGGCTAAATCTTCAAACTGAAGATTCAGTTATACATTTTTTTTTAAATGTGAAGAAAATGTTCCCTAGAACTCTCTGTTATAAAACAGTGAGAATTACATGAAAGATTTGTTTTATCAGACTCCGATTAGTGGAAGATATCCCTGGGAAGCATGTTTTAAAAATGACTGGTGTGAATTAATTCTGCAGAGGCTATATAATACTAGGGAAGAACAGTTGACTTCTTTGCGTCTCACAAATGCAGACGAATTACAATAATTGTAGCAAATTTATTACGTTAATGGCATTACTGGAAGTACTGTGAGAACATGAAACTGAGCAAGTCATTTCAACCTCTTTTTTGAGGGGGGAAAACCCTGAAAATGTGGAAAATGTTGGGCTATAATAGGGATTCTCAACCTGCAGCCCCTGGACCAGATGCGACCTGTGGCACCATTTCATGCAGCCCCCAACTGCCGCCACCACACCAGGAAGTGCCATGTGGTGGAGGAAGGGCAAAATGGTCATCCACCCCCCAAAGCTATCAGATGGAGTGTGACCTGGTCCCTGGCTTTAAAAGGTTGAGAATTCCTGGGCTATAGCCTGAAACAGCATCATCAGCTTTGGGAATGTGGTGGATGTTCAGTCTTTAAGAAAAACTCCTTTCAGCTTCCTTGCTTTCCTGCCTTCCACCTCCCCCACTACCAGGAGCTGTGATCATGGAGTAATATGTATGCAGGGTGTAGATAGGATGGCCAGGGAAGAGGATGCTATGATCCCCAGCTTGGTTTGGAAGAAAGCAGGAGGGCATGCCCGTATGTATTCCCCCAAACCAAGCCACGGATCTGATGCTGTGATCCCCAGCTTGGTTTGGGAGAAGGCAGGCGGGCGCACTCACTCCCCGGCTTCCCCCAAAGGAAGCTGCCTTTTTTAATGGTGTGCAATAAATGTATCACATAATGTTAAAAATCGGATAACCCTAAGACTCGTGGAACCAAGTTTTAGTGTTAACTGGGGTACTACTGTATAGTTATATTTGGCAACCCAAAGCACTGATTACAATAGTTTGACAGAGTGAGTGGGTGGAAGGGCATCTCCCTGCACCAATTTTAATCCCCCATTGCAAGAATGGCAGACTATAAATGCAACAAATGAATAATAAAATAGTAAATAAGTAGCTCAAAATTCCTGCCTCCACAACATCCACCATAAGAGGAAAAGAGTGAAGAGAACCTTCTTCTTCTTCTTCTTAATGTGCCATATCCAGTTCTGAATATTGGCTAGCATCATAGTGATCGGCCATGAAAATTATCCTCAGAACAACGTAATGCAGTGGCCTTCCATTTGTCTTCCGCATCGCAGCATGACACCAATACTACTGATCCAGATCCATGAGTCACTTTCTGGTCCTGAGCCTTTTTGGCACACAAAGTCCCATACCTGTCAAGTTTCAGGAAATTTCTGTCAATCCCCTGTATTTTACACTCTTTCCTGCCGTCATCCCATATTAGTTAGACTGCAAATTAGACTGGAGTTAGACTGGAGGCCAGCACAGGATAAGCATAGCTGTCCAGTTTCCCGTTTTGGCCAGGAAATTTCCCTTATTTGACAGAAATGTCCCAAAACGTGACAGGTATGTCCTCCTCAGCCCCAGGTCAGTATTGGTGAAGCTGCTGCCCTCCATCAAGATGGATTTAAGTGGAATTTAAACCACTTGGGGACCATCACCCTTCCCTGTGGACTTCACCACTCACAGCCATTAGTCCTCAGGATTGTCAGGTTAGTTAACTACTGCCTGACAATTGGCATTGAGTCACTGGCAATATGGTCTACTCTATTACCATAGCAGAATAACCTGGCCAGATGAACAAAGAGAACTACATTCTCTAAATCAATGAATTGTTTCTTCATAAAACCAGCTCCTTTTCTAGAAGCCTGGTTCCAGGGGTACCTCATTAGAATCAGGATGGGAAGCGTGGTCTCCAAGTTTATCTCTTTCAGAACACAGGCAACCTCAGAGCTCATGCCTTAGTTCTGCAATCTATCAAAACTGCAGCAAATTTCTTCTAATAACAATAAGGACATAGCAATCACACTGGATAAAGGCTGAAAGTAGCATTTATCTGTATATTTACCATCCTATTACAATAATTACTGTTCACCTTTCTTTCTTTTTGATATGACATCTACATCTACAATGACAATTGTATCCTTTGTTTCTTTTTCTTTTATTTTGCATAATTCTGTGTCTAACAGCAAAGGTTTGATATGTGAGCTTTGACTCATTTTATGAAAGAAAAAGCTGTCATTAATATGATTTACCATTAGATGTAATAATATTTATTTTAATTTTTAAGGAATAAATTTAAGGCCATATAATGAGTACATTTGAGTCCATTTTTAAAGTAGAAATGTAGACTTTTGTTGTGATACACAAGATATTTCACTATTTGTCAAAACAAATTAATTCATATCTGAGAAAGGATAAAAGAAAGGCAGCATAAGAAGCTTTGTATTGTTTTTAAATGAAAATAAAATAAGCTGTTCTGGTTATTTCAGTTCATAATTTAGTAAAGAATATAGTCAAATTGGCAAAATTTATGCTTTTAGGATACCTGTATTTTAAATTTACTGTGATTATATGGAACAGATGATGTTGATGAAGGTTGTGTTTGTGGTAATGACAATAGTGATAACAATGAAACAGTGTTTAGTTTGCTATGCACTTCTCCTATTTCTTTCATTTTCTCAAAAGTTTCTCAGTGTTTTGTGGCCCATACTTTCCCAAATCTCTTCTCCACTGGTTTGGTGTCAGCCTCAACCCGTAAAACAGAAACCAAACCAAACTAAGAGGATGGTCTCTTCGTAACCCAATTGAACTGCACTCCTTGCATGACAGGTAATTTAGTTCCATCAGACTCTGAAGAACATTCAAGTAGAGATGGAGCTGCATTCGGTGTACACTGTAACTCCATCTTGGGTGAAAACCTTAACAGAGCGTTGGGGAAGCCAAAAGCAATGATATCAGGTGGCTAGACTCCATTGTAATTCTGGACTCCTAGCAGGGATGCCAAAGGCAGAATGGTGAAAGCCAAGACAGCAGGCTGAAATGCATCCACCCTCTTCAGGATTTATGGTCACATCAGCAGAGGACTGCAGTGGCTCAAGTGGTTAAGATGTTGACTGGGAGGTGGAAGGTCAGCAGTTCAAAACCCAAGTACTGCATGACCGAATGAGAGCCCATCTCAGTCCTAGTTCCTGCCAACATAGCAGTTTGAAAGCAAGAAATTAGAAGTAGATAAATAGGTACCACTTCGGTGGGAAGGTAAACAGTGTTTCATGCACTAGTCATGCCTGCCACATGTCCATGGAAACATCTGCAAATGCAGAGAATGCTGGCTCTTCAGCTATAAACAGAGATGAGCACTGAACCCTAGAGCGGGATACGGCTGACTTTTGAGCAAGAGTGACCTTTACAGCAGAGGAAAATGGACAGTTCCAGGAATGATGAAGGCAGATGAACCCCTGGAAGACAGCTATCATGAAGCAGAAGTAGTGGAAGGTGACTTTGGCAGGGACTCTTTCATTGACAATGGCGGTGAAGCTCAAGCTAACTTTTGTTAGTACTGCACAATGACAAACCACTTCTGAATATTTCACACCTTGAAAATCCTAGATGAGACACTCCACAGTTTAAAATCCCACTAAAGTAGTTCATACTTCCTAGAGGGAAAAAAAAGAAATGATTTAAGTAGCGTATCCCCAGGCATTTATGACCATGCTGGCTCTGTGGTTCCGGGGTTGTGGTCCCAATAGTTTACCACTTCTGCTTATCTAAGCACAATTATCCCAATAAGATAATTCTGAGTACATCCCTAAATATGGAATGCATTCATTGTAAAAAATATATATGTATGTGTTAGGAAAGTCTGTGCACAAAAAGATAGCTAACAAAATGCAAATATGCAAAAGGCATACTGCATTTCTGGAAAAATACATACAGTATAAAAATTAAAATTCACCAGCTGATCCAAATATTGGTCAGAACAGATTCAGGACTGAAAACTTACAGCACAAATACTGATCACAAATGCATGGCTTTTATCTATTTCTGAATTCAAACACCTCATTTAAAAAGCTGGATAAGTAGTGGAGGCTGAAATGCTTGCTTTCATGTTAGCTATTTAAAAAGCAACAACCCACTGCTTGTATTATGTCTCACATTTTCTTCTGCTACTTTTTCTGCAGACCATTAGTTTTGTATTACTCCATATGCTGCAGTTAGTCATATCTATAAAGACCTTCTCTTTTGATAGCAAGTCTTCTTAGAAATGCTCTGGGTTGGGGAAAGCCCTGGGAGAGGATGGATGGAATCTGTTCTGACCAATATTTGGATCAGCTGGTGAATTTTATAAGGAATTTAAAGATGTTGTGGTACCAAAGTTGGTAAAGTTATATAACTATATATTAGACGGTGGACAAATTCCGACTTCATGGTATAGGACCACGATCGTTCTGCTGCCAAAATTGGGAAAGAATTTGGAAAAAGTGGAATCTTATAGACCAATTTCTCTTATAAATCAAGATGCTAAGATCTTCACAGCAATATTGGCTAATCGGTTAAATAAATTTATGGGTGAATATATAAATGCAGATCAAGTAGGATTTTTAAAAGGGAGACACATGGCTGATTTGACTAGGAGAGTGTTAGATCTAATTGATAATGTAAACCAAACGAATGAAAAGGTGGGCTTAATTTCTTTGGACATTTTTAAGGCATTTGACTCTTTACAATGGTCTTCGATTAAGGAAATTGTTAAAAGCTACGGATTTGGGGACAGATTTAGAAGGATAATCGATTTGTTATATCAGAAAGGGATTGCAAAGAACAGAGTAAATGATGAAGTCACAGATGAGGTAAAGCTTGAGGCTGGTACCAGGCAGGGCTGTCCTTTGTCCCCTATTTTGTTTATTATGGCAATGGAAATTTTGGCAAAAAGTATAAGAGAAGATGTAAAAATAGAAGGGATATTAGGTAATAAGATAAGTATCTATGCAGATGATACATTGATAACGGCTAAACATCCTGAGAGGGTTATGGATTGGATTAAAATGCAACTTGAGGATTTCGAGGATATCACGGGTTTGATGATAAATTGGGATAAATCGGAAATGATGCTGTGTAACATGGGAGAAGGGGAGAGGGAAAAGATTGCGGGATTAACCAATATACAAATCAAAGATAAATTGAAATATTTGGGGATAATTATATCAAACAGATTGGAAGAACTTAAAAGACTAAATTATGATAGCTTGAAAATGGAATTTAAGGCTAGAATACAAAGTCTTCTAAAGTTGAAGTTGTCATGGTTCGGGCGGATTGCAATTTGCAAAATGATGTTGTTACCGAGAATTAATTTTTTATTCGATGCACTTGCAATTCAAATGAATGAAAACGAAATTAATGAGTTTCAAAAGATGTTTAATAATTTTTGTAATGGAGGTAAAAAACCTAGACTACTAAAGAAATTATGGTATCTGCCTCAGAAAGAAGGGGGTTTAGGAATGCCAAATTTATTAGCTTACTATCGTGCTTTTCAAATTAAGAATGTTGTGAAGATTTTGGCAAGAGAAAAAGTAATTTGGGAGGAGATCGAGATGAAAGATTATAGGAATATAGGCAAAATGATTTTTTTGGGAGGTAATGTTAAAATGGTTGCTAGTAACACAATGATGAAGGGACTCGTAAACGTGTGGAAAAGATTAAAGAAGGACCTGGCTCCAGGTGTCTTTCCAATTTTGGAATTAGCAGATATGGCATCCTTTCCGATAAAAATAGATAAAGAAATAAAGGAAATATTGGATAGAAATGAAGTTTCCTTGGTGAAAGATTGGTTGTGGATCTGTAGGGATGAAGATAAGAAGAAAAAGTTGTTTGAACAGTTAAAATTGGATTGGTTTCAGATAATGAAGGTTAATAATTGGAATAACAAATATAGGAGAGAATTAGATATAGATAGAGAAAAGACGGAATTTGAAGAATTAGTTTTAAAGATTTGAAAAGGAGACAGAAGTATTAAGGGTCTAGTAAGCAAACTTTATGTCGTATTAAACGGGGGGGGCGAATCACAGGAAGTTTTGAAATCAAAGTGGGAACACGAGTTGAATATAAAGATAGGAAAAGATGAATGGAGAAATAAGTGGAAAAAGAGGATAATGAGAACTATGTCAGTAAGAATTAAGGAGCACAATTATAAAATGCTGTGGCAATGGTACCTGACACCACTGAGGTTACATCAGATTGACAATAAAAAGGACAATCTATGTTGGAGATGTAAAGACACTATTGGAACTTATGAACATATGTGGTGGAGCTGTAAAATATAAATGATTTTTAGAGAAGTATAGAAAAAGAGGCTGGGGAAATAATGGGTAAAAAAATAACCTGGAGTCAAGTACTATTATGTTAACAGATGTGGCTGGTACGAGTTTAAACAAGGAGGAAAAAGAATTACTAGAAATAATGTTAACAACGGGTAGACAATGTATTGCTAGATATTGGAAAAATGATGTAATTATACAGACAAGAGAATGGTATAAAAAAAATGTGGAATTTAGCATTGAACGATAAACTGACATGGGAGATAAAAGTAAAAAGGGATAAATTGAAAGAAAATAGATTCTGGAGTATTTGGAAGCCTTTTGTAGATTATTCCCTCATGGGTGCTGAAAGTAATAAACCTGTACCAACTCAAAGTAGTTTCTGGAGGTAAATATTGGGACCGAGCTTTCCAGGGCAATGTAAATAAACACTGGGTGGAATTCAAGGGAAAGTTCAATTATTATGTATGAGACTATTTTTTATGAAATATATGTTTTTTCTTCTTTTTTATGTATGTCTGTATATTTTTGAAAAAGTTAATAAAAATTTATATATATATAAAAAAAGAAATGCTCTGGTATCTATACTGCTGATGATTTATACCATGGGTGCCCAAACCTTTTGGGCCACTGGACAGTCACGTGGTTCAGTGGGCCAGTCACGTGGTTCAGTGAACTAGTCACATGGTTCCTCTCACCGGAAGCGGAAGTAAAACACGCCTTGCAATCTGTTTTGCAACAAGATGAGACAGGTTTGTAGGCTGCCACTTTCTCTGCTTAAACAAGGAGTGCCCAAACTAAGGCCAATGGGCTGGATCCAGCCTCTGATACCAGTTTATCTGACTCATGCTGCCCTTGCCACTCCTGGAAGCAGAAGTAAAACATACCCGTACAGGCACTGTTGTGTATGTAACTTGAGTAGTGCTTTAAACAGTTTGTAATTATTATTGCAGGATCGGGGTGATCCTCCATTTTGTCTTCTTCTTGGTACTAAGTTATCGCGGGACTTGCTTTCCCGCCCTTTCTAATGAGATGCGCGAAGTCTCCCCAGTCTCCGGTTACCCCAGGATCACCCCACTTCTCTCCCAACCAATCCTGTGGTTTCCCGCCTGAATGTATCCATTGTATATTGTATATAAAGTGCTGCTGCGCCATTGCTGTTCATGTTCGATTTGCTTACAATAAAGTTGTGTTTGGCCCTGTTATGCTGGCTGCTTCTCTTCAATTCCCAAACATCAAAGGCGTGTTTTACTTCTGCTTCCAGGAGTGGCAAGGGCAGAGTGGGCCAGATGAATTGGTGTCAGGGGCCAGATGTGGCCCGTGGGCCATAGTTTGGGCATCCCTTGATTATACCTAGCTTTTCTCTGTCTTACCGATTAAAGGAGGGGTGCACAAAATGAGGCTGAGATGCAGCTTATGCCTGCCAAGACTATTTTTACGGGTACTAGTTCTCACCCTGGCAACATTTTTTTCTGGTAAAAAGAGTCTGAATTGTAATTCCTACAAACTTTCATGTGTTCGGATCTGCTTTTTCCATGGGTCTCATCCTCATGTACAAATAATACCTCAGAAATATCATATTCACACATCTAGTGGACATCTAGTAGACACCAAATGAGAAGAGAGGACACACTCAAGAAGGCCTTGATGCTAGGAATGATCGAGGGCAAAAGGAGGAGGGGGTGGCAGAGGATGAGATGGCTAGATGGCATTGTTGATGCAATGGGTGTAGAGCTGGGTGAGTTCCAGAGGATGGTGGAGGCTAGGGGTCCATGGAGTTGCGAAGGGTCAGACTTGACTATGCTACTGAACAACAATAAAGTGGACATCTGACTCCTTTCTGTTTCAATGGGGAGGGCTTCAGAGACACTTCTAGAGGTTTCTATATCCCCTTGAAAGCTCCAGACCCAGAAGGTTGGAGTCACCAAATGTGTCACACCTAAACTGTAGTGTGCCATAGCTACAGTCTAGTTGCTAGTCCCATGTACTGTATATGTGTATGTGATTACATCCTCAACTGAATTACATAGTTAAAATTAGTAGTGATATATTTTCTCTACTTCTTCATGTAATCTATCACTTTAGCTCTTAAGAAATTTCTTCAAGTATTGAAGGAGAGATGAAATGTGACCTGATGGCTGCACAAAGTCCTACCATACCATTTTAAATATCTTCCATATGCCTGCAAAAAAAATATTTTTCTCTTTTAAAAACTCAATTTATGCTGCTGGACATTTCCAGGAATATAATTTTTACATGAAATGGTGGTCAGCCTCCCCATGAACTGCCACAGAAACCCTAACAACCCCCCTCCACATACACACACATCAAAAAAGGATATACAAATGCATTTCTAACAAAGTTCACTTTTTATTTTTATTTTTAATGGCATCCAATATCAGGGCAAATGCAGCCCTACTGTATGCTTGTGCAAGAAAACTAGCCGCTAGATTTTACTAAGATACCCATAAATGTATTAAAACAATCGGTTAAGAGTTCCACTAAGCCAGGAGTTCTCAACCTTTTTAAGCCGGCGGCTGGGTCACACTCCCTAAGACAGCTTTGGGGGCCGGATGGCCATTTTACCCTTCCTCCACCACATGGCACTTCCTGGTGTGGTGGAGGCAGTGGGGGCCACATAAAATGGTGCCACAGGCCACATCCGGCCCATGGGCCACAGGTTGAGAATCCCTGCACTAAGCTACTGTATGAAGAAGCATGCCTTAGGCTTTGAGATATCAGTGATTTCTCATGCACACAGGTCCACGTCTAAATAAGATTGAGACCATGGAATCACTTCACCAAACAAAGCAAATTCAGAAAACTGCTGTAGTATGGAGTTGAGTTATTTCCTTGGTTGGATGCACATTGTGTTCTACAAGTCAGAAAGCACTCCAAAAAGATCACAACCTCTGAGATCCATATGACCAAAGATTTTATTGTGTAGTTGTCAGGGCCGCCATCAGAAATTTCTGGGCCCCATACTGAGCAATCCTATTGGCCCCCTCCCACACACACACATAGTTCCACCACCACCACCCACCGGGGAAGAAAAAAACCCACCGGGGCAGAATGAATTTCCACTCAATACCTTCTAGCTACCTCGAGATTCCCAGGGCAAAGGGAAAGACCGAAAGATCACGCCCTCCTTACCCTACCCAGACCAAAACCCACCTTCCTGGTGCCTCTGCCTCCTTCTCCCCCCTCCCCTCCCCTCCCTCACGTTTGCCTCCCTGCGAAATGAGCACCCAAAGCAGTCATGGAAAAATCATGTTTGCAACAGTTTCCCATCCTCACTTCCTTCATGGGGGGGTGAGAGAAGGGGAAGGGTGGGAAGGAGGAGGCAGCTTCTCCCCCCCTTTCCAGAGCTGGGAGGAATTGAATGGAAAGCCGCCAGAAAGGAAACAAAACATTGCAAGGCTTACTTCTCTGCTCCCTCAGGTGGATGAGGAGAAGACACAAAGGCGGTCTGGTAGATGGGGCGGGGGGGGGGCACAACCCAGTCAGGAGCAGGAACAGCCATGATGCAGTTATTCTTCAGCTCTCACTGCACACAGCAGGAGGGATACAACTTGTGAAAGGCCAGTGTGATTCACAGAGCCGCCACTGCTGAGGAGGGCTGGGTGTGACTCTTAAGGATGGCTCACATGGTGCAGCTGCTGCTGCTGTTTGTCATAAGAACAGCCTTGCTAGAACAGGCCACAGCCCGTCCACTCCAGCATTCTGTCTCACACAGTGGCTCAGACCTCTGCCTCCAGCCGCCCAGGCTTTCACAGGCTGGGGGAAAACCCTGGATTTCCATGGAGGAGGAGGAGAGGAGGGCGGGAAGTGGGATGGGAGGGGGAGGAGGAGAAGTGGAGCTCAAGCCTGGGTGGGAACCTTCTGCCCCGCTTCTTGTGCCTGCCAGGACGCTCGGCTCTCACACTCTTCCCAAAATTTGGAACCCACAGGAAATCCAGAGAGGACCGAGCTGGGTGGGAAAGAGGCAGACAGAGGGACCAACCACACCGGGGTTGAGGGGCCACGCTTGGTGTGGGCATGAGGCAATTCCTCTGCAGAAACGTGGGTCCCTCAGCAAGGCTTCCCACCCACCACTGCCATTTCTTCTTCTTCCCCTTCTTCCCCCTCACCTGGCATTTTCACGCTGGGCCCTTGTCAGCTCCAGGCCCTATACGGCAGTACTGATGGTACTGCCCTGATGGCGGCCCTGGTAGGTTTTGTTGCTGCTGTTACTGTTACTGTTGTTTTGTTGCTGTAGCTGTTACATGCTGTCAAGTTCCCACCCCCAACCCCTGACTTATGATGACTGTGAATGAATGATCTCCAAAATGTTATGTCCTCAACAACCCTGTTCAGCATGAGTAAACTTTGGAGAGTCATATTTGGTCTTTTGGCCTTCCTATTTTTCTGCTGCCTTCTATCTTTCCCAGCATTATTGTCTTTTCCAGATCATCTTGTATTCCCATGAAGTGCCCAGTGTAGTACAGTTACAGCTATGTCATTTTTTACATCCAGAGATGACTTACGGGTACAGCAAAAATCAGCAAATCAGGTTCAGTAAAAGTGAGCAGTCAGTGTAATGACTCACTTAAAGCATCTTGTCCAAAAATTCTTCCTGTGCCACTGGGATTATTGGAACTAATGATTAGGCATCTCCTGGGAGTATTGGTTTTAACTGAAACCAATAACTATAAAGTTGTTGCATTTTCCCATTTGTACCTGGCAATTTGATATAACAGATGTAGAGACAGCATTCCAGAGACTGTTTGTCACCCCCCTTCCCCTTGATGAGTTCTTTCCACAGATAAGAACTTAATACATTTCAGTGGCCGGAGCAGGTCTGAATGCACATCCATACACATCCATGTTCCTGCCGCATGCACAATATCAGAGCCTATGATTACTTTTAACAGCTACATCCTTTTACATGCTTACACTCATGTTATAGTTTCCAGTTTTATAGCCATAAACTAAGACACTAACAGGGACTGCAGTGTCATAGTGGTTAAAATGCCGAACTTGATGACTGGAATGTTGTCAGGTCAGCAGTTTGAGACCCAAGTGCTGCACAATGGAGTGAACTCCTCTCTCTGACCCAGTGCCTGCCAACCTAAGAGTTCAAAGGCAAGACATTGCAAGTAGATAAATAGGTACCACTTTGGTGAGAAGGTAACAGCATTCCATTTCTAGTCATGCTTGCCACATGTCCATGGAAACGTCCACAGACAGAAACAATGCTGGCTTGTTTTTTTCCCCTGAAGAAACCAGCGCTCGACCCAAAGTTGTCTAATTATCTACCTGTTTCCAACCTTCCCTTTTTAGGGAAGGCTTTGGAGAAGGCAGTAGCGCAACAGTTACAGAGGGCTGTGGATGAAGCGGATTATCTAGACCCCTTACAGTCAGGATTCAGGCCTGGATACGGTACCGAGTCTGCATTGGTCACACTGTTTGATGATCTCTGTTGGGAGCATGATGGAGGTCATCCATTTGTCCTTGCTCTTCTTGGCCTCTCAGCGGCCTTTGATACCATCAACCACGGTATCCTTCTGGAATGGCTCCGAGTATTGGGGATCCAGGGCACTCTTTTGTCCTGGTTTGACTCATTTCTGAGGGGCCAGACTCAGTTGGTGTGTTTGGAGGATGAGATGTCCAGCCCTAGGCCTCTCCAGCATGGGGTGCCTTAGGGCTCGGTTCTCTCTCTTCTTTTATTTAACACTAGCAGAGATTGCCCGGGAGTGCTGAGCTGTTTTAAATTGTTTTGGAAGGGTGTTTTTTGTTGTTGTTAATGTTTGTAAAAAAGAGGTTAGTCTGCAATTGTCATTTTAAAGATGTTTATTTATACACATGGGCTGTTATAAACTGTGATCAGGTTATTTTTTTATTTTTTGTGGATTTTAAAAAGAACAAAGGATGCTATATATTTTTTCAATTTTTTTTTATTTAACCAAATAATGTTTTATTATGTGTATTTTATTTTAATAGTGTTAACGTAGGTAATAATTTTTAAAATGTGAAAGTAAATATGTTTTACATTCAATGTTTTAAAACTGTGTTTAGATGTTTTGAGTCTTTATTTGAGTTAAAACTCAACACAGGATTTTAGAAATGTTTTTATTTTGGTTAGGTTTTATTTGTGTTTTGTGTGAAATTGTGATATTTAGTTATGTTTTTGACTTGTTTTTACTCTTGTGGCCTCTGGGTGGGGCTGTTGAGTCTTTTTGAGTTGTTTTTATGATTATGCCCTGCAGGTGGGGCTGCTAGGGATTTTGGTTTCATTTTAGGTGTTTTTTCTCTTCTGGCCTCTGGGTGGTGCTTCTTCCGGTAAGTCGTCTTTGTTTGTTCATTTCTGTTCTGGACGTCATGGAGGGAAGACGTGTGGTGGTGAGTTGGCTGGTTTTATTTATTTAGGGTGTTTGTTTTTTGAAGGTTTAGTGGTGGTAGTCTCAGAGGTGTTTATTTTTGTTATTGTTTGTTTTGGTTTAGTTTTAGGTTTGGTTATTTTTGGTTTTATTTATTTTTTCTTGTTTGTTTTTGTGATTTGTGGTTTTTTAATTTTCTAGTTAGGTGTTTTGTTAGTGGTTTTGTTTATTAGTTGGTGTTTGTGATTGTGTTTTTTGTTATTTTTGGTTTTTTTAATGGTTATTTTTAATATTTGGGGGGGGGGTTGGAGTTGTGTTCCTGCAGCCTGGCCTCATTGGTCAGGCCATGGGAACCCCAGTGCTGCTTCAGGTGGTGTTGGGGGGGGTGGGCTTCCCTTCCCATGGCCTGGCCTTGGGGGGTGGGCCACGGGAACCCCAATGCCGCTTCAGGCAATGTTGGGGGTGGGCTTCCCTTCCCGTGGCCTGGCCTCTCTGGCCGGGCTGCAGGAACCCCACCGCTACTTCAGGTGGCATTGGGGGTGGGCTTCCCTTCCCATGGCCTGGCCTTGGGGGGTGGGCCGCGGGAACCCCAATGCCGCTTCAGGCAGTGTTGGGGGTGGGCTTCCCTTCCCGTGGCCTGGCCTCGCTGGCCAGGTCGCGGAACCCCAGCGCCACTTCAGGGCGCTTGTTTGTTTTTAACTTTTGCACGGCGGCCTTCTCAGTGTTCTGGGCACTCATGGCACACAGGACTCTGGGGCTTGTAGCTTTTGGTTTGTGTTTACGGTTTGTGCAGCAGGTTTTTTTCTGCAGCTTGTTTTTGATTGGCCGCGGCTCATTTCTGAACGTTCCTTTTGCTCGCGCCGCTCAGCCTGATTGGCTGTGGCATGGCGTGGCGCAAGGAATGTTGGGACTTGAAGTTCATTTTCTTTGACTGTGTTCATGGGTCTCCTGCCCCACTCTCACATTTCTTAACCTGACAGTTACCTGCGAACCCCGGTCCGGCAAGTGCACAAATGCTCGGTCAGGGCTAGTGGAGCCTGGTGCATGATCCTTTATCACATTCCAATGGTTAACGCACAGATTTATAGGTATAGATTTACATGAAGCCGCTGGGAGAGATCATCTGTTCCCATGGGGTGAGATAGCATCAGTATGCTCAACTATATATCTCGGTCAGTGGTGATCCCAGTGATGCACTCAGAGTCTTATCCTGGTGTCTGGAGGCTGTTGGAGTCTGGATGGGGGACAAGGGGCTACACCTGAATCCCAGCAAGACTGAGTGGCTATGGGTTAGGGGTCCCATGTTATCTCGGGAGCTACCATATTTGGTTCTGGATGGGGCTACTTTGCCCCAAGCAGACCCGGTGCTTAATCTGGGGGTCCTCCTGGACTCACAACTCTTGCTTGAAGAGCAGGCGGCAGTCATGGCTAGGAGGGCTTTTGCACAGTTGCGTGTTATACACCAATTATGCCCACTCCTAGATCAGGACTCCTTGCTCATGGTCACCCATGCTCTGGTCTTCTCCTGACTTGACTACTGCAATGCGCTCTACATGGGGCTGACCTTGATGACCATTCGGAGGCTGCAACTGGTCCAGAATGTGGCTGCTCGAGTGGCGATATGATGCGGGTGGTATGCCCGTGCCTCACCACTACTTCAGGAGCTGCACTGGTTGCCAGTATGCCTCTGGGTGCAATTCAAGGTGCTGGTAATGACCTTTGAAGCCTTACATGGTAGTGGACCAGGATACCTAAGAGACCGCATCACCCCAAAAACAACTGTCCGCCCCACCAGAGCAGACCGGAGAGGCTCTCTAACTGTTCCATCTGCTAGAGAGGCATGTCTCTATAGCAGTAGAAAGCAGGCCTTCTCAGTGTTCGCTCCGGCCCTATGGAACCTATTGCCAACTGAATTGCATCTACAGATGGAGTTGCTGCCCTTCAGGAAAGGTCTAAAAACCTGGCTAGCAAAGCAGATGTGGGGCCCCAATGATGGCATGGCCCCTGCCTGCTGGCTGATTTAAATATTAATAATTCTCTCTCCTTCTTTTTAAGTGGTATGGGTTGGAGTAATGCCTGGTAACAGTTTTTAACGGGGTTTTTTTAATTGGGATTTTTAATTGTAGTTGGTTTTTATCTTTTATAAGCTGCCCAGAGTCCTTGGAGTTGGGCAGCAATATCAATCTTGAAATTAATTTTTTAAAATAATAATTAAAAAAAAACAGAGTTGAGCACCAGACCCTAGAGTTGGATATGACTAGCTTTTGAATGGGTAACCTTTACCTTTACCTAAGACACTTAGTTATCATTCAGTGGAAGAAATCT
Source organism: Bradypodion pumilum (assembly GCA_035047305.1). NCBI lineage: Eukaryota > Metazoa > Chordata > Lepidosauria > Squamata > Chamaeleonidae > Bradypodion > Bradypodion pumilum. The sequence goes on along the minus strand of JAWDJD010000004.1, from coordinate 292,121,174 downwards.
TGATGTTAGTAATATCAATTTGATTAAAAGGAGGGTGGGGCACAAATGTTTATTAATGGATTAATTGAAAGAAAGAAAGAATTTGAATACCTCCTTAGATCATTGCTCTATTTGTGTTCTGTTTCCACATGTAATAGTGTACTGCTGAAAACTCTTGATCTATATTGAAATTTAAAATTATTCAGACCCTTTTTGGCATATTATTATGGTTAGTACTACCACTAACAAAACAAAACACAGTCTTCTGTGCTTCTGATCTACACATAGCGTACCTATTTAAGCAATCTGGAAAATTAGTTTGAGATAAACTGTACAGCAATTTTATTCATCGCCTCCCTGTATCTCACACTGTTAATTTGAATCACAGCTCACTAAATAGTGCCTAATGTTTATTGCATTTAACTGAATGTATACGATTTTGAGGGTTCGCCAGGGACCGATTATCATAATTATACATGTTTCTATGGAAACCCACAAGTCTATCAGTTTTGATTCATTATATTGTTATACCTTCTAGCACTTTCTAATTATTAGGTGCCCATTTTATAAAGTCTCCATCTTGCGGTTACTATAGAAATGAGCTATAGACAAGCTTCAAAGTTAACCCTTAGATAGCTAGAATTCTAAAGATTTTGTATCTATTTATATATGTATCCAACAGATTAAAATTCTGGCTCATTTATCAACTTGCAGCTCTTTAGAGAAATGAAACCACATATTTGTTTAAATTAAGGTGGTTTTAAATTTTCCATGAACTTGCTTATTTTAAAATACATTTTGTCAGAGAGTCAATAGATTAACAATCATACCAATCTGAAAAAAAATCTCAGAATCTAGTCCAGTGTTTCCCAAACTTTAGTTTGTGGACTTCAATTCCCAGAAGCCTAAGTCTATTCCCCAAAGCACTGGTCAGCCAGTGTACTGATTTAAGCTTCTGGGAACTGAAGTCCTTCATGGGGCATATGCCCCACTTTGGGAACCACTGATCTAGTCTCTCCTGTGAATTTAGCCAATTCTTTTCCACAGTTGAGTAGATTCATTTAGGAGGTGGAGCAATTAGTACAAATACATATACCTCTGTTGTTCTTCATTATACTAATCATGGATATACAAATCAATGGCCAAAACCCTAGTGCATAATTGAGAAAAGTGTAGAATCCAAAAATTCATGCTCTTCTGACCAACACTTTAATCTAGGAAGAGCAAATTAGTTCTGTTTGCTTAAAAATATGAACCCACAAATTATGCTTTACATAGCAAAGCAGTAGGCAATTTTGAACACTTTACAACTGCAACTTTCTGAAATACATTTTTGCCCATTGATATAAGCTCATTCTTAAATTGTATAGGTTCAATAGACACAACTTGAAAAGTGGCACAAACTCATACAAAGTGATTTCTTTTACTCCATATCCTACCACTTTTACACTTTTCAGTTTCCTAAAATGACAGTACTGTACATCTTTCCCACTGCATGTCTATTTATTTTGGGAGTTAATGCACCATTTAATAGCTTGAGAACAGGCCTGATTGCTATGATCATAGTATTCAAAATATGTCAACAGCATTAAAAACTAATAAACGAGATCTAATTCATAAAGTGAAGAATAAAAGGCAAGGAGGAAGCATTTGCTTGACTTTTTAATCAACTGGTTTCTAAGCCTGCAAACATGTGTGTGTGTGTGTGTGTGTGTGTGTGTGTGTGTGTGTGTGTGTGCGCGTGTGTGCGTGCGCACACGCACGCGCTCGTGCTCGCACGTGCTATTATATATAGGAATGCATTGGGTTGAATCTAACAATTCAGGCTCCTTCTGCCTCCCTTCTACTTTTATGAATCTTTTCAGTTCTATATAATTATACTTCAAAAAAAAGGAGAAATAATAGTACTCTTTCTTAATACCGTCCTGCCAACCTAGCAGTTCGAAAGTAAGAAATTGCAAGTAGATAAATAGGGACCACTTCGGTGGGAAGGTAACAGCGTTCCGGGCACTCTGGTGTCTAGTCATGCCTGCCACATGACTACAGAAACGTCTGCAGAAGCAGACAGTGCTGGCTCTTGGGCTTTGAAACAGAGATGATCACTGCACCCTAGAGTCGGATACGACTGGCTTTCGAGCAAGGGAAACCTTTACCTTTACCTTTACTTTCTTAATACCTCCATAAAACAGTACACACATCTTTGGTATGAAATAATTGGTCAAAAAGCAATACTGGGTTTTCCCCCAGGAAGATTTTAATTTGCTACAATAATATTCATATAATTTGCAGTTTGCTGCATATACAAATATGCCAGGGTCACTTCACATGCAACACTGAAGTTCAATCTATCAGCTCATCCAGAAGGAAGAAAATAATACAACTTACACATTTATTATTTATTAGTATAAGTACTTTTGGCATGTACTTATGGAGGAAAGCCCATGCCTGTCATTGACTTCCCCATATATGTTCATAAGAAATTAAAATAATAATATGCAAAGCCTCCACCTCAAATGAGATGCTTAGTGTCCTATGTTTCATCTATAGATAAAGCATCCTGTGTCAAGTCTCTCTAGCAGATTATTTCTGTTATCAACAACCAAAACATTCATTTCCTTCATTTAGATACAAAAAGATAGCTCTTAGCTGTTCCAAATGCATATCCTGAGATAGTACCATTTAACAATTTTAATATTGCTAAAATGAAACATAGAGATAATGTAATCAGATAATTTGCAAAATGCCACTAATGAGTAGGTGAATATGCAAGATAAATTAGAATGCACATATGTTTATATTAAATAGACACAATTAGATTTAGAATCGGGTGGAGGGGGAGGGGAGAGGCCTGTTTTACATTTCCCCTGGACATTTAGCAGACAGAAATAAACATGTTTGTACATTCCCTTCATTTTTCCTCCAACACTGCATAGTTCATAGGCCACTAAATGGCTTGTATTCCTTATTCCCTTAGCATGCTCCAGATTTTGGAATTTTAGACTAATGTTAATTCACAATCCAACTCACAGCACCAGCATGTTTAAAGCCACTGGAATCAACAGTCTTGGCCACACTGTACAGCAGTGATGGTGAACCTTGGCACTCCAGATGTTCTTGGACTTCAATTCCCAGAAGCCCCTGTGAATCCACATGAATGGGTTTACTGCGATTCATCTTGCCCATGCTGCCCTCGTCGCTCCTGGAAGTGGAAGTAAAACACGCCCATACAGGTGCATTTTACTTCCGCTTCCAGGAGTGATGAGGGCGGTGTAGGCCGGATGAATTGCAGTAAACCCATTCATGTGGATTCACAGGGGCTTCTGGGAATTGAAGTCCAAGAACATCTGGAGTGCCAAGGTTTGCCATCACAGCTGTACACTATACTGATCCACACTGAAATTTGCATAGTTGAGTGGTGACTCAGTGGTTTGTGGTGGTAGTGGTGTGTACTCAACTTTATTTCCTACCTCATATTTAGGTTTTAATTAATGTTGCTGAATTAAATATTTACTGCAGTTCTAGACCATTTGTGAACCGTTTTCAGGAGGCGTGTTTGGTCACAGCAGGCTGCAAGAGACACAGTCCCAATGCAAGTCTCCATGGATAAGCTCAAATTAATGTTACACCATTGCTTGTTAATATTTCATCAATAAAATGGACAAGAGCAGGCACTGACCAACAACCTTTTAGGTAAAAAAAGGAGTCCTGGCAGATGTTGATATGCCTCTCATACCATTTCTTCTTCTTCTTCCATGTCTAGGCCAGACATTAAATTGCCAAAATGATTTTGGTGAGTTCATCCTGCAGTTCCTTTCGCCTGACCTAGTATAAGAATGCAAGCGCGGCGCCAAAATGGCCGCCGCGCTCTTTGCGGGGCCCCCCCCACAGGACGAAGACATCCGGGTAGTTAGGGGCGTGGCCAGCTCCCTTATAAAAGGGGTGGCCACGAGGCAGCTGAGCTGCCATTTTGCGAAGCGACGGAGCGGAGAAGTTTTTCCCTCTTACCTCCGTCGCTTTTGGCTTTTACCGGGAAGCCTTTTGGCTGCTGAATTCTCTCGTTTCGGCTTCCCATCGATTGGCTGGGAGGCCCGCGAAGAAGAAGGCGGCTGTGAGCGCGGCTCGTGCGGTTCGGAGGCGCAATCTGGGTCGGAAGACCGCGGCTGCGCCTCCCCAGCAGCCGCATTTGCTTGCACCCACTGGGACCGGTGGAATGGGGTATATTCCCCCTGGCTAGAGGATGGTGGCCCATGCACGGGGCCAGTAGGGGCTGCGGCCCTCGGCCCGCAAGCGGTGGACACCTCTCCTGGTGTCGCCCATTCCGCTGGGCCTCCCTTTATAGGAGCGTAGCTCGCTCCGAGGCCTTCCAGCCTTGGGGGGTGGTCCGGTCCCCTTCCCTGGCAGGTTGCTACATTGGCCCTAACGGGCCCGGGTGTGGGGTTGTTGCCCTATTCGGGCCCCGGGGTGCAGGGACCTGTACCCATGCCTGCAGTAGGCGAGCCGGCTGGTCCTTTGCCCATGTCGGCGTGGAAGCCTTATTGGCCCGCGTTGCGGCCCTCGAAACATCCCTGGCCCGTGCTGGCCACTCTTGGTCTCCCTTTGGGGTTCGTTTCGACGCGTCGTCTGCGGGGCAGCGGCAGGCGACGGGACGGGTCGAGCTGCTTGAGGCGCGTGGCACGACCTGGGCCACTGCCTCGCAGCTCCCCATTCAACAGACCGGTGCGGGTCAGGCCCCATCGACGAGCTCGACGGCGGTTGTGAGCTCCGACGCCCCCAGTGGGCCGGAGGCCCCGGTGGGGGCGGCCTACGGGGGTGCAGCACCAAGCTAGTGCACCTACACACGTGGCCACGTTGGGGGGGTTTCAATGGCCTGGCCTCGCGCGGGTGGGGCGGCGGTCCAGCCGCTGACGCCCCACCTGGCGACGACAACTACCACTCAGGGCCCCGTGGTGGGGGGTGTTTTCTACCCTGTGGGGAATGTTTTGGGGGTGGCTGGGTTAGTACAGGCCCCCTTTCAGATGCCAGCAGTTCCTGTTGTGCCCGGGTCGGCCTTGCTGACGGCGGGGTATTCCTTACCGCTGGGTGTCCATTTGGCACAGACCACCAAAGAGAGGATCTGGCGGGGGGATTACGTGGATATCTTCTCACTCCTCAACAGAGGGCCCACCAAGGAGTAGGGGGGGCAGGATGAGAAGGATAAGGAGCAGGCACGTCGTAGCAAGCCACCACGTAAGTGGGCCGACTGGTTGCCGGCCTACCTCATATACATGGCGGTGTACCTTAGGGCCTGGCCGGATTTTGTATTCCGATGGTCCAGTATGGACAACATCTACCGGGCGATGGTTGACTTTCCGGGCCCATCGTGGTTGGCTTATGACGTCTAATTCCATATGCGGATTCCCCGGCACCCCGACATTAGGTGGGTTGAGCCATGCCAGAGGCTGTGGCTTTTGTACATGACGCCCACGCGCCACGCGCCCGGGGAGAGATACCATTGTGGACATGCGATCCAGCGGGCGGCCCCAGCACAGGTCCACTGCCAGGGGGCGGGGCAGGGGGTTTCCAGCCCGCCTGCTGTGCTGGACTTTCTCGTCCAATGGTTCCTGCAATAGGAAGAATGGCAAATACAGACATTAGTGTCCCCCCCCCGTGCTGGCCCCCATGCGGCCTCTGCCTGTCCCGGGCCTGGAGGGATGCGGGGCAGAGGGAGGGGTGGACAGGGGGCTGGCAAGACTGCCGCAGATGGATCTAGTTCACCAAAGGGCTCCCTCCCCAATTAATGTGGACATGTTGGAGCGCTGGCTCACATTGTACCTGAAGGGAGAGGATGCGGATATCTCCTTCAGGGTTTTAGGCAGGGGTTACGTATCCCTTTCATGGGTGATAGGTCCCCTCAGGATGCCCCCAATCTTTATCCCTTAGGGGGAGGGAGGAGGGGGCTCCTGCCAGCAATGATAAGGAGGTCTATGCGGGCGGGGTCGTTGGCCCTGTCCCTGCGCCCCCGTTCCGGGGAGCATATTATTGCAATGATGCCATGCCTTTTGGCTGTTCCAATTCGGGCTCGGCATTCGAGCGTTCCTCCATCTTCCTAGAGTGGGCTTTTGTTCGCAGTTCAGGGTCCCGGTCTGTAGCCCATTCCCGCAGCGGGATAAGGTGTCAAAGCTAGTGGCCCTTATCTTGGACTTGCTGGCCAAGCGCATGGCATCACCGAGGGACCTGCTCGTGCTACATGGTCACCTCTATTTCGCTGGCAGGGTCGTCGCACCGGGCAGGGCATTTGCGCGGCGCTTGCGCGACGCCATGGCAGGATTATCCAGGCCCCACCATAGGGTTAGACTTACCCGGGGTATCAGGGCAGACGTGCTTGTCTGGCTACAGATCCTGAGGGATTTCAATGGGGTGTCATTTTGGAGGCCTGAGCTCCTGGCTTCCCCTCGCTTTAAGATACAGCCCGATGCCTCGGGATCCCTGAGTTATGGGATGTACTTCAATTGGAAGTGGGCCTATGGTGGGTGGCCACCATCCTGGGCAGGCACGGGTCGCCTGCGTGGTCTCACGTATCTGGAATTTTCCCTATCCTGGGTGCTTTGATGCTATGGGGCGAGGAGGGGGCCAACTCGGTTGTCCAATTTGGTGTGACAATGCGGCTGTTGTCCACATTGTCAATGCACATAGCTCTAAATCGCCCAGGGTTCTGGAACCAGTGCGCCAGTTTGCGTTGCGCAGCCTGCGCCTCAACGTTCTTTTCAGGGCCAGGCATGTCCCAGGGGTTACTAATGATATTGCTGATGCTTTGTCCCGCCTGCAGATCTCCCGGTTCCGTGCCTTGGCCCCGGATGCGGAGGAATTTCCCTCGCCACTCCCGGACGGGATATGGAACATCGGCAAGGAGAGGTGAACCGGGCGATTGGCCTGCCACTAGCGCCACGCACGCGTAAGGTGTATCACCACGCATTTAATTCTTTCAGAGCATTCTGTACCCAATTTCAAATGCCAGGAACCTGGCCGATCCCGGTAACCCATGTTCTGCGGTTCATGGTTTACCTGCATGCCCAGGGCTTTGCACCTCGCACCATAGCATCTAAGCTGTCAGCGTTGGCTTTTATGGCCAAAGTGGGAGGTCATGTGGACAGCACCACTGACTTCTGTGTGAGACATGTTTTGGAGGGGTGGGTCGCGCGCGTGGGCGTTGCCCGGACGACCGCCACCCGATTTCCCCAGGGGTTTTTACCCAATTGGCCCGGGGCTGGCCTGGCCTCTGTTTTGATAAGATGAGGCAGCCCATTTTATGCGGCTACAACGGTCGCCTTTTTTGGAGCGCTCCGCATCGGCGAGCTTGAGATGCTGTGTAAGGCGGATGCAAGTCGTGGACAGCACAACTCACTTCCGTGTGAGACATGTTTTGGAGGGGTGGGTGCGCGCGCGTGGGCGTTGCCCGGACGACCGCCACCCGATTTCCCCAGGGGTTTTTACCCAATTGGCCCGGGGCTGGCCTGGCCTCTGTTTTGATAAGATGAGGCAGCCATTTCATGCGGCTACAACAGTGGCCTTTTTTGGAGTGCTCCGCATCGGCGAGCTTGAGATGCTGTATAAGGCGGATGCAAGTCGTAGGGCACTGGAACTCGAAGATGTCTGAGTGAACAATATTGGGCTCAGTTGGGGATACGCTCCTCTAAAACGTATCAGCACGGCGTAGGCAGTGGAGTAGACTGCTACGATGTTCCTCGGCAGACATCTGTCCGGTTGGTGCCCTACAGGATTTCCTTGCACTGTGTGGCACGCACCATGGCCCGTTTTTCTGTCACCAAGATGGGTCTCCCCTTACTAAATTTCAATTTTGGAAGGTGACGGGCAAAGCGCTGGCCAGTGTGGGCCTCCCAGGCGCCCGCTATGGCACTCATTCATTCCGTATAGGGGCGGCCTCAACCGCAGCTGCTTTTGGGTACTCAGGGGCTGACATACGTAGCATGGGACGGTGGGGTTCGCAATGTTTTCAGTTTTATGTGCGCCCACTCCCGCCGTGAGTACCAACCCAGTCACCTTACCTACTTTCCCTCATTTTTCCTTACACCCGGGGTGTCGTATTACACCGGTGACAGTATGGCTGGTGGGCCATAGCTACGTGCACAGGGCAGCGCGTTATGCTGCGGCGACAGAGTGGGGACCCCGACTGGGACTGGGTGCATACGCAAGTCTCACATGGCATGGTAAGCCCGGGATGTTATGGCAGGAGCTGCTGCCTTTCCTTTTTTCAGGCCAGAATGCTGACCCGCCTGACATTCTGATCATACACCTGGGGGGCAATGATTTGGGCCAGGTCACCGGCTTGTCGCTGAAGCATGCGATTTGCGAGGACCTCGCCTACCTGCATTACGTCTGGCCCGCCACAACCCTTGTTTGGTCGGACATGGTCCCGCGCCATTCCTACAGAGGGGGTGTTGACCTCCTGGCCCGTGACCGTGCTAGTCGCATGGTGAATAGGGCAGTGGCGCGTTTCCTTGTCTACAGGGCTTGGGGGAGGGTCAGTCGTCACCCCGCTATTAGCCTCCAAAGTTATGACTTGTATGCAGGGGATGGGGTCCATCTGTCACGAGGAGGTATGGACCTCCTGTTGGGTGATTGGCGAGCAGGCCTGTTGACCGAGCTGACGGTCTGGGGGGGCGTCGAGCCTTCTTTGAAGCCCCTCCGTGTGGCGGGTAGCACTGGTAAGGTAAACATTATGACCCACAGGTATCCGGCAAGTTCGCAATTGACTGGACAACACTAGACAGGCATAAGTTGGTTAAACGTTGTCCGGTCAATGACGAACTAGGCGACGGGGTGATGGCTATAGCTAGACAGCATGCATCACCCCGTGATTTTACGGATACGCGTCAGAGGGTGGGGTCATTAGTTAGATATTGACTACGGTCAACAATTTGTTTGTGGTCAACAAACAAATTGATACAAATGGATACATTGTAGCAATTGCCGTTGGCAATTTTGGGTGGTACCTTACCAGTGTTACTTCGGCCTGCTTGCCTTAAGAATTATGATTGGTCAATTACCAATAGAAATTTATAATTCGGACTAGGGCATGAATCAATAAATGTGGCCCAATGCCGTTATCCACTTTCATTGGTGTCTGAGTCCTTTATTGGGGGGTGCGCCTGCAATGCAAGCGCGGCGCCAAAATGGCCGCCATGCTCTTTGCGGGGGGCCCCCCACAGGACGAAGGCATCCGGGTAGTTAGGGGCGTGGCCAGCTCCCTTATAAAAGGGGTGGCCACGAGGCAGCTGAGCTGCCATTTTGCGAAGCGACGGAGCGGAGAAGTTTTTCCCCTCCACCCCCTCCCTAGTTAACAGTGTGATATTTTGGTCGCTTCGGGGCCGGGTGGGAATTTTTGGCTGGGACCCATATTGGCTTCCGGGTCCTGGTTTTTTCGCCCATCCCACACTGTTGCTATGGTTTGACATAGGGGTTTTTCTGCTGCTTCTGTTGACTTTGGTCACATGGGCGGGTAGCACTGGTAAGGTAAACATTATGACCCACAGGTATCCGGCAAGTTCGCAATTGACTGGACAACACTAGACAGGCATAAGTTGGTTAAACGTTGTCCGGTCAACGACGAACTAGGCGACGGGGTGATGGCTATAGCTAGACAGCATGCATCACCCCGTGATTTTACGGATACGCGTCAGAGGGTGGGGTCATTAGTTAGATATTGACTACGGTCAACAATTTGTTTGTGGTCAACAAACAAATTGATACAAATGGATACATTGTAGCAATTGCCGTTGGCAATTTTGGGTGGTACCTTACCAGTGTTACTTCGGCCTGCTTGCCTTAAGAATTATGATTGGTCAATTACCAATAGAAATTTATAATTCAGACTAGGGCATGAATCAATAAATGTGGCCCAATGCCGTTATCCACTTTCATTGGTGTCTGAGTCCTTTATTGGGGGGTGCGCCTGCAAAGATTAGCCAACAAACACAAAGTTCCCATTACCAGGGTATGTCCAATTGTGGCTAAAAAAATTACCACAGTCTTAGAGGAGGCTCTTTCTGTGTACCCCTGTTGACCATTTAGTGGTATTAAACTGTTACTACATTTCCAATGCTTTCTTCTCAGAGCTCTCTCTATGTCTAAGATTGTTTTCAGTGTAGAGGTCTCAATGTGCTACCATCCACATCAATGGCCCCCTCCCTTGGAATTTTTACCTCAAACCTATAGCTCCAAGATCCCTCTGGTGCTCGTTATCTACCATTATAGTTACTATATTTTACAAATAACTGAATTTAGGTCTGATTTTTTTTTTACATAAAAAAATCTGGACACTACAAGACACCGATACAAAACATGTTGTCATCTATCGCCCTGTTGTTTGTCATGTCAACACCCACAAAAACGCATGGAGTGGAGGGCAGAGTCTTTAATCTTTGAAACTGCTGAAATTGCCAGTGGCAATTTTCAGTAGCTAAAGATCCCACCCTGCCCCATAGCTTCTGATAGCTTCCTGATGATGAAAGAGATTCCATAGTAGCTTTGGGAGCTTCAGGAAAGAAATTGAAAATTATTTATTAACACACAAAAATTGGTGTGGCTGGTGATGATATCAGCCTTCCATGGCATAACTGAAAGAACAGGGTTTTTCAAAGACTGCCTGCCCACTTTGGATGGTCACTTTTTACAATTTAACAAATGCACAAACAAATGCCAATATATTACTATAAACGTCAGATCCCCCAGCCTTTGCTATATTACGGATATTTATTTAAGTAGTTATTATTCCAGATGCACTTTGGTCTCTAAGTATTAAAAATGAATCCTGCCATTTCTGTCCCAGTTTCTCAATCTTTATTTGCTCATCTCCTGCCACTTGCTAATCTTTTCCTCAGTGGTACCTCATCCCCTCTCAGCTAGAGGAATAATTGTTAGAACTATTACCTGTAGCAACGCAGGGAGAGATTATGCATTTATGCAAGATTGCGGCAAGGTTAAAGTGAATATTTTGATTCCTAGTGCATTTTATATCAGACAGTTCTTCATAGGACAGCAAAAGAGGAGGCAGTACACACTTCGCAACAGGTTACACATTCAGGAGGTAGCCTTGTCTTTGACATTTTCCCATTATATACTACAACCATCAGAATTCTTCTTTGACCTAATTTTAGAGCAGACCTTAGAAAAGTTATTTGAAGTACCATATTTGCCGGCATAAAAGACATACTTTTCTTCTCAAAATGCACTGGGGGGAAATGAAGTGTGTCTTGTGTGCCAGTAATCAAAAGACCCATCCCCACCACTAATGCCTACTAGCCAAGGAGAGGGGTGTTTTTAAAGCTGTCCTCCTCCCCTCCCCCCGCTGGTGGGGATTGGTGGGGGGGGGGAGAGGGATCTTTTTGAAGCCACCTTTTCCCCATCTCCAACTGCCACTGATCCCCACCAGCCAGGGGAGGGGATGGCTTTAAAAATACCCCTCCCTTGGCTGGTGGGGATTGGCAGGCGGGGTCTTTTTGAAGCTGCCCTTTCCACATCTCCAACTCATACCTGTCAACTGCGGCTCCGGACAATCCGGGACCTGCACAGAACGGTTCTGCACAGGTTGCATTTTACGCATGCGTAAAAGCCTTCTATGCATGCGTAAAAGCGACTTGCGCAGAACTGTTCTGTGCAGCTCACTTCTATGAATGCGCAGAAGGCTTTTATGCATGTGTAGAAGGCTTCTACAATCCCCTTCTGCACAGAAGCCTTCTATACATGCGTAGAAGGGTTCTATGCAAGCGTAGAAGGGTTCTACGCATGCATAAAAGCCTTCTATGTATGCGTAGAAGCAAGCTGCGCAGAAGGGATGCACAGTAACGCCTTTCCCCCACTGCCAAATTCCGGGGTTTCAGCAGCTCCGGGTGGGAAATGGCGAAAATCAGTGCTGAAAAACGGGAAATCCCAGCCAATCTGGGAAGGTTGACAGGTATGCTCCAACTGCCAGCAATCCCCACCACTTGGGGAAAATGATATTTTTATAGCCATCATCACCCCCTCTGGCTGGTTTTGTGATCCAGCCCTTGTCGGACTCTGAGGATGACCTAGATCAGGAGGCACAGCCTGTTCCCAGCCCAGTTCTGCCTCCCCAGCCCACATCTAAATCTGAGGATGCCTTAGATCAGAAACCTCAGCCTGCTCCTGGCCCAGCTCTGCCTCCCCAGATGGATGATCTGTCAGACCAATAGCCTGACTCTGACAGCAATCATCCCTCAGTGCTAATAGGACTTGCAGCTGCATTGTAAAAGGGCCAGGGATCGCTTCCAGTGAAGGCCCTCCAGCTGACAGTCCTTAGCTAGGAGGCCTCTTCAGCACATCTGCTGCACTGGCTAGGTGTTGGTACATTTTCTCTGTGCAAAGGCTGACACCCTGCTTCGTGACTGTGTGTTCCTCATACCTCTTATGATTGACTACCATGACCCTGACTTCTCTTCTAATCCTGATGATGCCCCTGGACATCCCTTGGACTAAACAGCTGGTGGGGGATCAGTGGCAGCTGGAGACAAGGAAAGAGTGGCTTTAAAAATATCCCTCTCCCCAACTCATGGGGGCTGGTGGGGGGAGAGGGATCTTTTTGGGAGTTACCCTGGATTGAACTCTCTCTTTCAAGACCCACACATTAATAACTTCTACACTAAATTTATGTTACTCTGCAGGAGAGTATACTAGTCCAGTGTGGTGCAGATCAAAGCATGCAGGGCAGGTGGATGTGGCCCTAAATGAAACAGTGAGATTGGTCACAGGATGCCTAAAACCAACCCCAATAAAAAAGTTCATTACTTAGCTGGCATCCCTCCATCAAAATTCCATTGAGAAAGTGCTGCCCAGAAAGAGTGGGTCAAAGCTGGTTCCTCGGAAATACACCTGCTATTTGATCATCAACCACCAAAGCAAAGACTGAAATCAAGGCACACTTTCCTCACAACTTCTGCCCTCCAAACAACCAACCCCCACAGACGACCTTAGAACTATGGAAGGTGAGCAAGGAGCTACCAGATAACTGGGCAGAACCACATGACTCTCTACCACCTTGCCAAGAATAACCATGGCCTGTGTCAGTGGTGTGCTGGCCCACAGGGATACAGGGACTCATCCCAGTGCACCCCAGCGACTGGTGCCCCCCAGAGGAAGGCAGAGGTAATGAGAATGTATGGGATTTCTTCCCCCAAACCCCCCAATAGGCACCCCATCACTTCCTGTCCACCACCCTCCCAAGGTGCCTAGCACAGCCCTGGCCTGTGTGGAAAACAGACTGCATGCAGGGGTAGGAAGCCTGTGTGAATGCAGAGAAGTACATACTATCTCCCATATGATACAATGCACACAATGCCCCTCAATGTGCACTGACCTTATGTTGACAAGAGGGAATGCCTTTCAGGTGGCCCGATATTGGGCAGATGTCATCTAGCCCTTTTACCTGTAAATTCTATTTTGTTTTTAGATGTGTTAATTTTAACTTTGAATGTTATTATATGCTGGTGGTGCATGTGACATGAATAAAGAAAGTATCCAATGCAGGATACTCTATATCAGTATATTATCAAGTTGTCCCAACACTTGCTGGCTCTCAGAACTTCCTTTCTGGCATAAAGGGACTGGGATGAAATAGACGTTGTGCATGGTAAAAAGCATCTGAATGCTGTTGGTAAGATGTGGGCAAGATTTTTAGCCTGTAAACCTTTTTCACTAGGAGGGAAGCAGGGCTTGCAAGCTAGACTTTATGGACTACAAGTCCAACAATATTTGATAGCCACTGAGTGATCCAGTGAGGAAAAGATAGAACTTCCCAAAGCTGCCAAGAGGGAAGATTTGCTGGGTCCTATGTATCTTGGATCCAGGAGAACCTAAGAGGCTGAACTGTCCCTCAGCTGACCAAGAGGCTGGATAGTCTCATAGTCTTTGAGAATGCTGAAGGATAAAAACACAAGAGTGAAAAGAAGCCCCCATAACTGTTCAACTGCACACACAAAAACTTCTGAAGAAACAAGACGGGGTACACAGAAAGTGCCTCCTCAAAGAGTGTGGTATTTTTGAACCACAATAGGGCATATCTTGGTAATGGCAACCTTGTGTTGCCAGTTAATCTTTCTCACACTAAATCAGGCCAAAGGAACTGAAGAGTGAACTCACCAAAAGGTGCCTTCATTTTGGCAGTTTCACATCTGGCCTAGACACAGAGGAGGAAGAAGATGAAGAAGGAGAAGGTGGAGAAGGAGAAAATAGTAGGAGATTGTCTTTGAGGGAAAGCTCTTTTTCCTGTGGACATAAATAGGCCAAATTCTGCAGCTGATTGCTTTCCCCAACTGGCCAATTCCCTGTAATTGAGTCTAGGTCAGATTATATAAGGTGGTACCTGGAATCCATCTCTTCTCATCCCAAACTTGCCTGGTATTCTGACCTTTGCAGCTGTTCTCTGTTGTGCATGGCTTAGATTGCTTGATGACAGTTCTTTGAATTCCCATATTTGTCTTCTGATACTACCAGGCTTATAGTTTGATTTGCGCACAGACCTTGGCTTTAGATTTTCACCTATTTAGCTTAACTGGTTAACTTCTGGTTATCAGATCTCTGCTGACTGGTGCAAAGGCTCTGTCTTGCCACAAACATTGCCTCTGGACCGGGACAACCCCAGACAGCATGGCCTTGAGGGTTTCTTTAAAAATAGTAAAGGTTTCTTTAGTGTCTTTTCTGGGAGACATAGAAGGAGTCGCAAGAAGGACTAACACAGATTTATTGTTTGATGATCAGAACGAACATGTGGTAATGGCGGAGATACCTCACATTATATACAGTGGTACAATACATTTGAATCTTGCTGCATGGTAGCTCATTGGTTGCTACCGGCGTGACGTCGTCCGAGTCACGCCCATCTTCGGTGGTGGATCAGTAGTAGTTTGTTGTTGCGGGGAGTTGCCGCGGCTGCAGGTGATTTGAGGAATGAGAACCATGTGAGTTGAACACTCGCAGCTGCCCTCTATGGGCAGCTTGCTCGCGTTCCTTTAACAGCTGGGTTGCATTGTGATTGTGGCCAGGTTACATTCATACATTTCTTAAAGCAACATTGTACATACATATAAAGCAACATTGTACATACACAACAGTTTCCCTTGCTGGAAAGCCGGTCGTATCCGACTCTAGGGTTCAGTGCTCATCTCTGTTTCAAAGCCAAAGAGCCAGCGCTGTCTGCTTCTGCAGACGTTTCCGTGGTCATGTGGCAGGCATGACTAGACACTGGAGCACACGGAATGCTGTTACCTTCCCAATGAAGTGGTCTCTATTTATCTACTTGCAATTTCTTACTTTCGAACTGCTAGGTTGGCAGGAGCTGGGACAGACGAGGGGAGCTCACTCCGTCGTGCAGCACTCGGGAATCGAACTGCTAACCTCCCACCTTCCAGTCAACGTCTTAGCCACTTGAGCCAATCCCCATTAGAAAGTCACTTTGAACACAGAAGGACTCCCTTCTGAGAAAATGATGTGAGCCATTGTCATGTAGTAGACAGCATGTTGGATGAGGAATCAGCGGACATGGGCTGAAATACTGGCTTGACCCTGTGAGCTGGCTGTGTTGAAACCATTGCTTAAATATCTTACATACTTTGGAAACCCTATGAGCATTTTCTTATGTCCTCACTAAATGACACATAACATACAGATGAGGACTGTGCTGTTTATTATGGTGGACGATGCCAGCTACAAAATAACAATACACAGCTGAACCTTGGAATTCATGGCCAGAAAGATGTAACAATTATTGCCAGTGTGTAAGCTTCAAAGAGGTACTGTATTGGATAAAATTGTGAAGTCTGATCCATCAGTAGCATTACTCAGAATAGCTATGCATCATTTCCTAAGTCAGAGTTCGTGTGCCTCTGCATACCTGTGCCTGGAAGGATGCAAAAATGTAGGATGCATTTGCACCCATGCCAGGTTGGTGGGATTCCCATCAACAACTGGCTGGCCACTGTATGAAAAGAATTTGGACTTCTATATAGGCTTTTGTTCTGGTTCAGCCAGGTTCTTTGCATGTGCTGAAGCAAGTGATATCAAACTGCGATTTTTCCACACTTTCAAAACTAAGAATGATTAAGTTTTATAATACCATTTTCTATTGAAATGTCCCAGTGTCCTTAACTAAATATAGCCATGGAACTCAAATTAATATCTATTTACCTCTTTTAATTCTTATTCATAGCATTCTAATTTCTTTTCTTTCTTTTTTTAAAGAACTGTTTTTGAGAAATGCGTGTCTCCCATCACTTCTTTCACTCCAGGCGCCTGCTTATTTTGAAGAGATCACAGTACATACTAGGTAATAAAGCTCAGTATTTTTCTTGGCACTGCAGGGATCCACCACAGCACTGAGAATTGAAACTTCTGTATACATCCAGCTGTTCTTTGGGTCAGTGGAAGGGGAAAACAGAAATAGAGGCATTTAAATATCTTTTATAATGCCAGGCTATGTAAACAGAGGGTGACTTCCATTAAGCTCTACAGGATATGCCAGACTTTTAGAAGGAGACTAAGCTTACTTCTTGAAACCCTCAGATTGTTATTCATTACAGGCTGGCATACTATTCATCCCAGTGGTGTCCCCTAGTGTGTGACTTTTCATTTCCCAAATCAGTGAGAGGCTGTTATATAGCATTTGAGGACAAAATAATAGAAGTGCACAAGGATGCATCATCTAGTTCCTGCTAGGAATCAGGATACCCTATCTGTCAGTTTCAATTTCTCTTGCTATCAGGAGTTGGCCCTAGGGGCCAGTGGTCCATTTCTTCTTGCATAAGCAGGCTCCAACTTCCCAACGTTGAGTTCTCCAGTACAGATGGGGGAGTAGGATATAGGGAGGATCCTTCTGGATGTCCAGTGAAGACCCTTGAAGAGGTGGAGATGGTGGGAGTGGAGGAAGTAGTACAGGATGTAAAATGGAGACAGGAGATGTGGTAGTGAAAGCTGATTGGGAAGAGAAAAAGAAGGTGAAATCGCAAGAGTTGCAGTGCTCCAGGGGAGCCTCTGGTAGTGGCTTACAAGGGAGCTCCAGCTGTACCCATGAGGAAACCTCTTCTCCCTCCCAGGTGGACCTACATCTTTAAAGAATGCCCATGAAACAGTCAGTGAGTCAAGCTGTGGGTTCACCTGGCTGAGGCTGAAAGGCAGGCATGAAAGGAAAGACCGAGAAGCTGCCTTATTGGGGAGGGTATCAAAAGCAGGAAGGGCAAGCAAACAGACAAGAGGAACCAAGCAAACTCTGTGACCAACAAGACTGTTGTCCAGCCTGTCAATCTAGATTTGGGTGCAAGAACAGTGTCACCTGGCTCTCAGAAAGGGATCTATCAATCTGCATGGAACTGCGCACCCACAGTGACATAACTGAAGAGGACAGAGGTTTAGAGTTTAAGTTCTAACTGTGTTTCTAAAGTTTCAGATAAACTTTTTACCAACATTGACAGGTAGCAGTACCTTCCTTATGGATATAGAAGAAGGAAGACAAGCTCACACTTATATTTGATTTGGTTTTTATCTTAACTTTCTTTCATCCCCAAATGTAAAGAAACTTCGAGACTTGGGTAAATACTTCCAAATTCAGAAAGCCTGAAATACAGTTCCTTTCCATTAGCATTGATCAAATTCAATAGGTACTTATTCCAAGTGTGTAGAGAACCTGATTCCTGAGTATCAGGCAGCAGTTAACTAACCGGACAACCCTGAAGACTAAGGCCTTGGGTGCCCAGGTCCACAGGGAAGGGTAATGGTCCCCAAGTGGATCAAATCCCATTTGAATCCATCTTGATGGAGGGCAGCAGCTTCATCAATAATGTCCTGGGGCTGGGGAGGATTTTGCATGTCAAAAGGGCTCAGGACCAGAAAGTGACACACAGAACTTGAACAGTGGAATGAGGGTCATGCTGCAATGTGGAAGGCAGATGGAAGGGTACTCCATTATGTTTTCAGAACAGTCTTCATTGCTAATCACCATGATGATTGCCTATATTCAGATTTTGATATGGCAGAAGAAGAAGACAAAGATGAAGACGAAGATGAAGAGAACCAGATGCTGCCCATTCACCAGCCTGCCCACCTTAAACATATGTTCAAAATGAGCCATCTCCCTAACACGCCACTAACTACAATCTTGAAATAAATCTGGAACTGGGATTTTGTAAATACAAATTAAATCCATGTAGCCTTTGTGTCATTGTGTTTATCCTCAATTGGAATAACTTTCCAAAGTATGGAGAAGAGGGGGTAAAAGGAAAGAGTTGGCAGCAGTAGTGTTTCTGCCATTTCCTTGCCCTCCATGACTGTTATGTATGTATGCATGTTCATTATACTGTAAGGCAAGATTGTAACCACTCCAGATACAAACGATATCAGCTATAAAGGAACGCGAGCAGACAGCCTATAGAGGGCAGCTGCGAGCGTTCACTCTCACATGGTTCACATTGCTCAATCACGGACAGCCGCGGGAAAACCTTCCCCGCATTCAGCAGCTGAAGAAAGACCTGCATTCAGCAGCTGAAGCAAGACCTGCATTCAGCAGCTGAAGCAAGACCTGCATTCAGCAGCTGAAGCAGGACCTGCATTCAGCAGCTGAAGAAAGACCTGCATTCAGCAGCTGAAGCAAGACCTGCATTCAGCAGCTGAAGAAAGAGGCGTGCCTGGGCGAGGCCACGCCGGTAGCAACCAATCAGCTACCGTGCTACAAGATTCAAATGTAGAGAGCTACTGTATATATTGAGATGTATCACCGCCATTCCTCATGCCTCACTGGAACCTCATGCAATGCAATAAACCTGTGTTAAGCCAACCTTTCGGTTGTCCGGTTGTCTTTGGTCCCATACACTAAATTGGCGACGAAGGTGGGATATGGCTGCCCACGGGACCAAGACATGCGCCGGCTACGAGATCAAGAAGCAGGGAGACTTGGAGCTGTTTGAGATAGACTTCAACGCAGCGCTGGTGGAGCTCGAAGTCTCCGATGAGGCCAAAAAGAGGGCCATTTTCGTCCGCATGCTCGGACACGAGACCAAGAGGACCTTGGTGGACCTGATCGCCCCGAGGAAGGTGGGCGACTTCAAAGCTTCAGAGCTCCTGGCGGCGTTGCGCGCCCATCTCCGGCCGGCAATAGCGATGTTCCCCGCTCGGAGCGCGTTCTGGAGGCGAGTCCAGGCACCCGGAGAATCGGTCGATGAGTTCGCCGCGGCCCTGCGGTTGGCCGCCGGCCCTTGCAAGTGGGAACTCCCCGACGTCACCCTCCGGGACTGCCTGCTCTGCGGTCTGAGGGACACAGAGACTCAGCGCGCGCTGATGAAAAGGGAGCCGCCTCCCACGTGGCAACAAGTCCTCGACGCGGCACAGGCCGCAGAGGCCACGTCGGCCGGGGTGCACGAACTCCAGGACTGGCGCCCGAAGACCGCCAAGGCAGAGAGTTCGGTGCGCGCGGCCCGGCGGACTTCGAACTCGTCTTCTGCAGAGAGCAGCGACGACGAGGACGTCCGGAGGGTCCAGAGAGAGGGCCGGCGCTGCGATGGCTGCGGCGCCGCCCACGCCCGCACCAAATGCCCATTCCGCAAGGCCGAGTGCCACAACTGCGGCCGGCGCGGGCACATCGCCAAGGTCTGCCGGAAACGACGCAAGGCCACCCGGAGTTCTCCAGACCGCTCGGCGAGGCAGGACCGCACCACGAGGCAGGACCGCACCACGAGACCGAAGGACGGCACACGGACCACGAGGACGCGGGACGGAGTAGGACGAGTCTCCGACGACAGCGAGGACGACACGCCGGTTTGCAGCGTTTCCACGGAGCACCCCCGTTACTTCGTTGAGGTAGTAATACAAGGGGCCCCTGTTAGGATGGAGGTGGATTCGGGTTCCTCATACTCCATTATTTCCCAGGGGGAGTTCATGAAAATCGCCCCCCGCGTGCGGCCCAAGCTCAAGGCGTTGAGGGCCACGCTGAAGGACGTGCAGGGGAACCGCATCCCAGTGTTGGGGGTTGGGAAGTTCCAGGTCCAGTTCAAAAAGTACACCGCAACGCTTCCCTTAGTCGTCCTCAAGGGGGGTAAATGCAGCCTCCTCGGGACTCAATGGTTCCAGCCCCTGGGGTTGTTCATTGGGGGGGTGCACGCCGTGGGAGCACACGCCGCCGGGACTGATCCAATACAGAGCGTGTGCGACGCGCACCCCGAGGTTTTTAAAAAGGGGCTAGGAAAATTCAAGGGCCCCCCAGTGACTTTCGACCTGGACCCTGGAGTGCGTCCAATCAGACTTAAACCGCGCAGAGTGCCTTTCGCACTAAAGGACAAAATTGAGGCGGAATTGGACAAATTAGTGGGCCAGGGGATTCTTGTTCCTGTTGATTCTGCGGAGTGGGAAACTCCAATTGTAACAGCGCTCAAGGCCAACGGGGAAGTCCGAATATGCGCTGATTACAAGTGCACCATCAATAAGGCGATCCGCCCTAATGCGTATCCGGTGCCGGTAGTCAGCCACTTATTGGCCAGGTTACACGGGGGGAGGTGTTTCGCCAAACTCGACCTGGCCCAAGCCTACCAGCAACTCCCGGTGACCCCCGCCGCAGCTGCTGCACAAACCATAGTCACCCACAAAGGGGCGTTCCAGGTTTCGCGCCTCCAATTCGGCGTGAATTCGGCGCCCGGGATTTTCCAGTCATTGGTGGAACGCCTCCTGAAGGGGTTGGAGGGGGTGTTACCCTATTTTGATGACGTATTAATTACAGGGGGGAGCCGGGCCGAATTAGCAACAAGGTTGGGAAAGGTCCTGACAATATTCGAAAAGGCGGGGTTGAGGTTGCGGAAAGACAAATGCGTCTTCTTCGCTACAGAGGTTGAGTTCCTAGGGTTCCGTGTTACTCCCGAGGGAATTAGGCCAGCCCAATCCAAGGTAGCCGCCATCAAAAAGGCCCCTCGCCCCACCTCCAAGCCTGAGTTGCAGTCGTTCCTCGGACTGCTCAACTTCTACCACTCCTTCCTCCCGCGGAAGGCAGCCGTGGCAGAACCGCTACACAAATTGTTAAAAAAGGACGAGGCATGGAAGTGGGGCGACGTCCAGGAAAAGGCTTTCAATGACCTGAAGCGACTCCTGGCATCAGATGCTGTACTGACCCACTTCAATCCCAAACGCCCGGTGGTCCTGATATGCGATGCATCCCCGGTGGGGGTGGGGGCGGTGCTTTGCCACGTGCTGGAGAACGGTAGGGAGGCCCCGATAGCTTTCTACTCTAGATCCCTGTCCCAAGCGGAGAGGAATTATGCTCAGACAGACAGAGAGGCGCTAGCAATAATTGCGGGGACCAAGAAATTTCATGATTTCGTGTACGGCCGCCCCTTCACCATAGTGACTGACCACAAGCCTTTGCTGGGCATCTTCACCGCAGACAAGCCCACACCCCAGATCCTGTCCCCGAGAATGCTCAGATGGGCCATTTTTCTCAACGCGTATCAGCACGCGTTGGTATACCGGCCCGGGAGGGAGATAAGCCATGCCGACGCTCTGTCGAGGTCCCCCATTCCCCGGGATTGCTGCCACGTGGGCGGAGTAGAGAGGGACCACCAGGTCTTAATGATAGAGGTCCTAGACTCCCCTCCAGTAGTACCGGCCGAAATCGCCAAAGCGACAGGCAAGGACAAAGCGCTGGCCACAGTTTGCTCCTGGGTGCAGAAAGGGTGGCCCGTGTCTTCCCCAGCAGCGGAATTCGACACATTCTTCAAAAAGAGATTAGAGTTGTCCCTGGAGAGGGGTTGCCTCTTGTGGGGACAGCGGGTAGTGATCCCCACGTCTCTCCGGCCGAGGGTGCTTAAACTGCTGCACGTCAGCCACCCGGGGATCGTACGCTCTAAGGCACTAGCCCGCAGTTACTTTTGGTGGCCCCAGTTAGACGCCGACATCGAACACATGGTCGGCACTTGTGAGGCGTGCCAAAGCTCAAGGCCAGAAGAGGCTCGCTCGCCACCTAGGGAATGGGACGCTGCGAGGGGACCCTGGTCCCGAGTTCACGTAGACTTTGCTGGCCCATTCAGGGGAACGCTTTTCCTCCTCGTGGTGGACGCGTTCTCTAAGTGGTTGGAGGTCATTCCAGTCTCGAGCACCTCCTCGACCACAACCATTAAACAGTTAAGGAGGGTCTTTTCCACGTTCGGTTTACCCGACACCCTCGTCAGCGATAACGCTAGCTGTTTCACGTCCGCCGAGTTCAGGGCATTCATGGAACGCAACGCCATTCGGCACGTCACCTCCGCCCCCTTTCACCCGGCCACCAATGGCCAAGTAGAGCGCCTCGTGCGCACCACGAAAGACGCGCTACTGCGCATGGGTCCCGGAGACCTCGACCTGAAATTGTGCCAATTCCTACTGAGATACAGGGTCACCCCCTTAGCGTCAGGGTACTCCCCCGCAGAGCTGTTGATGCGCAGGAAGCTGGCCACGGGGATATCCAAGCTAGACCCCACGAGAGTAGAGGACAAGGGGCGGAACATAGGGGTGGAACCCACCAAGAGTTTCGGCATAGGCGCCCCAGTATACTGCAGGAATTACGCCAGCGCGGGGCCAGCCTGGGTGCCGGGCACCGTAGTAGACCAAACCGGCCCCGTCTCATACCGCGTAGAGACCAGTACAGGTTTCCTGTGGAGGCGACACGTGGACCAACTCAGGCGTAGGGTCCCCGGAGAGCAAGACGAGGATGAGGCCAGCATTGATTCAGCGTTAGGGTACTCCCCCACCCGTTTAGCCCAAGGGGGAGGAAAAGGGGAGCATGGGTCCCCACCAAGGGGGGAGGAAAGGGAATCGATCCACGGAAATCTTTGCGGGAGTCCCTGCCAGAGAGGAGGAGCCCCGGGTTGCGGGAGTCCCCGTCAGAAAGGAGGAGCCCCAACCACACTCATACCCCGCGGAAGCCGCGGAAGTCCCCCCGAGGCTCAGAGGCCCATAGAGGTTTAGACGTTGATTTACAGTACCAGGGGGAGTTAGCGGAGTGGTCCCCCACCCGTCCTAGCGAAAAGAGGGGTTTCAGTTCAGCCCCTGGTACCTCCAGTCCCAGTAGCCCCTGTGAGTTAGAATGCAATATAGCGCCCATGTTCCGGAGACCGACACCTCCAAGACCAGAGGCATCAGCGAGTCCGCCCACCACCACAGTCTTAAGGTCCCCCGAGCAGGGATCAGAAGGTAGCCATTCCCCAAGGGCGACCTCATCGGTGCCGCGGTTCACACTAGGAGGGTCCCCGGGGTCCGAGGGCAATAGGCAGGGATTTACCTCCCAACTGTTCATCCCATTCCCTTCCCCAAGCGCAAGGCAGGCACGGACGCCCCACAGAGCCACTAACGAATCCCCGTTTCCCGTTGCAGGACAAGCGCCCGCAGAGTCAGGGATCACAGGCTCTCCAGAATTAGGGCAGGCGCAAGCACGCCCCAAGCGAACGTGCGGCAAGCCACAATGGTTGCGGGACTTCGTCCCATCCTAGGGGGGAGGGATGTTATGTATGTATGCATGTTCATTATACTGTAAGGCAAGATTGTAACCACTCCAGATACAAACGATATCAGCTATAAAGGAACGCGAGCAGACAGCCTATAGAGGGCAGCTGCGAGCGTTCACTCTCACATGGTTCACATTGCTCAATCACGGACAGCCGCGGGAAAACCTTCCCCGCATTCAGCAGCTGAAGAAAGACCTGCATTCAGCAGCTGAAGCAAGACCTGCATTCAGCAGCTGAAGCAAGACCTGCATTCAGCAGCTGAAGCAGGACCTGCATTCAGCAGCTGAAGAAAGACCTGCATTCAGCAGCTGAAGCAAGACCTGCATTCAGCAGCTGAAGAAAGAGGCGTGCCTGGGCGAGGCCACGCCGGTAGCAACCAATCAGCTACCGTGCTACAAGATTCAAATGTAGAGAGCTACTGTATATATTGAGATGTATCACCGCCATTCCTCATGCCTCACTGGAACCTCATGCAATGCAATAAACCTGTGTTAAGCCAACCTTTCGGTTGTCCGGTTGTCTTTGGTCCCATACACTAAAATGACCATCACCAAAACCCAACTATTTGTCATCCAGCCTCTGTCAAGGTATTGTTTTAACTCTCTTTAACAGCTCAGCAGAGAGCAAGCAGGCAGGCATGCATCTCCAGGTGACTGCTTACAAATTTCCTCTCCAGATGGGTATGTAAGCAGCCTCTCTCCCCTGGCTTTGTTTGTTTGTTGTTGTTGTTGTTGTTTTTTATTGAAAGAGAATGAAAGCAGCCGAATAACCCTTTCCTCTTATCTTTCTCTCTCTGTCTCTGAACTAAAGCATCTGGGACAGCTGGCCTGGCTCCCATCAAAAGCAAGTGGTGGACTGATTGCATGTGTCTCTTGTAAAAGTCTGAGTCACAAGTTATTCAACATGGAGTCTCTTTGGTTTAAAATTGTTTTAGAATGTAGCTTTGCTCTTTGCAAAGGCCTCTGCTGCACTTATCAAGCCTAGTAGCTTGCAGAAGATTCTCCAAAGAGAATTGCTCGCAGGGACTGAGAGGGACCCAAGGGCAAGGGCCAGGTCAAAGCCTGTCTGTCATATCTCTTTCTCTCTCCTTTTCTTCATAGCTCTGAGGAAAGAGAAGGGACAGAGAAAGAGAGAAGCACTGGCTGTGGTCACCCATGATGGGTGAGGACTGAGGTGAGATGGATTGCCCCAAGGTCCTATGTAAGAAAACACATGACAACAAATAAACTTTGACTCTGCTGACCACACATTGAAAAGGAATGCAAAATAAACAACCTCCTGATGATACTGTATGTGTTAAAATAGAAATGAATGCCAGCTAAAAAGCAAAAGTGAAAATAGGCTCCTCCCTTTATCTTTAAGACATGTGGTTGTATTTTTCTTCATCTACTAGCACCATTTATTTATTTATTTATTCTCCAAATTTCTATTGCTGCCCAACTCGGCAACCATGCTAAGTCCATTGCAATTTGAGTGGTATTTACTGCAGTGGCTGAAGTGGCTAAGATGCTGACTGGAAGGTGGCAAGTCAGCAGTTTGATACCCAAATACTGCAGGACAGAACGAGCTCCCATCTCTGTCTCAGCTCCTGCCAACCTAGCAGTTCAAAAGCAAGAAATTGCAAGTAGATAAATAGGGACCACTTCAGAGGGAAGGAAAACAGCATTCTGTGAGCTCCGGTGTCTAGTCATGCCTGCCACATGACCATGGAAACGACTGCAAAGGCAGACAGTGCTGTCTTTTCGGCTATGAAACAGAGATGAGTACTGAACCCTAGAGTTGGATATGACTGGCTTTCAAGCAAGGGTGACCTTTACCTTTACCTTACACGAAAGGGAGACATACTCATAGCTGAGTAGCCGGAGTACACAGAAAGAGCCTCCTCAAAGATTGTAGTATTTTTAACCACAATTGGGCATACCACAGGCAACGGGCACCTTGAACTGGCTAATCTTTCTCACTCTAGGTCGGGCAAAAGGAACTGCAGAATGAATTCACCAAAAGGTGGCTTCATTTTGGCAGTTTCACATCTGACCTAGACATGGGAGGAGGAGGAGGAGAGATCAAAACATAGACTGTTTACCCAACCAAAGCCCTCTGCTAGAGAGCTGTCTATCACAATTTATTTCACCTAATTTTTCTCTCTACTTGAACTTCTTTTCATCCTAAACATGAAGAGATTAATAAATTTTAATACAGTGGAACCCCAGATAACGACAAAACTTGGTTCCACAAGTTGTGTTGTTATCCCTATGGAAGATGCCCCAGATAACAACAACAAAATCAGCAAAAAATGTCATTATCCAGTGCATCACTACCAAATGCCCGCATAACGATGTTTTTTGGAATTTTACCGTTGTTATGCAGTGCATCACATGGTTCATGACGAACATGTCGTTATGCAATTTCGTCATTCTCTGAATGGATCGTTATCTGAGGTATTACTGTACATCATTATTAAAAGTGAAATACAGCACATTACTCATCTGCAGCTTCCACCAATAGGTAGTAATGGGGTTGAGTGGGGGAATCATTTTTTTTAAAAAAAAAAATCCGAACTTCAAGGCTGCAGGCAGGAAGGAAATGCATCTGTATCAAAAAGTAGGAGCTAATTTTAGGGAATGTGAAGGAACAGAGCAGAGTATTATAATTTGGAAAATCAGGAAGGACAATAGCCTCACATTTAATGGGAAGGAGTGAAACAGTAGTGAAGATAAAGTCAGGTAAGATGTCAAGGCAAACTAGAGAGAATTTCTTCTCTACCCTCCTAATCAGAAGAAATGTTAAGGTTCTAATTCTCAGCATAAACCCTGTCAAGCTGAGTGAGAATTGCACAGAATTGTGCTAAAACCAGTAAGGCTCTATAACTTCCACGTGATTTGATTTTTATTCTCTTGATAATTCTGGATAATTTTATACCTTCTTGACAAGGAATAGAAACGGAATAGATATCTAACTCCAATGTATTATGCATCTCAACATTTTATATTCAAATCTAAATAGTGGGTTCTGATTTTCCACATTCTCTGAATAATTAGGTCATCAGGTTTTTCCATTAATAATGTTTAACAGAACATTACAATCAACGTCTAACTGTATTACGCTCAACCAAAGTATGATTCAAGCACTCCTGTTTTAGGATCTTGTGCAACAACAAGTCTATAGAAAAGATTAGATTAAAATCATTAAACATTTAAAAATATTTGAAACATTAAACATATTAAAGCATTCCTTATATAGAAACACACTAAAGTGATTTAAAAGGGAAGGAAAAGCCTTGGTTTCACCAAGATTCAATCTGCAATATTTTTTTAAAAAAAATGGAACATATCCAAATATGTAATTCAGATGGAAACATTTTTGCCTGTGTGCTCTTTTGAGGGTGTCAGTTAAATTTCAGTTAAATATGGATCCCAATAACACCCAAAATGAAAAATAATAATACTTTACATACTCTGAGGCATTCAAGACCTCCTGGTTGGCAATAAATGCCTTAATTAAGTGAATTGACTCCTTGGGTTTAAGCTTTATTATGAGCTGTTTCCCAAATGAAGTTTTCTCTGTATAGATCAAGGGTTCTCAACCTATGGCCCGGGGGCTGGATGCAGCCCACGACACCATTATATGTGGGGGGCCCGCTGCCTACACCACACATGGAAGTGCCATGTGCAGCAGGCAGAGCAAAATGGCTGTCTGGCCCCCGAAGCTGTCTGAGGGAGCGTGACCCAGCTCTCGACTTGTAAAGGTTGAGAACCCAAGATGTAGATGTTAAGAAAAATGCATGTACTCTTATAACAGACTTCATTTCTAAGGAAAGTAGAAAAAGTAGGATACAAAAACTGTAAGGAGCAACAAATAATTTTCTCAAGTTGCCTCTTACTTATGGCAACCCTATAAATGAGAATCCGAAATGCACCATCCTGAGAAGTCCTGCTCAGCAAGTGCAAACTGATGGTTATGGGTTCCTTTATTGAGTTAATCCATCACATATTTGGTCTTCCTCTTTTCCTACTGCCTTCAAGCATTCCCAATTTTACTGTCTTTTCCAGAGAACTTTGCCTTCTCATGATGTGTCTGAAGTATGAAGCCTCAATGCCATAATTTTTGTCTCCAGAAATAGTTCAGAATTGATT
Organism: Bradypodion pumilum; assembly: GCA_035047305.1. Classification (NCBI taxonomy): domain Eukaryota; kingdom Metazoa; phylum Chordata; class Lepidosauria; order Squamata; family Chamaeleonidae; genus Bradypodion; species Bradypodion pumilum. The sequence continues at coordinate 292,093,546 of JAWDJD010000004.1, read as the reverse complement.
TGCTCTAGGACCTCTTTGTTTGTCTTTCTGGTAGTCTAGGATGTGTGGATGCCTTTTTGGGTGCACACTTTAAAATGGTGAAGCTGTTTGTGAGTGTCGATGGGATACAAGCCTGGACTCCTAGCAGGGTCACCCAAGGCAGAATAGTCACAGCTGAAACACCAGACTAAGAGGTGTATACCTTTTTCAAAGGTAACAGCCTCATCGACAGAAGAAAATGGGTAGTTCCAGTGATGATGGGGGATGCAGCTACTGACTCTGGTGAAGGAGGAAACAGCCATGAAGGTCAAACTACTAACCTTTGTTGGTATTGCACAGAAGGTGGCATTGCTGAACTTTTCTTCCCTTGACGCCCCTATGATAAGACCTTAATGTAGATAAGGTAAAGGTCTCTCATGCTTGAAAGGCAGTTGTGTTCGACTCTAGGGGGTGGTGCTCATCTCTATTTATAGCTAAAAAGCCAGTGTTGTCTGTGTCTGCAGACATTTCTGTTGTCATGTGGCAGGTATGACTAGATGCTGGACTGCACAGAATGCTGTTACCTTTCCCGCTGAAGTCAGCAGCTGCTACTCATATCTGAGAATGCATTCTTTCCCTGAAGCAAGAAAAATGCCATTGGTGTGAATTTGTTCAAGGTGGATCCCAGCTTGCTATGAAGTGACCCACACACTATGATCATGGAGCCATCTTCTGTGGCATATATAAAATGAGACACGCAGGATTGAACAATAGGACTGCAATGGACTGCCACAGCCTTGAGTATGTTATCAAGGTGCGCCTTCACAACCAGTCCATCTGGCATGGCCTCTTCTGCCTCCATGACCATTGGGAATCAGAGTTCCTCCTTCGCTCATTTTGCCATTGGACCCAATATGATGGTTTCCAGTGGCATTTCCTCCACTGAGGGGACCATCGCCCCACCTAAAGAGGCTCATCCACTCATAGCCATTGGCCCCTTTAGGGAGTCAGGTTATTTACTGCCACCCAACACTCGGCATTGAGTCGTTGTCTGTATGGTCTACTCCATTACAGTTGCAGGATGTCTGGCCAAACATCCCACTGAAGTGGTACCTATTTATTTACTGCAATTTCTTGCTTTCAAATTGCTAGGTTGGCAGGAGCTGGAACAGACATCAGGAGTTTAGCATTTGGGTCTCTAACTGCTGACCTTCCAACCTTCTTGTCACTATATATACACAATTAATAATACAATGATCAATGATGCAGCCAAAATCAATAAATACATACAAATACAAAGACACAGCAATGCACACAATCCCTACACCACAGCAAATGCCATCTGCAGCCAGTCTGACCCCCCCATGACCCCTCCATCCCAGAGGGTCTGGAGGGCATGGCAATGTGGCAGCCTCTTTGAGCCTCCTGATGCCACGGGAGGCTCCTTTAATCCCCCACTGGGTAGAGGGGGCGGGAGGGCATGGCAACGTGGTGGCGGCTTCTTCGAGCCTCCTGAGGCCACGGGAGGCTTAAATTAAATTAAATTAAATTAAATTAAATTAAATTAAATTAAATTAAATTAAATTAAATTAAATTAAATTAAATTAAATTAAATTAAATTAAATTAAATTAAATTAAATTAAATTAAATTAAATTAAATTAAATTAAATTAAATTAAATTAAATTAAATTAAATTAAATTAAATTAAATTTTTCAACTTATTTGCTCCCCGCTCAGGCAAGCCCGACTCAGGGTGGCTTACATAATCTAAAGAACCCTACATAGTAAAAACAGTTTAAAAACCCCACCCACATTAAAATCCCACATTAAGGTCACTCATTAAAAATCCACATTAAAATCCCACCCACCCAAGAAGCAGAGAGAGGGAGTATCTTATGGTAATAGCCAGAGAGCAAGAGCCACATTGCTCCCGGGGCCCCACACCTGCCCCGCCAGCCAGGTTTTAAGACCTTTTCTGAAGGGTAGCAACTCTGTCTGCAACCGTAGCTCTACTGGCAGGAGGTTCCAAAGGGCCGGTGCAGACATGAAGAAGGCCCTTTTTCTTGTGCCAGAGAGGTGCCCCCCCCCCGGCTGATGGAACAATTAGGGAGCCTCTCTGGTCCACTCTGGTTGGATGGACAGATGTTCTTAGGACAATGCGGTCTCTTAGGTATCCTGGCCCACTACCATATAGGGCTTCAAAGGTCATTACCAGCACCTTGAATTGCACTCGGAGGCAAACTGGTAACCAGTGCAGCTTCCGAAGCAGAGGCGAGACACAGGCATAATGCCCACACCCCATCACTACTCGGGCCGCTGCATTCTGGACCAGCTGCAGCCTCTGAATGGTCATCAAGGCTCCTTTTATCCCCCTGCTGGGAGAATGGCATGAGAAGGCGCGGCAACACGGTGGCAGCGGTGGTGGCCTCTTTGAGCCTCCCAAGGCCACATGAGGTTCCTTTTATCACCCCGCCAGGTGGAAGGGGTGGGAGGGCATGGCAGCACAGTGGTGGCTTCTTCTAGCCTCCTGAGGCCACAGAAGGCTCCTTTTATCCCCCCCCCCACACTGGGTGGAGGGGTCGGGAGGGTGTGGCAACATGGCCGTGGTGGCTTCTTCGAGCCTGCCGAGGCCACGGGAGTCTCCTTTTAACCCCATGATGGGTGGAGGGGGCAGGAGGGCATGGCAATGTGGCAGATTCTTCGAGCCTCCAAATGCCACAGGAGGCTCCTTTTAACCCCCTGGGTGGAGGGGCAGGAGGGTGCAGCAACGTGGTGGCGGCGGTGACTTCTTTGAGCCTCCCGAGGCCATGGGAGGCTCCTTTTATCCCCCTGCCGAGTGGAGGGGTGTGAGGGCACGGCAACGCGGTGGCTGTGGCGGCGACTTCTTCGAGCCTCCTGAGGCCATAGGAGGCTCCTTTTATCCCCCTGCTGGATGGAGGGGGTGAGAGTATTATTTTGTTAAAGGTTTTGAAATGCATTGTATTTCCTATGTGAGAACATGGGGATAACCCAGTGGGAGTTCTTTCTGACAACCCAGTAGGAGTTCTTTCTGACAGTGTTCCTAATCTGTCTATGGGAAGGTGCTATCAAAGGCAGGTGCAGATGGCCAGGTACACAATCATTTTTGCCTGGAATTCAGGAGGAAAATGAGCTTGCTCTCCCTCCCGCCTCCCCCGCCCCCGCACCACAGTCCTTCACTGAAAAGGAGTGTCACACCAGTTCTGGCCAGGCAACTGAGACAGTTGAAAAGCAAACCTGACATGATTTCATGTGAAGTCATTAGAAATCTTATCCACTAAAGTGTGATACTCCAAAGAACAGCAAAATAATTTTTTTTAAAAAGATATTCTGTATTTACGTTGGCATATATTTCTTGCCACCAACGTCTTACGTTTCAAGAGAAACACCTTAATTTCAGCAAGGAGCTAAATGCCACTTTCTACTAGATTGTGCTCGATGATTGCCTTTTCTATTATAATGTACATTTTGTAAATGGGAGAATAGCAGGGAGAGCAGGCCAAGTCACACAGAGGATATCTCTGCTATTGTTTCCTTGTAAAGTAGATATAGGCAATGTGGTGAGTAGGTGGTGGTGGTGGTGGTGGTGGTGGGGATCAAAATAGGTATTCTCAGTTGAGAGCAACTAGTTCTGACTAAAATTTTAACAAGGTAGCTCTTCTAGCAAGAGTTGTCTTGAAGAAACTGCAAGCAAAGGAATGGCATTAAATTCCCCATCAGAAAACAGAAAGTTCATTTGTTTACATTTTCCCTTGCATTCTTGAGGCATCAGTCGTCTGATATGATCATAAAAGGAACCTCTTTCAGGAGTCATTTGAGCGGAGTTTCTCCAGCAAAAATCCTTTCAACCCAGAGTAATTTCTGACATGAAATTAATTTATTTTATCTTCTGTAGAAATGATATTTAATACATCATGTTAAAAACTAAAGCTGTCTGAAGTTGGTGTCTCTGCTACAAACTCTTGGGTTATAAAACGTGAGGCTATGAATTACTGTATTCATATTATTTGGTTTAATGCAATCACTTTTCTTGCCTGCATTAAGCTGCTGCAAAATGCACCCTGTGCTGCTACTCTTTTGAAGAACTTAATACATACATAAATAGGTTTAGTTGTACCCTGCTTCCCTCAGCCCAGGGGCTACTCAAAGTGGCAAAACAACAATAACAAAGCAATACAGTAGGAACAATAATACAAAAATAAATAAATCATACATATCAACAATACAAATCAGAAATATCAATAATGGGCAAAACAATACATTACAGTACAAAATTTCGGTAAAAATACAAAGTTTCAAAATACAAATCGCTGGAAACATCCAGCGAGTCAGACGGCTCCGGCACGGCAGGTCTTCTTATGGCCACGCCGGCAGCCTCACAGCTGGGGCCAGTCTCTCGCTCCCGCCTCCCCACTCTCATTGAGGGAAGCGTCCGGCGGGTCTGGCAGTGTTGACGGCTCCATCACAGCAGGTCTTCTTATAGCCACGCCAGCCACCTCACAGCTGTGGCCAGTCTCTCGCTCCCACCTCCCCGCTCTCAAACAGGGGAAGTGTCCGGTGGGTCTGGCAGCGATGGCAGCTCCAATATGGCATGTCTTCTTATGGCATCGCCGACCGCCTTGCAGCTGGGGCCAGTCTCTCACTCCCGTCTCCCCGCTCTCACTGAAGGAACCATCCAGTGGGATGAGGAAAACACCAGGCATTCCCTGATGGTGAATTAGGCTCATTGTCATTTGGGGTTAGGTCACACTGCAGTTTGTAAGTTAATATTTGTCCTGATTCCAAACAAAATACCATGCAAGGAAAGATGGAACTTCAAAACAAACAAAGATGTGGAAAGTGAAACTCAGTCAGAAATGTGGAATCCTTTGGGGATGTTACAGGAACTGAACTTGAGAACCATATTTAGTCCGATGAACATTTAGTGTGACCAAATTCTTCTGTGTCTTCATAAGCTTTTCTTTTCTACATTCTGCTCTAAAATAGAACATCAGTGGAAGACTTTAGTAGAAAAAGAAAAGAAAAAAAGGGGGGGAGGCCACTGCTGTATTTGCACCAACTCCTACGTAAATTCAATCACCAAATCAAAATGATTAGTGTGCTTATCCAAAGCAGCATAAAAGAGAATATTTTCAGAGATGTTTGTCAGTTTGGAAACAAACAAAGACAAAAGCAGTGTGGCACTTTTAAAGCTGATGAAATTATTCCTGCCAGGTGTGTCTGAAAGAGCGTATTGTAAACTACAGAAGCTCTCATTGACATGAATTTGTTAGCCATAAAGCTGTTTTGGTTCTTTTGTTTCTGTTTGTAGGTTGTTCTTTTGTTGTTGGTGGTGGTGGTGGTGGTGATTCAAAGGTGTGCACTTTTAATAGGACATTTACCATACATTGCAAGAATGTAATCTTCTAGGATATTGCATACAACATGCAGCAGTAAAGGAAAATAAATCTTAGAATCTATACCTATAAAGGAAAGGCACGACCGTATATGTCCAGCAGGCGTGGTCACACCCCTGTAGCCTATCCCGGATACTTGGCACACATCTACCTTGTGTCCTGGACATCAGACCCACGAGGGTCCGGAGGCCATGGATGGGGCCTACGCCCCACAAAATCAGCCAAAATGGCTGCCTATGTGTGAAGCAGGGGGCATCCATGCGCGGTGGGGGGGAAGCGCAGAGCACAGAATGTTCATGGTGGTTAAAATGTCAACTGACAGATCCATGGCTCCTCGCGCCCCAGCCCAGTTTAAATTAAAGCATGTGCATGCAACAAAGGTAAAAATGCCATACTTCACCGGGGATGCAAGGCCGCTAAAAGTGGCTTCCATACCCCTTCAGAAGCTGCCGCATGCCTGCATGCCACAGCATAAGCACTACCGCCTGAGGCATCCTCCGGCTCACCTCAGCCCTGCCTTGCCATGACCGGGAATGCAAGGCAGCCGGAGGTGGCCAAAGCACCCCTCACACCAATGTGGCCTCCACCTCACCTTAGCCCCGCAGCCCAAGCAAGCCTCCACCTCGCCATGACTGAGAACTCAAGGCCGTAGCGACCCTCATGCCCCTCAGCCCAGCAGGCTGCTTTCCGCCCGGGGACATGCCTCCCTGCACAGACAACAGCCTATCAGCTTCCCTCTGCACCTGGCTGTTTCAAAGCTGGCTTCGAAACAGCCAGGTGGAGAGGGAAGGTGACAGGCATGCTGCACGTCCACCACACATCCCCAGGGCGAAGCCCGGGCAGGAATGCTAGTTCAAAATATAACTCAGGATCTGATTCCACTGTGAAATGCTAAATGCCCAGAGAGGCCACTTTCAAGTCTCCTGAACCAAATACAATCGAATCCAAAACTCTAAGACTATGAGGTAGGAACTATATTTTTCTCAAGGAAGGGAAGATGGTTTGCTGCTAAGTACTAAATTACACCAACTGTCATCACTACTGCACATGATGTCATTTTAGATATAGCTGGAATCCAAAAGCAGACATTTCAGTTTACTTCACAATTCTGGTTTGCCATTGTGCATCCTCTTCCATGCAAGCGTACTAAAACATCCACTCCAAATGTTTCCTTAGGGCTGACTCACCAATTGCGTATTTCAGCATCCATTTACCGCTAGCCATTCTCCTTTGCTACCTTGTCATCCCCCCCCCTTTCCCCTACGCCAACAAGCCATTGCTTTGCCCCATCATAATAATTATGCATTTTTAGCTATTAATCACATTCGCTATGTGTTTGAACTACACTCTCTAATCAAAATTGTGAACTGGGCCAGAAGATGTGGCAACCATGTCACTTTGTATCAGCTGCCTCTTATTTATTCCAGTACCACTCTGACCTTCAGCTATCATGTCATGTGTTCCTCTAATGGGTCTCATTGCTTTCATTCTCAAGCAGCCATTGCTCCCTAGAGATTATCTGCATGGGAAGATAACTTTAGGAGCCCCTGGGGCTCTGCTTTCCATTGGCTTCCATACTGCCTTTATTTTTTGCTAACTAAAAAAAAAAACACATTTGTTCAAATCGAGAACATTTTCATGTTTTATTTCAGGAAACCCATGTGCATAAAGAGGGTGAAAAACACCCATCTTTAAGTCTCTCTGCAAAAGCTACAGCCTAATTACTGCCTGCTGAGTAGCACGGTTCAACACAGTCAGTCAGAGAGCTTTAAAGATACAATACCTTCTCTTCTGAACTGTCTGCTTGTCAATTCAGTCGCCCTCCTGCTCTAAATCAACCAACCACAGTGCTGTTACGAACAGCAACTGATTTCCCAAGCAGTGCTGCAAACAAAAATCACACCATATCCTGTTTTTAACAACCACAGTTTTCCAACTGCGTAACATGAGGGATCCAGCACTGCTGAGTCAAAACCATATCAGAATAATCTCTCTCTCTCGTGTTTTGAATGTTATTCTATGAATACAATATCTGTTTTGTGCTCCAAAGCTTCCTTAAAATGAGTACCCAAAGATTAATATGCCTTGAGAAACCCACATGGGTGGCACCTGAATATATTGAAAAGGATGCAGCTATTTCTTTGGAATTCTTTACCTTTTTGTGCATTTTCTATTCTTCAGCTATTGCCGTGCTAGAGGTAGTTATTTTCAGCAAACGGGTACTCTGCATGTGTGAACAAGAAAGAGCATGAGAGAAGGAGAAGAGCATGAGAAGAAGAGAAAAGTGGAAAGTTAGAGCTACCAATTCTTTACATTAAAATTAGATCAAAAGGATAGATAGCCTAGAATGGTTTGATTTAAATGATTTTACATGGGGAAAGAATACTGAATTAGAATTAATGTGGGAACCAGGCCATTCCTTCATTCATTTGTTTAAATCCTACCAACAATTGGTGCTATTCATTAAGGAATGGATGTTGCTGACTTGCTATATATCTGTTGGCTGCAACTCATATCTGAGAATTTTTTCCTCCCTGAGGCAAGAAAAATGCCATTGGTGTGAATTTGTTTAAGGTGGATCCCAGCTTGCCATGAAGTGACCCACACACTATGATCACAGAGCCATCTCCTGCGGGACATATGAAAGGAGACAATGCAGGATTTAACACCAGGACTGCAATGGACTGCCACAGACTTGAGTATATTATCAAGGTGCCCTTTCACAGCCAGTCCATCTGGCATGACCTCTTCCGCCTCCATGACAGTTGGGAATCAGAGTTCCTCTTCTGCTCATTTTGCCATTGGGCCTGATATGATGGTTTCCAGTGGCATTTCCTCCACTGAAGTGGACCATTAGCCCACCCAAAAGAGGCTCATCTGCCCGTAACCATTGGCCCATTTAGGGAGTCAGATTATTTACTGCCACCCAACACTTGGTATTGAGTCGCTGGCTGTACAGTCTACTCAATTACCATAACAGGATGTTCATCCAGACATGTGTTATATATCTAAAATCTGATATTAAGTTGAATGAGGGAAGTAGTGAGATATTTTCTTCACAAATATAGAAAGTGAAGCCAGCGGAAGGATACCCTCCTATTGTCTCCAAGCCTAATTGTTCTGAAAGCTTCTGAAAGCTGTCCTTCTACAAGGAAGAAAACAGATTTTACCATAGATTCAAAATGACTGAGTCAGTGCAAGATTTTCCTTCTTTATAAGAATGAAGAATATATCTCCTGTACATACAGCCCATTAAAAAAACCATCTGCTCAAGCCACATCATTAGACTGGGGAAAATGGGGCTTCCTTATTCCTAGTATTTTACTTTGCTCCAATCACTTTATGGAGAGTGACCATTAAGAGAGAATTAAATGAGAAACAAAGAACAATTTAACATTTATTGAAATGACAGACAAACTAATATAAAAAGTCATGAATGTTTATGGATATTATGGGATAATGTATCAATTTTGCATTAATAAAGGGGAAAGGTTTTACACCTTTGCAAAAAACAATGGAAAATTTACAAAAAATTGGTTACATCTCAGAGTACTTCTAGTGGGGGAGAGAACGCTTCCCACTCCATATAATTGTGTAGTTTTTAGGGGTTTTGTGTGTTTTGTCATGTGCTACTGGATGTTTTCCTAATTTTGTTTTTAAAAATAACATTTATAAAAAGACAAATGTTTTTGAAGATCAATGAAAATAAGCAATTGATTACGTTGCAAAGAATAGTGTAATAGTTATTTATGAATGCCAGATAAAACAGTTACAGAGTGATTATCATGAAGATGATACAAATATGAAAAAGTTATTTGAAGCATAAATTACTATATAGTAGTCAAAATGAAAAATTGATGCAAAATAATTACAAATGTCTTCTAAGAAACCCTTGAGTTCTACAAGCTGAGCAACTAGGGCTGTGGATATATAAAACAACAATGCCACAGGATAAGTCTACATATACAATGGCTGTCATTGAACAAATGCCAAAATATATGTTATTTTAAACATCTGCTGTGGTTTATTTATTTTGATTCTTGAATCAGTGCAAAATACATCAAATTTAAATGTGTGTCTGCATCTGTCAATATTTATTGGGGGATTTACTGTCAAATGAAACTCCAAGAACCCATCTCCTCTGATCAGCCGATGAGTGAGATCAGTGATATACTGAGGCCGGTTCTGAACGGTTCTTGCGAACTGGTAACAGAAATTCCAGGCCATGCCCACTTGGCTGGCCATGCCCACCTCTCGGCCTCCCCCTCCCAGCACCACCGGATACATGTCCCATTTGCCTCGCCAAGGGCCAAAAGCATGCTTTCACCTCCACACTTCCCTCATGCTTTCGGCCCTGGGCGAGGTGAAAGGGACGCATTTCCAGCGGCGCTGGGACGGGGAGGCCAGCGCCAGACCACCAACCTGCCCTGCTCACCTCCCAGCAGTGCTGCTGGTGAAAGTGTGCCCGGACGGTGAGGGGCTGACGCTGACCCACCAGCAGCGCCTGGCTGCTCTCGGACTCCTCATCCTCATCTCCACGAAGCTAGAGAGCAAGGTAGGTTTATTTTTTTCTGGTTTTTTTTTTTTGAGGCCACGCCCACAGATAGTCATGCCCACAGATAGCCACACCCACTGAGTGGGTAGTATTTTTTTACAGTGCATCACTTAGTGAGATGGGCTCTAGTTGATTGGCAGTGGCAATCTGTGGCAGTGGTGGAAATGCCACTGATCAGCTGGAGCTCTGCTGATCAGCTGAAGTCTCTCTCTGCTGCTGCTGACATTCTTATAATATATTTATTCAAAGTGGCGATATGCCACTTTGAATTATTTTCAATTTAAAAAAAATGTTTTGGAAGTGTATCAATGCATGGCCAGTGCAAAACCATGTTAACAAAATAGTACATAAGAGAATGATTTGTACAATGGATGTGCAAACAAATTCCAACACTACGTGACCAGAAATTGGGTTTGAAAATGTTGCAAGAAAACAAAGCAAATGGCTGGAATCCAGGAGTAAGTGGCAACTAGAGTAGGACCATTGATTCAGTGAGGATCCAATGTCAATGCTATATAATGAATGCCTCTTCTTGGGTTTTCCCCAATATTTAAAGCCTGTGTGCTAAATTTTCCCCACAATCTAATTTGTTTCTTCTTATCAGACCCACTATGAGTTCCTCCCAATAAAAAATGAGTTCTCTGTTGACTGATTGATGCTGTCAGATCAAAATAATTATTTATTCCTTTTTAAAAAAATCCTAGAGCCCCTTTTCAATCTTTCTTAGCAAAAATTAAGAGTCATAAAATTTGACACCCCAAAGTTCATCCTCATCATCAGGTAAAAACAAAAATACAGTGGCACCTCACTTAAAGAGCATAATGCATTCAACGGGATTGCTCTTCAAACAAGTTTGCTTTTTAAGTGAAACACCATTGTAAGTAACCAATTGTGACTTCTGGTGGGGTGACTGCAAACCCCGATTTAGTTGTTAAGTGAGTTTTTGGTTGGTTTTAGTTGTTAAATGAGGCGACCATTCAGAGAAAATTCTGCTCTTTAAGTGAGTTAGTCTCTAAGCAAGGCACTTTTTATGCGAGGTTTTACTGTATAACTGTACCAGATGCCATAAACATATCATCCAGTCTTTAATTTGCACATGAGAAGTTTGGGTGTTGGAATCAGCGTGTAAGAGCTTATCAGAAATGCAAATGGCAAGACACATGCCCATTGGCAGGGACCTAAAAATAAAATGAACACAAAAGAAACAGCTATTTTCAGCACCTTAATTCTGGCAGGATGATTGACCATGGACAGAGATCCTACAACAAAACAGAAGTACATAGCATTGCTTGTGTCAAAATGCTCCACAAACAATAAAATGCACTACTATGTGTCTTTTGATCCCAAAGATTTAAAAACCATTTTTTATCACTGTATTTATTCTGTATTTTTAATAACAAAAACTGTTGCAGAAATAAGCTCTTCTCAACATACTTTATTTTAACTGGGCAACTCTGAAAATTATACAGTACCTTCAACACATCTCATCAGTTAAACTGAAAGGCGCTTTCTGCACTCCTTTGGCATCCTTCCCAGTTTGTGCCAAGTATCATCTTTAACAACAACACCCCCACCCCTCGCTGTCATTATGTCCATACAGCAGCAGATTCCTCATAGCTTCAACCAAGAGGCAGTCTTAGCTTTTTTTCCATACCCGTGGTATTCCAGAATGTGGACTAAATGACACAATTGCCATCCTTCTGAGAAGCTTTCCATGTGAACGCATTGACCAGACTGATGAGCTGAATTACCAGACAGCCCTTTGGTCTGATTGATCATAGCTTTTCATAGTTCTAGGTAAAAATAACTTTTTATTGTACCATAATTTTCCATAGTTCCAAAATACCAGGTCTAGTTGTAGGTTCCTTTTCTTAAAAAAAGAAAAAAAGGAGTAAACAATAATACCTTAGCAACAATTAGAAACTGTTTTAGTCTATGCTTATAAGTAGAGATAGCAAGTATTTTAGAAGTACTACAACTTCCATGCTAGCTGGGGAACACAAACAAATCATCTCCCATCTGTAGTCATAGCAGGAATAAGATAAGGAATCTAGTTGTGTCTACATGTGTACATGGTTAGATGGCATTGTTGATGCAATGGGCACAAAGCTGGGTGGGCTGAGGAGGATGGTGGAGGATAGGGGTGCCTGGCATACGATGGATGATCCATGGGGTCGCAAAGGGTTGGAATCAACTGTGCAACTGAACAACAACAACAATAACAATAACAACAACAAACAACATGTGTACAAGCACAAAAAGCAATAATATTGGCACAGTGCAGCCTAGTTTTCTCATTGATTCAATTAGCTATGTACAGTCATTAAACCTTGTTCACAATCATCAAAAATGCAAATATTGCAGGTTAAAATGTGGATGTTCCTGTGCAAGCTACAATCTCCATTCTTGTCATCTCAAATCAATTAGGTCCTCAATGCTGTACCACACTAGTCATCAGGGATGTTTCAATGAGAGGATCTCCCACCTCCAGGCTGAAATGAAGGCAAGATACAAAGAGAAATTTGAGCCCTGGTGGTATAATGGTTAAACTGCTGTACTGCCAGTGGGGAGGGGGGTATGTTTAATGAAAAACTTCACTTTAATGACATCCATATATTAAGAGGTCTATCTATAATATAGATATTATTGTATGATATAAACATGATATTAGCATGACAAAGAAATCACATCAAGATGGCCATCACTAAAAAGTTTTTTCTCCTGATAGCCCATTCACTACAACTTCCATGACTGGGGTACTTATTGAATAATTGAGAGAAGGGGCCTATGAGGCCATTAAGTCAAATCCTCTGCTTGGTGTAGGAAACCAAATTAAAGTATACAGGTACGTTGTGTTACATGGCAATGGTATAATTGATTCCCTTGTCATGTAACATCCAACTCAACCCCTGTCTCTCAATTTTTAAGGTGGAAAGCACACACTTAATCTTGCACAGGTTAGGCTTGGGTTAGGCTTCAAATGGATCATGGTGTAAGATCATTCCATTTCTTCAAGAGCTCCAGTAAGTTTTCCATCCTTGTACAGCCATTGCTGTGGATAGAAGGATTACAAAGGAGAATGCAGCCTAGCTTTCCCTAAGAAGGAATTCCACAGCCTTGAAAATAGACAATAAAAAGTCTCACTTTCATGTCCAAATGTACCAAGTAAAGGGCCTCACTCAAAGATTTCATAGACCACACAGGTTCGTATGAAAGAAAATGTTCCTTCAGTCAGCCTGGATCATAGGCACAATCAGCATTTGACATTAACTCTGCGGTGGGTACGGTGACAATTTTCAAATTAAGGCAAAATCCATGTGCAAATTCAGTATGTTCCAGACAGTATTCAAAGAGTGAATCACTGGATATTAATAGAACAATGCCTTCAGAGTGAACTTACCTAAATCTATTCAATGAGTCATATTCTACCCTAAATCCTGTACAGTATTTTCATACATAGTCTCAGTAAACCCATTTTAAAGGAAAACTTCTCAAACAAACTTTAAAATATTATGTGATTACTCAAACGTGAAAACACTCCCAAGAGAAAGGTTGTACTATTACAGTTTTGTTAAAGCTGGTTTTAAGACTAATTTCCCCATTCATTGAAAATAATTTTTCAGCTTACTTTTGGCAAACATTCAGTGCTACAACACATAGCAATTTCTTGTTAGAAACATAAAGGCCAATTCCTACATTTTTATGGAGTAGAATTGATTGCGCTGCAACAGATTATCCACAAAATGTTTCCAGCTGCTAATAAAGAAAACAATCATATCCAAGGACATGATTTTTGGATTATGCTAATTCCAAAATACAGTGCAACCCTGTATTACAGACACTTCAGGTAACAGAAAACACAACTTATGTAAAGAAATGCATTAAAAATAATGCCTCAGTTTACGGGGAAAAAATTGGAACTTTTTTCAATGCATTCCTATGGGAACTTCGCAATAAGGAATTTTCGCTATAAGGAAAACTCTGCAGAACTGATTAATTCCATAACCTGGGGTTTCAATATACATCTTGCCCAGTTCCTTTAATGTTAGTTGTAGATGCATTCATAAGAATACATCACAAATGATTGCATGATATTGACTGCCAGTCTCAATAATCTAAGAATGTATTCTTTCTCCTTTACCTTGGTTTCTCCATAACCACTTCAGGGCTCTAAGAGGAAAGAGGAAAAGGACAGATGTATCTGTACAGTACTGGACTTTTACCAAATGTTCACATTACACTGGGATGGATCATTGTAGTCATGCCTGTAGTACATCTGTTGATGTGGCATATAGTGCATCTGTTGATGTGGCATACAGTAGGTGAAACAGTACGTGCATTAACTTCATTCCAACTGATTTCAAAGAATCTACTCTAAATATATCAGAGAATAAACAAAACAGAAACACTGTAGCAATTTGAAGAATAACTGTTATATTTTAATGTTAGCTTTTGTGGATCAAGTCCACTTCATCAGATACCATGAAGTCTCACTCCCATGTCTGACAAAGTAGACTTCATCCATGAAAACTAACATTAAAATATAACAGTTAGTCTTCAAAGTGCTACAATGTTTTTGTTTTGTTTATTCTCTGATATGCCTGAAACACAGACTGGCAGGCAGGCAGGCAGGCAGACAGATAGACAGATAGATTTAAGTTTTAAAATGTTTGGGTGAATTGCTCGATTGTACAAGGAGTTTGGCATTATCCAGGCTGTGTTCATTTCAGTGAGATAATCTTTGCTTTAGCTACATCATGTTAGAGAAATTATGTAGGCAGACTCCAACAATGTTCAATAGGTTTCTGGACAGTAGAATTATATAATTTTGGCAGAAATCTAGTAGTAGGTCACAGACAGAATCCATTGAACAGTGGACCCTACAGAGGAGTTGACTCATGGTATTCCCACTGATTCAACGGACCTACTCCAGATGTGATTTCCTCCTGGATTTCAACCATTGTTTTTAAGACTATCTGTTTCTTAACCATTTTGTAGCTTGCTTTGGATCTCTATAATGAGAGAAATGCATAATATTGCAGAAGGAGGAAAGTCAAAAACAGTTCTCCACTCCAGCTATAAGTAGATTCCTATAGCTAAAATCCTAAAGTGAATTATTTATAACTATCATTGCATTATTAGGTATGCTGCACAATTGGGTTTGTGCCTTGTAACATTACAGGCAGCTTATGAATAGCAACTCTCCACAGTGCATCACACACCTTAATTTACACATGCATAAATCACCAGCTGGATTCTAGCAATGCATGCCTTTGATCTAGTATCAAAACCTACATGCCTGCAAATCAAAAGGAAGGAAATCTTACATCTACAATTTATGGACCTTGGTGTTGGCCACTTGTTAAAAAAATGTGAAAAGGCAGCAAAATGACAGTAAAATATACAGCATCCTACATTATCATTTCTTAGCAGTCAAAGCTGGGATTGGAAACATTCTCAAAGTTTAGGAAAAATCAAAAATAAGACTGCAAAATCACAGACAGATAAAAGCCTAAACTGAAGATATCACTGCTAAAGTGGCCTTTTTGTTATGTGATTGTGCACGATGACAATTATCATGATAACAAACAATTTGATAAACCTTTGGGGAATTGCTATATATTTTGCAGGGTATAAACACGTATTGGATTAAACATTTTTATCAGTGTTTTATTCAAAGAAAGAAAAATAAAGCTATCATAAAGCCAGTTCCTTACTTACCATTCATCATGCTTCAAAGTGAACTTAACATTGCTGAAATGGATAAAAATTGAGTGGAAGTGAAATAGCTATCTTATACCATATAAAAGTAAAATTGTAGAATATGGTCTGTTCAAGCCTTGTTCACAAAAGTGGATAAAGGATGGCCATCTAACAATATAGCTTTTCAAATTTCACTTTTCTTCACTGCCACCCTCATATAATTAGTCAATTTAACAATTGCAGCATAATCCACAGCTCTGCAATTCAGTTTTTTACAGTGGTATATTTAGTATTTTTCCAGTACTGTATTTATGTTAAGGATCTGAGCCACCACTATTGTACAGCTAGGAGAATTGATGTATAAACTTCTCCTATCATTCCATAATACATTTTTATTAGAATGTTAACTGGAATAGATGGATGCTTCTGTTAATGTGCTATTTATATAGAAGCAATGTAAATGCATTGGGAATTGGAATTTACCTGACTAGACTCTACATTATCTGTCCAACACATTTCAAGAATGGTTGGCGATCCTTCAGTCTTTTATTTCTGCAGCATTGATCTGTCTGGTGATCCGTAGTGCAGACTGAGACATGAGAATGCAACTTTGTGTCCCATTACAGATGATACCTGCAGTGGGAAGGCAGGCAAAAGAGAAATCCTTATCCAACAATTTGATTGTATGCTCAATTTGTTTGCACTGTCCCAGAGCAGACTGAGGTTGTTAGAGTCTTCAGAGTGATAGCTCTACTTTTGCTGAGTTTGATAGAGAGGAAAGCAAAGACAATGGATTGATCTAAATTTAATCTTACTTTAAGTAGTCCCATTGCTATATATCTTACATTTAACACAACTGACTTGCCCTGTTGATTTCTATCATATTTTAAACTATAATCCAACCCAATATGTCTAATGGGTACCACCTGGATCGATTGGGAGAAGATGAATCTGGCTAGTTGAGCCTACCTTCTTCTTAAAATAGATGTTTCTCATTGGCAAAAACCTCCAAAATGTGTTCTTTTTCCACATCTTGGAAAAAGAAATACTGGATTTCAGGAAGATGCAGTCTAGTTTAGAAAAGTGTTTCCAGTCCAGATCAGAGGAATCTGCAAGGATGTCTGTCAAGATCTGGGGCAACTCCAATATTCACAGGATGAGTTCTCCAGAGCTAATTTAACAAGCATAGGATTGCATCTCCAGTCTGGTCAGCAGTTCTAGTGCCTGCAGGACTCTCATCCTGCTGCAGACCCATCTGAGAGACCTAGGGAAGGTTCTGGACTATCACAAGCTCCATCTGGAGGTCCTGGGTAGCTTAGCTATATAAGGTCCAGTTTTTCCTCAGTAATGGAGGTGAGTAAATTTGCTATTGCTTGGCTGTTAGGTCCCTTTTTGAGAAGACATCTTGCCCAGGTTCCTACTTCTGAAGATGTCCTGCCTGGTTCCTGTGGACTGTTGTTGTGCCTCACCTGGATTCTTGCTCCTTGTTTTGTTTCAGGCCCTGAAGGTACTCTAATTTATTTGCTCCTTCAGCTACCTGACTTCAGGCTTGCTTAGACTATGCTTTTGTTGTCTAGCATAATCCTGTATTGCCATCTATCCTGAGCTGGGTTTTAGCCTTGGATCTGGACTGTGATATGTTTACTGGTCTTTTCTCTGGGTTCTAGTGTCTGGCATCTGCCACCTGACTATGCCCTGTATTCTAAGACTTTCTTGGTGAGAGTTGAACTATTGCCCCATCTAGTGATGACAGCAATGGTTGGCAGTGGGTCTCTAGAGTTACAGAAAAATATATTTCAACCCCTACCTGGAGATCCCAGGACCAAACCTGGCACCTTTTGTATGCAAAGCTCTTCCACTGATCATTAATGGTGGTCAAAATCTGAAGAGCTGTCATGGAAGCAATAGCATGTTTTTCCAGAATTCTGCACCTCACAATTTTATTTATTAATTTTAGAAATTTCTGCCTCAGACAGGAGCAACAACTAAAGTAGTGATGGCAGAGAACAAGATAACCAATAAAACTTTAAAATCAGGTAGAAGACAGAAAATAATCTAATACAACATAGCACCATCTGGAAGTCCTATTCCCCCCACCCCCACCCCTAAAAGAAATATAAATGTTCCAAGGAAACATATTTGAAAGCATGGTTTAGTCACCTAGTCCACACTTTCAAAACTCTTCTTGGCTAGACCTGAACAAGTCAGGTGACTCTTTAAGAAGAGATACCTTCAAAACTATGTTAAACTCCCAATGAGATTCCAAGCTGGTTATTTTATTATTTACTAGCTGTTGTGCCTTGCCTTGCAGGGCAGGTTTTTGTTTTTTTGTTGGCGGTGGGGTGGTTTTGGGCTCTGCTGGGTTCTGTCACTGGCTGGGTGGGGCAGGATATCAACTGGGGACTTGTTTTGGACCATGGAGGACAATCAGGAAGGCCGCTGCCACCCTCTCCACCTCAGTCCACTGCGGCCTAGTTGGCGGGCAGTGGAGGGTGTGGCGCACACCTGGCTGGCCCAGGAGGCAGGCGGCGGCAGAGATGGAAAGCTCCCGGCCATCTCCCTCATGGTCTCAGGCCGCCGTGGCCTAGGAGGTGGGTGGCAGAGCTGTCGACAAACCCCTGGCTGGAAGGTGCTGTGGATCAGGTCCCAGAGGGGGCCCTGGAGGCCTCAGCATGAGACTGGGTAGTGGAGGAGGGACACCTCCCCTGGGCAGGTAAGTGTTGTGTGGGCCCAGGACTGAGGCAGGTTTGGATGGATGGGGCTTTAGTTGGGCAGTGGTCATGTGGATGGACCCTGTGGTGGCTCCCCCACCCCAGTCCCCATCCCTTGCCCTACTTAGAATAGAATAAATCTTTATTGTCATTGTCCCCTTGCAGGAGCAACAAAATTTCTTGGTTACTATATTAACTCAAATTTGGCACTCCACATGATTTAAAAGAGCTGCCCAGGTTGGGTCTCTCTCTCCCGCCATCTCTTCGTGACAGCACCACTGTTCCTTTCGTTTATGGTGCCATCTCCCAGTGTCCCGCAGCCTCTGCGGTATCTCCTGGCACCATGTTGGATGCGTGTCCAACCACACTCTCTGGCCCTTTTGCCCACAGGCGGCATGGCAGAGGGTGGGAGGGGCAGCAGTGCAGAGGCAGCACCTACGGTGGTGGCTCGCCCGGCTGCATCCTCAGGCTGCGCGGAAGGGGTGGCAGGGAGGGGAGGAGGTGGAACAGAGCATTGTTCTGTGCCCCCGCCTCCCGGGGAAGTGGCTTTTTGTTGGCCTTTTTGGAGAAATTTGAAGGTATGCGTTGAACAGGCTGGAATCTGATCTGAGTCATAGTGTTAAATGATCTTGGAACCTAACCT
Source organism: Bradypodion pumilum (assembly GCA_035047305.1). NCBI lineage: Eukaryota > Metazoa > Chordata > Lepidosauria > Squamata > Chamaeleonidae > Bradypodion > Bradypodion pumilum. The sequence goes on along the minus strand of JAWDJD010000004.1, from coordinate 292,074,562 downwards.
TTTGGTGGAGCAAGGAATGGAGTGTCCTGATTTGAAAGCAAGACATGTGTCCTAATTATTATTTTTCATGTATGATTAAATGATACCCAACTCTGTTTTAAAGAAAAGGAATCAATATACTTTGGGGGACTAACAATAACTCACAAAAGCATGATCTTATGTTGGCTGGACACTTCTGGGAGCTACTGCCTGAAAAAAGTTTTTTCCCGAAGCTCTGCTTTGAAGAGGCTTAATGGTGTCCTTGACAACTTTTTAATTACATAAGCATTCTCATGGACTTGTTTGTTCCCTTTAAAGCCCCTGAATCTATTTAATCACAGTTTAACACAATCTGCAAGATTCCTGAAGTTATTTGACCACATAGAACTACCCTTCTATGTTTAGTTCTCTCCACCACCACCACCACCACCACCACCACCACCCTCTCTCTCTCTCTCTCTCACACACACACACACACACACACACACAGACGGACTCAAAATAATTTAAAAAAAACCTTTCTTGCGGCTGCAGCTAATTCATTTCCAAAGAGAACATTTACCATTTGACATGTGAATATTACTTATGGGCGAATGTACGTTTGCAACAGCATTGCTCTAGGCAGAGATCCTTAACTGTTGCTTAAAGGGGAAACAATGTATTTTGCTATTGATACCATTTTTAAAATGGTGCAGGGTTTGAAATTAAATTACATCAGATTCTTTCATATTATCGAGCATTAGGTTCTCTTTTATTTACTGTCAGTTTGCCAGCATGATGTCTTCCGGTCTGAAGAGGGCTGGTAATGCTATTTATGTTGTGCTGCACTGTCCTTTAATTGACCTTGTTTGCGCATTGGAACGGCAGCTTTTCTCAACCTGCCAGACTCTCTTTATTGCTGCATTTTGACCATGCACTAGTGGTTCTTTGTGCTGCTGAGAAGTTCAGAAATCAATACTGCATTCCCTACCACCAATAAAAGAAAGCTGACAGCATGAATTAACAGAGTGTAGTCAGTTGCATGGAGGGCTATTGTCTTTAAGGAAAACTGGGGTGATTACCAGCTTCCATCACTTAGTGGACGTTTTCATGCAAAGCACGAAGTTGCTGTAATTTAATTTTGGCCTGCTGTTCTGACACACTCCCCTTTGCTACTGTTCCACAGAGGCCAAGCTATTAATGGCTTCAAACCAAAAAAGCACAGGAGACAAAAGGACAGGGAAACAAGTGCACACAGGCAGCAGTTGCTTTGTATTTAACTAGACCTCCCTCCCCCAACACAAGCGTTTATAGACATTGGCAAGCATTTTTGTTTCTCCAAAGAGTGCTGACCACTGGACTAATCTATTTGATATGAGCCAGAGCTAAAAATCATGCAGCCAAAATCTTTGTGCATGAACAGTGGGAGAGAGGGGAGGAAGTGGACTAGAATGGAAGGGGTAAGAACATGTCACTTCCTATCTTCTAGGCTGCCCATTTAGGTTGAAATGCTTTACATTAAGAGATGTCCCTGGATGATGAAGCAAAGGTGCATAGAAAAGGCCCAGGTTTTTCTTTCAAGTCCAGATCAAACCCTGGATTGCCAAAATGAAGCCACTTTCACCCATACATTACTGGTGGTAATCTATGGGTGTGAGAGCTGGACCATTAGGAAAGCTGAATGCAGAAAAATAGATGCCTTTGAGTTGTGGTGTTGGAGGAGAGTTTTGAGAGTCCCCTGGACCGCGAGGAGAACAAATAGGTCGATCTTAGAGGAAATCAACCCGGACTGCTCATTAAAAGGTCAAATAGTAAAGATGAAGCTAAAGTACTTTGGACATCAAATGAGAAGAGAGGATTCTCTGGAGAAGGCCTTGATGCTGGGAAAGGTGGAGGGCAAAAGAAAAAGAGGGTGAACAAAGATGAGATGGAGATGGCATCATGGACACAGTAGGCACAGAGCTGGGCGGGCTGAGGAAGATGGTGGAGGACAGAGGTGCATGGAGGATGATGGTCTATAGGGTCACAAAGGGTCAGAATCGACTCTGCGACTGAGCAACAACATGTCCTCATTGGCATAAGTCTCTGGCAGCAATCAGTAGACCAGTAAATGAGCCGGATTCTGTATCTCTCCACATTCACACCATTTGTTGTTGTCCACCAGCACCCCCCAGTTTGAGCATGTTGGTCTTGCATTTAGGAACTCCAGTCCTCAGCCTATCCAGGGTCCTTCAAGTGGCATAGGGGAGGTTGAGATCCTCAGCTACATCCTCCTTTAATGTTGTTCCTTGCCCAGAGAGCTCCTTCCTCCAGGTGAATTAAATGCAAACTTCATAACTTCTTATGTTGCGACTACTGAGAGGATGAATGAATTGGCATTTTCCAAGAAGATAATAGGTTTTACTCCAGGTGCAATGAAAATGAAAGCTTTAGTTCCATCTGACAGGTAATATTTCTCATTCAAATGGATTTAAGCTCGGTTATTTAAAGGGGCAGTGTATTCGTTACAAACCATTTAACACACACTTTTAACTTGTTTTATCATTTGACAGTGGTATGTGAATCTGTCAGGGAGGAAACATTTTGAAAGCAATCCTTCTAAAGTTTGCATCTTTGCTTTGCTGTGAGGAAGGTAATTTTGTAGGTGCCTACTTCCTTGCTCTGTGGTGCAAACATATAGGAAATAAGGCCTAAACTGTTTTAGGAACAATGCTTCTCAAAGGACATTTGTAAAGTCAAGCTTATGGCATATTTTAGGGAAATTCATCTCTTATTTGGCCTTCCTCTTTTCCTGCTGCCTTCAGCCTTTCCTAGCATTATTGTCTTTTCCAGAGAATGTTGCTTTCTCGTGATGTGCCCAAATTAGGACAGGCTCAGGATCTTTATTTTGCCTCTAGAGAGAGTTCAGGTTTGATTTGCTCAAGGTCCCAGTTGTTTCTCTTTCTGGCAGTCCAGGGCATCTACAAATCTTTCTGTCAAATTGTGATGAATAAAAGACACCGCATCAGGGCAATGTACAGTCACACAGGGTGTAATAGTATTTTTGTTTAGAATATTTTAAGATGGTTTAGAAAGGACAGCCAATAAATAAGATAAATAAGATAAGATTTTAATTAGATGGGTTAAAAACAGTATTAAATGTGGTATAATATATTTAAGATGTTTTATTAGTATCTCATCATTTCTACTATACATGGCTATCCTATATGTTTATTTTTCTATGCTCTTCTGATTTTTGTATTGTTATTGCAATTTCTCTCTTATAATATTTTGTATCTTTTTAAAAACTTAATAAAAAAAATCTTTCCACCAGCACCATATTCCAAACAAATCAATTTTTTTCTGTCAGCTTTCTTTACTCTCCATCCTTCACACCATACATCAGGAATTCTCAACCTTTTAAAGTAGGGGGCTGAGTCATGCTCTCTCAGACAGCTTCGGGGACTGGGTGGCCATTTTGCCCTTCCTCCACCACATGGCACTTCCAGGTGTGGTGGAGGCAGCGGAAGGCCACATGAAATGGAATCATGGGCCTCATCCAGCCCACAGGCCGCAGGTTGAGAATCCCTGTCATACATAGTAATCAGGAATACAAGAATATGAATAGTCTTGGTTTCCAGTAACCTACATATACATGTAATGATCTTTTATCAGGAATTGCCGGGGGCTGGGTCATGCTCCCTCAGACAATTGAGCGAGGCTGGACTGGTGGTTCCCCCCACTGTAAACACTGCTGTAAAACATGTCAGCAGCTGTCATAAACACATTTGCGACAGCCATGGGTGCATTTACGGCTGTCGTAAACACATCCACTTCCAGCAGCAGTGGCAATGTGGGCCCGATGATTTGCCCACCCCTGTATTAGATTATTGATGTTTCTTCATTTTTCACTCCTTCTTCATCTGAATGATACATTCTGTATAAAGATTGAACAGATAAGGGGATAAAATATACCCTTATCTGACATTTTTGTCTTAGGAAACCATTCTGTATTTCCATATTTTGTTTTAACTGTAGCTTTTTGTCCACAGTACAGGTTATGCATCAGGACAATAAAGGGCTAAGATGCAAACCTTTCTTTCAGAACTGCCCATCGTTTCTCATGGTCCATACAGTCAAAGGTTTTGCTATATATAAAGTACAGACTGATCTTCTTCAGAAGTTCTTTGATTTGCTCAAATTTCCAATGGATATTTGCAAAGTGATCCCAAGTGCCTCTTCCTTTTTGAGCTCCAACTGGAAGATCACATATTTTTCACTGTTGCAATACCTTGAACATAACTTTGCTTGCATGGGAAATTAGAACAATAGAGACAGTGGTTACTGCACTACTTTTCATCTCCTTTCTCAGAGATTGAATAACATTCCCTCACTTTTAGCAGAATAAATACATTAAAAAAGAAGAAAATAATTAAATAAAACAGTTTTGCCCACCAATAATCAAACACTTTACACATGCTAACTTTTTCTCCTTACTCCTCAAATCCAAAATAACACTTCTAATTCCAAAGGTTGAGAAACGCTAACATTTTTCAACAGATATAGACATACGGTTCAACACCTCACTTGGACTGGTTTGTGATCTTCACTGTTAAACTGAGTCTATAGATTCCTCAATAACTTGATATATGGGTGAGTGGACTGCTACAATCCAATAAGCTGTTTTAAGCATGTGTTTTAGTATGCCACATTGAGTAAAACTGGGAGGATCTCAAATGGTACACTACATGTAGCCTGTTATTAGAAGTTCAAAATCCAGGAAGTTTCTGAAGGTATGGCTTAGGCACACCTTGGTGACCGAGGAAGCAACACCTGTGTCTATATTCAAAGCCATAATAAAACAATTTGCAAACTAGAGGGAGAATGTCAAGTTCCTGCTGTAACAATTACATATTCTTGATAGCTCAAGAATTCCCTCTTCTAGTCATGCACGATCTGTAGCATATAGGTTGGATCACATATTCAACAGTATTTTTCTATACCAGTACGAAGGCAATGTGGGCCCTTTGGGGATCCTAGCTTTCTTTCCTGTTTTTCAAAATAAACATTTATAAATTGTTAACATATAATAGATTTTGGAGCCATAATACCATTCTTATTAGGAAAAACTACTGAGAAGGTGTCACAAATGGGAAAAGATGTTATCATAGTGGGTTCCATATAATATATTAAACAGGACATGTTTTAGGGAATAGGATGATGAATTTAGATAAAGTTTTAAATCCCTGCTCAGGAATGAAATGGCGAAAATACTATTTTCCAGTAGCTCAATTAATTAAAGTTCTGGAAAGGATCAGTAAGAAGGGGGGGGGGGGAAATTCTCAGGTACCTTTCATGCCAAAAAGTGCCATCAGCCCTCCCCAAGATGGCAAATGGTGAGGAATAATGGAATATACATATAATAGTAAAATGGATGAAATGCCAGAGCAGGCCTCAAGAGTTCTAGGTTCAAATCCCTCTTCAGCCATGAAAATTCACTTGGGCCGGCAATAATAAACCACTCACTCAATATCTCACAGATATAAAAATGCTAATAAGGTCCCTATAAGTCATATGCATCTTGATGAAAATGATAACAATCAATATTCCTTATTCATGATGTAATGTTTATATTGTAAACTATCAAGGCAAATGTCAAATTATTTAATAAAAACCAGTGGGGTAGATACAGGAAGCAGAGTTCAAGAAATCCATGCTGAAATTCCCCCTCAGCCAATCATATTCTCTCAGCCTGAGCTACTTCACAGGGTAACATAATGCAAGGGGAGGAAAGCTACCTTTGATGCATTTAGCAAACTGGAAGGAAGGTGGAATATACTGTAAACGTGACTAATAAATGAATAAACAAACCTACTGCATCTAGGCCTCCTGGGAGTTCTTCTTTTAGCATGAATCATGTTTAGAATCAGACCATGGGGTACACCTCTTTCCATGCCCAAAGGTTTAATCTGACACTTTTGGCATCATACCAACATCCACCATTTAGGCATGAATATCTTGCAATGGAAAAGCTATGAGCATCGATCATGAGGCATGTAGGCTTTTCTCCAGGCTCTTGAGTCCTCCCTTGGCAAGGCTCCAGGACACAGACGTCTCCGTGCACAGCCTTTCCCTTTCAGACATCTGAGTACAAATGGAAAGAGGAGGCAAGTGCAACATTTGAAAGAATGGTTTGACACACTGGCTGTTGGCACACATCGGTCACATAGATAACAATTTTGGCCCTATTTAGAACAACCTATTTTTGCCTCAAGTCACTTTTTACTCAAAAATACATTTCATACCAGCTAGAACATTTTAAAGAAGACCCCCTTTTCAGGAAGGCAATAAGGGCCATGTATATTTAGCTTTCCTTTGAAAGTAATAAATAATGTGAATTAAGAGCAAACTGATTTATGTGTTTAAGTACAAAGACAATGCAACTTTTATATCCAAGTTGTATATGCACAGGGCACAAAGATCCTCCTGGGAGTGATTTTTTAATTTCACTACAGTCATTATTTTCTAGTCCTACTAATTCAAAGATGAATCTATAGTACTTCATATGATTTTGCTTGAGACAATGAGCATGATACACAACAAAAGGCTGAAATTCTGTTGTATAAATTAAGTCTGTGGAAGTACAGATAGATACCTATTGATACAAAGAACTATCTTTGTATCAGAACTATCTGCCAGTTAGCAATGTTGAAAAAAGAGCCCTCTATATTCATAAGAAATACTAATGGAACACACCATACACAATTTCCATCCCCGTTTCCACAGAAATAAGAGCTTCTTTCCCAAATTACAATGCTTTGAACAGACATAAGTCAGCCATTCACCTCCCAGAATATATTTGAATACATTTGAAATAATTTGATGAAAAGCGACAGTAAATATTTTAAAACACCTCTAATTGAATTATAGCATGTAACTGCTAAACTGTAATCATCTTCCCGTAACCATGGTAGCTGAAATGAATTTTGTTATTATTAATTAATTAACTAATTAATTTCATTTTAACATGCCTTTTCACTATAAACTTAATGCCCAAGGCCACTAGCAAACATCACTAAAACCAATTTAACAGGTTGAGAAGAAGGGAAGAAGTCAACGTTACAATTAAGGCTGTTGGTACCAGTTCAAGCTGAGGTCCAAATTAGTAAGCAAACCAAACTGATTTGGACTGATCTAGTCCAAACCAAAATGAAATGACCAGTTTTGGTTCTGGAGTGAAACAAAGCAATTTTACAAATCAGGTTAGACCTAGGCATAAATTTATTTATAATTTATTTAATTTATACACATTTATTTCATTTATAAACATGGCCATAGTGTACCAGGGCTTTTTAAAAAAGTAATTAGTATGCAATTCCTTGAAGCCAGCTGTATAAAATTTAGTATGGTTATATTCCTATGTATCATTTTGCCAATTGGCATATTTATTAGTGCATTTTTTTAAAGTACTGTATGCCTTTTTTGACTTGCTACAGCAACTCAATATGAGGCCTCGCAAATTAACTGAGATCTGGGGAACAAAACTTTCTGAACCAACATTGGGATCCATTCCAGAGCCCTGAACCAAATTTGGGTATCTGTGCACAATGCTAGCTGTGGGTTGTACATTTTTGTTGTTGTTGTTGTTCATTGCAGGCGCACCCCCCAAAGAAAGACTCAGACATATGGATAAAGGCATTGGGCCACTTTTATTGAATAATGCCCTAGTCCGAATTATAACTTTCAATTGGTACTCATCCAATTATAATTCTTTAAGGCAAGCAGGCCGCAGTAACACTGATAAGGTTCCTCCCAAAATTGCCAACGGCAATTGCCTACAATGTATCCATTTTGTATCAATTTGTTTGTTGACACAAACAAATTGTTGACAGTAGTCAATAAACTATCTACTGACCCCACCCTCTGACGTGTATCCGTCAAATCACGGGGTGATGCATGCTGAAAAGCTCGTGCCATCACCCCTTGCCTGGTTCGTCGTTGACCGGTCAACGTTATTACACCTGTACCTGTCTAAATGTTGGCCAGTCAATTGCGAACCTGCTGGATACCTATGGGTCATAAATCTTTACCTTACCAGTGCTACCCGCCACATGGGGAGGCTTCAATGAAGACTCACCACTCACCACCCCCCACCACCCCCAAGACCATCAGCTCGGTCAACAGGCCTGCTTGCAAATCTTCCAAAAAGAGGTTCATACCTCTATCTGACAGGTGGACCCAATCCACTGCATACAGATCGTAATTTTGTAAACTAATGGTGGGGTGTCGGACGACCATCCCCAAACCCTTGTCTGCCACGAACCGGGCAACTGCCCTGTTCACTGAGCGACGAGCGCGGTCAAGGGCACGGAGGTCAATACCTCCCCTGTAAGCGTGACGTGGTATGATGTCCGACCATAGCAGCCTGGTGAACGGCCACACATAGTGCAAATAAGCTAGGTCTCTGCAAATCGCGAATTTTAAAGAAAGGCCAGTGACCTGGCCGAGGTCATTGCCCCCGAGGTGCAGTACAAGGACATCAGGCGGTTCAGCATCCCTAATGGAGAAAAGGAATGGCAACAGTTCCCGCCATCTCATTCCACGCTTACCGTACCAACGTATGCATGCAGCCACGCGCAGTCCAAGCTGGGGTCCCCACTCTGTCGCCGCAGCATACTGAGCTGCCCAGTGCACGTAACTGTGGCCCACCAGCCATACTGCCACCGGTGTGCGGGGACACACAGGGTCTGTAAGAGAAAAAAGAGAACAGTGACTTAAATGGTACTCATGTCTGAACAGGACGAACATACAATGCAAAACGCATAGATCCCCATCTTCCCATATGGCGTATATCAGCCTCAGAGTACCCAAATGCAGCTGCAGTTGAAGCAGCACATATTCTAAGTGAATGGGTACCGTAACGAGCCCCAGGGAGGCCAACACTGGAAAGTGCCATACCGGTCACCTTCCAAAATTGAAATTTAGTAAGGGGAGACCCATCCTGGTGGCAGAAAAATGGGCCAGGGTGCGTGCCACGCACTGCCAAGAACTCCTGTAGGGCACCAACCGGACAGATTCTGCAATGGAACATCGTAGCAGTCTAACTCCACTGCCTACGCCGTGCTGATCAACTTTTGAGGACCGTATCCTCAACTGAGCCCACTCATTAGAAACATAGACATCGTCGAGTTCCAGTGCCCTACGAGTCGCATCCGCCTTAGACAGTAGTACCAACTCCCTGATGCGGAGTGCTCCAAAGAAGGCCACCGTGGTAGCCGCATGAAAAAGAGCTGCCTCGTACCTGTCAAAACATAGGTTAGGCCAGCCTCGTGCAAGGTGTGTGAGCACCCCTGGGGAAATTGGGTGCTGAGTGTCCGGGTGGCGGCCACGTTCCCGTGTCCACCCCTCCAAAACATGCCGTATGCGAAAATCGTTCATGCTGTCAGCAAAACCCCCCACCTTGGCAATAAATGCCAATGCTGACAGCCTTGATGCTATAGTGCGGTGAGCGAGGCCCTGACTGTGTAAACGAACCATGAATTGTAAAACCTGTTCCACTGGAATGGGCCACACCTCTGGCAACTGAAGTTGCACACGGAAGCTATTAAATTGAACGAAAGCATGATGATACGCCTTACGCGTGCGGGGCGCCAAGGACATGCCAATCGCCCGGTTCACCTCTCCTTGCCAAATGTCCAAATCTTGGCTGGAAGTGGCGAGGGGAATTCCTCTGTGTCCGGAGCCAAGGCGCGGAACCGGGGGGTCTGCAGGCGGGATAAAGCAATATCATTATCAATGCCTGGTACATGTCTGGCCCTGAAAAGCACGTTGAGGCGTAGGCTACGTAACACGAATTGGCGAACTAAAGCCATCACCCTGGGTGATTTAGATGTCTGAGCATTGACAATGTGCACTACCGCAGCATTGTCACACCAAAAATGGACCACTGAGTCGGCCCACTCCTTGCCCCATAGCATCAAAGCTCCCAGGATTGGAAAAAACTCAAGGAATGTAAGATCGCGGAGGCGATCTGTGCCCCACCATTCTGGAGGCCATTGGCCATAAGCCCACCTCCCCTGGAAGTAAATCCCATATCCCAGGGAGCTGGAGGCATCCGACTGCACTTGAAACCTAGGTGAAACTAAAAGGTCGGACCTCCAAAAGGATACCCCGTTGAAGTCCCGCAGGAATGAGAGCCAAACCAAAAGGTCAGCCCGCATGCCCCTGGTTAGTCGGATCCTATGATGGCGCCTTGTCAGGCCAGACATGGCATCGCACAGGCGCCGAGCAAATGCCCTGCCAGGCATAACCACCCTGCAGGCAAAGTTAAGATGGCCATGCAGTACCTGGAGCTCCCTAAGTGACACCTTACGTTTGGCCAGCAAGGCCAAAATCATCGCAGAGATCCGGGTAACCTTGTCAATGGGTAACTGGGATGCCTGTGCGACCGTGTCAATTTCGATACCCAGAAATGTGAGGGTAGTGGATGCGCCCTCGGTCTTTTCGGGCGCTAAAGGGACACCCAGTTCCTGCATTAGCGTCTGAAATGTGGTGAGGAGACGCGTGCACGTGTCCAAGCCCCGTTCACCCCCGAACAAAAAGTCATCGAGGTAATGGGCTACAGACCGAGACCCGGACCTGCGAACAAAGGCCCACTGAAGGAAGGTGCTAAAACGTTCAAATGCTGAACAGGATATAGAGCAGCCAAAAGGCATGGCCTTATCTACATAGAACTTCCCTCGGAATCTAAAACCCAATAGCTCAAAGTCCTCAGGATGCACTGGCAACAATCGGAATGCTGATTTGATGTCACATTTTGCCAGGAGGGCACCCGGACCACAAGAGCGCACCATCCGTAGGGCTTGGTCAAAGGACGTATACCTGACCGAACAAAGGTCATCAGGGATAGCATCATTGACAGAATAACCCGCCGGGTACGATAAATGGTGGATTAAACTAAATTCCCCCGGGGCCTTCTTGGGTACCAACCCCAGAGGGGAGACCTTCAGGTTGGGAAAGGGTGGCACAGAAAAGGGACCTGCCACCCTCTTGGCCCCAACCTCCTTAGCAATACTCAGGGCAGCCACCTCCTCTCTACCTTTCAGGGACAGTAAATTGGGTGCATCTTGGGGTCCCTGCACTCCTTTGAATGGGATTCGAAAGCCCCACTGGAAACCCTCAAGGAGGTACTTCGCATCCTCTCTCCGTGGATAAGTTGAGAGCCATCGCTCCAACATATACACATTAACTGGGGAGGGGGCCTTTTGCCTGGCTAGCTCCCTCAGCATCCGCTCTGCCCGCTCCCTGTCCACCTCTACCTCTGCCCCGTGACCCGCTGGCCCGCGGACACGCGGCGGCGGCGTGGGGGCCAGCGCAAGAGGGACACTCATGTTTGTATCGGCACTGCCACTTATTGCACACATCGCTGGCCGAGAAGCTCCAACACAGCAAGCGGGCTGGAACCCCCTGCCCTGCCAGCTGGCGGGAAGCCTGCGTTGGAGCAGCTTGCTGAACGGCATGGCCACAATGGTACCTATCCCCAGGCGCCGGACGCATGGGGGTCATGTACAATAGCCACAATTTCTGACAGGGCTCATCCCATCTCATCTCCGGGTGCAATGGCACCCTCATTCTGAATTCCTCCTCGTAAGCCAACCACGATGGGCCAGGAAAATCCACCATCGCCCTGTAAATATTGTCCAAATATTGGACCATAGGAATGGCCAGGTCTGGCCGGGCCCTGAGATACACAGCCATATAAATAAGATATGCGGGCAACCAGTTGGCCCAGGTGCGTGGTGGCTTACGATGGCTGGACAGCTCTTTGTCTTTGTCATCCTGTTCCTCTCTCTCCTCCTTAGTGGGCTCACGGTTCAATAGGGAGAATATATCCACGTACTCCCCCCGCCAAATCTTTTCCCTCGTGACCTGGGACAAATGATCACCAAGGGGCAACGAATAACCAGCCATCGGCAAAGCCGTCACCAGCACATTAGGTACCCGGGGCATACGCAGTGGAACCTGGACAGTCCCTGCAATGCCCGGCACTGGCCCGGGGGCGGAAACCCCCACCCCCAACGTTGCACCAGTATGAAACCAAGGGGCACTGGGATAAGGTGGCAACTGATGCCCACTCGCCTCGACATTACGAGGCCATGGCCACTGAACCCCACCATTGGAAGTGGACTGTGGTGTGGGTGCATTAACTTGAACCTGATACTCACTAGTTGCACCCCCGTGAGCCGCCCCCACTGGGGGTTCCAGCCCACGGCGGGCGTTGGAGCTCGCGACCGGAATCGAGCTCTGGGGCCACACCTGACCACTCTCCTGCTGTAGCTCTGGCCAAACAGGGAGCTGCGAGACACCGGCCGGGGTAGGCCGGAGCGTCTCCAGCAGCTCAACCCGGCTAGCCGCTTGCTGCAGTGTGGCGGCCATTGAGGTAGGCGGAGGACCCAAAGGTGCCCCCGCAGCAAATGAAGGGCCACCAGGCACGGGGTTGTGTGCCATCCCTAAGGATGCCTCGAGCACAGCTAAACGCGTTAGCAATGCATCGACTGCCACAGATCCCCCAGTATAAAGTAGGCCGGGTGGGCCGGACGGCCCACCAGGCATTGGACCAGGAACCCCGGTATGAGAGCCCGGGCCCGCATAGGGCCATGCCCAAAACTCCGGCCCATGAGGGGCCGGAGGTGGAACGTGCTGCGCCCCAGCACTGGACCCACCCTTGCTGCCCGGGCCAATGGCCGGTATCTGCGGGCCGAGGGCCAAAGCCCCAGAAGGGCCAGCCGAAGGCTGACCGGCCGAGGGCCAAGCAGCCTGCATCGCCCCACCGGTATCGGTGGGGGTAGAGCCTTGGCACGTGGGCGCAGCCCTGGTCCTCCAACCCGAGGGCTGGCCCCCACGTTGCGCAGGGCCAAAAGTCCTCCCCGTGGGCCGTGGCTTCGTTGCCGAGGCCCTCCGTTTGGGAGGCATATCGGAAGGAGCAGGATCCCTTTCCAGGGATCGAAGAGCACAAAAAGGCACAAAGGAGCCAGCAAGCCAAGGCTCCATGCGAAATCCTTCCCTCCCAGCCGGGAAGGACCAAGGGGGAAACAAACAGCGACGGAGAAAACTTCTCCTCTCCGTCGCTCTTTTTAAAATGGCAGCTCCGCTGCCTCGTGGCCACCCCTTTTATAGAGGGGTGGCCACGCCCCCTAACTCACCCGGATGTCTGAGTCCAGGTGGGGGGCCACAAAGAGCGCGACGGCCATTTTGGCGCCACGCTTTCAATTGCATAGTCGAGTCTGACCCTTTGCAACCCCATGGACCATCGCACACCAGGCGCCCCTATCTACCATCCTCCTCAACTTGTCCAGCTCTGTGCCCATTGCGTTAACAATGCCATCTATCCATCTCATTCTCTGCCACCCCCTTCTTCTTTTGCCCTCGACCTTTCCCAGCATCAAGATTGTACATTAGCTATACAATTTCCTAGCTTAACACATTGCACCATTGTTATGTTATATGTATTTCGCATGTTACATATATATAACTAATTATAAAATAATCTCATCTGTTGCAAATACCTTCCTAAAAACACCAAGTTGGAAACAAGAACTTGATCTCTAAAACTGAATATAGCAAGGAATTGCACAATGGGGGAAATTAATGAATTCGTTTATAAATGGACAATTTTTCTGAAAGAATTCGAGAGAGTGGCAATTCATGCAACATGATCTAATTGTTTCTAAAGAAGAACATAGAAGCATTGAAAGTGCTTATGAGTAGTCAATCTTAATTTTTTAATATTGCTGTTTGTTTATATTGTAATTTATGGAAATGTTATGGTTGACATTTCTTTTGAGGTCTATCTCACAAATAGTATCTGAGTCTTAAAAAGGCACCATTTTGACAGGACTAATTGAACTAGTGTGCCCTTTAAATAGTTTCTTTTTTCAATTCCATTTGCGTCTTGTTTGAAGAGATGCCACATTTTGTATTTACTTGAAGCCCAGGGTAAGCAACCATAGTATAGTTTTTAACACTAAGACTGAGGGCTTGTCTAGATATCATGGTACTTCTATATTTGTGTTGGGTTTCCTAAAGTGGAAATTAATTGAATTTTTGGGAATTTCACAAGGTACAGCTAAATGATTGGTGGGGAGGGCAAAAAGGGATTTATTTTAAATACCCCAACCTAGTGGGGTGATTTATTTTGAATCAAATCCAGTCATGGATTATTTTTCATCATTTTGGCATGTGCAATTGCCTGTGGCAGGATGATAGAATGGGAGTGAAAGCATGAGCAAGTGAGCTACAGATGAGGGTTAAAGGTACGGCTGGGATGGAAATTTGAAGAAGGTCTCCACTACCCTTCCTGGCAGAGGTATAGCAGCATTGTAGTGTAGCCCAGTGACAATTACATAACTTTCCCATTCACATCCAACAGGCTCAGGCTCAGCCTCAACCACAGCCATTACCACCTGCTCCAGCTCCTACTGCTGGTGCACTGCTACACTCCCATCACCAATGCCAGCATCTCCATTCCATCAAGACATCAATCTCCCCACAGTCAAATAATTATATGTCAATTTTAGCACTGCATCATGTAAGCACTAATGCAATCTGCCACTGTTCCATCTTCTCTATGTTTGTAAAGCTTATTCCCTGGCCAATCTCTGTGAAGAACTGACTGAGAGAGGGACTAATTTTTATATCACTTGGAGTTAGTACCTGCTCCCACCTCCCTACCATCTAAGATGAAACTTCAAGAGATGAGAGTTTTTCTGTTGTGGATCAGATCTTCTACACAGCAGCCCAAAGAGAATAGAGAAACCTCTTGCTGATAATTTAAAACCTTTTTGTAGTTATACTCATGGCAAATCAGACAGGATAATAGCCAAAAAAAATTAAGTGTTGGTTTAATTTTGAAAAAAATCCAAAAAGGTCTCCAGGTATCTCTAAAAATTAACAATATTATGCATGTAATGTTACACAAAGTAACTATGTTTAGAGCGTTGGAACAAGCACACAAGAAATTAAGGAATGGATGGTGAATTTGTGTGACAAGTAATACCCCACTTCCTTGCCTTTTGTAAGAAATGGTTTTCCACATTACTGCCCCAGAAACACATAACAAACAGCTGTAGTCAAAGCAAGTAATTTTTGCAAGCTCTGGGCTTGTTAATTTACCTTCTGAGAAATGGATGTTACTATAGAAAACTGAGTTTGAAATGCTAAGATTCCACCTGTAACTCATGTTTAGATCCTTAGGCAAGTGTTCACTGAATGGCCAAGCCTTCCAGACAGACATTTTGAGAGGCCTATTATAGATCTGAATAGACTCTATGTTGCATAGACTTCTGCTTGTTATGAAGAGAATAAATGGTTTGGTTTTCTCACTCACATGAAAGCCCACTCAGGAGACTGGGTTGCTATGACCCTCACATGTCCGTATAGATTCACAAACACACAAGCAATAGTCAAAACACAGCACTGCTTGCTCAGAAATGTACAATTTCAGAACACTGTAGCTGTTGATTAGTATCTAGTTATCAATTGCTTTGGGAGCTTCAGAAATGACACTGTAAATAATTACTTTTAAAATGTAAGATTCTAAGGTTTGAACAGCCTGTAAAGTGAAGCACATCAACATTTATTTATTTATTTATTTATTTATTTATTTATTTATTTATTTATTTATTTATTTATTTATTTATTTATATTTATACCCCGCCCTACTGGTGCAAGCACCACTCAGGGCATCTTACAGTGTGAAGCAAATACAACAAGAAACATATATGATGCAGTCAAAGTCCTTTCCAGCTGTCTGGAGGCTGTTGGGGTCTGGATGGGGGCAAATGGGCTACAGCTGAATCCTAGCAAGACTGAGTGGCTATGGATAGGGGGTCCCGCCTTATCCCGGGAGCTACCATCTTTGGTTTTGGATGGGGCTATTTTGCCCCAGACCGACCCGGTGCGCAACTTGGGGGTCCTCCTGGATTCGCGGCTGCTGCTAGAAGAACAGGTGGCGGCTGTGGCCAGGAGGGCCTTTGCCCAACTTCGGGTGATTCGCCAGTTGCGCCCGCTCCTGGACCGGGACTCTTTGCTCATGGTCACTCATGCTCTGGTTACCTCCAGACTAGACTACTGTAATGCGCTCTACATGGGGCTGCCCTTGATGACCATTCGGAGGCTGCAGCTGGTCCAGAATGCGGCAGCCCGGATGGTGATGGGGTGTGGATGTTATGCCCATGCCTCACCACTGCTGCGGGAGCTGCACTGGTTACCAGTTTGTCTCCGGGTGCAATTCAAGGTGCTGGTTTTGACCTTTAAAGCCCTATATGGTAGTGGGCCAGGTTACCTTAGAGACCGCATCGCCCTAAGGACGTCTGTCCGTCCAACCAGAGCGGACCGGAGGGGCTCTCTAATTGTGCCATCGGCCAGGGGGGCTCGCCTCTCTGGCACAAGGAGGAGAGCCTTCTCTGTGTCCGCACCGGCCCTTTGGAACCTCCTGCCTGTGGAACTGCGTCTCCAGACGGAGTTGTTGCCCTTTAGAAAAGAACTAAAAACCTGGCTGGCGGGCCAAGTTTGGGGTGCAGGTGGAGGGGTGGCTTCCGTTGGGTGGTTAATATAGGGGAGGATGCCTGCCCCACGGTTTCTTCAGTTCCTGCACCCCTCTCTTTTTAGGGGTGGGTTCTTATTGCTGGTTTTTATCTGTTTTATTTGTTTTTATATGTTTTTACCCATTGTTGTGAACCGCCCGGAGTCGGCTTTGGCTGAGTGGGCGGTATAGAAATTTGACAATAAAATAAAATAAAATAAAAAAATAAATGGAGCCTGGGCTCAACGTCTCTGGAGCAGATGCAGCAGCAGTGTCCCGGCAGCCATTGGTGGGGGCTAGGGGGTAGCAACGAGGTCCTCCTCAGTCGCCCTTCAGGGCCATGGCAGCTCCTCCCTCCAGCCGTTGGTGGGGGCTAGGGGGCGGCGACAAGGTCCTCCTCAGTCACCCTTCAGGGCATGGCGGCTCCTCCTTCCAGCCATTGGTCAACATTTTGCTTTCTGATAAGGTGTCTAATATTCTGGGCTACATCATCACATACTTTTCTTATATTTAATGCTAATCCATGTAAGAAAAAGCTAAAAGGACATATGGCATGGTATTCAACCTTAAAGGGACAAAATAATGATTTTCATAGCGTTGTTCCAGGGTACTTGTTGTCTTCCTTACTAGTGAGTGGTAAGAGCTTTCCAGATCAACACACAAGCAGAAAAGATGGATTGCAATGACAGAAAAACTCAAGAACAACAACACTGAAAGGCGGTTGCAGATGTCGATATGTTTCCCAACACATTTCAAAGAAATACTTGGGGGAAATGTTTAAGAGGTCCTAGTAAACACTTGTTTGGACATGTTTCCTTCTGGAATGGAAGATTTCATCTGTCAGTGAGTTGCACCAGAAAATTTGTCCTGAGCATTTTGTATTAAGAAGAGTTACACATTTTTCTTGATAGTTTATTCAAAATGTGTTAGTATGGTTTCCCCATGCCCATCTGGCATGGAAACGGCCCTTGCAGAGGTCGCTTCGGGAGAACGCTCCTTGAGCCGTGGGCTCTGCAGGCAGCTAAATTAAGGGGGGTGGATAAATGATAGGGTTTGATTCACCCAATTCCTTTGACCTGACCAACGGACCTGCTGAGAAAGCGAATATCTAACCTGGTTAAATCACTCATCTCTGTGTCTCCGTGTAATCCCCGGCACAAATAGATGCCATGTTTACCCCTGCCTAATCCCTGAACAATGGGACTCCTAAATCCATGTTTGCCCCAGTTAATTAACTTCCCCAAAGAGATTCCCAATTAACTTGAGTGCACAGGTGATGTCATTCCTGTTAGTTGACAGTCTTGCCAGCGTTGCGCTTTTCCTTCTATATATGTTGCAGCCTTTTCTCAATAAACTACTGGTCTTCGCTCCATCTTGCCTCGTGTCGCTCCTTTGACCAGTCTCCTCCGGGATCCTAAGGGCCTCCTCACGGCCCAATTCCTACATCTGGTGACCCCGACGTGATTCTACTCGTGAGTAAGGGACCCCGGAGAGGTCTACTCGTGAGTAGCGATCCACGCGGTCTGGTTCTGCGCTTGAACCGCGTCCCATCATCCTGGAGGACAGCACAGCACTCCGGCCGGCAGCCAGCCGATCGGAGGAGTGGCCTGTGGTGAGGCATTCCAGAGAGACATTCCTACAGCTTGCTCCCAGCTTTCGAGGAGGTTTGCCATAGAGGGAAACGCGTTCCGCTCAGGGCAAGCTGTGAGCCCCTGACATCGCAGAGGCCGTTCGAAGGGCCCGTGGCAGAAGGTCCACGCTCCGAGGTCTACCCCAGACACTAGACGCCCGAACCTATTGCCTGCAAAGACGCGTCGAGTCGTCCCGAGGAGGAATCTTCCGAGGACCCAATCGCAGGTAATATGGGGACTTGTTCTCATAGACCAAGTCCGTCCGCTAGCCGAAGAACTCGTGAGAAAGAGTTCAGAATCCTGGCCAGGGTATTTCAGTTACGCTTTCACAGCAGGGAACTAGCGAGACTTTTGGCGTATCTCAGGGAACACTGCCTACTTTACCCAGAAGTAGGCACGTTAACCCTGCAGCTCTGGGATCAGATAGGAGACTGCATTCAGCAACCCCCGAAAGCTCCAGAGGGCATAACCCGCACATGGAGCAAATGTAGGAAACTCTCAGCAGAGGTAGACCCAGTCCGGATAGAGACCCAGAAAACCCCAGCGCAGTCAGAACCATCAGCCCCAAGAAGTCTCTATTCGTCATTTCAGCTTAAGCAGGGCAGTATAGGGAGCATTCCCTCAGTGGCAGCTGCAGACGTCACTGAAGGAATTCATGGCATGAGAGGCCTTGGCGCTTCTCTGACAGTGAAAAGTTCCCTGCAAAGAAAGAACTCCATTCAGCGCATGGGTGAGGAAGATCCATTCGCGGGGAAATTGCCAGTGGCACAATTAGCTAGCGCCCAACTGCTGTGCTCAGCCCAACTGAAGGCAGACACACGTTCAGGCAGGGATGCTCAGCGCCCACTGCTCACGGAAATCTGCACGGCCCCTGGCCATGCAGGGCTCCAGAGCAGACCCATTTCCACACTCGGGCGCAGAGCAGTGCCAAAACCCCAAGGCGCCTGCTTCCAGTGTGGAAAAGTGAGACACCTTAGAAGAGAAAGCCAATCTAGACCAGGCAGATCTTCAAAAGATCATCTTCATGCCAAATGGCCACCCTGGCATGCATCTGGCCCAGGCTAGAAAGGAGGCAGCCATCGCCCTGGCTATGCCAGAAGAACCATCCCAGCAATAGTACCCCGAGTTCCCCCAAGGCACAGGCAGAATCTACTTGTCTCACCTTGGGAGTAGCCCAGAGAAACTTGCCCCTAAGTAAAAGCACCCAGATGGCTGTAAATAGCCAGCTGTGTATTAGCCATCTCCTCATGTGTAGTATTGAACACTGCAGATCAGGGGAGGAATGTGCGAATGCGTAAATAGATGTGTGTATGTGTGGTGCACCACTGAATGTATGACTGCAAGAACTGTGTATGATTGCAAAAGCCTTGTCTGACTGAAAAAGTGTTCCTTGTGTGTAACTGCGTGGTAATGTCACTGTGAAATATGTATTAAACAGTTTGCACTCTGTTAATGGGCAGGAGCTATTTAAAGTTTGAGGAAGCATGATGAGCGAAACCCTTTGCCTTGCCTGCTTAGCAGTTTGGGCAGGAGAGGGGGGGGAATCCTAACCTACAATAGGCCTCCTTCCCTTGAGACTTTTCTCTTTGCCAAAGGATTAAGCCGCTCTTGGAAACCGGTTTTGCCACTCAAGGAAAACAGATTTTTCTTTTCAGAAGCGCGATCTGAAAACAAAAAATCACTTCTATGAGTTTTCCTCACTGTATCATAAGCCATGGGGCCCCTCCCTACGTCTGTGTTCCTCAAACCCCCATCTCTGTGTTTTAAGGTTTTTTGAATGTCTCTTAGCGTCTTGGAATCTCACTAGGAGTGAGAGAATTGCATTGTCTTCATGTGTGTATTGTGTTATCATCTTGTAACCTCGGTTCTCAACCCTTTAAAGTCAGGGGCCAAATTCCGGGGCCTCAGGCAGCTCTGGGGGTCCGGACAGTCATCCTGCCCTTCCTTCACCACACAGCCCTTCTTGGCTTGGCGGGGGGAGTGGCAGAGCAACATGGGCCACATCTGGCCCACTCGCCCACATCTGGCCGCAGGTTGAGAACCGTTCTAACTCTCCTTCATTCTCTTAGGAAAGATACTGTTCTGGTATTTTGACTGTAATCAGTAACTCACTCATTGTACCCCTTTCACAGGAAAAAGCACGCAAACATTCTTGCGCTCTGTACCTTTTTTACAGGAACAAAATTCCTCTCCAGGCCTTAATTGTAACCAATTCATTTCTTCCTACAGCCTTAACTTGCTTCCTTTCACAGGCTCCAAAGTTAATTACTGATAGGGATTTTCTTGACAGGAGGACCTGGTTGCCTTGGTTACCTGACCTAATCTGATCTCGTTATGATAAGAGTTGTTGCATTCTCATTGTGCTAACTTCTGACTTGTCTTTCCTCCTTTTCTCCTTTTGCCAGTGGAACTCCCTGCTGGAAGTGCTTAACCTGTGTGTCTTTTCATTTTTTGTGTATTATTTCCTTACAGCTGGCACGTCATAGTTGGCTTGTCTTTAATAAGTCTTAGGTCATTTTAAGTATGGCACCTGGCCCACAGCACCCTCTCTGGTGAGCAGACACATTTTGCAAACTCCAGAGCTCAGAGGAAGGATTAGTCCCTGAGCTCCTGAGAATGTGCAGAGTGCCACCCATTAGTCAGGACAGCCTAGGACCATTTTAAGAGTGCAGTCAGGTCACACCCTCAATCAGATACAGGCATTTTTAGGCCACCCCTTCCCTTTTTGCTGCTAGTCTAAGCACAGGCAAAAAGCTAAGCCAGCATCTGGCACCCTTCTCACAGGAGCACCAAAATCGCTCCAGTGAAAGTGTGCACGCACACCATGAATGGATGTGCACAGGGGGCCTTCTTGAGAAATTTACCCTAGGGAAGCCTGGCGCTTCATGCGCCAAGGTTTGCCATAAGACCCCAGACTCGTCTCACTTCTAGCAGACAGTCACCTTGTGTGGATGAATGTCACTGGTTCCCCTTTGGGGGGGCTAGGACAGTTTTCACTTATGGGGGTCGCACATATTAGGTTCTTACTTGGCAAGAGGACCAAGCTTGGCACACGCTCCTGACTCTTCCGCAAGCAGGCAGAGTTGGCAGCCGTGAGCCTCGCCTTGCGCACCTTTGCCAAAGAACGCTTCAACATAATTACTGACAGCCAGTTTCCTAGGAATTTGCTTCACAGTCTACTGGGAGCACACATCACTCCCGTGATAGACAAAAAATTGCTAAGTTTGTTCCTCACAACTCCAATTCAGAGTCATGCATTCCCTCTTCAGAATGCCAAAGCGCTCACAAGGCAGTTCAACCTGCCACTGGGGGGGCCCTCGTGGGGGGTCAACCCACGAGGGACAGAGGCCATTCAGGTGTGGCAAATGGACGTCACAAATCCCCACATTTTGGCAAATGGCAGCACATGCATGTTGCATTAATACCTTCCCACAGTTTGTTTGGGCAACAGCATAGAAGGGAGAAACGGCTCCCCATGTGGAGCAGCATCTCCTTTCCCACTGCCAAGGGCTAACCTCGGCACACGAAGTCCATTGACGCCCCAGCTGATAGCTCCAGGCAGCTGGCCACCTTTAGGGCCACCTGGGATATTAAGCTCACTTTTGGCGTTCCTTACAATCCGCAGGGGCAAGCGATTGTGGAACGGGTCTATCGGACGCTTAAGTCCTACAATGACAAACAAACAGAAAGGGGGGGAACAACGTCCCACAGTCGCACAGCAATTGCTATCCTATAAGTGCAAAAACCAACTAACTCTTTCAGAATTTTTATCTCCCAAACAAGTCTCTTTCCCATGCAGGTCCCAGAGGCCAGAATCAGACCCGGATGATTGCAAAGAGCAGCACCAGTCACTGTCCTGGATGTCATCAGCTGTCCGTCTGCCTTTATGACTTACATCTCCAAAGACATTTCTATGAACATTTTTGCATACTCAGTGCTACTTCTGAGGATCATGCTTTTCCCCAAAACAAGACTTCTCCAAACTCAAGTTACACAGGAAACCCCACCAGAGAAGGGAAGCTTCACCTCCGGAAAAGCTGCTGAATGTCTTTTCTTGCTATTATTATCTGTAGTTGCTATTATTTATTCATGCCTTGTACAATGCTCCAGTTGGGATTTGCAAGGGACACTTGAATTTCTGTATATTGTTAATAACGACCAGCTTCCACCAAAGGAAGCCAGACCGGCCCATGTTTTGCATCGGCCCATTGCTTGGAAAGATTGAGTACCCGGTAGCTGGTAATCCCCAGTTAGTTTCACACCTCCCCATAGGTGTTAGAAGAGACGTTTGCACAGCACCAGAAGCTGCAGAGATAGCCTAGAATCTCCCCAGGTCACAGTAAGAGATCAATGACACATCTCATTATCTTGCCTTGCTACAGGAAGCAGTCTGAATTCAGACCCACAGCTCTGAAAAACCAGGCAGCAGTATATTCAGTGTGCCAGGCTTAGCCATAGGCAACGCTTGGAGAATTGGCTTGCGGATTAGCAAAAGCCATTGACCATACCTCCTCAGCAATAGCGCTGCTCAGCCAGGAGCAGACAGAGCTTCGCCGTGCCATACTGGATAATCAAGCAGCTATCGATTATCCCCTGTGGTCACATCATTTGGGCTGCAAGTCTGTCCATGGCATGTGTTGCTTTAACCTCACAGACAATACCCACAAGATACAGAGCCAGCTCACGGACCTCCACACCCCAGTTATTCTTCATGGGGGTGGCAGGACTCCCTGTGGTTGTGGTTCCCATGGGGTTGGCTCCAGACGACACTCAAAGTGGTTGTGGGGGTGGTAATACTGGGCACAACAGTGCGTTGTTTCATGCAATGTATTCCCTCACTGCTATCGAGATGTCCCCCATGGGGGGAACCCCGAAGCGTCATTCCCGCTCATCAGCTGGCCTCTCTAACGCAGAGCCGCCGGTCAGGCTCTTAAATAAAACAGAAAGGGGAAATATGGTTTCCCCATGCCCATCTGGCATGGAAACGGCCCTTGCAGAGGTCACTTCGGGAGAACGCTCCTTGAGCCGTGGGCTCTGCAGGCAGCTAAATTAAGGGGGGTGGATAAATGATAGGGTTTGATTCACCCAATTCCTTTGACCTGACCAACGGACCTGCTGAGAAAGCGAATATCTAACCTGGTTAAATCACTCATCTCCGTGTCTCCGTGTAATCCCCGGCACAAATAGATGCCATGTTTACCCCTGCCTAATCCCTGAACAATGGGACTCCTAAATCCATGTTTGCCCCAGTTAATTAACTTCCCCAAAGAGATTCCCAATTAACTTGAGTGCACAGGTGATGTCATTCCTGTTAGTTGACAGTCTTGCCAGCGTTGCGCTTTTCCTTCTATATATGTTGCAGCCTTTTCTCAATAAACTACTGGTCTTCGCTCCATCTTGCCTCGTGTCGCTCCTTTGACCAGTCTCCTCCGGGATCCTAAGGGCCTCCTCACGGCCCAATTCCTACATGTTAGGAAACTGTATCTTCTTGGGCAGCTGTCTTTTGATTTCTGCCTCTTCACCACCTTATCTAGATCTGCACTTACAGGACTGCTACTATATCACACCACTTCAAAGGTGGCCACCAGTTTAATCTGCACCATCTCTTCCTTGCAGATGGCAAGAATTATCCACGTAGCAACTAAGGTTTCTACCTCACAATGGCTCTTGCTTATATTTTCTTGTGTTTCGATTCTAATATGGGAAAAGAAATTTGCCCTTCTCTCCAATGACAAAATCCAGAAAGCTATGGCTTGTCCATACTGGAAGTTTGTGCAATTTCTCTTGCATGTTATCAGAAATTTTCCAATAGTCCACACAATATAGAGCTGAAACTTATGTCAGCTGAGTTAAAAAGGGAGAATGTCCTTTATTTTCTGGGGGCTTTGTAACAATACGGTGCCTTACCCTCGAGTAGGTCCTATTGTTCTTCTCGGTTTTTGGTGTCTTGCAAGGAAGACGATAGAAGGAGCCGCAGTAGGGCTAAACACAACTTTATTGCATGATGGTCAGGGTGAACATGTGGTAATGGTGGAGATACAGCTCTATTTATACGGTCACTATACATTTGAATGTGGTTACACGGTAGCTCATTGGTTACTGTCTGTGTGACGTCATCGTTCGTCATGCCCATCTTGTCCAGGTGTTGTGTGGCGTGAAGGTTTCCCGCGCTGCAGGTATCTGGTGAATTTATACCATGTGAGCTTGGACGCTCGCTACAGCCACCTGTGGCCACTAGCTCGCATCCTCATATAGTTAGTTACAGTGATTCCTCAATGAGGTACATATGGATACATTCATTTATTCAGCTGGTTACATTCCTTAAAGGTGTATTACAACGTTGCATCAACATTGCTTTCTATTGAATGGTTGCAGCTCCCTGGCTGGACAACCCAGGCATCAGATATGTGTAGATTCAGGAAGTGTCGACCCAAGTAATCACTCCAAGTCTCTTCAGGTATTTTATAAGTGTATTGAAAGCATAGCAAGATTCAGGATACAGTCCATCAAAAGAACAGAAGCATTTCAAAGCAAAGAAATGAACCAAACTGGTTCTCTAAGGGATAGCCCCTTTCTCTCAAAGTTCTACATTTTGTCAGCTTGAAGCACATCACTCCCGGGCGTGTCTCTGTGTCAGCCTGTGTGTGTGAGTGCCTCTCTGGATTATATCTCCTCCTACAAGGACCACCTTTGCCCCCCCCCCTCCTTAGGGATGCCTACCAATGATCTTACAGCAAGACATGTCAATCACACATTATGTTTCATTTCTTCTACACCATGAGGCTTATATTGTTTACATACCATTTTCTCTCTCCCTTATCTGAAATCGATTTATTGAATGAGAATAAGGTACAGAATATACTTCTTTCCGTTACAGGCTTCTACACCACTACTACTGAGTGGGGCTGTCTTTTTTTCTGCTTTGGTCCAATACATGGTCTCATTACGTAGACTCCAGTATTGCAATGGTCTGTGCTAATTCACATAGTGTGTATGTTTCATGAAATGATGTTTCCATACAGATGCATTTACCCTGGTCTCCCTTACCTCTCTGTGTCCTAATACCACTCCCATCTGCTTATTTTCTTTTTTATATCAGCTGTTGGTACCTTCAGTTTGTTAAAAAATAAAATATGTACAAAAAGAGAAAGGTACAGTACTATACTTTCAAATGCTGAGATGTGATGAAATATAACAAGCATTGGATGACAGAAAGAAACATTAAAAAATTAAACATTAAAAGGGGAAACTGTCAAGTGATAAAATATATGAAAATATGTAGTTGAAAAGATTGGGAAGTCAAAACAAGGGAAGGAAGGAACTAGAATGAAGTGGATGGCATTATGGTGTAAAAGCTAGACAAAAACAAAAAAACATGTGATTCTTATGTAGTACAAATGCAGGAGCAAGGCAATACCTTTATTAGAATATATTAAAAATCAAACATTTTGCAAGCTTTCATAATTTCAGATCACTTCTTCAGGCATGCACTAATTTCTTGTGAATAGTGTAGGAAAATATATTACTTTATCTATTTATTTATAGATTTATATCCCGCCCTCCTGGTGGGAACACCACTCAGGGTGGTAATTATCAGTGAGAGTCTCAAAAGTTCATGGCAAGATGTTATGCTGGGCTTTGATTCTTAGAGAGCATTACAAACAGGAGCCATTTTGACACCAATATGATTTAGGCTCACAGGACTGGTCACCAACCAAGCCAACATAGTGTAGCCCACAAGGGGCTGTGATTCGCAGCTTGTCTTGTTTTGGAGTCCAGACAGGAACTCCAAATAGGCAAGAAGGGAGACTGTTTTTATCATCCTTGCTGTGAATCATTTTACAGATTTTTATCAAGTTAATCTTCCCCTGACACCTCTTGGAAGTCTGGCTTTAAAAAGATTTATCTTCTTACAGTATCTTCTATTCAATGTGGATACCATTTTTAGACATAATTAAAAGCTAATAGTTTAATAGGATGGATTAACTGTGATTGTGATTAGGAATTATTTACTACAAACATTCTTCCATATCAACATCCACACACAGTAAAGCATTCAATGGACCTGTTCGTGACAAAGTCAACTTTAAACCATGCATGTTCTTCCAGAGACAAAATTAAAATTTAAAAGTTATAGTCAACCGTGTCCTGACAGGAGAAAACATTTTGAAAATAATTAGCATACCACTTGAAGCAAGCAATGCAAATCTCTGTAATTAAGGATTATGTGAAACTGGGTTTTAGTATGCATAGACTCTTTAGCCACTATTAGTCTGGGAAATAGTAGTGGTAGACTATCATACATAAACACCTTCCACTGCCCTTCTCAAAACAGCAATTACCAGCCAAATAATTGTGTATGCTTCATATTATAGGCTTATTGGTGATGTTTGCAGGTACATGGTTTCTACCAGCACTTGAAATGCAGTGCAGGTAGAAGGCACCTGCATGTATCCCAGCACCCTCCTCTCCTCTGTCATCTACAATTGAAAACTACAAACAATGGGGCAAAGGCATTAAATGCAGGTGGTCTTAATACCAACAGAGAGGGAAAGGGTACCTTTAGAATTTTTATTAGCTGTTTCTCATACTTCAAATCAAATCTGGGAGAGAAAGGGGGAAAGACAAGTCCTCTTTCATCATTTTGTCAACACTTCCAGAAGATCTCAAAATACAATTAGATAATATATGCTGAAAAATTCCATTCCAAAGCTGTCGTTCATTGTCAAGGACACACACACATACACCCTTCTCCTCTTGCAAGTGGACTCAGAGAGCCCAGCAAAACTGCCTCTCCCTCCATTTCTTCTCTTTTTCCAGCAGCCTGTTCTGCATTTGTCTATTCGACTGCTCAGAGAAAGGTAACAGCTAATAGAAAAATTGCTTTCTTTTATTCTCTCTCCAGCAGCCAAGACTCCCAGTGAGCCCCCTTCCATTGGCTGTTGCCGTCTTCTGTTTGCTGGCATCAAGTAACCCAACCTCTGACTGTCAACATCACATGTGAGGCGGATGGAATAAGCAATCTGAATCAACCACCAGAACATGCAGAGGCAATGATACATCAAGAGCAGCAAAGGAGAGGTGGCGGCAAATCCCTCCCTTTCTATTCCTTTTTGCTTAAAAGAGAGACATTTAAAAAAATCTCACTGAGCATCAGCTGAGACTTCTGAATCCTGGTTTTGCACACCTGCAAACACATGGAGAAAAATCACTATGCATGAGAAATACCCTATTTATAACACTTTTATCCTCTTTCTTATGCAGTGTGAAAATGTGGAAGGAATAAGAGTTCTCACCCAAGGCTGTTTTTAACTGAGTTGCTACATCATGCTTATTGCTGGAGCCCAACCTGGAATCCAGATGCAAACAGAAATATTATCCCCAGCCCTGAGGACCTCAGCAAAAAACAGGAATAACAACATTTATATTACCAAAACAAATAGAGACAAACATGTTTACCTTGCTCAACTGTGTTGTTGCAAAGATGATGATCAAGTGGTATCACTGCAAATATTAAACAGAAATATCTCCTCTTTCATCCATTCTCTCCTTCACCAGTAAACAGTTATTGCAGTATTTTGAACAGACAGCTCAAGTGAATTATATTATATACTGCAGCACTGTAATATATTATGGCATGAAGATTTCAACAGACAATGCAATATTCCTTTTGTCATATAAATATAAATGTCTGCTACAACCACTATAAAAAGATATATGAACAGAACGACCTAGATAAATAAATGAATACATCTTAATATGGCTGTTTTGTAGGTGGAGAAATAATCTGGTGGGGGTTTGTTGGGTTTCCTTAAGTACAAATCTAGAAAGTCCAGATGTGAGATTTGGCTGGTGCAATTAATCAGTAAAAAAACCAACATGTCATACATAAAGCCATGGTTGTCTATGGAGGAGGCAAGGGGGTGCTTCCCCCTGAAATCCTTTATATATATAATTATTTCTCTCTCTCTCTCTCTCTCTCTCTCTCACACACACACACACACACACACACACACACACACACACACACACACACATACATACAAGTTAATATAGCTAGGCCTGTTTCTTAAATTACCAGAGTTTTTCCATACATAAAATATGCAATTGCTAAAGAATGCACATACAGACCAAAATTCAAGATATATAGAAATGGTTCTGTAGCTTCTGATGTGAAAAAGTGGTTGCTTACAATGTGAAATGTACAATCAGCTCCTCTCACTCTTTTCTTCTCCCCTACCTGGCAAACGTGCACCATGCAGTTCTCACTTCCACTCTCAGCAACATTAACCATGTTTCCAATATGAAATACATTGTTCTAGAACAGAAATCAGCAAGCATGGCTCTCCAGGTGTTCTTGGTCTTCAATTCCCAGAAGCCCAAGTCAGTACACCTGCTGATCAGAGCTTCTGGGAATTGAAGTCCCAGAACATGTGGAGAACCAAGTTTGAGGACCTATGTTCTAGAACAGGAGTCAGCAAAATTGGCACTCCAGATATTCTTGGACTTCAATTCCCAGAAGCCATGTTCAGCAGGTGTACTTGTGGATTCCCCATGCCCCAATGGCATGGAACGGCCCGCGCAGAGGCCACTTCTGTGAGAACGCTCCTGGACCGTGGGCTCTGCTGGCAGAGAAATTAAGGGGGTGGATTAATAATAGGGTTTGATTCACCCAATTGTGACCTGACCGACGGTTCCGCTGAGGAGGCATTCCTCTAGACTCTGTTACCCATTAAGGTAATCACTCATCTCCGAGTTTAGCCAAATCCCAGGCGCAAATAGTGGCCATATCTACCCCGGTCTAAGCCCTAGACAATGGTGTTTCCCCTGTCAATGTTTGCCCACGCTAATTAACTTCCCCAAGAAAGATTCCTCATTAACCTGAGTAAACAGGTGATGTGATTCTCTGTCAGGTGACGGTTTTTTCCTGTATTGCCTTCTGATCTATATATGATGATGCTTTTCCCTCAATAAACCACTGATCTGATCTCGCTCCATACTGCCTCGTATCGTTTCTTGATCAGTCTCCTCCGGGACCCAACGGCCGTCCTAGCGGCCCCGATTCCTACATCTGGTGACCCCGAGACGTGATCTTACCCGTGAGTAAGCGATCACACGGTCCAGTTCTGCGCTTGAACCGCGTCCGATCATCCCGGAGGACAGCGCGGCAGCCTGGCCAGTAAACCGGCCGGTCGGGAAGACAGCCTAAGCGGTGAGGCATTCCAGAGAGGCTTCCTACAGCTTGCTCCCAACTTTCGTGGCGGCTTGCAGGTTACGGAAAAACGAGTTCCACTCAGGGTTAGCTGTGAACCCCTGACAGCGCAGAGGCCACTGAGGGCCCGTGGCAGCAGTCCACGCTCCGAGCTCTACCCAGAGAATCGTCGCCAGAACCTATTACCTTGCCCAAAGACGCGTCGACCCGTCCCGAGGAGGAAACTTCGAAGGACCCTTCGCAGGTAATATGGGGACTTGTCCTCAGCGACAAGGTCCGTCCGCTAGCCAAAGAACTCGTGAGGAAGAGTTCAGAATCCTGGCCAGGGTGTTTCAGTTAAGGTTTCACAGCAGAGAGCTACCGAGACTTTTGGCGTACCTAAGGGAACACTGCCTGCTTTACCCAGAAGTAGGTACGTTAACCCTTAAGCTTTGGGATCAGATAGGAGACTGCATTCAGCAACCCCCGAAAGCTCCAGGAGGCGTAATTCGCACATGGAGCAAATGTAGGAAACTCTTAGCAGAGATAGAACCAGTCCGGGTAGAGGCCAAAGAACCCCCAGCGCCAGCCGAACCATCGGCGCCCACGGCACTCTATCCGTCACTCCAATTCAGGCAGAGTAGTGTAGGGAGCTTTCCCTCGGTGACAGCTGCAGACGTCACCAATGGAATGCATGGAATGAGGAGCGCAGGCGCTTCTCTGACACTTACAGGCTCCCAGACCAAGAGTGCCCTTCAGCGCACAGTTGAGGAAGAACTTAGGAAGGGGGAATTGCCAGCAGAAGAACTAGCTGAGCTTAGACAGATTTGTCCAATTCGCATGGAGATGGATGCCCTCACAGGGGCCCAGCAGATAGTTCACTCACCAGTCCCGTATAAGCTTCTCATGGCTATACGGAAGGCCATTTCAGAGACAGGGCTCCAAAGTCGCTTTACTAGGGGCACGCTTCAGCAAGTGTGCGAGAACACCATGTTCATCCCGCACGACTGGAAAGCCGTCATGCGGATGATGCTCAACCCTAACCAGTATCTGATTTGGGACAGCGAGTTTCGCCTCGAGGCTCAGACTAGGGCTGCCAGGATGGGAGGCGCAGTACTTCCTGACCAGTTATATGGGTCAGGGGCCTTCGAATCCATTGATGCGCAGATCAACTTGCCACTAGCCACTCTTCAGATGTCAGCCGAGGCTGCTTTTAGAGCTTTCTTCAAGGTTCCAGCCACTGGCAAGGCGGCTAAGAATTACACCGCAATTAAGCAGGGAGCCCAGGAGCCCTACATGGACTTCATCAATCGCTTGGAGGAAGCGATCAGTAGGCAGATAGACAATGAGCAAGCCCAACAAGAGCTCATGATGAAGTTAGCCAAGGACAATGCCAATCTAGACTGCCATAAAATCTTGCAGTCACTGGGCAATCGTCCCGACTTGACCCTCATGGACATGATTCGAGCTTGCGCCGATGTTGGCACAGAATCCTATAAAATGGGATTGCTAGCGGCAGCGGTGCAAGGGGGTAGGAGACCCAAAAGCAAAAATCAAGGGGCATGTCACAATTGTGGCAAGGTCGGTCACTTCGCTAGGGAGTGCCGATCCAAGTGAGGCGGACAAAATTCCGGCCGTTCCAAGGCTCCAAACACCCTATGTCCGAAGTGCAAGAAAGGCTACCATTGGGCCAGAAATTGTCCGAGTTCGGGAAACCGGAACGCGGGCATGTCTCTGGCCCCAGTCCAAACAGAGGCTTCCTTCGCTCAGAGCTCGCCAGAGCTAGACTAGATTCCATTCACATTCCAGGCATTGCGAAGGCACAGGCCAGCCCCAAGGGTAACACAGGGCCAGAATTGACTTGCCAGGCGGACGTCACATGCGACTTGCCAGGCACAGTCTATCTGGTGGACTCCCAGTACATGGGTCCACTGCCCAAGGGCTTTATAGGTTTAGTTTTGCCACGCAGTGTAGCAGGAGCACGCGGAATTCTTGTAATTCCGGGAGTCATTGACTCCAATTTTTCAGGAGTTCTCCAAGTTCAGCTTTGGATGCACTTACCCCAGACAATTCACAAAGGAGACACATTAGCGCAACTGATCATGGTTCCTTGTAACTCGCCAGCAGATAGCCAGGGAAGGCTCAGGGACAGCTCAGAGTCCTCGTCCGAGGACCGCTCGAGCGCCAGTGAGGCAGTACAAGTACCAGGTCTTAGCGACAGTGGAGACCAACATTGAGTGGAAACAGTGCCCAGTTATTGAGGTATTTCTGAATAAAAGATCATTTTCAGGGCTATTAGATACCGGAGCTGATGTGAGTGTGATAAGCAGGAGCCAGTGGCCACGGGAGTGGGCCATTGAGTCGGTCTCCGATGTGTGGGGGGTAGGCGGCATCCAAGAAGCGTTTAGGAGCCGGGAGTGGGTGGAAGTCACGATCCCAAGGGCTGACGGCACAGCGGTCATTCGGCCGCACATTCTGGACGTGCACACCAACCTTTGGGGGTGAGACATTTTACAGCAGTACGGTGCTACGCTTACCTTCGGGTAATGGCGTTGCCACTTAAATGGCTCACCGATACGCCGGTCTGGGTGGAACAATGGCCGGTAGTGGGGGAGAAATTAGTCGCCCTAAAGCAACTGGTTAAAGAACAGCTAGACGCAGGACATATAGAGCAGTCCACTAGTCCTTGGAATTCGCCAATTTTTGTCATAAAGAAGAAGTCGGGGAAGTGGCGACTCCTCCACGATCTCAGAGAGATCAACAAATGTATACAGCCAATGGGTCCGCTCCAATGCGGCATCCCAAATCCAAATATGATTCCCGAGGGGTGGGAGATCCTAGTTGTAGATCTCAAGGATTGCTTTTACACAATTCCCTTAGACCCCAGGGACAGGGAAAGGTTCGCCTTTACGGTGCCGGTTGTGAACCACAGTGAGCCCACGCAGCGTTACGCGTGGAAATTTTTGCCACAGGGCATGCTCAATTCGCCCACCCTGTGCCAAATTTATGTTCACAACGCACTGGCAAAGTTTCGAAACCTTCACCCCAAAGCCTTAGTTTGCCATTTCATGGATGACATCTTGGTCGCAGTGCCGCAACTCGGCAGCGAAATTTTTTCTGACCTCCAGGCCAGCCTGGGGGAGAAAGGTTTACTCATTGCCCCGGAGAAAGTGCAGAGAACCGAGCCCTTCTCATACTTGGGTCATCGGCTTCTCCGCTCTTCCTTCAATTTGAAGGATTCGGTCACCTTGGTAGAATTGCAGCAGGTTTTAGGGAACATTAATTGGGCCAGACCGTATTTCCGATTGGATACGGATCTTTTGAAACCGCTCTTCTCGCTGCTAACATTAGGCAAGCAGCCGGCAGACCGGATACAAATTTCTCGAGAAGCGTGCTTGGCCCTCGAGAAAGTCAACCAAATTCTCAGCCAAAGGTGGGTGGACAGGATTGCTCAGGGGCCATATGCCCCGATCCTGAACTTGTACATAGTTCGGGCAGGATCCATGTTCACCGGAGCCCTAGGAATAGATTCCGAGAAGGGAGCGAGTATCGTGGAATGGGTGTACCTGCCGAACACCTCTTCCCGAAACATTGTTCCTCCCTAAGAATTGGTCTCCGCGGTGGTTTACTGTGGAAGGCTGAGAGCCAGGGACATTTCAGGGCACGATTTAGCAAAGATCGTGGTCCCGTTCACCAAAGAACAGATTCAGCAGTTGATGCAGCTCGGTGACTCGCTTCCAATTGCTTTGGAGGGATTCACCGGATGCTTGGCATACCACTTGCCGAAAGACCCCAGACTTGTCTCACTTCAAACGCAGACAGTCAGCTTGTTCGAATTGCTTTCTCTGGTTCCACTTCAGGGGGCCAGGACAGTTTTTATGGATGGGGGTCGCACATATGGTGTCTTGACTTGGCAGGAGGACCAGGCTTGGCGCACGCTGTTAACTCTTCCAGAGAAGTCCGCGCAGCGGGCAGAGTTGGCAGCGGTGAACCTTGCCTTGCGCACCTTCGCCAAAGAGCACCTAAACATCATTACTGACAGTCAGTATGTCAGGAATTTGCTTCACAGTCTACCGGGAGCATACATCACTCCCGCGATAGACAAGAACTTACTTAGTCTGTTCCTCACTGCTCAATTTCATTTGCGAAACCGCACGGAGCCGCTCTATATTGCCCACATCCGAAGTCACCAAGACCTACCGGGTCCGATTTCCACGGGCAATAGTAGAGCGGATGCGGCGGCAAAGGAAATTCAGCAACGTTCAGTGTTAGGTGTTTTCACTACTCCAATTCAGAGCCATGCATTCTTTCACCAAAATGCCAAAGTGCTTGCCAGACAGTTCAATCTGCCACTTTCTCAAGCCCAAGGCATAGTTCGCTCTTGCCAGCATTGTGCAGGGGCACCGGGGGGGCCCTCGTGGGGGGTCAACCCACGAGGGACAGAGGCCAACCAGGTGTGGCAAATGGACGTCACGCATGTTCCGCAGTTTGGCAGATGGCAGTACATGCACGTTTGCATTGATACCTTTTCTCAATTCGTTTGGGCAACGGCGCAGAAAGGGGAGACTGCCTCCCACGTGGAGCAGCACCTCCTAGCCTGCATCATGGCCATGGGCAAACGTCGGCATGTGAAAACCGATAACGCGCCATCCTACAGCTCCAGGCAGCTGGCGGCCTTCATGGCCACTTGGGATATTAAGCATACTTTTGGCGTTCCTTACAATCCGCAGGGGCAAGCGATTGTGGAACGGGTCAATCGGACACTCAAGTCCTATATTGACAAACAAACAGAAAGGGGGAGCCACCAGCCCTCCCCAAGTCACAGGGTCAGGCACAGCATTGTCTGAATAAGGTATTGTTCACATACAATCACCTTAATGTTTTTTCCGATTGCACGCCGCAGGAGAAACACTTCCGCCATTCGGAGGCTCTCCCGCGACCGATGGTCCGATACCGGGTGCCACTGGACCCTTCTTGGAGGGGCCCGGCACCACTCGTCACCTGGGGAAGAGGGCATGCTGCAGTTATGTCTCCTACAGGTGTCGTTTGGATTCCAGCTCGGTGTGTCAAGCCTCACTTGGAACCACATGGCGTGGACCCAGACCGACCCGAGTCTGATCCCGGAGATGGAGGACCTCACTCTGACCGAGAGGACCCGTCGGAAGAGGCGGCCACAGATGACAGCACCGAAGATCACCTGGGGGATGGTCAAGGTCCTTTGCAGTGAGGCCGAGGACGCCCTCCAACGCGAGGAGAGGGAACCGACACCGGAGAACCTCACAGCTGCAATCTTTGCCCGAATTCATGCCAACACCATGGCAGTCACCATCATCCTGACTCTCTCCCTACTTGCGGGGGGAGGCGCTCAGGCTGCCTCATTGAAGGCCAGCGATTTGATGCCAGGCGGAGACCTTTCTGCCAGGATGCATTACAACATATGGGAAAGGTTGGCGGGTCTCGTCAAACAGTCCAATTTTTGCCTGAGACAGGACATTGGTTCTGCCTCAATCTTGAGCACCTGCCTCATCCCAGTGTGCCACTCTCCAGGCGCGCACCCCAGGGATGGGGACTGGCTAGTGAAACGGATTTTCAGCCCGTACAACCCAGCAAGCTCCTCAGAGTACGCCCGCTGGGAGATGCGGCTGACAATGACTTTGCCGGCTGACGCAGCCACTCTCCACACTCCTCGAGTGGCGGTCAGCCCGAATTCCACTTGTGCTCGGATGACCGGCTGCTCCGCAGTCGGCCGAAGGCGCCGTTGCCTTGAAGTTGGCAGCGGCAACAGGACTTGTAACAACCCACAGACACTTGGTTCAATGTATGCTCACGTTACCCTACCATCTGGTTGGTTCTTTACGTGTAATCAGTACACTTGGAACTACATTCCCTCAAATGTATCAGATGCTATATGTTGTATCAGTCGTTTGACACTGTTACTCCCTACTAAGGATATGGTCACCCCAAGCACAAATGTTACAAATGTTTCAGCACCCATACGACACACTCGCACCACCCAGTTAGACAGCTCATGTGAGAGCAGCTTTAAAGTAATGAGTTCAGCCGAATACGTCTCATTGGCAGTCAGCATTCTTGGCATGCCAGGCTTGGCCGTCGGCAACGCTCGGAGGATTGGTCGACTGGCTTGCGGACTAGCTAAAGCCATTAACCATACTTCCTCGGCGATAGCGCTGCTCAACCAAGAGCAGGCAGAGCTTCGCCATGCCATACTTGACAATCGAGCGGCTATAGACTATCTCTTATTGCTACATCATCTGGGTTGCAAATCTTTTCATGGTATGTGTTGTTTTAATCTCACTGATAACTCCCGTAAGGTGCAGAGTCAGCTCACGGACCTCCACACCATAGTTGAGGGCATCAGGGAGGGTTCCGCATGGGGGACTTGGCTAAGTTCGTTGTGGAACTGGATGTGGTCATGGATTCCGTGGGGATGGCTTCATACGGTACTCAAGGTGGTTGTGGGAGTGATTGTACTAGGCATAGCAGTATGCTGTTTCGCGCAATGCATTCCCTCACTAATATCAAGGTGCCGGTGCCTCTCCCGGAGATAATCCCGAAGCGTCATCCCCGCTCATCAGCTGGTACCTCTCTTACGCCGAGTCGCCGGTCAGGCTCTTAAGAAAAACGAAAAGGGGAGATGTGGATTCCCCATGCCCCAATGGCATGGAACGGCCCGCGCAGAGGCCACTTCGGTGAGAACGCTCCTGGCCCGTGGGCTCTGCGGGCAGAGAAATTAAGGGGGGGTGGATTAATAATAGGGTTTGATTCACCCAATTATGACCTGACCGACGGTTCCGCTGAGGAGGCATTCCTCTAGACTCTGTTACCCATTAAGGTAATCACTCATCTCCGAGTTTAGCCCAATCCCAGGCGCAAATAGTGGCCATATCTACCCCGGTCTAAGCCCTAGACAATGGTGTTTCCCCTGTCAATGTTTGCCCACGCTAATTAACTTCCCCAAGAAAGATTCCTCATTAACCTGAGTAAACAGGTGATGTGATTCCCTGTCAGGTGACAGTTTTTTCCTGTATTGCCTTCTGATCTATATATGATGATACTTTTCCCTCAATAAACCACTGATCTGATCTCGCTCCATACTGCCTCGTATCGTTTCTTGATCAGTCTCCTCCGGGACCCAACGGCTGTCCTAGCGGCCCCGATTCCTACATGTACTGACTTGGGCTTCTGGGAACTGAAGTCCAAGAACACCTGGAGAGTCAAGTTTGAGGACCCCCGTTCTAAAACACCTAAAACTCCTAAGTACTGGCCAAGATTGCAGGCAGCCATCTCCAAGAATATCTGGGGCTCTTAGATTCATACCTGTTAAGTGTGGCTCCGGAAAATACGGGACCTGTGCAGAACCCTTCTGTGCAGAACCCTTCTGTGCATACATGCATGCACAGTAACTACTTTCCCCACTGGCCAAATTATGGGATGGCAGCGGGAAAGTAGAGTTAGTGGCACAGAAATACGGGAAATCCTGGCCAATCCGGGATACTTGACAGGTATGCTAAGATTGGGGACCGCAGTTCTAGAACATGCTGATCCTTTACCAGACAAGACTTGCAAAGCTGTCACATTGTGTTAGGAAAAATGATGCCCCAAAATGATTCAGTGCATTCTTAAATACTGTGTTTATTTTTATTTTTTTCATTTTCTAATGTGACTCACTTCATATAAACCTTTATTGGCTCTTATGTTGTGATGGCTCTTATATTTATTGTGTCAATTTCCAAGTACAAATGTGCATTGTTTGTAGGCTTTTAAATCTCACTGAATGCAAGATTAAGGCTCAAAGTGTGGGTGAAAGACACCTAAGTAAAATGTGCTGGTGCATTGTAGCAATGTGTGCTATTTGTATGTCTTATCCCTAGAAATGACTGTGCTCCTTTCCTACTATGTGAAAAAAACTTGCAAACACTGATGCCTAAAATCTAAAACTTGCTGTCTCTAGTATTTTGTTTTTTTCTCACTCCTTTCTCTCATGGTCATACTACAGGCAATAACCATATAACCCGAAGGTCAAATGTTAATTCTCTCTCTTCCCAAGTGTGCAAACATTGACATTGTGAAAGAGAAATTTTGATTTGTATCTTTTATTCATTTATCAAATATATAGCCATATTAATCGAAATCAAATCAGAACAGGGTAATGGAGGTCAGCATGTTGAAGATGGGAATAGGTGTGGTCTTATAGTAGGGTCACTGTAACAGGGGGAAAAGGAACTTCTAGCTGAAAAAAAGGCATGTTACCCACAAATACCACAATGCACATGTCTCAGCCTGCATGTGATTCATGTGTTTTGTGTTGATCGTAAAACTGGCTGAGGACACCTTGACCAAAGGGTATTTAAGATGGGAACCATAGTTGTCGGGGGGGGGGGGCAAGAGAGACAACAGGTCCTTTTGAGACTGTCTCTGTGTTGCTCCCACCTTTGCCTCCAATCTCCAACTCCATCTCAACTCTATGCTTAATATAAGGTATTTTTATCTCCTTGATTTTTTAATACTATATTTGTATCTTCTTGATTTCTGAATACTATATATGTACTGTAAGTCTAGATAAGTTTAGATAAGGTTGTTTAGATAAGACTTTAAGTAAGTGTTTTTGCCTATTCATAATAAAAACCTGTGATTTGAAATAATACATGTTGTGTAGAGATTTTGTAAAAGTAATTGCAAGGAAATTTCCATAACAGAATAATAGTAAATTCTGAAGTTCAAGTGTTCCTTATCATGGTCTTCAAGTCATAACGCAAAGGACAGTTCAGAAAGGCACACTTAATCTATATTGAAGATGGACAACTGATGGCATGTGGGCCACATTTTTGTGGATAACTAGTATTTTTTGCTCCCCAAGGTACATCTCGGCCTGTGGGGACCCCAGTGATGCTGTCAAAGTCCTCTTCAGGTGCCTGGAGACCGTTGGGGTCTGGATGGGAGCCAACGGGCTACAAATGAATCCCAGCAAGACTGAGTGGCTATGGATAAGGGACCTTGCACTATCCCGGGAGCTACCATCTTTGGTGCTGGATGGGGCTATTCTGCCTCAGACAGACCCAGTGCGCAACTTGGGGGTCCTCCTGGACTCATGGCTGCTCCTAGAAGAACAGATGGCAGCTATGTCCAGGAGGGCTTTCGCCCAACTTTGGGTGATTCACCAGTTGCACCCGCTCCTGGACCAGGGCTCCTTAATCATGGTCACTCACGCCCTGGTCACCTCCAAACTGGATTATTGTAATGCATTCTACATGGGGCTGCCCTGGATAACCATTCAGAGGCTGCAGCTGTTCCAGAATGCAGCTGCTCGGGTGGTGATGGGGTGTGGACACTATGCCCGTGCCTCGCCGCTACTTCGGGAGCTGCACTGACTACAAGTTTTCCTCTGGGTGCAATTCAAGGTGCTGGTTTTGACCTTTAAAGCCCTATATGGTAGCGGGCCAGGATACCTAACAGACTGCATCACCCCAAGAGTGTCTGTACATCCAACCAGAGCAGACTGGAGGGGCTCTCTAGCTATACCATCAGCTAGAGGGGCCCATCTCTCTAGCACTCAAATGAGGGCCTTTTCTGTGCCTGCACCAGCCCTCTGGAACCTCGTGCCAACAGAGCTAAGATTACAGACAGAATTGCTCCCCTTTAGAAAACCTGGCTGGCAAGGCAGGTGTGGGGTCCTAATGTAAATATGGCCCCTGCCTGTTGGCTCACTCCAAGATAATTGGGGGGGGGTGTTAACTAGGTTTTTATATATTTTTAGAACTGATGTAAGCCGCCCTGAGTCGGGTTCGCCTGAGTGGGCAGCATAGAAATGTGAATATTAAATTAAATTAAATCATTGCCTTGCCTTGGTGAGAGGACTTGTGCAATTCAATGAATCTATAGGCATATAATGGTGAACCATGGCACTCCAGGTGTTCTTGGACTTCAATTACCAGAAGGCCAAGTCAGCACACCTGCTGATCAGAATTTCTGGGAATTGAAGTTCAAGAACAGCTAGAGTGCCAAGGTTCACCATCACTGCTATAGATAATGCTGTGTAGTGCCATTTATGGAAAGGTTCTGTGCATGTTATCTGCCTCTGGACAGCTATGAGGGTACTGTTGTTAAACAGGGCCATAGACAGGGCATGGCCAGGTTGGGCATGGCCCACCCTGGGTTAGCAGTTTGCCCACCCTGACAAAGCGTGGTTTTCCATAGGAATGTATTCAAAAGAGGCTTTGTTGCCCACCCTTAAAAAATATTCACCACCCACATCTAGAATCTTGGCTATGGCCCTGTAGCACTAAAAATATTGCATTTGTTGTGAAGCCAGAATGTTCATCCAAACTCCTTGACAGAAAGGTCATGTAGGTATGTCTGTATATTTTTAAACATTTCTAGTCCATCCTGATAGCCAAAGATCTCATGGCAGGGTGCAATCAATGAAATCATTTTGAGACAATCTGAAACAATTTAAACACTTGAAAGCAATTTGAAACATTTCAACAGTCAAGGTGAAATTCACATCGTTCTGGTCAGACCTGGCCCTACTAGCGCGACTTCTAGGAACTAAAACACAAAACGTTTAGAAAACTAAAGAATAAAACTACTAGTCTGGAGGAATTCAGGAAAAATAGATAAGTACTACCAAAAAGAGAGAAAAGGGAAAGGAAAGGTGGTCCTTGTTTTTGTGACCACAACAATGATGGATGAAGGCAAGTTAATGCCCAACTGTCTCTTCATCTCTAGACACATCATTAGGTTCCATTCCTTTCATTTTTAATATATCATTTTGAAAACTTGATATTAATTCCGATAGTAATAGTAACACATTTTCAGTCCTTTTGCCCTCTTCAGTCAAACCAATATTGTTCTATGCTTCATGTAGCACAATAAGCCCTACTGACAGTTTGCAGTCACATAAGAAAACTCACATAAATCTTGGGAACCAATTGTGCATCATTAATGCCATGCTGGTTGTGTACCTGAGTTTGTGCCCAACTGCATGATTGGGAATCCACCAGGAACATAATCAGCAACTGAAGATTCCCCGTGCCCGGTTGGGCATCAGTGGTCTCTGGCAGAGGTTAAACCAGCGGGCAAACTCCTGGCCTCTGGCCCTTGTCAGGGCATAAGGGGGGGTGAATTAATGATAGGGATTAATTCGGCTGCTTCCAGCCTGATCGACGACTCTGCCGAATAAGCACCTCGCAGACCTCAGTTACTCATTAGGATAATCAATCACCTCCTGGCCAAGGAAATCCCCGGTGCAAACAGCACCGATGTTTACCCCTGTCTAAGCCCTAAAACAATGGTCCTCCTCATCCCGTGTTTGCCCGAAATAATTAACTTCCCCTTGGAGAGGTTTCCCAATTAACCTGAGTAAACAGGTGATGTGATTGACTTTCGGGTGATGGTTTTTTCTACCTGCCTTCTGATCTATATAAGGTGTATGTATTTTCCCAATAAAGCACTGATCTGATCTCGCTCCTGTTGCCTCGTGTTGTCATTGATCAGTCTCCTCTGGGACCTAACGCCGCCCTCGCGGCCAGATATCGCTACAGCTGGTGACCCCGACGTGATTTACTCGTGAGTAAAGGACCCCGGAGAGGTCTACTCGTGAGTAGCGACCCTCGCGGTCCGGTTCTACGCTTGAACCGCGACCCGCCAGCCCGGAGGATAGCGCGGCGCTCTGGTCGGCAGCCAGCCGGACAGAGAACGGCCCGCGGCGAGGCATTCCAGAGAGACATTCCTACCGCTTCCTCCCTGCTTTCGAGAGGTTTGCCATAGAGGGAAACGCGTTCCGCTCAGGGCAGGCTGTGAGCCCCTGACATCGCAGAGGCCGTTAGAAGGGCCCGTGGCAGAAGGTCCACGCTCCGAGGTCTACCCCAGACACCCGACGCCCGAACCTGTTGCCTGCAAAGACGCGTCGATCTTCGTCCCGAGGAGGAAACTTCAGAGGACCATCGCAGGTAATATGGGGACTTGTTCTCATAGATCAAGTCCGTCCGCTAGCCAAAGAACTCATGAGGAAGAGTTCAGAATCCTGGCCAGGGTTTTTAATTTACGCCTTCACAGCAGGGAGCTAGCGAGACTTTTGGCGTACCTCAGGGAACACTGCCTACTTTACCCAGAAGTAGGTACGTTAACCCTGAAGCTCTGGGATCAGATAGGAGACTGCATTCAGCAAACCCCGAAAGCTCCAGGAGGGATAGTTCGTACATGGAGGAAGTGTAGGAGACTCTTAGAGCAGATCGAGCCAGTCCGGGTAGAGGCCAAAGAACCCCCGTTAGTTGAGCCATCAGGCAAGCCAGTCGAGCCGACTGCGCCCACGGCACTCTATCCGTCAATTAGCTATCGGCAGAGTAGCGTAGGGAGCGTTCCCGCGGTGACAGCTGCAGACGTCACCGAAGGAACGCAAGGAATGAGAGGCGCAGGCGCTTCTCTGACAGCTCCAGGCTCCCTAGTCGTGAAGAGTGCCCTTCAGCGCACAGCTGAGATAGAACTTAAAAAGGGGGAATTGTCAGTTGAACAACTAGCTGAACTTAGACAGATTTGTCCAATCCGCTTGGAGATGGACGCGCTCACGGGCGCACAGCAGGTAGTACACTCCCCAGTCCCGTACAAGCTTCTCATGGCTTTACGGAAAGCAATTTCAGAGACAGGGCTCCAAAGTCGTTTTACGAGGGGCACACTCCAACAGGTGTGCGAAACCACCATGTGGATTCCTCATGATTGGAAAGCCGTCATGAGGATGATGCTAACCCCCAGCCAATACATGATTTGGGACAGCGAGTTCCGCCTAGAGGCGCAAGCTCGGGCTGCCAGGATGGGAGGCGCGGTAATCCCTGACCAGTTGTATGGTTCAGGCGCCTTTGAGCCCATCAACGCTCAAATCAATTTGCCTCTCGCCACCCTAGAAATGTCAGCCGAGGCTGCCTATAGGGCGTACTTCAAGGTCCCAGCGTCTGGCAAAACGGCCAAAAATTACACCGCTATCAAGCAGGGAGCCCAAGAGCCCTACATGGACTTCATCAATCGCCTGGAAGAAGCAATTAGCAGGCAGATTGATAATGAGCAAGCCCAGCAAGAGCTCATGATTAAGCTAGCAAAAGACAACGCCAACTTGGACTGCCGTAAAATCTTGCAGTCCCTGGGCAATCACCCTGACATAACTTTAACGGACATGATTCGAGCATGCTCCGACGTTGGCACAGACTCTTACAAGATGGGTCTGCTAGCGGCAGCGGAGCAGGGGGGAAGAAGACCTAATGGCAAGAACAAAGGGGCATGTCACACTTGTGGCAAGGTTGGACACTTCGCTAGGGAGTGCCGATCCAAGGGAGGCGGACAAAAGTCCGGCCGTCCCAAGGCTCCGAACACCCCCTGCCCGAAGTGCAAGAAAGGCTATCATTGGGCCAGGTATTGTCCGAGTTCGGGAAACTGGAATCCGGGCACGTCTCTGGCCCCAGTCCAAACAGAGGCTTCCTTCACCCAGATCCAGAACTCCCCAGATTTAGACTAGATTCCAGGCACATCCCAGGCACTGCGAGGGCACCGGCCAACCCCAAGGGTAGCACAGGGCTAGAATTGACTTGCCAGGCGGACGTTACATGCGACCTGCCGGGCACGGTCTATCTAGTCGACTCTCAGTACATGGGACCCCTGCCCAGAGGCTTTATAGGCTTAGTTTTGCCCCGTAGTGTAGCTGGAGCACGCGGAATTTTTATAATTCCAGGAGTCATTGACTCGAATTTTTCAGGCGTTCTCCAGGTCCAGCTTTGGACACACCTGCCCCAAACTATCCACAAGGGAGACACCTTAGCACAACTGATCATGGTTCCTTGTCACTCGCCAGCAGGCAGCCAGGGAAGGCTCAGTGACAGCTCAGAGCCCGGTTCAGCAGACCGCTCGAGCGCGAGTGAGGCAGTGCAAGGATACCAGGTCTTAGCGACAGTGGAGACCAACATTGAGTGGAAGCAGCGCCCCGTTATCGAGGTATTTTTGAACAAAAGAGTGTTCTCAGGGTTACTCGATACCGGAGCGGATGTGACCGTGA
This sequence comes from Bradypodion pumilum, assembly GCA_035047305.1. Classification (NCBI taxonomy): domain Eukaryota; kingdom Metazoa; phylum Chordata; class Lepidosauria; order Squamata; family Chamaeleonidae; genus Bradypodion; species Bradypodion pumilum. The sequence continues at coordinate 292,031,165 of JAWDJD010000004.1, read as the reverse complement.
TAAGCAGGAGCCAGTGGCCGAGAGAGTGGGCCATTGAGCCGGTCTCCGATGTGTGGGGGGTAGGAGGCGTTCAGGAGGCGTTCAGGAGCCGAGAGTGGGTAGAAGTCACAATCCCAAGGGCTGACGGCACGGCGGTAATTCGGCCGCACATTCTTGACGTGCACGTCAATCTTTGGGGGCGAGACATTCTCCAGCAGTACGGTGCCACCCTTACCTTCGGGTAATGGCGTTGCCACTTAAATGGCTCACTGATACTCCGGTCTGGGTAGAACAATGGCCGGTAGTGGGAGAGAAATTGGTTGCTCTCAAGCAGCTAGTTAAAGAACAGCTAAACGCAGGACACATAGAACAGTCCACGAGTCCCTGGAATTCGCCAATTTTTGTTATTAAGAAGAAGTCGGGGAAGTGGCGACTCCTCCACGATCTCAGAGAGATCAATAAATGCATTCAGCCGATGGGTCCGCTTCAATGCGGCATCCCAAATCCTAACATGATTCCCGAGGGGTGGGAGATTCTAGTCGTAGATCTCAAGGATTGCTTTTATACAATCCCCTTAGACCCCAGGGACCGGGAAAGGTTCACCTTTACAGTGCCGGTCGTGAACCACGGCGAGCCCACGCAGCGTTACGCGTGGAGATTTTTGCCACAGGGCATGCTCAATTCGCACACCCTGTGCCAAATTTATGTTCACGACGCGCTGGCAAAGTTCCGAAGCCTTTACCCTAAAGCTATTGTGTGTCACTTCATGGATGATATTTTAGTAGCGTTGCCGCAGCTCGGCAGCGAAATGTTTTCTGACCTCCAGGCCAGCCTGGGGGACAAAGGTTTACTCATTGCCCCGGAAAAAGTGCAGAGAACCGAGCCCTTCTCATACTTGGGCCATCGGCTTCTCCGCTCCTTTGCAGCGCCAGTTTTGCCTCAGATAAACTTACAGGACTCAGTCACCCTTGTAGAGTTGCAGCAAGTTCTGGGAAACATCAATTGGGCCAGACCGTACTTTCGTTTAGATACGGATCTTCTAAAACCGCTCTTCTCGCTGCTAACTTTAGGTAAGCAGCCGGCAGACCGGATAAAAATCTCTCGAGACGCGCGCTTGGCGCTCGAGAGAGTGAACCAAGTTCTCAGCCAGAGGTGGGTGGATAGGATCGCCCAGGGGCCATATGCCCCGATCCTGAATTTGTACATCGTACGATCAGGATCCATGTTCACTGGGGCGCTAGGAGTAGACTCAGAGAAAGGAGCGAAAATTGTGGAGTGGGTCTACTTGCCTAACACATCATCACGGAACATTGTCCCGCCCCAAGAGTTGGTTTCTGCGGTGATTTACCGCGGCAGGCTGAGAGCTAGGGACATTTCAGGAAATGATTTGGCCAAAATTGTGGTTCCTTTCACCAAGGAACAAATTCATCAGTTAATGCAGCTAGGTGACTCGCTTCCGATAGCTTTGGAAGGATTCACTGGAAGCTTGGCATACCATTTGCCTAAAGATCCTAGGCTTGTCTCACTTCAGACAGGAACAGTCAGCTTGTTCGAATTGCTTTCACTGGTCCCACTTCAGGGGGCCAAGACAGTCTTTACCGATGGGGGACGCACATATGGTGTCCTTACTTGGCAGGAGGGCGAGGCTTGGCGCACGCTGCTAACTCTTCCACAGAAGTCCGCGCAGCGGGCGGAGTTGGCAGCCGTGAACCTTGCCTTGCGCACCTTCGCCAGGGAACGTTTAAACATCATCACTGACAGTCTGTATGTTAGGAATTTGCTTCACAGTCTACCGGGAGCTTACATTACTCCCGCGATAGACAAGAATTTGCTTAGCCTGTTTCTCACTGCTCAATTTCACTTGCGGAACCGCACAGAGCCGCTCTATATTGCCCACATCCGAAGTCATCAAGACCTACCGGGTCCGATTTCCGCGGGCAATAGCAGAGCGGACGCGGCCGCAAAGGAAATTCAGCAACGTTCAGTTTTGGGAGTTTTTACTACTCCAATTCAAAGTCATGCTTTTTTTCACCAAAACGCCAAGGCACTCGCCAGACAGTTCAATCTGCCACTTTCTCAAGCCCAAGGCATAGTCCGCTCTTGCCAGCATTGTGCGGGGGCGCCGGGGGGGCCCTCGTGGGGAGTCAACCCACGGGGGACAGAGGCCAATCAGGTGTGGCAGATGGACGTCACGCATGTGCCGCAGTTCGGCAGATGGCAATACATGCATGTCTGCATTGACACTTTTTCTCAATTCGTTTGGGCAACGGCGCAGAAAGGGGAGGCTGCTTCCCACGTGGAGCAGCACCTCCTTTCCTGCATTGCGGCGATGGGCAAGCCGCGGCACGTGAAGACGGACAACGCGCCGGCCTACAGTTCCAGGCAGTTGGCCGCCTTCATGGCTACTTGGGACATCAAGCACACATTTGGAATTCCCTACAATCCGCAAGGGCAAGCGATTGTAGAGCGGGTCAATTGGACGCTAAAGTCCTATATTGACAAACAAACAGAAAGGGGGGAGCCACCAGCCCTCCCCAAATCACAGGGAGAAGCACAGTTTTGCCTTAATAAGGTGCTGTTCACATACAATCACCTCAATGTTTTTTCGGACTGTACGCCGCAGGAGAAGCATTTCCGCCGTTCGGAAGCTCTCCCGCGACCTATGGTCCGGTACCGAGTGCCACCAGACCCTTCTTGGAGGGGCCCGGTGCCGCTCATAACCTGGGGAAGAGGGTATGCTGCAGTTATGTCTCCTACAGGTGTCGTTTGGATCCCAGCTCGGTGCGTCAAGCCTCACTTGGAACCTCATGGCGTGGACCCAGGCCGACCCGAGTCCGATCCCGGAGATGGAAGACCTCACCCTGACCGAGGAGACCCACCGGGAGAAGCGGCGGCAGCGGTCCCAAGCGCCGAGGATAACCTGGGGGATGGTCAAGTCCCTTTGCAATGAAGCCCAGGACGCCCTCCGACGCGAGGAGAAGGAGCCAACACCGGAGAACTTCGTTGCAGCAGTCTTTGCCCAGATTAATGTCAACTCAGCGATCTTCACCATCATCCTGGCCCTCACCCTGCTTTTGGGGGGAGGCGTCCAGACCGCCTCACTGGAGGCCAGCGATTTAATGCCGGGCGGAGACCTTTCTGCCCGCATGCAGTACAACATTTGGGAAAGGTTGGCTGCCCTTGTCAACCAGTCCGATTTTTGCCTCAGGCAGGACGTCGGCTCTGCCTCGATCCTCAGCACTTGCCTTGTCCCGGTGTGCCACTCTCCAGGCGCACACCCCCGGGACGGGGACTGGCTGGTGAGGAGACTCTTCAGCCCATACATCCCATCAGCTTCCTCGGAATATGCTCGTTGGGAGATGCGGCTAACCATGACTTTACCGGCTGATGCTGCCACTCTCCACACTCCTCGAGTGGCGGTCAGCCCGAACTCTACCTGCGGCCGAATACACGGTTGCTCCGGACCCGGCCGAGCCCGTCGCCGTTGCCTCGATGTAGGCAGCGGCAATTGGACTTGTAATAACCCAGTGCCGATGGGCACAATGTATGCACACATCACCCTTCCATCTGGATGGTTTTTCACTTGCAACCAGTATACGTTTAATTACATCCCTGCCAATATGTCCGATGCCATTTGTTGTGTAAGTCGGTTGACACTGTTGCTTCCTACCAAGGATATGATTGCCCCACGCCCTGATGTTTCCAATGTTTCTAATGTATCCCATGTTCCCTCACTCATACGGCACACTCGCACCACCATGTTAGACAGCTCATGTGAAAGCAGCTTTAGAGTAATGAGACCTGCCGAATACCTCTCTTTGGCAGTCAGCATCTTTGGCGTGCCAGGCTTAGCCGTCGGCAACGCAAAGAGGATCGGTCGCTTGGCTTGCGGTTTAGCAAAGGCCATCAACCATACCTCCTCAGCGATAGCGCTCCTCAATCAGGAGCAGGCGGAACTCCGCCATGCCATTCTCGATAATCGAGCGGCTATCGACTACCTCTTATTGCTGCACCACCTGGGTTGCGAGTCTTTTCACGGTATGTGCTGCTTTAATCTTACGGACAACTCTCGTAAGATTCAAAGCCAGATCACAGATCTCCACACCATAGTCGCAGGCATCACAGAGGGCTCGGCATGGGGGGCTTGGTGGAGTTCTCTGTGGAAATGGATGTGGTCGTGGATCCCATGGGGGTGGCTTCAAACGGTGATCAAAGTGGTGGTGGGGGTAGTTATACTAGGCATTGCAGGTTGCTGTTTTGCTCAATGTATTCCCTCGCTGATCTCGAAGTGTCACCGCAGAAGGAAGCCTCGTGACGTCATTCCCGACCAACAGCTGATGCCGCTTTTGCGCAGAGTCGCCAGTCAGGCTCTTAATATAAAAAAGTAAGGGGAGGTGAAGATTCCCCGTGCCCGGTTGGGCATCAGTGGTCTCTGGCAGAGGTTAAACCAGCGGGAAAACTCCTGGCCTCTGGCCCTTGTCAGGGCATAAGGGGGGGTGAATTAATGATAGGGATTAATTCGGCTGCTTCCAGCCTGATCAACGACTCTGCCGAATAAGCACCTCGCAGACCTCAGTTACTCATTAGGATAATCAATCACCTCCTGGCCAAGGAAATCCCCGGTGCAAACAGCACCGATGTTTACCCCTGTCTAAGCCCTAAAACAATGGTCCTCCTCATCCCGTGTTTGCCCGAAATAATTAACTTCCCCTTGGAGAGGTTTCCCAATTAACCTGAGTAAACAGGTGATGTGATTGACTTTCGGGTGATGGTTTTTTCTACCTGCCTTCTGATCTATATAAGGTGTATGTATTTTCCCAATAAAGCACTGATCTGATCTCGCTCCTGTTGCCTCGTGTTGTCATTGATCAGTCTCCTCCGGGACCTAACGCCGCCCTAGCGGCCAGATATCGCTACAAGCAACTCACTAATCATCTTTATGCAAATGTCAATCAAACAAATAGCATGGTGACCAATAAACATTTTACCCACTGATTGTAATGCATGCTCACGCGCATGCACACACATGTGCACACACGCACGCACGCACGCACGCACGCACGCACGCACACACGCACGCACACACACACACACACACACACACACACACACAAACAGAGGCACTCTGGTCCATCAATCTTGCTTGCTTCTTATGTAAAGATGCAGGGTTATCAGAAAATGCTCCATACTGACTCAGTGAAAAGTATAGTATATTGCTTGCTCAAAGGGAAATATTGCTCTCCATCTTATAGTCTAGCAGCGAGAAGTTGCATTCAGTTACCACTTCACTGCAAAATGTCTCTTTTCCATTAATATTGCAATTTGCACATTTATTACTTATCAGTTATTTTACTGACAAAAACACAAAAGCACAGCAAAGTAAACCCCCTTCCAGCAAAGTAAATAGAAAGGACAATGCAGAGGAAGTCTCAAGGGAGGTGACAGAGGGATAGTGTCAGCGGTGGGCTCAAAAAAATACTACCACACTGTGGGCATGGCATGGTGGGGGTGGCCAGGGGAAAAGCCCTGCATTACACCTGAATTAGGACTACTTTATTTCAAAACTTGGATGAGCGGGGACAGCCAGAATTTCTGCTAGCAGTTCTGGCAATCTGGTGCGAACCTGCTGATGCCCACCACTGCATAGAGTCCCAGTACTAAAGAGTTTTATACCAAGTGACCAAAAATAAATAAATATACAATTTTGTTTGGCAGCTATTTAGTTTTATCTGATTGGGAGGAGAACACAGATGTTGATAGGGAATTATATTTGTAGTTCTTACCCCCTATCTAGCTAATTAGTTGTGTGTTTGTTTTTTGGGGGTTTTTTTAAAAGTCCACCTATGTTATTTATTTATCTGACTTTGTTTTCCCAGATTCTCTGATGGATATTTGTTTGCAAGGTCCTGCTCAAAGGAGAAGATGTTTGTGTCTGAGCCATTTCACGGAATTCTAGTGCATGTAAAGCTGGCAATGGATGCCTATGCAGCACAGAAGGCTGCACTGCAGTTGGGGATTTGGCTCACGGCTTGGGAGAGGAAATTATATCTTCATTTTCTCAGATAATTACAATGCTTCCTAGTGTGGGATGCAGGCTATAAGACCTTCTGTTCAGCCTCTCGGTGTATAATAGGTAGCATAACTGGGAAAGGTGGAAGTATGAAGGCAGAGTGAGAATGTATGTTATAATCACTAATGGAATTGTAAGTTTTTGCAAATATGCTTCAGGAGTTCTTCCTGTGCTTATTATCAAGCCACACACTTTTGCAAGTGCAGAGATAAGATATGCACTTTTCTAAGACCTAGAAACATTTAAATTGGGCTGTGTCACTTTTATTTGCAAGTACAAAATGTATTTTTCCTTTACTTTCTGCATTGTAAACATTTGTTTTCCAGCAGCTATTTGCAAAAGAAATTAAGGTGCTGGAAATAGATAAGAGCTACTAAGTCATAGATGTCTTCTTCCGGACAACTCAGTATATTTTTTCACAGTTGCTCATAGGGCTAATACTGCCTACCTTCTAAATAAATAAATAAATGGCTCCACTATTTCTCTTGAAACAGCCAACATGATCCAGTGAGGATCATATATATGGAGCCAATTCCTCTGTTGTGGATGTCCTACTTTGGTTGATAAATAAATTTCATGTCAGAAATTACTCTGGGTTGAAAGGATTTTTGCTAGAGAAACTCCACTCAGGGGATGCCCAAATGAGGCTCATTTCATGTCCCCAAGATCCATCACGCAGCACTTGGGTATAGAAATCTCTTTATCTGACTAGCTCAGCTGTAGCCCTCTTCTGAGTTCAGCAGTAGTTTTCACAGTAGGTGGAAGGCAAATGGGGGGGCCTGGTCGGGCCAACATAGTGGTGGTGATGGAGGCCCTTGAGAGGGCCGGGAGGGTACGGGTGCCACAGAGGATGCCCCCTGGAAATGGCCACCCAGCCTCCGCAGCGGAGGCAGCACCCATGGTGGGCAAAGACGAGGAGGGAGGGAAGGTCTGAGGGCTCCTCAATGGCTGCATGCCTCTCTTTCACCAGGTGGCCAAACACATGTATGGGAAGGTAAGGGCATTGACGTGACCATCGATGGAGAAGTGGGATGAGTGAGGGAAGACAGAGACAGAGGAAGGGAGGCAGGGTTGACACACATACAACCCATGAGGTTTCCAAGAGGGAAAGGCTGGCCTAAATTAAAGAAATGAAAAACCCGAGCAAAGCCAGGTAATCAGCTAGTGTATATATATATAAAGAAAACATTTTGCATTTTGTGAAGTTTATGTTTGTCATATGATTGGTTAATTGATTGATTGATTTTCATTCTTCTTGGGCCAGATGACCTCTAGGCCCAACCCCTTCCTATAAACTTGGGAACGTATAAAGGTCTTAATATGGATTCTAGCACTGCTCTATTTCTCCAACTCTATAAGCTGGTATCAGGGCACTCATTTTTGGCACTATCATGGGACCTTCTCAAGATGGATGTGCTTCCATCCTCATGAGATAACTAGGCTCAATGCTAGTCCAGGCCAGGTATCTCTGGCTTTTGTAGCTCAAGTGCCTTTTGTTCTCCAGTGATACTTGGTCCCAATGCCTGCTTTGTTCACAACTCAAATTCTTCAGCCTATAAGTCCATATCCATGCTCCCCCTGCATTCCTGAGACCATGGACTCTCTGAAAGCATCTGGCCAAACCCTTCATGCTATTTACACCCACAGGTCATTGACTTAGCTAAGATAAGGTTTCACATCCTGCCTGCAGTCCTCCCACACAAATTTTCCTCATTGCAGAAGATTGTGCTGCAAAATCTTTGGCTTTAAAAACAATCCGAAATTTTCCCACCCAGGCAGTAGGTATCGCTCTTGTTATTTCAGATCAGCAACTCTAAGTTCAGGAGATCCTAGTGTTCTTTTCTCACAGACAGATAGATTCGAGCTTTATTCACCTGTATACACATTTGTGTCCATGCTTATGTGGAATGAATTTCCTCCCAGGCTCAGACTATGGCTTGAGAGCTGCTTATGAGTTCTTTCAATATATCATCCCTGCAACAACACTATGTGGTGTTTTTTTTTAAAAAAAAAACACAGCATTTTTCATTCAGCCAAAACTGTGTAGCTGCCCGTCTCCTCTCCATTCCATTGTGAAGCATATGTCTATCATCTGCTAGCAGTTTTTTGAATGACAACCTTTCTTTACTTCATTTTTTTGTGTTTTTTGTTTTCACTTTTTTTGGTTGTTTCCTGATATAGAAATGTGCCATATTATGAAAATAAATATGGATATTTGTAGTGCTAGATGACTTTTAAGACTAGGTGGTTAACTAAATGTTCCTCTATTCCAGTGATGGTGAACCTATGGCATGTGTGCCAGACACAGCACTCCCAGACCTCTCTTTTGGCACACACGTTGTCACCCCAGCACAGTTTGCCTTGTCCCTCTGCCCAGCAGCCCAATGGGAGCACTTTCCCTCTCCCCCAGGACAAAGTTCACCCCACCCCTCTGCCCAGCAGCCCAATGGGAATGCTTCATCCCTCCCCCAGCACAAAGTTCATCCCCTCACTCTTTTAGAGTTTTTCCATCACTGCTTTATCCTTTCCTTCAAACAGCCATGCAGGGCATCAATGAAGTGCTCACCTGCCCCCACCTTCAGGCACCAGGGACCTGCACTATCTGAGCCAAAAAATAATTTCAGCCTTTTCTGGCTCAGAAGCCAAATGGTGCTATATTGCCATGTATGGCCTCACTTTCACATTTCCGCTTCACATTCAAACAGACAGTAACAGCTTGTGAAGCCTTTTTGCCATGGCTACATCTTGACCTTGACCCTCTGAGCTTTAGAGAAGGTTGCCCAGCATTTGCAGCAGCCATTGTCCACTGTCAGCTCTTCTTTTCCGCCAATATTAAGGAGAGTAAAAGGTCAGCAACAGGCTCTGCTTCCTACGCTTATCATTTGGAGAATGAGGGGGAAGGGACTTATTTTTCCCTCCTTTTTCCCCCTTTGCAAGACTTTTTTCCTTTGACTTTTTTGCTCAGGTCAGGTAGGCAACAGCATTCATTTCTCTTCCTCACCTCTTCCATGCAGGGAATGGAAGAGGAGGAGAAAGGGAACCAAATCTATATGTGTCAGACATTCAGCAAGAGAAAGACAAAGGCACTGAGTTAAAAACCCATCATCTCACCAGGAAACACGAACGCTTCTGGTCCTCCTCTACTATGTTGTCAGCCACCATGGCGTGCTTGAACTGCTTTTCATAGAGAACCCATTTCTGTGGTGCTGAGATATCGAAAGGGCCAACGGAATTCTGTTGGGACGCCATCCCATCCTTGTCGCCAATTTAGTGTTCTGGAAATAATAGGCAGCAGCCAGCAATACAGGCCAAACACACAACTTTATTTAGAATAAGAATAGGTGACCAGAGCAAACCTCACATTCCTTAGCTATCTCTGATCAGAACTGACATTTGGAAAAAACCGTTAGAACCGTTGACAGCTCTGTTCTCATTCAGAACCCTCCCAAAGTCTCATGAGACTTCAGACTATAGTAAAGCAAATACATATTAAACTCTTTCACAAGACAAAATGGCAAACAAATTTCCTTAAATACACAACAGGTAGGCAGCAGCATTCATTTCTCTTCCTCACCTCTTCCATGCAGGGAATGGAAGAGGAGGAGAAAGGGAACCAAATCTATGTGTGTCAGACATTCAGCAAGGGAAAGACAAAGGCACCAAGTTAATTACCCATCATTTACTGCTACTGAGAAGAACAGATGGTAGCAAGTGATGTGTGAATGGCATGGGGCAGTGAATTATTCGATCTTTTTCAGATTAATCGCTAATGGCAAAGCAGGTGATTGCAAGCTGTGATTCTTATACCCATGTATACAAAGTATATATGGACATTTGTGCACAGGGATGTCACTGGCAGTGTACATGTCTGAATATCAGACATTTGGAAACAGGTGTCATGATAGTGAAGAATTGCATTACCAAATGTCCATTAACCAACTTTAATATAACTGGAAAACATCCCCAGTTTAGGCAGCTTTTCCTGTGAGTAGTGTAAATTACATCATAGAGTGGAGTTGTGGTGGTGGTGGTGGTGGTGGTGGTGGTGAAGGAGGAGAAGGAAGGGTAGGAAGGAATGTTTTCAGTTCCTCCCATAAAGCAAAAGGCTACTCATTCAAAAAGGCACTGGAAAGAAAACAGGTCCATAAAATAATCTGTAGAAGTTTACCATTTTGTAAATAATAAAACTTAAGTTAGAAATAAAAAAATACAGATCAAGGTGATGGTTTTCTCACAAGACTCAGCTTGAGATAGTGAATAGAACAAAGATAGTACCTTGGCATGCATGCAAGAGGGAGCATCTTTCAAGGTCAGGATGATAAGATTTTCTCATCATTCTGGAAAAAAGATAAAAAAACAAGTTGCCTTGTTCTGTATAGGAGACTGAGGAGAAAAGGGGTCTAACTGCATTTTCCATTGTGATCAATTATTAATCGGTACATGAGAAAAACAGATGTTGCCTTTTGTAGATCACAGAAACTGCTCCATCATCAAAATGTCTCCAATCACATAATTATTAAATCTATACAGTGTTAATAGAAGGAGAGGGAGGAAGAAAGTAGAGAGAGAGGAAGGTAGCAAGCCAGAAACACCTTTCCCTAAAAGTATGGTGGTTTCTCCTACATTTTTGACATTTTAAAAAAAAATGGGGGGGGAGCATTCTCAGAGAAAGTGGCCATGTTTCAAGGTAGGCAGGGCCGACATCAGAAATTTCTGGGCCAAGTACACACACACCCATTTTGGCCATGCCCCTGTGGTTTCTGTGCATGCATGGTCTGTTTGTGCATGCGTACATCAGTGGTTTCCTGGCAGTACCACACACCCGTGGTTTTCTGCACATGCATGGTCTGTTTGCGCATGCGTACATCAGTGGTTTCCTGGCAGTACCACACGCCTGTGGTTTTCTGCACATGCATGGTCTGTTTGCGCATGCACACGTTGTTTGTTTCCCGGCACTGACGGGCCCCCATTATTTCTGGGCCCGGGGCGGGAGTCCTACTTGTCCCCCCCTGATTGCGGCATTGAAGGTAGGCATGCTCCATTTACATTTTCTTGTAGCCTCTTCTTAATCAAGTCAAGCAAAACTTCGTCCAATGGTGCTTTGCTTATGTGCTGGCGACCATAGATGTAAGTTGATGGCAGGAAGGAGGGGGGAGGTTCCAGGGAAGTGAGGGAACAGAGTTGGATTGTATTAGTCAGCACCCCAAGGTGGTGCATTTAAACTTGCAATCCATTTAGTCTGAATATAGGATCAGAAAGGGAAAAAAGAAGCCTGATCCAATATGCCCTGGAGGAAAGAGAAGCATAAACCTTTGCAGCAGAGTAGAATTTCCAGTGTGTGGTTTCATTAAAAGCCAGACTTACAATACAGTACCATCAATTAAGAGGATGGCTTTCCTCTTCTCCAACCCATTCCTCTTTAGTTTATATGCCAATACATGAAAAGATGCAAATAATGCAGCAGCACAGCTTCCAGTAAATATAGCAGCACGACACAACAATATGGCTCTTGTACTTCGCTTACCTATATTAACATCACATTGACTCTGCAAGGAGCATGCTTGCATCATTGATGAGTTGTGGGGGAAGTCTGCATACATTTCTCCTGGCTGTACATTTCCATGATGAATTGCTCTAGCATCGTGTCGACAGTTTAGAATTTTAAGCTAGACGAATAAACTGGTACAGATAGGAATGGACCTTCCCAAGAAAGGAAAACTGAAACATGGATGTTCTTTCCTGCTTTCCCACATCACAGGGAAATGGGGAAGGGACACAAATACCTGTAATTCAAGCAAGATTGTGTGCAAAATATCCAGTTGGGCTTTTGACAAAATATCTTCTAATACTGCCTACGTGAGATAAGGAGGTTCCACAAAAGGGGCCATGAAGTGTTTATTTGAACACAAAGGAAATATGATTTATAGTGAGGAGACAGCCATACCTGTGGATGCATATATACTGTACAGTATATACATATAGTGTTCTTTGAAATGTAGATGGACCTGAGTACAGTCTCAAAAGCAAGAGCTTCAGAAAATTAAAGAACGGGTGGGGAGTGACGTGTTCATTGGAAAAGAAATGGTTGGATCAGAAACCAGATAAGATTTGAACATCTGTTTATATATGTCCATGTGAGTGTGTCAGGTTCACAAGGAAGAAACCATTCATGCATGTTTCTAGCTTTTTGCTGCCTCTGAATTATATATTAAGAAAACCACAGGTAGCCATTACTTATAGCCCTGTATATTTCCCCCTTTTCTTTCTCTGAAGAAACTGAAACAAAGATGAAATTGAAATTGATTTTGTAGGGAGAAATTTATATTGAAAGAAGGATCATTTCATATTTTTTTCCAAAGGTGAAATCCTTGTTCATTCTGAAATATAAATAGTGCAGGGAGTTAAAGTATTATCCTCCATCACATGCGGGTTTTCCATTGGCAGTGGAATTTACTGTATTGTTCCCTAATAAGGTTGCCTATATGGACATCCTTTCTTTTCATCATTGCATACAGGCACGCATGTATATTTTATTTTGCTTTTAGCCGAACACAATAGCAGCATAAAACCTTTCTATATTATTAGACATGTAATGATTTGTTCATTATGAATTTTTCCAATGGCACATTGCTCATATTTGATGAAAGCCTCACAAATACGGCACCACCTGCAAAGTAAATGTGCACATAGGTTGTAATTCTACACACACCGAGTCTGTTTAAATCCCAATGAAGTTGGGGATTTAAACAGCCTGCATGCAGGTTGTGATGACAGTTGATAGTTAACTGTGCAGGTAAGCAAATAGGTATGTGCTTAGTCTTGGGTTAAAAAAAAACATTTTTACATAAAAAATACTAATAAAGCAATTATTGACTTGCAACACCATAGACTACAATTATGCATCATGATGCAGATTACACACTTTCTCTTCTGTCATAAGGTTGAGGATATAGCATGGCAGCACTCACTCATTAGAAGAAAATTGTGTAAGAAATTAATATGCAAAAAAGCAACTCACATCAGGTAAGATAGATGATATACAAATGCAAAGCCAAAAAAAGTGAGAAGTAGACTATAATTTACTATTATTGTAATCAGTTGTATAGCAGTAGACATGACATCTTTTCTCATCATCCCTTTATAATAATATCCATCCTTTTCCCACTTATTTTGGGTTAGACTGACCTTCCTGGGAGAGGAAAGGAATACCTCCTGTTGAGATACAGCTAGAAATATTGCTACATGCTAGACCTTTAATTTATAAAACACATATATACATATACCCCTCCCACATACCTCTATGTCAGGTGCACAATCAGAAACATTTGGGTTAGGACATGAATTATGTTTTGTGTAATATCTTTCATATATTATTCTTGTCACTCATGGCCAAATGGATATGAGACACATATAATTGATAATTAGATCTCAAAGGGTCAGAATCGACTGTGCGACTGAACAACAAGAACAACAATTAGATCTCCAATGATCTGGGAAGGGAGTCTGTACTGGTGGCAACTTTACCCAGCTACTTCTCAGATGAAGAGAATGGAGTTCTGGAAGAGGAGGCTTAATCTTTTCCTTCTTTGCCCTTTTTCTAAGGTACCGCTCTTTTCCACACATTGCAGGAGAGGAAAAGAATCCCTACCACATTGACTCTGAGCAATTCTGGCATCTTGAACTCAGTCCTTGAATTCATGCATAAAAGGACTAGAGTCACCATAGGGAATTCATTTCCTTCACTATCCACAAAAAATTGATGCATGACTGATCTTAAATCACAAAAGTTCATGTAACATTTTATATTTAAAAAATTAGTGATCTAATAAAAGTATCACCTTCCTCCTGCATTTGTTTTCTGTATAAGTCACACAGCTATCTTTGTTTATGAAAACATAGGCAAGCATTTTATCTGATATTAAGACACAGGAACTAATGGATGTACAGTGGAACCACTTAGCGAAGCACACTGTATGGCAATTTTATATGCATCAATGTATGCAGTAACATGCGCACAGAAAAGAAGAGCTTCAAATTTGTTCCTTGAGAGCAAATTTGTTGTACTATTGTACACACATACAAACACTTGCACACACAGTTCTCATGTGAATTTCTGGGGAGCAGAGGTCGATCGCAGACTCTCCTCTTCTTCCTCACTAATGTAAACTCTCATAAAGGGAGTGGCAACCTAATATTCTGCAGATATTTTGGATTCCAGCTCCCATCATCCTTGACCATTGACCATGCTGGATGGAACTGTTGTCCTGTGAATGTATGGGAGAAGCAACTCTTCTAAATGTGTAACAATGAACTCACCATGGAATGTATTTGTGGCACGTAATTCTAAATGGAATGAGTTTATTTTCCTTAATGTTCGTTTGAAAACATTTACAGCCCATTAGTCATGATTAAGTTACATGTGAATACTTCAGGATCCAAACCATAATGTGGAAAGGAATGCTATTAAATCTATTTAAATAGCTTTCAGAATCAATGCATGTACCAACAGTCATAGGGAATCACTCTTGTCATTTTGATGTTTCCGTTCTCTTTCCTTCCTCATGTGGCAAACACAACTTTTAAATTATCTGCCACAAACACCAGGCCAGTAACAGTGTTTCTCAGCTTTTTTCAGATACTATATTTTAAAACAGATCTGGTGTTTAACATGATGTCCTTCAGTTTGTAGTCAAAGGACCATGCAAAACATCCACCATCAATGGTCAACTTCCAGGAAAATGGAAGGTGCCCAGGTGAAGAGATTGTTACAGAAATCCTTATTTCCCAGTGATTAGATTATAATTGGCTCTGATCAAGTGAATCCACTGTACAGTTTGGCAGCCGTAGGATTATTAATTCCACATCAGGCTGCAACACTGAAATATCCTTGTTTTACACTGCTTTAAGAAAAGAGAGGCAAAGTAGTTCAACCAACCTAGGAAGCAGCAACCTTACCATACTGCTTTAAATAGTTTGTTTCTCATCCACATCACACAACGATCCAGGACAATCAGATCAGGAGCTTTGCTTTCACAATTAAATCCCAAATAGCCTAGGACTCTTTTCTTGCAGCTGAAATCAAAGCATTGGAGCCCTCTTTTGGCTGAATTTGAAATTGCCACCTTGCTGCGTTCATGCAAGGATGTTAAATTGTTACTTTCTACTTTACAGTTCTGCAAACCAGTCATAATTTTATTTCTCTCTTCAACAGCCACCATAAAAGGGCTTTTGGTCATGTCATCTTTTGTTTCTGAAGAGATCCCATCCACCACCACCCCTTTGTAATACACATCCCTGCACTGCTGGCTTTAGACTTTAAACACAACCCTCCACAGCTCTCCACTGTTATGCAGAGTGTGCTTCAGTAACATCAGTTTATGGAAGAATATTTATGGAAATGAGGCAAAGCATTAGGCAGAAAGCCACACACTCTGTCCTTCTGGCACACATGCTCAACACCAAGGCACTCACATCTTGTGCATCCCAAAAAGAACATTGCTAGAGCGTGAGCCTAAGCCACGGTTCCCCAACTTGGCACCTTCAGATGACTCCGGCTACACTTCTATAGTCCTAACCAATGAGGCCAGCCTTGGTTTGATGGTTACATTTTGTGGGAATTATAACCTAACACATTTGGAAGATCCTAGGTTGGGAAGGGCTGGATTCAATAAGTAATTTAAATCTTGATTACAATGGGACTAAAAGGCCTTTCAGACCCAAGACACTGAACATGTTAGTCCCTACTTACATGGAAAGCCATTTTATGTAAAAACAATACAAAATCTAGTGTCATTCGTCAGTCACAGTATTTGATTACAATGTATACACCATAACATACAGATATGTTTGGTTACAACACCTTCCACACTAGAACTCAAAAGACTAATTAAGAAAGTTAATTTCTTAATTTTAATTAAGAAAGTTTATTTCTTAATTTTCCTTGTTTTTTTATTTATTTATCTCCTGGCCAGGGAAAGTTAAATTTTTTGAGCCTACAGCTCCCAGTATGCTGTAGCTAGCATGGTCAGCATGGCGGTAGCGAATGTAACACCAAATTTCAAAAAAGGATCCAGGGGTGATCCAGGAAATTACCGACCTGTCAGTTTGGCATGTGTCCCAGGTAAAGTGATGGAAACCATCCTAAAAGATAGGATTAATAGGCACATAGAAGAGAAGGCGCTGCTAAAGGAGAGCCAATATGGCTTTTGCAAGGGCAAATCATGCCTCACTAATCTGTTGGAATTTTTTGAGAGTGTAAACAAGCATGTGGATAAGCGGGATCCAGTTGACATTGTTTATCTGGACTTTCAGAAGGCTTTTGACAAGGTCCCGCACCAAAGGCTCTTGAATAAACTTACCAGTCATGGAATAAAGGGACAGGTCTTGTCCTGGATCAGCAACTGGCTAAGGGACAGGAAACAGATGGTAGCACAAAATGGACACTTCTCCAACCTCTTCATAAATGATCTAGAAGTAGGAGTAAATAGCAAGGTAGCCAAATTTGCTGACTACACTAAATTATACAGGGTAGTAAAAACTGTGAGAGATTGTGAGGACCTCCAGAGGGATCTCTTGACACTGGGGGAGTGGGCAAAACAGTGGCAAATGAGCTTCAACATTAGTAAGTACAGAGTGATGCATGTTGGGGCAAAAAAACCCAATTACATTTATAAACTGATGGGGTCTGAACTCTGTGCGACAAACCAGGAAAGGGACCTTGGTGTCCTGGTGGACAACTCAATGAAGGTGTCAACCCAGTGTGCCTCAGCAGTGAAAAAAGCAAACTAAATGCTAGTGATCATTAGGAAGGGTATAGAAAATAAGTCAGCAAGTGTCATTTTGCCTCTTTATAAATCTATGGTGAGGCCCCATCTGGAATACTGTGTACAGTTCTGGTTGTCATACCTCCAGAAAGAAATTATGGAGCTGGAAAAAGTGCAGAGGAGGGCAACAAGAATGATTAGGGGACTGGAACACCTTCCTTACCATCTGAGGCTGCAACAGTTGGGCCTCTCCACTCTTGAATGACGGCGTCTAAGAGGTGACCTGATTGAAGTTTATAAAATCATGCACGGTGTGGACAAAGTAGATAAGGAAAAACTGTTTTCCCTATCACATAACACTAGAACTAGGGGGCACTCCATGAAACTTTTGGGTGCTAGTTCTCAAACAAATAAGAGAAAGTACTTTTTCACTCAGAGGATTACTGGCCTATGGAACTCCCTGCCAAAAGAAGTGGTGACAGCTGTCAGTCTTGACAGCTTCAAGAAAGGATTAGACAAGTTCATGGAGGACAAAGGTATCAATGGCTATAATTATGGATACCTAAGAACAACCTCCGGGTTGGAGAGATAGGCAGGATATCTCTCAATGCCATTTCCAGGGAATCCTAAGCAGTTGAAGGCATCTGCTTGGGAATAATACCCCGAAGCAAATGGTGAGCCACTGTGTGAGACGGAATGCTGGACTGGATGGGCTATGGCTTATTCCAGCAGGGCTGTTCTTATGTTCTTAGGTTCTTATGGGTCCGTACCTGGGTCTTCTTAATTTTAGTGCACCACAAAGCAGGTTTTGCAGCTTGGGTCAGATGCAAAGTTGTGTGATGACAGTGCACAGACCCATACATCCATGGGGCTTTTGTAAACAGTGGGGTATACATGGGGCAGAGGATACCAGTACTCATGGGAGCTAAGGCACAGGGATATTCCTTTAAGGAGGCCTGGAGTAGATTGCCCTAGTTTTCCATCTCATCGTGTGGGCAGCTCTGACCTTCACATTCACCTCTACTGCACTCCACACTGGGTAAGACCAGTGCTTTTTCACATGTTCGAGGCCATCCAGATCTTTGTAAGAACAACAGAAGCTTTCTATTATAATATTCAGCTAAGTCACCTTCATCCTGTCATAGCTAGCTAGGGCTCATTCTGAATCAGCCAGAAGGTATTGCCAAATGCATTTGAGTGCCAGCCATTTGCTTGCAGCATAGCATGCCATCACCCCAAACACCCACATCCTTGCCACTGTATCAGGCTTTGAACCAGATAAACAGTCCATGCATTGATGAGGATTCTTTTGCAACATTGGCCAAAAGAGGAAAGAAAGTCAATTTGCAAATCAATCTCTCTCTCTTTTTGAGATTTTTGGTAAAGTAATTTTTAGACAGTCTCTAAATGTTTGCTAAAATACCTGCTATCTGTTATGATTCCCTGTGGGAGTTGGTTTCGTATCTGATCTGATATTTGATATCACTTGTCAGCTGGCAATGCTGTGTCCAGAGCTTACAAAGTTTACTTTTTCTATACCATAACTGCTGAAATCTGTAGTTCCCCAAAGCAGCCTTTTTGAAGTCCTCGTTTTATTCAGATGTGTCCCTTCACACACAGAAAGCTCTTTGATCTGGCAGAAGCTTCAATTAACAGACGGGAAAGGCATACTCAGTTTTCTTACAAATTTTTCTTTTCCTCTTCAATTCCCCCTACCCCCTGAAATAGCTACAGAGCAAAGAGGAATGGGGAAGTAGGGGGGATCTTCTCACATTCATTAATGCCTCTGCTGTATTGAAGAGCTGGCCATGAGGTTTCCTGGACACTAAGAAATAACAATCCAGTTATATTTAATACTAGCATAGGTGCCCGTCTTCGACTGTTTTTTTTTGGGGGGGGGCTCAACCCATGGGGTGGGGGTGGCTTGGGAAGGTTTTTTTTCCTTTTTGCCTCCCCCCACACTGTTTCTGATGCCCCCTGGCTCTCAGTAAAGGAACCTGGGCAGACTCACCCCGGCATGATGATGTGGGGGGATGGTAGGTATTGAGGGGGAAATTTAGGAGGAAAGGAAGACGGGATGGTAAGAATGAGGGAAGGAAGGAAAGAATGAAGGGAAGAAGAATGGCTGGAGGTATTTATTTATTTATTTTATTTATTTAAACTTATATCCCGCCCTCTTGCCCTAGGGCAACTTAAAATCCCATAAAAACAGCAATAAAAGACTCTTTAAAAACATCCCATATCTAAAAAGACCCTCCCCTCCCCACACTCAGTAAGAGGGACATATAACTCTAACAGAAGGATGAGAGCTAATTTCCCAGCCTTGGACGGGAGTGTTTGTTATATGTTTAGGTTTTTTGGACCCTGATACACCTCTCTCTCTCTCTCTTTCTTTCTTTCTCTCTCTCTCTCTCATACTCTCTCATTCAGGCACACCCACACACTCACACACTCACACCCACAAGTGACTGATCCGGAACCCACTGTCTTGTGCATTGTCTTGCACACACACATAGACACACACTCCCTGTCTCTCTCTGTCTCTCACTCACACAACATTGATGTACATTGAAAGTGTCTCGTTCCAGTGCTGTAGAGGCTTAAATGGAATGGGTTTGTTCCATCTGCATCAGGACCTTTCTCCGTCAGTCATTCACTCTCAACCAATCACAGTCCAACATGCAAATCAGCTCTTTCCAACATTCTGTTTCCAGTTCTGGCTGTTAAACTGCCATTTTTTCTTCCATGGCACCATGGGAATTGTAGTTTCTGTTCTTTTCCCCATTTTGTGGGGATTAGGCCCCACTCTCGTCCCCCGGACCCTCGCAGCACTGATCTCGGGGACAAAAAGTAGGTGTGTGCAGAGCATTACGGGATAGGCTCCAGGGGTGTAGGTACGCATTCCGCACACATATGGCCACACTCCTTCCTTATAGGTATAGATATGTAATGTGTAATGACATATGTATCTGAGAATAATAATAGTTGTTCAACTATAGGATATCATAGTAGCTTTAAAACTTTCCTTCCAGGGGGGAAACCCATTTTTTTTTCACTCTGACTGCCAATGAAGCCTGATATGACTGCAATTGGTAACAGAGATGGGGGATGGGATTCCCATTTCATTTTCCCTTACATTCAGTTTTTTCCAGATGTGATATTGGTCAGGCAAGATGCTGAGGAAATTGCAAGAATCCCTAAGAGATATTGTAAGCTAACTAGAATCAAAGCACTGTAAGTACATCCAAATCACTTACATTCATAACAATATTTTCATATTCAATATGGATGTTATTTAAATTTTGGATTTGAAATTTCTCAAAAGATTTGATTATTGGAAAACATATCAAATTTCAAATTATAAATGTTTAAGAGATGCAATGCAGCTCTAGTTCTTGGTGATGCAGCGGAATATATCTAAAGTATAGGCATAACAGTACTATTTATTTTATTTTAAAAGGCCTCATTGTTTTTAAGAGTCTTCTTCACTTTTGTGGTGATATGGAATGATCAATAGATTCTCTGTCTTACTACAAAGATAAAAGAAGACTCTCAGAGTATCTGCCACTAAAGAATAGGAGACCTATTAGTGATGAGGAAAAAAATTGACAGTTTTACATCAATTTACTCCTCAAGATCTTTACCCTGAAGACAGCAAAATTTACTGTATTTTCTGGCGTATAAGACTACTTTTTAACCCCGAAAAATCTGTGCCAAAGTCGGGGGTCGTCTTATAGGACAGGTACTTAACTGCAGCTTGTTTCCCCTTGCTTCATATGTCCAGCACATATGGTGGGGGGTGCCGCGGCCGAGTCCCTGCTCTGTGCGGGGAGTATGAAGCAAGGGGAAGCAAGCTGCACACATCTTCCTGTACCTCGAGGAGGAGAACGTGAGCGTGGATTGGCTCTCCACCAGAACCTGCCCATTCGACTCTGAGGGCTGTGCGTCTTCGGGTTGAGTGTGGGTTAATTTTTATTTGGTGTGCATTGGAAGAGAGGTAGTCTTATACGGCAAGTATATTCCAAACTCTATATTTTAACTGGAAAAGTTGGGGGTCGTCTTATACGCCCAGTTGTCTTATACGCCGGAAAATACGGTGTGTGTGTGTGTGTGTGTGTGTGTGTGTGTGTGTGTGTGTGTGTGTGTGTGTGTGTGCATTCTGGTATATTAAGTACTATTGCAAGCATTTTGTCATATTACTCACTGCTCATTTGATAGCAAAACAAGAAGGGTACAGAAGCAAAAAGCAGACTACCTTGATTATGGAATTTCAAGTTGATAGCTGGAAAATGCAAAAGCACCTGGCAGTCAATAAGCCTCATCCAAGCACCTAGGCCCAGTTTCACTGAAGTTGAATTTCAATGCATTTTGCAATCAAGCAGTATTTTCTTTCTGCTTTGGCAGAGCTGGAAATAGGCGGAAATAAAGAAGCATTGGTTCATGTGCTCCAGTGTACTTTTCTCTTTTCTACTCTGCTGTGAAAATATATCCCCCACCTTCCCTTTTACATGTTGTTTATTGATTTTTGAGACCCATTTTTATCAGCCATATGTACAATTTCTTGAAGAGGATCTATGAAATTCCCAGCCAATACATGCTTACTCAAAAGAAAATCATAGTCAGGTCAGCGGAGCTTATGGTCAGGTAAAGTGTAGCATTAGTCTCTTGCCAACCATACCATTTCATTTCTGTGAAAGGAGGTCTCCTCTTAAGAGACACAGTAAAACAGTGTATTTTGTAAACCTGAAACAGAGATGGTGGGAGATAGAAAGAGAGAGACAGTCAGACATAACGACAGATAGACAGAATATGATTTGACTTGAGAACAGTCAATGTTACAAACAGCTTGCCTTATTCCCTGAAGTGCTTGGTACTATAAATAGACAAGTCTGACAGCTGTCTACTGCACATCTTGTTCAACAGTTCAGAAGTTCTGTAAGGTACACAAGAGAGATTACTGCCTTGTTCACCCAAAAAGCCACTTTGCTAGTTTCCATAGCATCTTGGGCTCATGACAAGTGGCTTTGCATTGGCTAAATCTAAGTCTACCAGAAATTCTGGTTAAATCCATCATTTTCTCTCTTGTTTGCACAGGGTGCCTATGTCAGGAGGTTTGTAGGAGCACACTATGAATGTGACAAGAAATGCAACAAACACCTGTCTTTGAGGAAAATCAGAACCCACCCACAGTCTTATGTTGTATGAAGATTAAATTCAAAAGCACACATTTAAGACTGCACGCAAAAATAAAATTCATCACTCTCCTTGCATGTAATATTTACAGAGCAGGGAAATGCTGCTGATTCTGAAGGCCACAGAAAACTTCAAAAATGTGGAAACATGTAAAAAATGAAATCAGGACTACCTGGACATCCATATCTGTTCTTGCAACATAGGTTTGGTTTTGTGTTTTGTGTTAAATAGTAGAAGAGGGGTGTCACCTCTTGACAAGAGGAATTGTTGCTGCTGAGGTTTTCCAAAAATGGCAATTCCCCTTTAAATGTCAGGAAAAATGAGGTACCATATATACTCAAATATAAGCTGAGTTTTTAGCCCCAAAAATGAGCCTCAAAAAAGAGACTTGGCTTATACTCTGGTCCCAAGACTATGTCAGATTGAAATGTACTAACAATTTAATTAATTTTACCATATTTTTATGTTTCTTAATTATTGAAACTCACTAGCAGCTGCTGCATTTTCCACCCTCTTCTTATCCTCGGGCTAATCTATTTTCCTGGGTTTTCAGGTCAAAATTAGGTACCTCGGCTTATATTCGGGATGGCTTATACGGTAGGTGATGGCTGGTGATTTCAAATACAAACTGGAGGGTTGAATTTAGTCCCAGACCTGAACTTTGCTAATCCCTGTTAAACTATTTAAAACAAATGTTCTGGAAGAATAGCATGGGGATTCATCCTAAAGCAGGATGTTAAACTCCTGCCAACATGGCTACAGTGCCTTGGTGATTCTGAGAGATGTTGTAAAAAAAAACCACACACATTTTCCAAGATATGGTTAAAATAAAGGGTGCATGAAGTAAAGTAGCTGGCCTTCTGACAAAGTTGATGAATGAGGCTTCTACCACACTTCTCTCAAATGCTGTTCAGGTCTAGAGCTTCACACCAGCCTCTAAGAGACATAAGCATATACCAGATTCAATTTCATTTAAGTACTATATACTTGGCTAGAAACATAAACATTAAAAAGAGACAGGCAGACATCAAAATTTCCATCTTCACATCATAGTAAACCTGGCACACACCCTTCCATGAGGAGAATTGGCCAATTAGGTGGGTCTACCCTAAAACGGATCTTGGACCCAGTACGGTATCATAGGGGCTTATTTCTTTTGTTATGAACAAATTACCAAGGATACAGTAAATATATCATAGTTACAAGTTATGTATCTTCTGTACTGTTCTGGGTTGTGACTCACTCGGTTAGCCTCACCAGAGCTCAAAAGAACTGCTATCCCCATGTCATATTCTTAAATTAAGCCCATTTTTGCCATACAGTAAAACCTCGCATAAAGAGCACCTCGCTTAGAGACTAACTCACTTAAAGAGCAGAATTTTCTCTGAATGGTCGCCTTGCTTAACAACTAAAACCAACCAAAAACTTGCTTAACAACTAAATTAGGGATCGCAATCCCCCTCACCAGAAGTCACAATTGGTCACTTACAATGGTGTTTCACTTAAAGAGCAAACTCACTTAAAGAGTAATACCGTGGAACACATGCTCTTTAAGCAAGGTACCACTGTACTTTAACATTAGGCTGAAGCAGTAGCAAACTCACCCTGTTTCTCTGTTAATACATCAAATAAAGATTTTGCACCTAATTCAGAGCAAATCAGCGTCTGAGATATTGGAGGACATGCACCAGAATTCTGATAGGTGATGGTTTATGCAAACTGGCTGGCTAACATGGAACATGACAAGAAGTGTTGGAAGTACTCTAAAAATTGCCTAGACATGTCCCTAAACAAGGGCATCTTGTGAGCTTCACCTGGGAGCAGAAAGCTCAACTGCAGAAGCCTACTTAGAAGCCATGTATAACATAAGAACATAAGAACATAAGAACAGCCTTGCTGGAACAGGCCACAGCCCATCCAGTCCAGCATTCTGTCTCACACAGTGGCTCACCATTTGCTTCAGGGTATTCCCAAGGAGATGCCTTCACCTGTTTAGGATTCCCTGGAAATGGCATTGAGAGATATCCTGCCTATCTCTCCAACCCCGAAGTTGTCCTTAAGTATCCATAATTATAGCCATTGATACCCTTGTCCTCCATGAACTTGTCTAATCCTTCCTTAAAGCTGTCAAGACTGACAGCAGTCACCACTTCTTTTGGCAGGGAGTTCCATAGACCAGTAATCCTCTGGGTGAAAAAGTACTTTCTCTTATTTGTTTGAGAACTAGTACCCAAAGGTTTCATCGAGTGTCCCCTGGTTCTAGTGTTGTGCGATAGGGAAAACAGTTTTTCCTTATCTACTTTGTCCACACCGTGCATGATTTTATAAACTTCAATCAGGTCACCTCTTAGACGCCGTCGTTCAAGAGTGAAAAGGCCCAACCATTGCAGCCTCAGATGGTAAGGAAGGTGTTCCAGTCCCCTAATCATTCTGGTTGCCCTCCTCTGCACTTTCTCCAACTCCATAATATCCTTCTGGAGGTATGACAACCAGAACTGTACACAGTATTCCAGATGGGGCCTCACCATAGATTTATAAAGAGGCAAAATTACACTTGCTGACTTATTTTCTATACCCTTCCTAATGATCACTAGCATTGAGTTTGCTTTTTTCACTGCTGAGGCACACTGGGTTGACACCTTCATTGAGTTGTCCACCAGGACACCAAGGTCCCTTTCCTGGTTTGTCGCAGAGAGT
The DNA here is from genome assembly GCA_035047305.1 of Bradypodion pumilum. Lineage (NCBI taxonomy): Eukaryota > Metazoa > Chordata > Lepidosauria > Squamata > Chamaeleonidae > Bradypodion > Bradypodion pumilum. The sequence goes on along the minus strand of JAWDJD010000004.1, from coordinate 292,006,463 downwards.
TCAGACCCCATCAGTTTATAAATGTAATTGGGGTTTTTTGCCCCAACATGCATCACTCTGCACTTACTAATGTTGAAGCTCATTTGCCACTGTTTTGCCCACTCCCCCAGTGTCAAGAGAACCCTCTGAAGCTACTCACAATCTCTCACAGTTTTCACTACCCTGTTTAATTTAGTGTTGTCAGCAAATTTGGCTACCTTGCTTTTTACTCCTACCTCTAGATCATTTATGAAGAGGTTGAAAAGCAGGGGTCCCAGTACTGAACCTTGGGGTACCCCACTCTTTACTTCCCTCCACTTGGAGAAGTGTCCATTTAGTGCTACCCTCTGTTTCCTGTCCCTTAGCCAGTTGCTGATCCAGGACAAGACCTGTCCCTTTATTCCATGACTGGTAAGTTTATTCAAGAGCCTTTGGTGTGGGACCTTGTCAAAATTAACAACTGTGTAGCTGCCCAAACTTTTAAAAATTACCTGTAGAAACATGAGAAGGGATGTCTCCATCTTTTTGATCAATTAACCAGCTCTGTCCTGTCCATGCTCAACTTCCTTGGGTTATTGAAAAGGTCTGAAAAGGGGCTCCAATCATTTTCAACCCCTCCTAGGATCCATTGTCTCTAGCATTAAATTGAGACAAGCTTTTTTGGTGTTGTTGTTCAAGTATCATAATTTGCATAAAATGCCTCCCTGCAGAATGAGTGCCTTCATGAAGTCAGCCATACTCAAACATAGCAAGCACAGGGCTGGTTTATTTAACTAAAAAGATGGAGATATTCCTTTCTGTGCTTCTAATTTTTAAAATCCTAGGCAACAAGGCAGCCCCTGTCATAGCTGAGCTACACATTTTGCATGATTCACGTAAAAATATCCTTCTGAAAAACACAAATATCTCATCAAGACTGATAGAAAATATCTTGCCATCTTGCAAGTAACAAGAAAATGTTTGTAGTTTCTCATTCATGCATGTGAGGACAAGACAAGGGGAAATGGCATCCTTGTCCAGAAAGGGAGTTCTTAAATTCTCTCTTAAAACTGTCAAGTTTTCTATAATTTTTTCCTTAAATTGGTTATGACCAAAGAGAAGAAGATTGCATGTTACTTTTGCCTACTGATAACTTTTCAATGACTCATAAAAACCTCCATGTACCTGTAGACATACACCTCTCACTCTCTTAGACTGTTAATTAGCCTAATGATAGAAAATCATTATCCTGCATCTTTTGCATCTTTATTATATTTAATAACTATCAAAACGTTACTCCTTGCATCTGAAGAAGGTGGCTACAGTCCATAAAAGTATATGTCAAATAAAATACATTAGTCCTCAAGGTTTCAAAAGGCTCTTTTGTCATATTTGCTGCAACAAACGGTCACAACTATACTTTTGGGGAGAATAATTAGCAAAAACAAAAGGGGTGTGTTTTCCCCACCCAAGGCCATTGTACATTAAGTGGGAAGTTCCCTTTATGCCTGCATTAGTCTAATGAAGAAATTTTGGCTGAGAATTATTAAATCTCCCCATCCTTCATATGTTACTATGTTTCCTTCCAACAGGGCAAGGAACATCATTAAAGGAGGAACTCAACCTCCCATACATCACTTGGAGGAGCTTGAATAGGTTGAGGGTTGGAGTCCCTAAATGCAAGGACAACATGGCAGACAACAACACACAGTGTGAATGTGCATCATGTCCTAAGCAAATAAAATTGTTATTCCATAGCCAACCAGCAATCTGAGCACCTTTCTGGCAAGCACTAGGACTACCTTACCCATGCCATAGTCAGTCACTATAAGCCCTATATACTGTATTGGTTATGACAAAAAAAGAAGACTGCATGTCTTCCAGGAGGAGAAACAGCTGCGCCCAGTGCCCCTCCCCTTGGCCATCGGGCGGGGAGTTTAAAAGGCGCTGGAGGTGCCAGAGCTGCTGCTGCTGCCGCCAAACTGGGACTGCTGCCTGAGCCACTCCCAGAGCCCTTGCCACTGGCTACAGGAGGAGAAACAGCTGCGCCCAGCACCCCTCCCCTTGGCCATCGGGCGGGGAGTTTAAAAGGCGCTGGAGGCGCCAGAGCTGCTGCTGCTGCCGCCAAACTGGGACTGCTGCCTGAGCCATTCCCAGAGCCCTTGCCACCGGCTCCGGGAGGAGAAACAGCTGCGCCCAGCGCCCCTCCCCTTGGCCATCGGGCGGGGAGTTTAAAAGGCGCTGAAGGCGCCAGAGCTGCTGCTGCTGCCGCCAAACTGGGACTGCTGCCTGAGCCACTCCCAGAGCCCTTGCCACCAGCTCCAGGAGGAGAAACAGCTGCGCCCAGCGCCCCTCCCCTTGGCCATCGGGCGGGGAGTTTAAAAGGCGCTGGAGGCGCCAGAGCTGCTGCTGCTGCCCCTGCCACCTCAGCAGTTTTTGGCAGGTGGGGCCCGCAGTGAAGATACCAAACATCACCACCGCTGCACCTTGGGCCCACCTTTCATCACTCGCCTCCGGCCAGGACTTTAAAAAGGCAGTGTGAGGCACTAGAACTTTCATTTTTGTATTTTTATCTGCTGGGGGGGTTGGATTGAGTGTGTGTGACAGTTGATGTTGTTAGTGTGGCTGTAGTGCAGTCACACTTTATATTGCCTATATTGTGTTTTTGTATTATTGTATTTTGTAACTGAGAATTGCCACTTTGTCGAAATTTCTATTGTACCTGTAATTTATTTGTGCTTCTGGGTTTACATTGTATCTTTACTATTTGTTTGGGACCGGATCGTCCTCTTCTTTGGCTTTGTTAGGTACATATTAGCTATGGGGTTATGTTTTGGGGACATTAGTAGTTGAGGGATCGTGTTTATGTTTGGGTCTGTATTAAATGCGGTAATGTTGTGTTGTGTTTGTGTTGGGATCAAGGAGACGCGGAGGCTTGATTTCATCCATAGGCATCATTTATTCATAGGCATAGGCATAGGCATCATTTACACAAAACAGTCCGGCTGGACTTTATTAGAAGCAGGACAAAGACATTCCAGAGAGAGCATGTAAGATGTTTTCATTGGTTATCTGCGATAACAGAAGGCTACTTAATTGGTTAAATATCTGCATGTCTTCCTCGTGCACACCTTGCTCTAATTGGACAGAAGCTGCGTGATAGCTAAGTGCCATCCCTGATCACTGCAGGGAGGGGCAAAAGCCTTGAGAGACCCAAAAGGGGCCTCTAGGTTGCTGTGTAAAAACAGATGAGGTAAAGGAGACAATTATACACGATTTATGGCCAATGAGTCACAGCAATCGCACCGTGAAACCCCACATCTTCCCCCTTCTGTTTTTAAGAAGCTTATAAGCATAATAAATTTAACCCTTGCATTTGCGAGCCGGAAGCGTCCTTGCAGGCTGGCAACGAAGGTATGCATAGAACAGGCAGTTATCAGAATTCACAAATGCACAAACAAGCTTTAAGGCAACAAGTGGTTAGGCAACAGAATGTGCTGAAAGTTCCTCTGTTTCCAGCCCGGTCGATCACACCGGGAGGGAAACAGCGGGGCTCTGACTTAACCTTGACACATTTACTGGCATCGCTAACAGCTACAATAGGAACATAGAGAAACAGCATCAAAACTCATTTACATGTGTCACTGCTAACAGCTATAATAGGACTGAAAACTTTCTCATGTACTTCTAAAGGAATCTTGAAAAATGCAGTAACATAACACAAAATATATCATAAGCAAAATATATAACAAAAGCAAAATACAGGTCATTCCCCAAGCAAGAGATTAAGCAGAATATTTAAGCATCAACCAAATATGAACATCTCTCTTCTTCCTTACAAGAATAAGGCATATTTCTCTTCTTCTCTCACTGGTGTAAGCAAAATCAGGTCTTTCCCTAAGCAAGAGAATCTCTTCTTACATGAAGGAGGTCTCTATAGCATTCTAGAAAGCAATTCTCACTCCCCAATTACATGAGTAAGGCATATTTCTCTTCTCTCACTGGTGTAAAAGTGAGAGAGGCATTAATAACTTTTTACTACAAAGCATGGTAAATCAGCACAAATATCATCAAAGCATTTCACACACTCATAAAACAGGTACTAATATCAGCAGAGCATTTAAAGGCATTGAATATAAAACAGAAAATAGCATGATCATACAGTTGAACCATTTACTCAATTTAAAAAGGGTTTTCAGGTTTAATAATGCAAACAAAGCCAATTATTTTAGAGACTACACAAACTTTTTAGTCCAATTAAAAATGTCCAAATTGAAAGATCAAACGTTGACCGAAGATTTGTTCTTCTCAGATTCTTCTTCTGTTTTTAACTTCTCTCCAGTTCTCAGATTACAATTTAAAACACCATCTTCTCCAGCACAGTTTTTTTTTTTTTTAAAAAAAAACAAACACTTCTTCTTGGCATGGCAGGGTGAAAGTAAGCCATAAACTACTTCTCACTGAATTCACAAGACAACCAGCCAACCCCCACCCCTCTCTCAGCCTTTCAGGCAAACACACATTCCTTCATGCTCCGGCCGTCCCCATCTGTATTAAGGCAGGCAGATGAGGTGAAAATCACAGGAAATTTCCATTTGCTTTCTCTGCAATCCGGACGCCTGAAACTTGGAACAGCCCATTCGGATTTCTTTGTCTGAAAATCAGCCAAAAACTCCTTGTACTTTTGAAGCAGTCTGTTGTCCATCGCAGCAGAATTGACCCCCCTCCTCCTCTGGTTTTCTGTCATCTGCAGTAGCTGATCTTCAACTTTATGACAAACTGCAACTGTTAGTTGGTACTTGCAGGAAAACCCCTCTTTAGGCTGGGGTTTTGTGCGTTCCTCCTCTGGGCAATCCTCCCATTTTTTGGCCATACGTGAGGAAGCAAGTTTACCGCACAGCTTCTCCGGCTTTTGTGAAGAGGGTTGCTTCACGGGGGGGCTGAGATCCCCCAAGCTGCTCTTTGAAACACACTCCTTGCTTTCTGCTATTCTGCATGCATCAACAGCTTCAATCTGTGATGAGGTCTCCACCATTTGTTCCTCATCAGCTGGCATTTGTGGTTTCTTAGGCTCGGCAAGAGCCTCTCTGTTCACTGGACCAGCAGCAACAGTTTCCATATCTAACACATCTGGAGTTAAAGCAGCAGAGAACAGGTCTTTTGTAGGGCTAAAAGGACTTGCTTGTTGCAAGTCAGAACATAATGTCCCATCTCCATTTCCACCCCCATCTCCATATGAGGGCTCCTGCTGTTGTGTCCCATATGATGGAGAGACAGTCAGACTCCATCCCTTGGCTGGGGGGAAAATCTGTGGCAATTGTAAAGTAAACTTCTGGGAGAACAAAAGATTCTTTGGAGTAAAGTCTTGCCCTTCTTTGGTTCCTGCTCTTTGCCCATCATCCCATTTGAGTAGTCCAATTTCTGGGTGCCAGGGACATTGGCATTTGACTCCCTTAGTGAAGCCTTCTATACTATTAAGCGTGATGTCTGGACATCCGCTCTCCTTGATGGATCTCTGCAATTCATTTGCATGGGTTCTTGGCCCTGAAGAAACTTCCCCCCCCATACTCACAATCGGGAGCTCGAAAGCTGAGGGACGCGTCAGGGGGCTATTCCAGCCGATGAGCAGGGGAGCTGGGATCCAGTGATCACGGCGCGGGTCACCAGATGTTGTGTTTGTGTTGGGATCAAGGAGACGCGGAGGCTTGATTTCATCCATAGGCATCATTTATTCATAGGCATAGGCATAGGCATCATTTACACAAAACAGTCCGGCTGGACTTTATTAGAAGCAGGACAAAGACATTCCAGAGAGAGCATGTAAGATGTTTTCATTGGTTATCTGCGATAACAGAAGGCTACTTAATTGGTTAAATATCTGCATGTCTTCCTCGTGCACACCTTGCTCTAATTGGACAGAAGCTGCGTGATAGCTAAGTGCCATCCCTGATCACTGCAGGGAGGGGCAAAAGCCTTGAGAGACCCAAAAGGGGCCTCTAGGTTGCTGTGTAAAAACAGATGAGGTAAAGGAGACAATTATACACGATTTATGGCCAATGAGTCACAGCAATCGCACCGTGAAACCCCACAATGTTGTATTGTTAACATTGTAGAAATTGCCATTTTGTAGAGAATTCTAGTGTAATTTATTTGTATTACCTGTATTGTACTTACTGTTGGTTTTGTTTATATTTTGACTGTATATTGTGTTTTTGATTATGTTGTAATGCCGCCCAGAGTCGGCCATGTGCTGAGAGGGGCGGGGTACAAATTAAAATTATTATTATTATTATTATTATTATTATTATTATTATTATTATTATTATTATTATTATTATTATTATTATTATTATTATTATTATTATTATTATTATTATTATTATTATTATTATTATGTATGGCTCCAAAATGCTGGTTCTAACCAGGATGCAGTTTCCTAGTTTCTAGGAAAGCATCCTATGTATCTCAATACAGTACAGAAACAGCATTTTCAATATCTGTACCTAGGGCTTAACTAAATAGGATCACAGTTTGGAAAGAAACATAGTAACATGGGCCGTCAAATGGGAACTGACTTGTAGCAATGCCAATAGGGCTTTCATGGTAAGTCGGATATTTAAGGAGTAGTTTTACCATTTTCACTCCTCTAGTTAGCATCCATAGTTGAGCAAGGATTTCAACCAAAGACTCCTGATGGGGAGAGGGAGGAGGCCCCCTCCTTCTCTACCCCCATGCCACGCCAAGTTCCCTTCCTGCTCATTCCCGGGCTGCTGCAGCTGCGCACACAGCAGCCTTGTGTGCGGTGGTGGGCTGGGCGGACAAGGCCGGATATCTGGTCTGGGGCTGGGGTGGGGGGAAGGAGCCTGCCCGGAGAGCAATGCATCATGGGTGCCAGGTGGGCAGGGCATGGGCAGGCCCAAAAAGTAAAAACAAAATAAAAATAATTCACACAGCTGAGTGCCAGGCAAGTAAAAAAAAAAACACACACACAGCTGAGCGCTGGGCCCGTCAGCTCTGATCTCATATTCAATCTTCCTCTTTTCCTGCCACCTTCAACTTTTCTCAGAATCACCGTGCTATTTTTTTATTCCTGCCATGCATCTTTGTCTTCTAATGCTTTGTCCAAAGTTGTCATCATCGGCTGCTACTTGTGTCCAAGCACACATTTTCCCTGGAGGTCATTTTCTCAGCTGGTGGATGTGTCTCTGATGACTCCACAAACCGATCCTGGCATGGAACATGCAACCACACACAGTACACTGAATAGACGGTGGAGGACGTGGTTGGGTTTAATGAAGTTTCCATGCTTGTCGCTAAGCCTCTTCATGTCTGCAGCATTCCCCTTTGTGGTGATTGGTAGCAGCAGAGATGGTATGTCACCAAAGTAGGCGATCCTCAGTCATTGTCTCCCATATTTGTGAGTTTATACCTGACACCTTCATGGTTTGTTTCAGCTGGTCCTTATAGTGCTCCAGAGTTGCTCCACAAGGTCTTGTACCAGAGCTAAGTTCTCCATAAAGTATTTGGCGAGGAAGCCTGGAACTATCCATATGGCAGACATGCCCTATCCATCTAAGATGATGGCCTATGATGGAAGCTTCAATGCTGTTTACACTCACTTTCTTGAGAACTGTGGTGTTGGTGACATAGTCATCTCACTTGATGTTTAAAATGGATGTTAGCTTCTGTTGGTGAAAATGCTGAAGCTTTTTGATGTCTTGGTAGAGGGTGCATGTTTCATAGCCATACAATAATGTTGAGATAACAAAAGCTTAGTATACCATGAGCTTGGTCTGGCTTGTTAAATCTTTGTTTGTGAAGACCCAGTGTGATAGATGTCCAAAGGCAGAATGGGCAGCACCAATTCTCTTCACTATATCTTGTCCACAGGTGCAGTTTTTAGACAGGATGCTACCAAGGTAAGAAAACTGGTCTACCTGCTGCAGTGTCGAGTTTGAGTTGGTAATACTGAACTCTGGAAGAGCAACCTTTGGGGTGGGTTGTGGAAGTACCTTGGTTTTTCTGAGCATTTATGATGAGGCTAAAACGATCACATGTATTCTTGAAACAGTTGACTGTTGCAGCTCCTCAGGCGTGAGAGCAGGCGATGTAGTATCATCGGCATAATACATTTCTGTTATCCTGTTCACACTGGTTAGTCTTTTGGAGTGTAGCCTGGCCAAATTGAAGAGTCTTCCATCGAAGCAGTTTTTAAATTCCACACCTGTGTTATTATCAGGTGTTTCGTACTGCATGGCAGCCATGTATACAGCAAAGAGGATTGGCGCAAATGCACAGCCCTGTCCAAAGTATTATTATGTACAAAGTAAAACAGCCACTGTTACCTCTAGTAAAAGAATGCAGCCTTGATTTGCTCTAGAATCTATCTACTTGTCTTTCGTGTGTTCCATAGTAACCAGGCACTGTACTTTTATATGAACAGGGAGAGGATTTGCATCACAGGATTTGCAAAGGTGGAAAAGGATGAGCCCTCTCAATGCCATGGCTTTGATCCTTTCAGTGGAGTTTCCACCAGTACTTTTTTGAAAAAGAAAAAAAAGTTGTAGTATCAGAGATCCCACCTTACGTCTAGTTCAGTTCTTAGAGGATCTAGTCAAACAAGCAGTCCAATAAGGACTGCAGAAGTTCAAACATGGCTGAAAAGTCCCAGAGAGCCAGATTTTGAAACTCTAACATTCTTTGCAAAGTGCCTGTGCTGAGTTCACTTGGAGAAAGATGGAAGCAAAACACCCCTGAAATCCCAGGGGATTTGAAACATTTTTATATTTGCCTGAGGCTGAGTTTGTTCTTAAGCCATGTGCATGTTCCTTAAAGGTCAATGCACACTCAGGGAGGGAAAAATTGAATGCACAGTTGTGCTCAACTGCATGTCTTTTTTTCCTTTCAGGCCCTTATCCAGACAGAGAGGAATAGGTTATATTCACCTTATGAAGCTTCCCAGAACTAAAGCTGAGTCTGAAAAAGGTTTCTGAACTTTCTCTTGATCCCTGAATCCAGTGTCCTTACTTTGGACAGTGGCTGGTGAAAGAGATTATAAAACAGCTGAACTGCCCTTAAACAGCTGAACTGGCTAGCAGCTATTTTGGGACTGAGTGGTACACAAGGTGAGGGAGGAAGTGTCGGAGGAAAAAAAATAGAGAAGCTCACTTAGCAGAAGGAGTATGCTAGAGGGGAGCCTACAATAAGCAGCAGAGCTAGTTTACACTATTTTGAAGTAAATAAAATAATACACAGTGAGAGGCTTTAGACCATGGGGTCCCAATGCATGGGTTGGATACTGCTCCCCTTAACTTCTCTCATGGCCCTAATAATTACTGTTTTACAAGACAATAGGTGGGGTTTGTAATTTGCCTGGTCCTGTGGTGGAAAGGAATAGGGTTTCTGGATTTTATTAAATTGCCAACTGGGTTATCTTCTGAATTCAACACAAGGCTGAAATGAAAGTGATGTTACTGCTATTGCTATTCTCATTTCCCTTTTTAAAGTCCTAACCAAACTGAAGCAATGATCTCTGCCATACATCCCTCGGTGATGTCACAGTCAGTACCTCCTGTAATGGGAATTCAAAGGATGCCATTAATTTTCATTTAATTCTGTGTGAAGTAAAGGAATGTTTTTAGCCAATTAGTGCTTAAGATGTAATGCCAATTGTAGATTGCTGCATACCCAGGTGTTAGTTAGAGCCCCACACTCCCACATTCTCATGGACACCAGTTCCAAGGACACTTAGTCTGGGAATCTGACAGTTTGATCTATCACATGAAGATACCAAGATGGAATCTAAGTTAACCATCTCATGTAAGATTCAGGTGCATAACACACAGCTGGATGTCCAGCATACCTGTCAACTATCCCAATTTGGCCAGGATTACCCCATAATTCGGCGCCGATTTGCGCCATTTCACGACCCGCACTGCCAAAACCCCATAATTTTGCAGCGGGGGAAAGGAGGCACTGCCCATCTGTGCAGGTCGTGTTGCACGCATGCGTGGGAGGGCTCTACACTTCCGTAGCTCCCTTCCACGTAGGTGCAGAAGGCTACGCCACCTGCGTAGAAGGCTACACAAGTGGCATAGCCCTCCACGCGCATGCGTTGACAGGTATGATGTCCAGGTGTCCAGCCATCTGTCTCCTCAGGTCATATTTGGAGAATGTTCACATACTTGAGAGGGGAGGTGTGAGTGGGGAAAAACATATATATACTGAGAGTTTTAGCACCTCAGCAGCAGACACCTCACGGCCTAGGGTGACTTTGCCAATTTTCTTTTTCAATATGCCTTAAATGTTAGACTGCCGGTCTAATATTTATGGGGGCTCAACGGGGCCCAACTTTTTATCTACTTAGCTAGCTTAGCCATTTCTATATCTTTTATGTTTTATGTTTGTATTTGAACTGCCTTTATCCATATGCTATTTTACTTCATTTTTGTACCAATAAAAAGCTGCTATATTTGAAGAATTGTAGTAGCGTACTTTTACTCTCCTCAAACCTTAAAGAGGGGAATTCTTAGAATCCAGCATACAAAAACCAAGCGAGAGGGAGGCTATAAATTAGGTCTCTGTCAGGAGGAGTGAATTCCAGAGGAGGAGAAGTCTTCATTAAGATTTTCGTTCTTTGCAAAGGAGCGTTATCAAGTTGTTGCTGGAGTCTCTTCTTGTTGAGGTAATTTTTATCTAACCCCTGGTTAGCTGGACTCTGAAAGTGTCATAAGAGGAAGGAGGCATAAAACTGTTATCTGGGAATACTGGACATTTCTATAAGTCTAGCATCACCATTTTAATTGCCAGATAGTTCTGGATAGAGAGAGGTCAGCACATCTCAAAATGCTGTCTGCAAAAGCAGTAAAATCTCTGAAGAAGAAACAGCCCTCTTTAGGCCAAAAGGTCGTAGACAAGCCACAGTGCAGGGTTGGTTTATGCCTGCCTCGACACTATAATAAACATCTCTCTGTTCGGCCTTGCAGGGAGTCCTTTTACACCTCCTTTCCCCTTAGATTACAGGGTGAAAACCTGCGCCATTACTAAGGGTAGACGCTGGTGACATCACATGGATGGTCCCTTGTATAACAGTTTAAAACATGAGTCTGTATGAAGGAGTGAGACAGACAAACTGTATTTTCTGCATTCCTTCCTATGCACAGTCTTTGGGACACATGCAGCTCACCGGGTCCACTCTGCAACCCCCCAATTTTATTTTAAGAAAATAATTTTTAATTTAATTTTCAGAAAATTCCTCTTTGTCTTCTAGGAGACAATTCTGTCATATTTATAAGTGTCTCAAACACTTTGGGCCACCTATGTTGCCATTTTTGAGGGGGGGGGAAAATAAAAAATATATTTTTAGCCACTTGTGGGGAGGGGATTTTTTTGCAATTGAAAATGTATTTTGCTAGCATTTTTCAGTTAACAACAAAATTGTTCAACTGTAGGTTAAACATTTTAAACATACTTTTCAAATTTTATACAAATTAGCCATTTCAGATTCACATGCATGCACACAAAGAGTGCAACACTTGTGGTGCTAGCAAATCTGCAGAATGGCCCTGTTGAAGCCACCGACTCACCCACCCTGTCCTTAGCAAATATGTTATGTACAACACACAACCTTCTTCCTTAGCCCATGAGACATGTCACAAGGTTAAGAAGGAGGAGTTTTGTGCAACACTCAGTGTGTTGCACAAAACAACATTAACCTTTCTGTTCCCTATGCTCATCTTGACTTTAACTTAATACCAGTCTAAATGGAGTTCACAAGTCCTTTTGTGGAAAAATCTGCTCCTGGAGAACTCATACTTTTATAATTTTAGCAATATAATTTTTTGCTCCATCTCCCAAACATCCATCAGTAGGTGCTATCAGATCACAATCCCCATAAACTCTGATGATTGCCCATGTTGACCTGAGCTGATAGCCTCAGTTATGGTCCAAGGCTGAGAAACACTATTCAAAATCCTTTTGCTTAGTATAGTAAATCACACTAGAGTAGGTGGGGATTTTGTAAATCAACTGTTCCATAAATTCCATTTCTACAAAAGGGACTACTCTTAGGGATGAGATTTCCAGAATTAAGGGTGAATATTGATGTCTGAATAGGGACATAGCAATAGGATCAAGACTTCACAGCTTAGTGTAGTTTGATTCTACATGGCTGTAGGCAGTTTCACAATATTTTTTGTAATTTAATCCAAGTGATTCAGTGCATCAGTGAAGGTCTAGCAAATACATTTATAATAATTTCACTTCCCCCTCCCCTCTGCAGAAGAGCAATGGAAATATTCAATTTGTCAATATACTGAAGTGGCTTGTTTATTGAAGCCACATCACAAAACAGGAAATAGGATTGCGAGGACTGCACCAAATGGCACATCACTCCTCCCCACAAGTCCAATTGACACAACATAGATGGCTACAAGCCTACAGCAAAAGGGACAGTGTGGTACAATCTTATTTGACTTTAGCTATCTTGATCCCATTTGTCAGAATGCAGAAGAAGTCTCTCATGGCACATCTTTCATGAGAATAATCAACATCAGGCACTGAAATTTTTAAAAGAGGAAATGTGCATGAAACACTGACTGGATTATTTATCAAAATTTAGGTTTCCCATAAAAATGTTTCAGAATTAATTAAATGTTGCCAAATATTACATAAAATATTATCAGGGGGAAAAACACTGCACCACTTTAAAGACTGCTATATTTTTACTGTGAGCTTTCGTGGATCAAGTCCCTTCAGACATAAGAGTGAAATTTCCAGGCATGGCTTATATGCACCAGATACAGAAGTAAAGAGGTAAAGGAGTAAAGAGGTAAAGAGTAATCAAGCAGAATGACAGATACGCATGCATACAGCTTCCTACAGCTAACAGTAGCAGAAGATCTTTGGTTTGTTATTCAGAAGTGGACTTGATCCACGAAAGCTCACAGTAAAAACATAGCAGTTAGTCTTTAAAGTGCTGCAGTGTGTAGCGATGTCTGGCCGCTAGGGCGGCGTTAGAGCCCGGAGGAGACTGATCAATGACAACACGAGGCAACAGGAGCGAGATCAGATCAGTACTTTATTGGAAAAAGGCAACATCATTTATAGGGAAAAAAGCGCAACGGTGGCAAGCTGTCACCTGACAGGAAAATTACCTCACCCACGTACACGGGTTAATGGGGAACTCCTCAAAGGGGAGTTAATTAACTGGGGCAAACATGGGTTTAGGGACCTCATTGTCTTGGGGATTAGACAGGGACAAACATGGCTTATTTGCGCCAGGGATTTCCCGAGCCGGGAGATGAGCTATGCACTTAATGTTTGACCGAAGTCAGCTATCTGCTTACTTGGCCGAGTCGCAGGTCAGGTCACGGTAATTGGGTGAATCAAACCCTATATTTTATTCACCCCCCTTAATTTGGCGGCCGCAGAGCCCACGGGCTGGGAGCGTCTCTCACCGCGGTGGCCTCTGGCGGGCCGTTCCATGCCCTGCGGGGCATGGGGAAACCGCATCTCCCCTTTATTTTCTATTTAAGGACCTGACTGGCGACCTTGCGCAAGAGCGGCATCAGCTGTTGAGCGGGTATGACGTCACGGAGTTTCTCTCTGGGGCGGCACTTGGAGATCAGCGAGGGAATGCACTGAGCAAAACAACAAAGCGTAATGCCTAGTATGGCTATCCCCACCACTACCTTGAGCACCGTTTGCAGCCACCCCCAGGGGATCCATGACCACATCCAATTCCACAGGGAACTCCACCAAGCCCCCCATGCGGAACCCTCAGTAATACCCTGGACTATGGTGTGGAGGTTCGTGATCTGGCTTTGGATCTTACGGGAGTTATCAGTAAGATTGAAACAACACATTCCATGAACAGATTCGCAACCCAGGTGGTGCAGCAAGAGGAGGTAGTCGATAGCCGCTCGATTGTCAAGAACGGCATGGCGAAGTTCTGCCTGTTCCTGATTGAGGAGCGCTATCGCTGTGGAGGTATGGTTAATGGCTTTGGCCAAACCGCAAGCCAAGCGGCCAATCCTCCGTGCGTTGCCGACGGCCAAGCCTGGCACGCCGACAAGGCTGACTACTAGGGATACATACTCAGCGGGACTCAGTACTCTGAAGCTGCTGTCACAAGAGCTGTCTAACTGGGTAGTGCGTGTGTGCCGTATGAGCGGGGAGACATTTGAAACATTTGAAACATGTGGAACATTAGAGACATTTGTGCTTGAGGCAATCATGTCCTTAGTAGGAAGCAACAGTGTCAAACGACTGATACAACACATTGAGTCCGACAGGTTCGCAGGGATATAGTTCCATGTGAACTGGTTGCAGGTGAAAAACCACCCTGAAGGTAGGGTGACGTGAGCGTACAGCGAAGTGAGTGTCTCTGGTTTATTACAAGTCCAGTTGCCGCTGCCGGGGTCAAGGCAGCGGCGCCGAGTCTGACCGCCTGAGGTGCAGCCGGTCATTCGGGTGCAAGCAGCGTCCGGGCTGACCGCCACTCGAGGGGTATGAAGGGTGGCGGCGTCAGCCGGCAAGGTTGATGCAAGTCGCAATCCCCCCCAGCGTGCATATGCTGAGAAGGTGGTAGGAGTGTGTGGGCCAAAGAACGCCTTCAACAACCAGTCGCCATCCTTGGTGCGCGCGTCCAGAGTGTGGCACACGGGGATGAGACAGGTGCTGAGGATAGATGCAGAACCAATGTCCTGCTGTAGGCAAAAATCGGACTGGTTGACGAGACCCGCCAACCTTTCCCACAAGTTGTACCGCATTCGTGCGGAAAGATCTTCGCCAGGCGGCAAACCGTCGGCCTGGATCGGAGTAGCCTGAACGTCTCCCCCCAGAAGCAGGGAAAGGGCCAGGATGATGGTGATCGCCGCTGTGTTGGCGTGAATCAGGGCAAAAACTGCAGCTGTGAGGTTCTCCGGTGTCGGCTCCTTCTCCTCGCGCTGAACGGCGTCCTGGGCGTCACTGCAAAGAGCCTTGACCATCCCCCAGGTGATCTTGGGCATCGGCGGCCGTTTCCTCCGGCGGGTCCTCTCGGTCAGGGTGAGGTCCTCCATCTCCGGGATCGGACTCGGGCCGGCCTGGTTCCACGCCATGCGGTTCCAAGTAGGGCTTGACACACCGGGCTGGAATCCAGACGACACCTGTAGGAGACATAACTGCAGCATACCCTCTTCCCCAGGTTATGAGCGGCACCGGGCCCCTCCAAGAAGGGTCTGGTGGCACTCGGTACCGGACCATAGGTCGCGGGAGAGCTTCCGAACGGCGGAAATGCTTCTCCTGCGGCGTGCAATCCGAAAAAACATTAAGGTGATTGTAAGTGAACAATACCTTGTTGAGGCACATCTGTGCTTCTCCCTGTGACTTGGGGAGGGCTGGTGGCTCCCCCCTTTCTGTTTGTTTGTCAATATAGGACTTTAGCGTCCGATTGACCCGCTCTACAATCGCTTGCCCTTGCGGATTGTAGGGAATTCCAAATGTGTGCTTGATGTCCCAAGTAGCCATGAAGGCGGCCAACTGCCTGGAACTGTAGGCCGGCGCGTTGTCCGTCTTCACGTGCCGCGGCTTGCCCATCGCCGCAATGCAGGAAAGGAGGTGCTGCTCCACGTGGGTAGCAGCCTCCCCTTTCTGCGCCGTTGCCCAAACGAACTGAGAAAAGGTGTCAATGCAGACGTGCATGTATTGCCATCTGCCGAACTGCGGCACATGCGTGACGTCCATCTGCCACACCTGATTAGCCTCTGTCCCTCGTGGGTTGACCCCCCACGAGGGCCCCCCCGGCGCTCCTGCGCAATGCTGGCAAGAGCGGACTATACCTTGGGCTTGAGAAAGCGGCAGATTGAACTGTCTAGCGAGTGCCTTGGCATTTTGGTGAAAAAAGGCATGACTCTGGATTGGAGTAGTGAAAACTCCCAAAACTGAACGTTGCTGAATTTCCTTTGCCGCCGCATCCGCTCTGCTATTGCCCGCGGAAATCGGACCCGGTAGGTCTTGGTGACTTCGGATGTGGGCAATATAGAGCGGCTCTGTGCGGTTCCGCAAATGAAATTGAGCAGTGAGAAACAAACTGAGCAAGTTCTTGTCTATCGCGGGAGTGATGTAAGCTCCCGGTAGACTGTGAAGCAGGTTCCTTACATACAGACTGTCGGTAATGATATTTAAACGTTCCTTGGCGAAGGTGCGCAAGGCAAGGTTCACGGCTGCCAACTCTGCCCGCTGCGCGGACTTCTGTGGAAGAGTTAGCAGCGTGCGCCAAGCTTCGCCCTCCTGCCAGGTCAGGACACCATATGTGCGTCCCCCATCGGTAAAAACTGTCTTGGCCCCCTGAAGCGGGACCAGCGAAAGCAATTCGAACAAGCTGACTGTTCCTGTCTGAAGTGAGACAAGCCTAGGGTCTTTGGGCAAATGGTATGCCAAGCTTCCAGTGAATCCTTCCAAAGCTATCGGAAGCGAGTCACCTAGCTGCATCAACTGATGGATTTGTTCCTTGGTGAACGGGACTATGATCTTAGCTAAATCGTGCCCAGAAATGTCCCTTGCTCTCAGCCTGCCACGGTAGATCACCGCGGAGACCAGTTCTTGGGGCGGAACAATGTTCCGAGAAGAGGTGTTCGGCAAGTATACCCACTCCACAATTTTCGCCCCCTTCTCTGAGTCTGCTCCTAGCGCCCCAGTGAACATGGATCCTGACCGTACGATGTACAAATTCAGGATCGGGGCATATGGCCCCTGGGCGATCCTATCCACCCACCTCTGGCTGAGAACTTGGTTCACCTTCTCGAGCGCCAAGCGCGCGTCTCGAGAGATTTTTATCCGGTCTGCCGGCTGCTTACCTAAGGTTAGCAGCGAGAAGAGCGGTTTTAGAAGATCCGTATCTAAACGAAAATACGGTCTGGCCCAATTGATGTTCCCCAAAACTTGCTGCAGCTCTACAAGGGTGACTGAGTCTTGTAAATTTATCTGAGGCAGGACTGGTGCTGCAAAAGAGCGGAGAAGCCGATGGCCCAAGTATGAAAAGGGCTCGGTTCTCTGCACTTTCTCCGGGGCAATGAGTAAGCCTTTGTCCCCCAGGCTGGCCTGGAGGTCAGAAAACATTTCGCTGCCGAGCTGCGGCAACGCTACTAAAATGTCGTCCATGAAATGACACACAATAGCTTTAGGGTAAAGGCTTCGGAACCTTGCCAGTGCGTCGTGAACATAAATTTGGCACAGGGTGGGCGAATTGAGCATGCCCTGTGGCAAAAATTTCCACGCGTAACGCTGCGTGGGCTCGCCATGGTTCACGACCGGCACTGTAAAGGCGAACCTTTCCCGGTCCCTGGGGTCTAGGGGGATTGTATAAAAGCAATCCTTGAGATCTACGACTAGGATCTCCCACCCCTCGGGAATCATATTCGGATTTGGGATGCCGCATTGAAGCGGACCCATCGGCTGAATGCATTTATTGATCTCTCTGAGATCGTGGAGGAGTCGCCACTTCCCCGACTTCTTCTTAATCACAAAAATTGACGAGTTCCAGGGGCTTGTGGACCGTTCTATGTGTCCTGCGTCTAGCTGCTCTTTCACTAGCTGCTTGAGGGCAACTAATTTCTCTCCCACTACCGGCCATTGTTCTACCCATACCGGAGTGTCGGTGAGCCATTTAAGTGGCAACGCCATTACCCGAAGGTAAGCGTAGCACCGTACTGCTGGAGAATGTCTCGCCCCCAAAGGTTGATGTGCACGTCAAGAATGTGCGGCCGAATTACCGCCGTGCCGTCGGCCTTTGGGATTGTGACTTCTACCCACTCTCAGCTCCTGAACGCTTCCTGGACACCTCCTACCCCCCACACATCGGAGACCGGCTCAATGGCCCACTCTCTTGGCCACTGGCTCCTGCTTATCACTGACACATCCGCTCCGGTATCGAGTAACCCTGAGAACACCCTTTTGTTCAAAAATACCTCGATAACGGGGCGCTGCCTCCACTCAATGTTGGTCTCCACTGTCGCCAAGACCTGGTATCCCTGCACTGCCTCACTCGCGCTCGAGCGGTCTGCTGAACCGGACTCTGAGCTGTCCCTGAGCCTTCCCTGGCTGCCTGCTGGCGAGTGACAAGGAACCATGATCAGTTGCGCTAACGTGTCTCCCTTGTGGATGGTTTGGGGCAGGTGCGCCCAAAGCTGGACCTGGAGAATGCCTGAAAAATTCGAGTCAATGACTCCTGGAATTATAAAAATTCCGCGTGCTCCAGCTACACTACGGGGCAAAACTAAACCTATAAAGCCTCCGGGCAGGGGTCCCATGTACTGGGTGTCGACTAGATAGACTGTGCCTGGCAGGTCGCATGCAACGTCCGCCTGGCAAGTCAATTCTAGCCCCGTGCTGCCCTTGGGGCTGGCCTGTGCCCTCGCAGTGCCTGGGAGGTGCCTGGAATCTAGTCTAGATCTGGGGAGTTCTGGATCTGGGTGAAGGAAGCCTCTGTTTGGACTGGGGCCAGAGACGTGCCCGGATTCCGGTTTCCCGAACTCGGACAAAACCTGGCCCAATGGTAGCCTTTCTTGCACTTCGGGCAGGGGGTGTTCGGAGCCTTGGGACGGCCGGACTTTTGTCCGCCTCCCTTGGATCGGCACTCCCTAGCGAAGTGACCGATCTTGCCACAAGTGTGACATGCCCCCTTGTTCTTTCCATTAGGTCTTCTTCCCCCCTGCACCGCTGCCGCTAGCAGACCCATCTTGTAAGAGTCTGTGCCAACGTCAGAGCATGCTCGAATCATGTCCGTTAAGGTGATGTCAGGGCGATTGCCCAGGGACTGCAAGATTTTACGGCAGTCCAAGTTGGCATTGTCTTTGGCTAGCTTAATCATGAGCTCTTCCTGGGCTTGCTCATTGTCAATCTGCCTGCTAATTGCTTCTTCCAGGCGATTGATGAAGTCCATGTAGGGCTCTTGGGCTCCCTGCTTAATGGTGGTGTAGTTCTTGGCCGTTTTGCCAGACGCTGGGACCTTGAAGCATGCCCTATAGGCAGCCTCGGCTGACATCTCTAGAGTGGCGAGAGGCAAGTTGATTTGAGCGTTGATGGACTCAAAGGCACCTGAACCATACAACTGGTCAGGGATTACCGCGCCTCCCATCCTGGCAGCCCGAGCTTGCGCCTCTAGGTGGAACTCGCTGTCCCAAATCATGTACTGGCTGGGGGTAAGCATCATCCTCATGACGGCTTTCCAATCGTGAGGAATCCACATGGTGGTCTCGCACACTTGCTGAAGCGTGCCCCTCGTAAAACGACTTTGGAGCCCTGTCTCTGAAATTGCTTTCCGTAAAGCCATGAGAAGCTTGTACGGGACTGGGGAGTGTACTATCTGCTGTGCGCCCGTGAGCGCGTCCATCTCCAAGCGGATGGGACAAATCTGTCTGAGCTCAGCTAGCTGTTCAACTGACAATTCCCCCTTCTTGAGTTCTATCTCAGCTGTGCGCTGAAGGGCACTCTTCACGACTAGGGAACCTGGGGCTGTCAGAGAAGCGCCAGCGCCTCTCATTCCTTGCGTTCCTTCGGTGACGTCTGCAGCTGTCACCGCGGGAAGGCTCCCTGCGCTACTCTGCTGATACTTGAATGTCGGATAGAGTGCGGTGGGCGCAGTCGGCTCGACTGGCATGCCTGATGGCTTCTCTAACGGGGGTTCTTCCGCTTCTACCCGGACTGGCTCGATCTGCTCTAAGAGTCTCCTACATTTCCGCCATGTGCGGACTATCCCTCCTGGAGCTTTCGGGGTTTGCTGAATGCAGTCTCCTATCTGATCCCAGAGCTTCAGGGTTAACATACCTACTTCTGGGTAAAGTAGGCAGTGTTCCCTGAGGCACGCCAAAAGTCTCGCTAGCTCCCTGCTGTGAAATCGGAAATTAAAAACCCTGGCCAGGATTATGAACTCTTGCTCCCGAGTTCTTTGGCTAGCGGACGGACTTGGTCTATGAGAACAAGTCCCCATATTACCTGCGATGGTCCTCTGAAGTTTCCTCCTCGGGACGAAGATCGACGCGTCTTTGCAGGCAACAGGTTCGGGCGACGGGTGTCTGGGGTAGACCTCGGAGCGTGGACCTTCTGCCACGGGCCCTTCTATCGGCCTCTGCGATGTCAGGGGCTCACAGCCTGCCCTGAGCGGAACGCGTTTCCCTCTATGGCAAACCTCTCAAAAGCGGGGAGGAAACGGTAGGAATGTCTCTCTGGAATGCCTCGCGGCGGGCCGCTCTCTGTCCGGCTGGCTGCCGACCAGAGCGCCGCGCTATCCTCCGGGCTGGCGGGTCGCGGTTCAAGCGCAGAACCGGACCGCGTGGAGCGCTACTCACGAGTAGACCTCTCCGGGGTCCTTTACTCACGAGTAAATCACGTCGGGGTCACCAGCTGTAGCGATGTCTGGCCGCTAGGGCGGCGTTAGAGCCCGGAGGAGACTGATCAATGACAACACGAGGCAACAGGAGCGAGATCAGATCAGTACTTTATTGGAAAAAGGCAACATCATTTATAGGGAAAAAAGCGCAATGGTGGCAAGCTGTCACCTGACAGGAAAATTACCTCACCCACGTACACGGGTTAATGGGGAACTCCTCAAAGGGGAGTTAATTAACTGGGGCAAACATGGGTTTAGGGACCTCATTGTCTTGGGGATTAGACAGGGACAAACATGGCTTATTTGCGCCAGGGATTTCCCGAGCCGGGAGATGAGCTATGCACTTAATGTTTGACCGAAGTCAGCTATCTGCTTACTTGGCCGAGTCGCAGGTCAGGTCACGGTAATTGGGTGAATCAAACCCTATATTTTATTCACCCCCCTTAATTTGGCGGCCGCAGAGCCCACGGGCTGGGAGCGTCTCTCACCGCGGTGGCCTCTGGCGGGCCGTTCCATGCCCTGCGGGGCATGGGGAAACCGCAGCAGTGGGGGGGGGGTTCTGATATACCTTAACCACAGACTAACATGGCTACTATTCCATGAAATATTATGTTGATGAAGCTTTGATTTCCTCTAATAAGAAGTATCTACAGTGATACCTCATACAACGTCTAAACTTGGTTCCACAAGTTTGGACTTTATACGGATTTGGACTTTGTATGAGGCATGCAAAATCCTAGCCACGATGCCTCATACAACATCCAAATACTTGCCGTGATGCCTCGTACAATGCCGTTTCCATAGAGATACATTGTACTGTAACAGCACAGACTTCAGAGCAAAGTCGAGGAAACAGACAGGAAACTGACAGAACTTTAAGAAATCATTGTCTAAAGGCTTAATGACAATAAAGATTTATCTATCTATCTATCTATCTAAATAAATTCCAAAAACATGTCAAACAACCCTGATTGTCCAAGAACCTGAAGAATGCTGCAAAAATCCCAGGAATGCTTCTAAAAATTCTGATGAAAAAATAAAAAAATCCAAAATTACACTCAGAACCACTCCTAAACACTCTTCGCCTTGTGCAAAACCCACAAGAGCAATGCACACATGTGTCCTGCTTTTCATTCTGTCCAAGAAATGAAGAAAGCCGTCTGAGGCAAAATCAATAATTAATCAATATAATGAAAATACATTATATTGATTAATTGTTGATTTTGCCTCAGATGGCTTTCTTCGTTTCCTCTGCATTCTGTCTGGCCGGATTTCCCTTCTTTTATTCTGTCCAGGCACAATGCAATCTGGGGGAAAAACCAATACATCATTCAAAGTCGCAGCGACTTTGTATGAGGCAACCTTTTTCAAGGAATTAGGCGATGTTGTATGAATTCGATGTTGTATGAAGTGGACTTTGTATGAGGTATTACTGTATTATAACCTTGGGCACCATGATATTATAGAAACGTTTATAAATAGGCTTTAAAACTTTGTGTTCAGGTAAACACATGTTTTCTATATAAAATTGTATTTTTCTGTAGATATAGATAAAAAGATGGAAGGATAACATAATTTCTGAACAGTTTTGTTAGCATTAGATTAAATGCAGGGAACAAATGGCTACAACATTGTACAATGAGGGCACAGTCCACCCAAAGAAAAGCATATTTAAACTCCCTTATTCCAATGAAGGGACTGCAGTGGCTCAAGTGGCTAAGACATAAGAACATAAGAACAGCCTTGCTGGAAGAGGACACAGCCCATCCAGTACAGCATTCTGTCTCACACAGTGGCTCACCATTTGCTTCAGGGTATTATTCCCAAGCAGATTCCTTCATCTTCTTAGGATTCCCTGGAAATGGCATTGAGAGCTATCCTGCCTATCTCTCCAACCCAAGATGCTAACTATCTTTCTCCAAGATGGTGACTGGAAGGCAGCAGGTCATCAGTTCAATACCCAAATACTGTAGGACGGATTGAGCTCCCATCTTTGTCCCAGCTCCTGCCAACCTAGCAGTTCGAAAGCAAGAAATTGCAAGTACTGTAAATAAATAGGGAACACTTCGGTGGGAAAGTAAACAGCATTTGGTGCACATGCCTGCCACATGACCACGGAAACATCTGCAGAAGCAGACAGCACTGGCTCTTCATCTACGAAACAGAGATGAACCCTAGTGTCAGATATGACTGGCTTTCGAGCAAGGGTGACTTTTACCTTTATTCCAATGAAACAATGTCACAAGCAGATTTAATATACCATTCAACTTCACTGGACTTCAGGAGCCAAAGTTCTACTGGAATTTATGTCTTGTTTATGCATATACTAAAGGAATTGTGGAAGCTGCTGTGTCTAATTGATGCCAGTTATACGTCAGTAGTGTGGCTTATCACAGATCTGGCACATACCTCGCATGTGTTTTGCATTAGATTGTGTGGCCAGAATGGGCACAGGCACTGAAGCAGTCCACAGTCTCCCTTTGATCACCTAATCCAAAAAAGAAGAATAAAATAGACTGTGGATCAAGACGCATTTTTTTAAAAAATAGAATGTTAACTTTCATTGTATACATATAGTCGTAGCATGAGAGAGAAACAGAGAGAGAAATTGTTCTGTCCTAAGTTTAGCCACCTATGTTAAGCCAATGGGACCTGTGGTGGCTTATATTGGTTAAGATGCTGAGCTTGATGACTTGAAGGTCAGCAGGTTAACAGTTCGAGACCCAAGTACTGTGCAATGGAGTGAACTCCAGTAATCTGTCCCAGCTCCTGCCAATTTAGCAGTTCAAATGCAAGAAATTGGAAGTATATAAATACATGGGAAAGGTAACAGTGTTCCATGCACTCTGAAGTCTAGTCACACCTGCTACATGATCTCGGAAATGTCTGTAAATGCAGACAGTGCAGGGTCTTTGGCTAAAAACGGTGATGAGCACCGCACCTGAGAGTCGGACGTGACTGCCTTTGAAGCAATGGAGACCTTTATGTTCATTTCTTCCCTATTTGGTTGAGTAAGAAATTTGGGTAATTCTTAAGGCATGTTATAAACACATGGCCTGCTCACATCAGGACCAAATATTGACAGGAATGTATCAGCATTTGTGTATTTTAAAATTATTTTTTAAGGGAAATGGAAAGAAGCAACAGCAGCAAGAAATTGGATGTGAAGAGCTAGTAATGTGAATTCCTTTTTTTTATATAACTAGCCTATTTTGCCCGGCCTTGCCGGGCAGTTATTATCTGTGTGTTGGTGGTTGGGGTGGTTTTTTTGGGGGGTTCGCATACACACCCGAAAACCACCCCAAGCACCAACACACAGATAATAACTGCCCGGCAAGGTAGGGGTGCCCGGTGTGTGTGTGTGTGTGTGTGTGTGTGTGTGTGTGTGTGTGTCTGTCTGTCTGTCTGTCTGTCTGTCTGTCTGTCTGTCTGTCTGTCTGTCCGTCTGTCTCTATGTGTGTGTGTGTGTGTGAGAGAGAGAGAGGGGGGGGAGGGAGGGAGTGGTGATCCGCATTCAGCCCTTGTCTCTCAGAGAAAGCAAGCCCCTTCTCCGACAGGCAAGGGCCGAATGTGGAAGGAGCTCACTTCCTTCCGGGAGGCGAAGGCAGAGAACGGAGTGCCATTCTCTGCCTTTGCTTCCTGGGGAAGTGGCTCGCTTCCCTCTGTGGGAGGGGGATGAAGGCACCAGTGCCTTCGCCCCCCACCACACCAGAAAGGGGCTCGCTTCCCTCAGTGGAAGGGGGCCAAAGGCACCAGTGCCTTCGGCTCCAGCCCCCATGGATGGGGCTCGCTTCCCTCCAGGAGGTGAAGGCAGAAAATGGAGCACCATTCTTGGCCTTCATCTCCATGAAGGAAGTGGCAGGTGTGTAGGGAGAAGAGGGACTCCCCCTCCTCCCTGCAACCCTTCCGAAACCACAGCGAGGCCAGCACCAGCCTTCAACCCCGAGACCGCGGGGATGGCTTCCCTCCAGGAGATGAAGGACGAGAACAGAGTGCCGTTCTCAGCCTTCATCTTCCAGAAGGAAGTGGTTAGCCAGTGCGTCTGTGGTTTTTTATGTGTGCGCCGGCTGCCCCGCCTCCTCCACACTCACGCCCTTCAGCCTGATTGGCTGAGGGTTTGTGTGGCACAGAGGACACTGGGAACTGAAGTTGGTTTTTTGGGTTCGTGGGGCATTTGCCCCACTCTTGGATTCCAGACCCTTGCGGCAATGCTCGCAGGGTCATAAGGTAAGTGTGGCCAGCTCGGTACAGGATGGTTGGGCCGGGTGTGAAATAAATAAATATTTATAGGTATAGATGGAACCAAGCCTGTAGCCAGGGGCTGGCCGGGGAAGGGGATCAGCCCCTCCTGAGCTAACAGCCACCCCACCCCCTGACAAAGTTCTAATGTTGTGTGTGTGTGTGTGTGTGTGTGTGTGTGTGTGTGTGTGTGTGTGTGTGTGTGTGTGTGTGTGTGTGTGTGTGTGTGTGTGTGTGTGTGTGTGTGTGACACATTGTTGCCTCTCCTGAAAAAATATTCACACATACCCCATCTAGAATCCTGGCTATGGCCCTGGATGGAATTGCCACTTACAATATGTACATGTGGCAAATAATATATTAATCCATAGAATGGATGCAGGTGTCAAATGCCCATTGTCGGGTATTGTTTGAGGATTTCCCCTCCCCCCAAAAAAGAAACGGCCATGTGGCCATGAAAAATATAAATCAGGCCACCTGGAAATATAAGATGGCATATGGCAACCTTGTTCTTTTGTTTAGTGAACTTTTGCACCCCCAGAGAATGCATACATTTCCAATAACAAATATGCTGTGCATTAGCATATGAAAGACCAATCGTGCATTTGCTAGCATTTGCTTTATTGCCATCGGTTTCTAAAAATGGTGCGCAGCTTATATGCCTCCTGAAAATATTGAGGTCTGACACGTTTGAATGTGATTCTTTACTGCTGAAGGCAGGACCAACAGGGAAGTTTGGAACAAAAGCCTGCTGTACTGTACTTTGTACCTCCTGCTCCCTTTTCTGTGCTTTGTAGCTGCTTCTTTCGCATCTTATTGCTTGTTAGCAGCGGTAGCTGCAACTGTAATGTTACATTGCTATCTTTTCCTCATCTTGTTCAAAATAAACTGAACGTGTTTGTTGTGTATGGATTGTAATGTGCCTTTAAGTAAATGCAACCACACGAATGAGTGAATGTAACAATCTCTAAAAGTAACATTGTAACCTTCTGTATTAGGACGAGAGCTAGTGACCACTGGGGGCAGTAGCGAGCGTCCAGCTCACATAGTACAAATTTTCCAAATGCCTACAGCCGTGGGAAGATTCCCGCCACTGCCTCACCTGGACAAGAAGGGCGTGACTAAGGGTGACGTCACACAGACAGTAGCCAATGAGTTACTGAGGAGCCACATTCAAATGTATAGCCACTGTATATAATGAGCTGTTCGTCCACCATTACCACATGTTCCCCCTGACCATCATGCAATAAAGATGAGTTAAGCCAGACTTCGGCTGTTTCTATTGTCTTGGTTCTTGAACACTAAAGTGTTACATAAGGACATTTTCTTTTTCAGTGCTCTAGGAACCTTTATGTGCCGAACAATTTGTTCTTTGCTTTTTCAAAAAAGAAGAAGAAGACATTGCCTGCTTTCCTCTCAGTTTATGAAAACATGTCAGGTTTTTTGAGGCACTGTCTGTAGGATTCTCTGTGAAAAAGAAAACATGGTACTAAATGATTTCTGGAAAAAGACACGCTTAGTGCTAGCTCAGCCCAGTTTTGCTCAGTCAACCTTTAGTGTGACTGTCCTCATTTCCTGACAGCTCCCATTGGACAGCGAAAATAAATTGGGATGCCACCACACGTAATGTTCACAGCAAACATTTTGAAAATGTTTGGCACAGACTGTTCACTGTGATAAAAGATTTATGACTGAAGTCTTCAAAGGTTGCCACATATGTAGCTCCAGAAAAGTAAAAGAAAATGCCATCAGCCAACCAGAAACAATGGACTTTGATGCACGAGGGGGGGGGACGGACGGACAGACAGATTAAAATTAAATAGCCTCTCCTGTGTCAAGGAGCAATCAAGATGATCAAAATGAATCATTCTAAAATTTAATGAATTTAATTTTTACAACCTCACAAGCTGCCTATATTTTGAGTGACTGGGAGAGACTTTCTTGGACTGAGGTGACAGTTTATCTATCAAGCACTAACCATTTATTCCTTCCAGCCACTAAATTCAAACAGAACCCTGCCTCTCTCTGCTCTGTGTCTTCCCCCCTTCATTGCTTGCTTGCTTGCTTGGTGACAAGCAAGCTCGGTTGGTGTTTTCTGTTCAGTGGGTTGCTAGCATGCATGCAGTAAAGAAAACAGCACGCACACATCTATAATTCTAAGTAACTGAAAGTAAAGAAACATGTTTATTTATTCTACAAACACCTCAGTGAGCTATTGAGACTGTGAGTGTACATTAAGGAGAAAGGGGTGGACTCTTGGAATCTTGTAGCTATTCTCCCCTGTGGGTCTTGGTACTTCTACTGTGCAACTAAAGGGAATTTTATAAAAAATTCAGACCTCTGCAACAGACATTGCAGAATGAGATAAGGTTTTAAAAAGCATGAAATGAAATGACATTTACTTTTTTTGTTCTATTCATGTTCTACTTTCCCCTAAAGTTGCTTAAAATACCACCCTTAGTGTACAAAAGAACCCTGCTAGGTAGGCTATGTGGGGATATGTCCTATTTATAATTTTCTGGGGTCAAACTTATGTAGCTAAGCTGAAGGCCAGCCAGTAAATCAGCAACAGAGATGTGATGCCACCTCTTTTGAAAAGAATTTTCCTTTCTTCACTGTCCCATGTTGCATGCTTTACATTACAAATCACATTCAAGTCCTCACCCTAAGCACCCTTCTGTCCTCCAAATCATCTGCTCCAATTTAAAAGGTAAAGGTTTCCCTTGCTTGAAAGCCAGTCGCATCTGACTCTAGGGTGCAGTGCTCATCTCTGTTTCTAAGCCGAAGAGCCAGCACTGTCTGCTTCTGCAGACGTTTCCATGGTCATGTGGCAGGCATGATGACACCGGAGCACACGGAACGCTGTTACCTTCCCACCGAAGTGGTCCCTATTTATCTACTTGCAATTTGTTGCTTTCGAACTGCTACGTTGGCAGGAGCTGGGACGAAGACGGGAGCTCATTTCCGTCCTGCAGTACTCGGGAAGCGAACTGCTGACCTTCCGTTTCCCAGTCAGCGTCTTATCCACTTAAGCCACTGCAGTTCAATTTACAGGGCAGTTTTTTCAAGACACCCTTGGACATCACCAACAGGTAGGGTGAACAGCCTGTCCTAATTTTCTTCTATGTCTTTGCCACCCCAATGACCAGGTAAAAGATTTGGAGTCTTTTTATTATTTGCAAATTAGAGAGTAGTTTTGTTATTGTTGTTGTTCAGTCCATAGTCGAGTCCGACCCTTTATGACCCCATGGACCACTGCATACCAGGCACCCCTATCCTCCACCATCCTCCATAGTCCGCTCAGCTCTACACCCATTGGATCAACAATGCCATCTAACCATCTCATCCTCTGCCGTCCTCTTCTCCTTTTGCCTTCAATCTTTCTCATCATAAGTTGTCTCTTCTCGTTTGGTGTCCAACATACTTTAGCTTCATCTTCAATATTTGTTCTTCCAAGGAGCAGTCAGGGTTGATTTCCTTCAGAATTGACCTATTTGGTCACTTTGCTGTCCAGTGTACTCTCAAAATTCTCCTCCAGCGCCACACTTCAAAGGTGTCTATTATTCTTCACTCAGCCTTCCTTATGGTCCAACTGAACTCCAGTTAGGGAAATGCAAATTGAATTTCAAGCTATGGTAGTGTGATTTCTTTCTTTGGAACCTTCTAGCCCAAATGGTGAAATTAAATGAATCTGGCAATGAAAATCCATGCATAGATTCATTTAATTTCACAATTTGGGCTAGAAGGTTTTGCTCAGACTGAGCCTTCCCTGTGTGCTATGCCCTTCATCACTAACATTTGAGCTGGTCCACTGAGAAATATGGTGACTTAGTGGTTAAGATGGTGAACTTGACCACCAGAAGTTTGGTAGGTCAGCAGTTTGAGACCCAAGTGCTGCATGACAGTGTGAGTGCCCATCATTTGTCCCAGCTCCTGTCAACCTAGCAGTGTGAAAGCAAGAAATTGTAAGTAGATAAATAGGTACTGCTTTGTGAGAAAGGTAACAGCATTCTGTATGCTTTGGCATCTAGTCATGTCAGCCACATGATCATAGAAATGTCTGCAGCTGCAGGCAGCACTGGCTCTTTCGCTGTAAATAGACATGAGCACCTCCCTTAGAGTTGGACACAACTAGCTTTTGAATAAGGGAGACCTTTACCATTTAGAGAGCTATGAAATCATTCATTCTAACATGTTAAAATGTCATTGACATTCAGACAGTCCAGAAGTATGTAATCATGGAGAGGAGGTTGAGAAGAAAAGAAGGGAAAGGAGACATTTTTCAAAAGAAATGAAGGATTTTTTTAAAATCAAGAGCCAACCAGAGATGATAGGAAGAAAAGCCAGCTTTTCTGCTGGGTAAAGCAATCGCTGCATTTGAATTTTTGCCCATTAAAAGTGGAGAGAGAGAGAGGAGAATTTGGAAACTGCTAAACACTTCGTTGGGAAGGTAAACAGCATTCCATGCATTCCGTGTCTAGTCATGCCTGCCACATGACCATGGAAATGTCTCCAAATGCAGGCAGCACTGGCTCTTTGGCAACAAAACAGAGATGAGCACTGAAC
Organism: Bradypodion pumilum; assembly: GCA_035047305.1. Taxonomy (NCBI): domain Eukaryota; kingdom Metazoa; phylum Chordata; class Lepidosauria; order Squamata; family Chamaeleonidae; genus Bradypodion; species Bradypodion pumilum. Next base: position 291,977,332 of record JAWDJD010000004.1, on the reverse strand, counting down.
CCTAGAGTCGGATACAACTGGCTTTCAAGCAAGGGTGGCCTTTACCTTTAAACAGTACCTTGCCCTGTAAAAGCAAAAAGTCACCAACATAAGGTCTCTGTTGCTCTCCTCATTCAACTGCCAAGAGGACTACACAAAAATATAGAGCGTGCAAATACTTGTGAACCATTGTTTTTTTCTGGCAGCATTCTACTAAGCATGCTCAAGAGTTATGAAATGGCAGCTTTTCTAATTTAAAAGAGCGATTTTAAGCTATCAGTTTTTCTAAAATTACTGGTTAAAGTTGTCATGAATTAAAAAGGGGGATCTAATTATGATCTTTTAATGATAAAAATGTTAGCTGTTTGAAATGAATTTCAGCAATTTCATATTTGTTGGGAAAATGTCACTTTTGTCTGAATGGGAGGGTAAATTACCGCCACACTTAAAGCTCATAACTTTAAAACTATTTGATCCAATATTACCATATTTAGCACAGTGCAACATGTGACTTTGCAGGCGCCCCCCCCCCCCCAAGAAAGACTCAGACACCGGTATATGGATAAAGGCATTGGGCCACATTTATTGAATCATGCCCTAGTCCGAATTATAAATTTCAATTGGTACTCAACCAATTATAATTCTTAAGGCAAGCAGGCCGCAGTAACACTGGTAAGGTTCCTCCCAAAATTGCCAATGGCAATTGGCTACAATGTATCCATTTGTATCAATTTGTTTGTTACTACAAACAAATTGTTGACCGTAGTCAATAAACTATCTACTGACCCCACCCTCTGACGTGTATCCGTCAAATCACGGGGTGATGCATGCTGAAGAGCTCCTGCCATCACCCCATTGCCTGGTTCGTCGTTGACCGGTCAACGTTATTAAACTTGTACCTGTCTAAGTGTTGGCCAGTCAATTGCGAACCCGCCGGATACCTATGGGTCATAAATATTTACCTTACCAGTGCTACCCGCCCATGTGACCAAAGTCAAGAGCAAAACCCCTGTATCAAACCTCAGCAACAGTGTGGGATGGCAAAAAAGCCAGAACCAAGAGGCCAATTGTAGGTTCAAGCCAAAAATTCCCACCTGGCCCCAAAGTGACCAAAATATCACACTGTTCACTAGGGAGGGGGTGGAGGGAAAAACTTCTCCTCTCCGTCGCTTCTTCTAAAATGGCAGCTCGTCTGCCTCGTGGCCACCCCTTTTATAGAGGGGTGGCCACGCCCCCTAACTCATCTGGATGTCTGCATCCGGGTTGGGGGGGCGCAAAGAGCGTGGCGGCCATTTTGGCACCACGCTTTCATTGCAGGTGCACCCCCCCCAAAGAAAGACTCAGACACCGGTATATGGATAAAGGCATTGGGCCACATTTATTGAATCATGCCCTAGTCCGAATTATAAATTTCAATTGGTACTCAACCAATTATAATTCTTAAGGCAAGCAGGCCGCAGTAACACTGGTAAGGTTCCTCCCAAAATTGCCAACGGCAATTGGCTACAATGTATCCATTTGTATCAATTTGTTTGTTACTACAAACAAATTGTTGACCGTAGTCAATAAACTATCTACTGACCCCACCCTCTGACGTGTATCCGTCAAATCACGGGGTGATGCATGCTGAAGAGCTCCTGCCATCACCCCATTGCCTGGTTCGTCGTTGACCGGTCAATGTTATTAAACTTGTACCTGTCTAAGTGTTGGCCAGTCAATTGCGAACCTGCCGGATACCTATGGGTCATAAATATTTACCTTACCAGTGCTACCCGCCACACGGGGAGGCTTCAATAAAGACTCACCGCCCCCCTCCCCGACCATCAGCTCGGTCAAAGGCCTGCTTGCAAATCTTCCAAAAAGAGGTTCATACCTCTAGCCGACAGATGGACCCCATCCCCTGTATAAAGATCATAATTTTGTAAACTAATGGTGGGGTGTCAGATGACCCGCCCCAAACCCTTGTCTGCAAAGAACCGGGCCACTGCCCTGTTCACTGATCGGCGAGCACGGTCAAGGGCATGGAGGTTAATACCCCCTCTGTAAGCGTGACGCGGTATGATGTCCGACCATAGCAGCGTTGTGGAAGGCCACACATAATGCAAATAAGCTAGGTCGCTGCAAATCGCATATTTTAAAGAAAGGCCAGTGACCTGGCCTAGGTCATTGCCCCCGAGGTGCAGCACCAGGACATCAGGCGGTTCAGCATCCCTGATGGTCATTGCCCCCGAGGTGCAGCACCAGGACATCAGGCGGTTCAGCATCCCTGATGGAGAAAAGGAATGGCAACAGTTCCCGCCATAACATTCCACGCTTACCATACCACCTGATACATGCGGAGGCACATAGTCCAAGCTGGGGTCCCCACTCTGTCGCCGCAGCGTACTGCGCTGCCCAGTGAACATAGCTATGGCCCACCAGCCATACTGCCACTGGTGTGCGGGGACACACAGGGTCTGTAAGAGAAAAAGAGAACAGTGACTTAACTGGTACTCATGCTTGAAGAGGGCGAACATATAATGCAAAACACTTAGATCCCCACCTCCCCATACGGCGTATATCAGCCTCAGAGTACCCAAAAGCAGCCGCAGTAGAAGCAGCCCCTATTCTAAAAGAATGGGTGCCGTAACGAGCCCCGGGGAGGCCAACACTGGACAGTGCCTTACCGGTCACCTTCCAAAATTGAAATTTAGTCAGGGGAGACCCATCCTGGTGGCAGAAAAACAGGCCAGGGTGCGTGCCACGCACTGCAAGGAACTCCTGTAGGGCACCAACCGGACAGATGTCTGCAATGGAACATCGTAGCTGTCTAACACCACTGCCTACACCGTGCTGATCAACTTTTGAGGACCGTATCCTCAACTGAGCCCACTCATTAGAGACATAGACATCTTCGAGTTCCAGTGCCCTACGAGCCGCATCCGCCTTAGACAATAGTACGAACTCACTGATGCGGAGCGCTCCGAAGAAGGCCACCGTGGTAGCCGCATGAAAAAGAGCTGCCTCATACCTGTCAAAACATAGGTTAGGCCAGCCTCGTGCAAGGTGTGTAAGCACCCCTGGGGAAATTGGGTGACGAGTGTCCAGGCGGCGTCCACGTTCCCGTGTCCACCCCTCCAAAACATGTCGTATACGAAAATCAGTCATGTTGTCAGCAAAACCCTTCACCTTGGCCATGAATGCCAGTGCTGACAGCCTGGATGCTATGGTGCGGGGAGCTAGGCCCAGACTGTGTAGGTAAACCATAAATTGAAGAACGTGTTCAACCGGAATGGGCCAGGCTTCGGGCAACCGGAGTTGCACACAAAATTGTGTAAATTGATTAAATGCGTGTTGATACGCCTTACGCGTGCGGGGAGCGAGTGACATGCCGATCGCCCGGTTCACCTCTCCTTGCCAAATGTCCAAATCTCGTCCGGGAGTGGCGAGGGGAATTCCTCCGCGTCCGGAGCCAAGGCACAGAACCGGGGGATCTGCAGGCGGGATAAAGCATCAGCAATATCGTTATTAATGCCTGGTACATGTCTGGCCCTAAAGAGCACATTGAGGCGCAAGCTGCGTAACACAAACTGGCGAACTAACCCCATTACCCTGGACGATTTAGATGTCTGAGAATTGACAATGTGGACCACCGCAGCATTGTCACACCAAAAATGGACTACTGAATTGGCCCACTCCTCGCCCCATAGCATCAAAGCTCCCAGTATCAGGAAGAACTCAAGGAATGTGAGATCGCGTAGACGATCCGTGCCCCGCCATGCTGGAGGCCATTGGCCGTAGGCCCACCTCCCCTCAAAATAAATCCCGTATCCGAGGGACCCAGAGGCATCCGACTGAACCTGGAACCTAGGGGAGACCAAGAGGTCAGACCTCCAAAATGATACCCCATTGAATTCCCGCAGGAACTTAAGCCAAACCAACAGGTCAGCCCTCATGCCCCTGGTCAGTCGGACCCTGTGATGGCGCCTCGATAGCCCAATCATGGCGTCACATAGGCGTCGAGCAAAAGCTCTGCCAGGCGTGACCACCCTGCAGGCAAAATTAAGATGACCATGTAGAACTTGGAGCTCACAAAGTGACACCTTACGTTTGGCCAGCAAGGCCAACACCATCGCAGAGATCCGTGTGACCTTGTCCATAGGTAACCTGGATGTCTGCGCAACCGTGTCAATTTCAATGCCCAGAAATGTGAGCGTAGTTGATGGGCCCTCGGTCTTTTCGGGCGCTAAAGGGACACCAAGTTCCTGCATTAGCGTCTGAAATGTAGTGAGGAGACGCGTGCACGTGTCCAAGCCCCGTTCACCCCCGAACAAAAAATCATCGAGGTAATGGGCTACAGACCGGGACCCAGACATGCGAACAAAGGCCCACTGGAGAAAAGTGCTAAAGCATTCAAATGCTGAACAGGAAATAGAGAAGCCAAAAGGCATGGCTTTATCTACATAAAATTTCCCCTGGAATTTAAAACCCAATAACTCAAAGTCACCCGGGTGCACTGGCAACAACCGGAATGCCGATTTAATATCACATTTTGCCAGAAGTGCACCCGGGCCACAAGCGCGCAACATGCGCAGGGCCTGGTCAAATGACGTATACCTGACCGAACAAAGGTCATCAGGAATGGCGTCATTGACCAAATGACCCGCCGGGTATGATAAATGGTGAATTAGACGAAATTCACCAGGGACCTTTTTGGGAACCAAACCTAAAGGGGAAACCTTAAGATTAGGAAAGGGAGGCCTAGAAAAGGGGCCAGCTACCCTCCCTGCATTTACCTCCTTGGCAATACTTAGGGCGGCCACCTCCTCCCTACCCCTCAGGGAAAGCAAATTAGGAGCATCTTGGGGTCCCCGCACCCCCTTGAATGGTATACGAAAACCGTACTGGAAACCCTCGAGGAGGTACCTCGCCTCGTCCCTCCTCGGGTAAGTCGAGAGCCACCTCTCTAACATAAATATGTTAACCGGGGAGGGGGCCTTTTGACTGACCAGCTCCTTCAGCAGCAGTTCTGCCCGCTCCCTGTCCACCTCTACCTCTGCCCCGTGACCCACCGGCTCGCGGACACGCAGCGGCGGCGTGGGGGCCAGTGCAAGAGGGACACTCGTGTTTGTATCTGCACTGTTTTCTATTGCATGCGCCATTGGCCGAGAAACTCCAACACAGCAAGCGGGCTGGAACCCCCTACCCCGCCACTTGGCGGGGAGCCTGCGTTGGAGTAGCTCGCTGGATGGCATGGCCGCAATGGTACCTCTCCCCAGGCGCCGGGCGCGTGGGGGTCATGTATAAAAGCCACAACTTCTGGCATGGCTCATCCCATCTCATCTCCAGGTGTAAGGGCACCCTCATTCTAAATTCCTCATTGTAAGCCAACCACGATGGGCCAGGAAAATCCACCATCGACCTGTAAATATTGTCCAAATATTGGACCATAGGGATGGCCAAATCGGGCCGGGCCCTGAGGTACACCGCCATATAAATAAGATATGCGGGTGACCAGTTGGCCCAAGTGCGAGGTGGCTTGCGACGACGAGACAGCTCCTTGTCTCTGTCGTCCTGCCCTTCCTTCTCTTCCTTGGTGGGCTCACGGTTCAATAGGGAGAAAATATCAACATATTCCCCCCGCCAAATCTTTTCCCTCGTGGCCTGGGACAAATGATCCCCGAGGGGCAGGGAATACCCTGCCGTCGGCAATGCCGACACCGGCACTGCATTCACCCTGGGCATTGGCAGCAGTGCCTGTACAGTGCCTGCGATACCCGGTACAGTCCTGGGGGCGGAAACCCCCCCACCCAATGTTGTGCCAGTATTGGGCCCATTGGCACCAGGGTAAGCTAGGAACTGATGCCCACCCGCCTCAACATAACGAGGCCATGGCCACTGAAAACTAACACCTGAAGTGGACTGTGGTGTGGGGACATTAGCTTGAACCTGATACTCACTGGGTGCACCCCCGTGAGCCGCCCCCACCGGGGGTTCCGGCCCACGGCGGGCGTCGGAGCTCGCGACCGCAATCGAGCTCTGGGGCCGCATCTGGCCACCCCCCGTCTGGAGTTCAGGACGAACGGGGAGCTGCGAGATCGCAGCCGGCACAGGCCGGAGCATCTCCAGCAGCTCAACCCTGCTGGCCGCCTGCTGCAAAGTGGCGGCTGTCGAGGTGGAAGGCGGGCAAAAAGGAGCCCCAGTCGGCCGTGCAGTCCCCCTTCCCGAGGGGTTGTTAATGACCCCCAAGGATGCCTCCAGGATGGCTAAACGTGCCAGCAATGCATCCACAGTCGCAGAACCCCCGGTATAAGGCGGGCAAGGTGGGCCACACGGCCCACTTGGTGGTACACTTGGGACCCCCATCTGGGCGCCAGGTCCTGAATAGGGCCATGCCCAGAACTCCGGCCCATGAGGGGCCGGAGGCAAGCCCTGCTGAGTGACCAGACCAGGCCCTCCCCCATTGTCTGGACCCATGGCCGGCAATTGCGGGCCGGGGGCCGAAGCCCCTGCAGGGCCATGCTGAGGCTGGAGAGCCGAGGGCCAAGCCCTAATCTGCCCCACCCCACCGGTAACGGTGGGTGCCACCGATGCGGGGGCCTGTTGCGGGGGCGCAGTCGCGGTCTTCCGACCCGATTGCTGCCCCCTCGTAAGCACAGAGCCAGGCAAGTGCCTCCCTCTTGGCCGCGGCTTGGTCACCGGGGCCTTCCTTTTGGGAGGCATAGCTGCCAGAGACGATCCCTTTCCGGGGATCAGAAGCGCTGGAATGGCTGAACAGCCGAAGACTGGGCTGAATAGCCGAAGAGAAACGAAGAGCGACGGAGAAAACTTCTCCTCTCCGTCGCTTCTTCTAAAATGGCAGCTCGTCTGCCTCATGGCCACCCCTTTTATAGAGGGGTGGCCACGCCCCCTAACTCACCCTGATGTCTGCGTCCGGGTGGGGGCCCCGCAAAGAGCGCGACGGCCATTTTGGCGCCGCGCTTTCATTCTTCTTCTACTGTTCGAAATTTGATGATCATTTTCAAATGCATTTTTGCTTCACCTACCTTTATTTTGAGAACTGCCTTGTAGAATATTTATTTGCTCTGCCACACAATATTGAGTGCAGTAATAATCAAGAGTGCCATCAACACAGTTATTTTTTTAAAAAAAATTAATTCCTGTAGTAACTTCAGCACAAAAACATATATATATATATATATTATATCCTCGTAGCTCTATCCATCTCTTATAAGATTTCTTTTATCTACTGCTTCAAAGCTCTAATAGGTAAAGTTTAAAGGTCTAGGTGCCAATTTTCTGTCTTCAGTACGCCTCATTGGCCACATATGCCATGTAAAAAAATATTGACATGCCCTTTCCATATTTTCAAAGACTAATGGAGTTGGAAGGGCCCTATAAGGCCATTGAGTCAACTCTCCTGCTCAATAATGAAATCCAAATCAAAGTGCATCAGACAGATGGTTGTCTAATTTTCTTTTCAATAACTCCAGCTTTGGAAGTTACACCACCTCTCAATGTAATTGGCTCCATTGTCATACAGCACTAACAGTTAGGAAGCTATTCCTAATACTCAACTGAAATCTAGCTTCCTGTAACTTGAGCCCATTATTACATGTCATGCACTCTGGGATGATCAAGAACAGCTCCTGTCCCTCCTCTTTATGACTATCTTTCAAGTGTTTGGGGAAAGTGCTATCACATATCTTCTCAGTCTCCTTTTCTCAAGGCTAGACATGTGTCATTCCTTCAGTCTTTTCTCATAGGACTAAGTTTCCAGTTCCTTGATTGTCCTTGTTGTCCTCCTCTGAACTTGTTCCAGTTTGTAGTTCCTTTTTTAAGTGTGGTGTCCAAAGCAGGGCATAGTGCTCAAGATGAGGTTGAACCAGTGATTCTTCTTCTTCTGTGTCTAGGTCAGATATTGAACTATCAAAATGAAACCATCTTTTGTTGAATTCATTCTGTAGTTCTTACACCTGACCTAAGAGGAGAAAGCTTAACTATCACAAGGTTGCCATTGCCCTGGGTATGAACTATTGTGGTTCAAAAACACCGCAATCTCTAACTAGTGCTGAAGAAAGGGGAGCTAATTCTTCATGAGTTTCGGAAACTTTGCCTCTGTTAATGCAGCCTAAATTAGCATTTGCCCTCCCCCCAGCCACATTACAACTTGTGTTCTACAACATTTCCATGATCCTTCTTGCTCATAGTATTACTAAGACAAATATCCCCCATCTTGTAACTGTCTGTTCATTTGTTTTTCCCTAGGTATAAAACTTTGCGATTATTCCTGTGAAATTTCATTCTGTTGTATATAGCCCAGTGCTTGAGCCTATTAAAATATTTTTGAATTGTCTTTCAGTCTTCCAGGGTATCTACTATTCCACCCAATTTTGTGTAATCTGCAAAATTGATAAGCAGTCTCTGCACTCAATCATTCAAGTCATTAATAAAAAAAAACATTGAAGAGACTCAGGACTGAACATTGTGATATCTACTTGTTACCTCCTCCCAGTTTGAGAAGGAGCCACTGAAATGCATGGTTTTCTAACCAACTGTGTTTCCACCTAGCTGTTATTCTATATAATTAGCTTACTAATTAGAATATTGTGAGGCACTTTGTCAAAAGCTTTGATGAAGTCAAGATATAGTTGTGTCTACAATATTCCCAACTTCTGTACGCCTGCCTGAAGGGACAGACAACATGCACAATGGAAAGTTTATTTTACAACTCAGTACAAAGATAGGCCATGCCTTTCGGTGATCAATCCCTACCGTTAGGTGACCACCTCCTCCCTGCTACCAGGGACAAAATTTGGAGGTGGAAGTATGTAGACATTTTCAGTTTGCTTAACAGGGATTCTGAGAAGGGTGATAAGGAGAAAGAAGATGACAGAGATAAGGAGGTTGCTAGATGCAAGAAGCCGTCTCACACCTGGGACAACTGGCTTCCTGCGTATTTAATTTATGCCGGTGTGTCCATTAAAGCTCGCCCCAATTTGGCTGTCCCTTTAATCTAGTACTTGGACAGAGTCTATAGGGCTTATGTAGATTTCTTGGGTGTGGCATGGCTCCTTTATGATGAACATTTTTCTATGTGGACCATATGGCCTGATATGCGCTGGGATCAGCAACATCTGCAACTTTGGTTGCAGTTTATGATGCCATCACATCCTGCTCTTGGTGAGCGCTATGATTGCGGTCACCTGGTCCAACGGGCCACCCCAGCACAAGTTCCCCACCTTTCAGAGGGACAGGCCGTTCAACCTCACATGCTATGCTGGGAATTTGCCTCCTATTGGAAATGTACATGCACAATCTGTGCAGGTGCCAACCCTGCCTATTCCTGTTTTAAAGCTGGGTCAGACAGGCCATGTGGGGACCCCTCAGGCCCTACCAAACATCCCACACCCAATACCGCAGGTAATTCTAAAGGGCCCCAGTTCAATTCAGCTTGATGTCCTTAACCAATGGTTGCGGGCATACCCTTTGCCCAACTGTATTCTGAAAGTAGTGTGCCGTCATAACAGAAGTAAAGTGCTATGATTCTTTTCCACTGGAGAAGAGGCTTACTGTGAGATGTGTGTTGTGTTTTCCTTTATTATGTATTTTAATTGGCCAAAACCCTCTTGTGTAGTTCCAATGGCATAAGACTAAAAGCAAAACATTTGGAGTCAATTGACTTAAATTAAGAAGTCACCATAGATGTTATCTGTTATGTGAAGAGTTATGCAATCCAGTACACAATAATTATTATGGTGGTTTTTTTTCCTTGAGGCACTTTGCTTCCAGGGATTACATCTTAAATGTTATGCCAGCACAAATCTTGAAAAGGGTTTTGGCCAACATCTTAAATTGTGCCCTTATTTTTGTTTTCTTTATTGTTCGATATTACTGAAGGAAAAGAAACCCATTCTGGGAAAAGGGGTGGGATATATATGACAAACAAACAGATACCCCTCACCTAGAAAAGAATGTTTCTAGACCTCATTTGCAGTTAATGTCTGTTGAAGGCTCAAAAACTCAGTGTGGACCACTGCCACTTTTGCCTTTCAGTTGCCATTGTAAATAATTCCAGTATTATGTACTACTTTTGAATCCTTTTAAAGGTCCCTCGCCTGTTTACCCATCTTTATTGTTTACTCTCCAACTATTTTTTCTCCTTAACAATCATTAAAACACTAGAGCTGCAGTGTCTCAGTGGTTAAGAAGCTTGCCTTGTTAACTGGAAGGCTGACAAGTTAGCAGTTCGAGACCCAGGTACTGCATGGTGGTTTGTCCCAGCTCCTGCCAACCTAGCAGTTTGAAAGCAAGAAATTGCAAGTAGATAAATAGGGACCAATTTGGTGGGGAAAGATCTTGGGGACATGAAAGGAGCCTCATTTGGGCATCTCCTGAGTGGAGTTTCTCCAGCAAAAATCCTTTCAACCTAGAAAAAAATTCTGACACAAAACTCTTATTTTTATTAAAACACTCTAACCATGCTATAAAATATACTCATCTAATGACAGAATCATAGTTCTTCCTAAAAATTGCACTGGATTTTCCTGGAGTCAGATCTGCTGGGGTTTTCTCCCATCAGGATGGGCCCAGGTTGAATACCTTACCTAAATGCCATGAATTCAAAGAGATCTATTCAAGTGGATAAGACACTGACTGGAAGGCAGGAGGTCAGCAGTTCGATTCCTGAGTGATGGAATGATGGAATGAGCTCCCGTCTTTGTCCCAGCTCCTGCCAACCTAGCAGTTAGAAAGCAAGAAATTGCAAGTAGATAAATAGAAACCACTTCGGTGGGAAGGTAAACAGCATTTTGTGTGCTCCGGTGTCTAGTCATGCCTGCTACATGTCCACGGAAACATCTGCAGAAGCACACAGCACTGGCTCTTCGGCTTTGAAACAGAGATGAGCACTGAACCCTAGAGTTGGATACAATGGGATTTTGAGCAAGGGAAACTTTTACCTTTACTATTCTAAATGGATCTAATCTAAATACATGACTAAAAGTAGTAGCCCTTTAAAATGGAAAAAAAGAAAAAATCAGGGATATCTCTATTTTACAGAATAGCCCCATTTATGGGAGGAAGGTATTCAGAAATAAGGGAAGGCTACATTCATGTTTTTCTATTTTGCTCCTAGAAACATGGAAAAAGCTTCTTGTTCTACTCAATATATTTAAGGTTGAGCTACAGGAGGGTGGAAAAACAAAAAAACAGAACAAGACAAAACAAGACTACAACATAATATGAAAGGAAATTAAAGAAGGAAAATTACCCAACCAGGTTGTCTTGCTGTGCCCGATTAATATTCCACCCATGAGCTGTCCCATCAGAGAAAAATGCTTTCTATGCACATGCGTCCCAGGTAATGCTGATGGATCTGAGCAGGGCCTCTCCAAATACAGTGACCATCTGCTAGGCAAAATATGAGGCTCTGAGAAGCAACCGCTGTTCAGTCCTGTTGTCGGGCTACGTTCTTACATATTTGACAAGGGTAATGAGAAGCTGTCATTAACCTTAGGTGGCAGTTATTACAAAGGCACATCCCTAAGAAAGAACAAAGAATGGACCGACTCAGCATGTGCAGTTGTTCTGATGGTCCAAGAACTAAGTGCCAAAGGGGCAGAAGTGAAAATCCAAACCTATATTTCCTGTTCACCTGAGAATCATCAGTTATCATTACTGCCAAACAGAAAATTGGTATGAGTGGGTTTAATTTTTTTCTTCTTCACTCAGCTCATTCTCTTCCACAAAATGCATGTCCTCTGTTAGCCTTACACTAATCTGGCACCCTCCAGGACTTTATCTTCTCAAGCCAGCATGACAGGGGTTGTAGTCTGACACAACCCATCTGGAAGCCCACCATGTATGCCCACACATTTCTACCCAGCTAGAAAAAGCTGTCTTATACCATTAAGGAAGCCCACCATTTATGCCCACCCACTCCTGCCCAGCTAGAAAAAGCTGTCATATACCATTAAGGAAGCCTTATTATCAAGGCAGTGGAAAAGGCAATGTATTATTTATCATTCCATAACAAGATGTAAAAACAGGGAGAAGCTCCTGGAGGAACAAACCTAACAAATTATTCTTCAGAAAAAAATCCTATGATAGTGTGTGGATAGCATCACTTAACTCAGGGACTGATGTTGAAGGTTACCACTGCATAAGTGTAACATTTCCCTCATCCACAAGGCTTTTCCTGACAGATTCCCTGGCTGTCTTCAAGCCATATGTCAGTCTGCCAAACGTGACCTTACTGTTAGTTGCTTTTCTAAATTATAGTGAGGAATCCAGACACAGACGTAAACTATCTCCCTCAACATCCAGTCTCTACTTCTTGCAGCTAAATTATCATTATCATTATTATCATCATCGTCATCAACATTATCATCATCATCAACATCATCAACAACAACAACCAATAGAGGGAAAGTACCTCTGGTGGTAGCTATCTGTGGAATAAGGGTATGCAAAGCTTTTGGGGGAAGGAAAGAACTCTCTCTCTCTCTCTCTCTCTCTCTCTCTCTCTCTCTCTCTCTCTCTCTCTCTCTCTCTCTCTCTCTCTCTCTCTCTCTCTCTCTCCTGTATATGAATAGCATACAGAGAGCAAAGCCTGCTTCTCCCCCCCCCCTTGCAAACTCAAAACAAAGAGTAGAACATCACTGCTCTTTAAAAAGCTTTTCAGGCATCAGGTTAAAGCAGAAAGCAGAATCTTTAACAACATCTTCTACTATTGTTATAGCAAACAACATGCAAAAATACAAGCCACTGCATTAATCTGCATCAGCAATCCAGTTCAATTATTGTCCAGAGCAAGTCTTTTATAAAGTTAATGGGCTCTCATTACCCATTAAAGAGTGGGCCAGCCCATAGCACTTTGCTTTGGAACAGGAATAGCTTGCACCAATTCATCATTGCTGGGAAGCATCAACCCACCTGACCCTTCCCCGCTCTTTTGAAGATTACAACTAAGCTCTGAGAGGGCCAAAAAGCCTGATAGATGTGACTGAAAATTATCATCATCCTGGCTAATAAAGAAGTTGAGTGCTGGCTCCTGTACAAAACATTAGTGTCAGCATGGGAGGGGAGAGTGTGCTCCCCCCTATCCTAAATGCAGGTATTACTTTAATGTACACAGACAGGCACACTATCAAACATGAGGTTGGGTGGATTCCATAAAGGAAGCCATAGGCTTGAGTTTGCAAGAGCTGAGTAGGACTGGAGGGATAGGACATTTTGGAGGTTACTCACTCATAGGGTCTCCTTACATTACAGTAGACTTGACAGCAGGCAACAACAACCATCAATACAGACAGACAAACTGTATCACTGTGGTGAATGCTATGGTGGTGCTAGCACCATTTCACCCATCATTCTCCTATTGTTGTTGCATGCCATTAAGTCAGGGATTCTCAATGTTTTTCAGCCATGGGCCAGACTGGTGCCGTAAAATGCATCTGCAGCTGTCATAAACACATTTACGATGGTCGTGGACTCATTTTATGACTGTAGTAAATGTATTTTCAATTACCACAGACTCATTTATGGCTGTAGTAAATGCATTTATGTGACCGTAAATGAGCCTGCAGCCAATTCTGGTGACGGAGGGAGTGAGGTGTGGGCCGAATTATTTTGCACTGTGGGACAGATGTGGCCCATGGTCCATAGGTTGTGAACCCCTGTGTTAAGTTATCTCTGGCCTATGGTGACCCTTTGAATTAGAGCTCTTCAAAATTCAAAATGCTCAGCTCTTGCAAAGACAAATCTATGGTTCCCTCCTGGATTCAATCCATATCATGTTCCATCTTCTTCTTTTCCTGCCATTTTCCACAGCATTACTGTCTTTTCCAGAGAGTCATGCCTCCTCTTGATGTGCCCAAAGTAGGACAGCTTCAGCTTTTGCCTCCAGAGAGAGTTCTGGGTTGATTTTCTCTAAGACCCATTTGTTCGTCTTCCTAGCACTTCAGGGTATCAGCAAAGCTGTCCTTCAGCATCATGCTTCAGATGGGTCCATATTTTCTCTGTCAGATTTCTTTACTGTCTAGCTTTCACACCCTTACATAATGACTGGGAATACAACAATGTGGGATAATTTGGCCTTGGCCTCCAGTGAAACATCACTACACTTAATGATCAATTCTAAATCCTTCATTGCTGCTCTTCCGAGTTGAGTCTCGATCTTCTTGTTTTCTTGGCTGCATTCCCCATTTGGATTGATGATTGAGCCAAGACATACAGATTCTTTCCATTATTTCAATGTATTCATTCTCTGTATTAGAGTTGTTTGGTTCTTCTGCAGATTTTTATCATCTTGATGTCCAACTGGAATCCTGCTTTGTCACTTTTTTCTTTGATTTACCTTAAAATCAGATTGAATTCATTGCTGCTTCCTGCCAGTAAGATGGTGTCTTCTGCAGATCTTAAATTACTGAAATTCTTTCATCCAATTTTCACTCCTCCTTCATCTGACTCTAGCTCAGCTTTCCATATGATATATTTTACATACAGATTGAGCAGATAAGGGGTCTTATCTGACCCCTTTTCCTGTAGGAAACATTTTGTCTCTCCATATTCTGTCCTAACAGTAGCTTCTTGTCCAAAATACAAGTTGCATATCAGGTCAATCAAATGCTGAGACAATTCATTTCATTCAGAACAATGCAGAGTTTCTCATGATACTCGCAGTCAAAGACTTTGTTATAGTCAATAAAGCAAATGCTGATCTTCTGGAATTATTTCTCCTATTGTGAACTACAATATATACACACATGCTTCCATTACATCTTTTAAGGTGGCATATGTGGGCTCCTCAGGTGGTCTGTTATGTTGGCACATTGGCTAAACCCAAATATGTAGGGTGTGTGCAATACGGCTGTATTATGTACCCTCAGGTGATGCATACTTTGACTGTTGTAGCTATAATATGAACTGGAAATTTTGTGTAAAATGGTAACACTACTGATTCACCTTGTTCGCAACTGAAGAGGATGCATCCTTTGTACAAAATATGGCCAAAAGAAGAAGCCAAATCCGAGGAGCGTTCGTTTGCACTTGGCAACTGTTTCATTTTTGATTTTCAATAAGCTCAGATGACCTTTCTTGTCTCTGCTAGCTCTGTTTCCCCCTGAAGGAAATGTAGGTTAAAAGACAAAAATGCACTGCATGTATACAGAAAGTCCACACAGGCTAATAATATCATTATTATTTACTGCCCTTGTCTTATCTCTGGAACAACTCCATCCCAGTGGTGTGATGTGTGCTGCCCAAACACCCTACCTCTGAATCAATAGACTTTGCCCGATAACAGCTAAGCTTTCCCAGGGGAGCTCACATGTGAAGATTCTCAGGATGCCATTAATTAAGTCTTCTTGGTAAAATGTGCTTGCAAATCTAATAGGAGAGGCTGTGGAGAATTTCAGTATATTAGGTAGTGATGTCTCCATGTGTGTGTAAACATGCATGCATGTGTGCAAGATCTTTTGACCATGTTCTAGGACAGGGGTGCCCAAACTAGTCCTGGGGCCTGGATCATATGTTTTCATGAGATCCAGTACCCAATGCCAGTTCACGCCGTATGGGCGTGTTTTACTTCCGTTTCCGGGAGTGATGAGGGCTTTGTGGGCCGGATGAATTGGCATTGGGGGCTGGATCTGGCCCCTGGGCCATAGTTACCAGCCCCCTGAACCACGTGACTGTCACATGGCCCAAAAAGTTTGGGCACCCCTGTTCTAGGGTCTCTGTGCTGGCACACTTGGAAACGTGTGTATTGCTCATGAAAACACATGAAAAGAAAAGAAAGACATCTAAAACAACCTGAAATGAAATAAATATGAAAAATTTCACTGTGCACATCCCTAATCTAGGTTGTTACAAGTTTCACCCTGATTTTAGATATTTTTAAAAGTTGGTCCTTGATTCACACACCTAACATGCAGGAGAATCGCATGGGCTATCAAAAATTCAGTCTGCTGTTCTTACAGAGTCTTATCTTATATATTTCACCATTCTTTTCTTTTCTTGGAAATGCACACCAGTCTTGTCCGTTGGTGAAAGATGCATGATAAAATATCTTGGCATTAAATATACCAGATACACTATCTTAAGTTTCAGTCACATTTCATAGATTTCTGATGCTTAAATTCTTAAAGGGAAGGATGGAGCCTTGGCCACATGTGGAAAATTGGATGTTAAATTATAACTAATTAAACTTTTCCTAATTGTTTAAACATTTTAATGTTATATGCATACCGTAAAGAGTTTATGACATACATCTACCTTCAAAAAATACTCAAATTGGAAACATTTATCAGTTCAAATAGAAGTGTCAGGTTAATGGTAATGTGCTATAAAGGAATAATAATTTTATATATCATGATCAAAAGCATTTGGCTCATTTCATGTGCTTAGCACATCTTGGCAAGTTGCAGGAGTAAATGGTCTGGCTCTTATTTGCTTCAAACACCATTGCAAATCAGTTTAAACTAAACTTAATGAGATTTCTGTTGAATTATGAATGGACCACCCGGATGCTGTCTGGCACTTACAATTCTCCGCACATTTGCAGTTACCTAAGACCTGCTAATGACACTGGGCAATGGTAATGTCAAAAACAAGAAAGGATTCCAAAACCATATAAATTAATCTATTCTTAAATTTGTGATGGGACATGGCAGCTCTGAAAGTTAGACTAAATAATAATAAGAATGTTTATATTCAAAATATGTAAAATTCCCTCAGCTATCAGACTTACAAAGTAAGTCAGTGCTTACGCTCTAGTGATCAATTAAAAAACAAAGCACATTAAATGCAAGATGCACACATGGAAAAAATTACATGCCATGAAAAACTGGTATACATCACTTTTTTAAAAATATATTTTTATTAATTTTTATAAATGAACAATACATAAAACAATACAAAGAAATAAAACATACAAACATACCTAAAATACAAAGTAATCAAAACATATCACGACCTATCCTAATACGTTGTTCCAACTATCTTTGTAAATTTGAATACTACTAACTCCTTCACGTTACCCCAATTCAACCACATCCTTAATATTCTGGATAGGAAGTCACAAAAAAAAGAAAACTTATAACACCCCGTGTTAATATACAATGCCCTGAGGACTCCGAGTGGCGCATTATATTATCTCCAAAAACTACTTTGATCTGGTACAGGTCTCTTTCTTTCACCTCCCATAGTAGAATGATCTAAAAATGGTTTCCATATCTTCCAAAATCTATTCTCTTTCAGATCACCCCTTTTTTCTTTTATTTCACATGTTAATTTGTCATTCAATGCTAAAGTCCACATTTCTTTATACCACTCTTCAATCTGTATATTTGGATCACTTTTCCAATTTCTAGCAATACATTGCCTACCCGTTGTAAGCATTATTTCTAATAATTCTCTTTCCTCTTTATTTCCACAAATAGATTCCACATTCATTAACATGGTGGTACTCGGCCCCAGTTTAATTCGTTTACCCATTATTTCACCCATCTCTTTTTCAATTTTTTCCAAAAATCCTTTACCACATCACAACTCCACCACATATGTTCATATGTCCCTAATGTTTCTTTACATCTCCAACACATTCCATCTTTTGTATTATCCATTTGATATAACCTCATTGGGGTCAAATACCATCTCCATAACATTTTGAAATTATGCTCCTTTATTCTAACAGACATAGTTCTCATTATTCTCTTTTTCCATTTATTTTTCCAAATATCTTTATCAATCTTTATTTTTAGTTCTTCTTCCCATATCAATTTCAAGTCCTCCTGCGGATCATCCTCCTTATTCATCAATGTATATAATTTACTAACCAAGCCTTTAATATTTTTAACTCCCTTCCTGATTTTTAGAACCAGCTCCTCAAATTCCGTCTTTTCTCTTTCCAGGTCAGGTTCTCTCATATATTTACTATTCCAATTATTAACCCTCATAATCTGTAACCAATTCAATTTCAATTGATCGCACAAGTTTGCCCTAGCTACACAATCCCTTCAAGCACATATCCAATCTTTCAACAAAAAAAATTCATTCTTAACCAAAGTTTCTTTTACCACTTTATCAATCTTAATTGGAAAACCCGCCATATCTGATAATTCTACAATCGGAGACAAGTTTGGGACCAAATCCTTCTTTACTTTCTTCCATACATTTATTAAACATTTCATCATGGCATTTTTGGTTGCTATCTTTCCAATATTAGCTCCCAAGAAAACCAATTTACCTATATGTCTAAATTCCTTCATCTCGATTTCCTCCAATATTACCTTTTCTCTAGCCAAGATCTTCACTACATTCTTTATTTGAAATGCTCTATAATAGGCCAACAAATTTGGCATACCCAATCCCCCTTCCTTCTGAGGCAAGTACCATAACTTTTTAGATATTCTAGGTCTCTTTCCAGCATTGCAAAAATTATTAATCAACTTTTGAAACTCCCTGATTTCCTTAATTTTCAAATAAATTGGCAATGCATCAAATAAAAAATTGAATCTGGGTAGCAACATCATTTTAGTAAGCACAATTCTCCCGAACCATGACAACTTCAGTTTTTGAAAAGTTTGTATTCTGTTTTTTATTTCGAATTTCAAGCTGTCATAGTTCAAACTTTTGAGTTCAGCCAAGCTATTAGATATTACTATTCCCAGATATTTCAATTTGTCTTTAATCTGAATATTAACCATTCCCTTTATTTTCTTCTGATCATCCTCTCCCATATTACAGAGCATCATTTCTGATTTATCCCAATTTATCTTCAGGCCCGTGATATCCTCAAAATCAATTTATTTCGCTCTAATTCTGTCCATTACCCTCTCTGGATGTTTAACAATTATCATAGTATCATCTGTATACATACTTATTTTGTTCTCCATAATCCCCTCTATTTTTCCATCTTCTCTTATAACTTTTACTAATAATTCCATAGCCATAATAAATAAAATTGGGGATAAGGGACAACCCTGTCTCATACCTGCCTCTAGCTTTAACTCTTCGGTAATCTCATTATTAACTCTAATAGTCGCTATTCCTTGCTGATATAATTGGTCTATTACTTTTCTAAATTTGTCCCCAAATCCATAGGCTTTAATTATTTCCTTAATTGAAATCCATTGTAAAGAGTCAAAAGCCTTAAATATATCCAAAGATATTAATCCCGCTTTTACCTTTGATTGACTCACAACATCTATTAAATCTACCACTCTTCTTGTTAAGTCCGCCATATGTCGTCCTTTCCAAAACCCCACCTGGTCCGTATTTATATAATTACCCATAAAATTATTTAAACGATTAGCCAGTATTGCTGTAAAAATCTTGGCATCTTGATTTATCAACGAGATTGGTCTATATGATTCCACTTTTTCTAGATTTTTTCTGGGTTTTGGCAACAATACAGTTGTGGTCCTATACCATGAAGTCGGAATTTGTCCTCCATCTAATATATGATTGTATAACTTTACCAACTTGGGTACCACTGTATCTTTAAATTCCTTATAAAAATCGGCAGGTAATCCATCTTCACCGGGAGCTTTTCCCAACTTCAAACCTGTAATTACCTCTCTTGCTTCCTTTTCAGACACTTGGTCCTCCATTCTATTTTTGTGTTCCTGTTCTATTCCCCCAGCAATTAACTTCTCTAATTGTTTTTTTAAGCTTCTCCTCATCAATTTCTTTTCTCGTATATAGCGATTGATAAAATTCCTTCACAATCCTACATTATCCTTAATCTTATTGCATCTTACCCCATGTTTATCAATCAAAACTCCAATTTCCCTTTTTTCCCTCTTATCTTTCGCTGCTTTTGCTAATAGTTTCGAGTTTTTATTACTATATTCAATATATTCTTTTTAAATACACCAAATCTCTCTTAACCTTTTCTATGTCTTTACCTATCATTTCAGTTTTTAAACTTTGTAATTTTGCAAAAACCTTATTATCTTTTGTCTTGGCATGCTCCCCCTGTACATGTTTTATCTCCTCTTCAATTTTGCCCTGTGCCAACTTATACTTTTTGTGTCTATTACTTGCCATTTTTATACATTCCCCTCTAAAAACTGACTTCATGGCATCCCAGACCATATTAAATTTTACCTCCTCATTATCATTCAGTTGCCAAATTTCATTCCAATATTCTAGGATTTGAACCTTAATCTTTTGATCCTTGAATAAATTAGCATCATATCTAACACAACTTTAGCATGGTCGGACTCCTTAAAAACCCCAATTTCCATTTCGTCCATATTTTTTTACCATGTTTTCAGTTAGGAATATATAGTCTATTCTGGAATATGAGTTGTGAACACTTGAAAAATAAGAATATACCCTTTCTGAACCTTTAAGTTGTCTCCATGAATCTTTCAAACCTAATGCTAGCATCCAATCATCCAGAATCCTTCCTTTAATTCCTTTTCCTCCCCTTTGTATATTTGTACAGTCCAAGTTCGATCTTACTAAATTAAAATCACCAGCCACAATCATCCTTGTTGTTTATTCTTTTTCTAAAATTTTACGCATTTTTCCTAGAAATTCATATTGATGTTCATTTGGGGCATATATATTCACCAAGGTTAACTAATCATCATCAATTTCACCTTTTACAATCAAATATCTACCTTCTGAATCCACAATAGACTTTGTTATCTGAAACCCCAGTCTAGTTGAAATCAAGATTGCGACTCCTCTAGCTTTTGATGTACCGTATGATTTCTCATAGTGCTGCATCCATCCTAAAAAAAGATTGTTCATATCTTGAGATTTTTGGTGGGTTTCCTGTAAGAAAAGAATATCCGGTCTATCTTTCCTCAGGGCTGATTCTAATCTCCTCCTCTTAATCAAAGAACCTGTACCCTTTACATTCCAGGATAACACCTTAATTGCTCTCATAATTCCCTATCTTTCCTCCATTTCCACCACATCCAAGTCCTCCAAAGGGTGTGTAGCTAATACCCAGCAATAATCAAAATAAAAACTAAAAATAACAATACTACAAAAATAACAAAAAAACATTCATTTTTTCCCTCCCCACTTTCATCACAAAAAGATTGCCTTTGTCCACCAAAGGGGGGAGTGGGGGAAGCATTGAAGATGCACGTGTTACTTACTGCTCTAGTGCACCTTAACTATTCTTAAATTGCCCAATTTATTTCAATGGAGTTTTTCCCCAATCTCGTCCAACACTGTCAGTGACAGCTCTTCTTCCGCTGTACCTGGTTGTTCTCCTCCTGCAGCACCACCCTCATCCATTCTGTTGAATTCCCTTCTTATTGCTCCAGAGTTCAACCAGTCTTTTCTTAACTCCAACCATTCATTTGAAGACACCTTAACCAAATCATTTAAAGTCAAAAGTTCCAATGCATCAGTATCTGCATCAATCACCTGCATTTTCTTATCATAAAAAAATCTTAATTGTTGCGGAAAATGCAAATTGTATCTTATTCCTTTCTTTACCAACAGTTTTGTAACCAGTTTCATCTTATATCTCCAACCACGCTCATTAATTGAGATATCATTATACACCTCCACGTCACAACCATCAATTTTGAGTGCACCAGAACCAGCTTGTTTCAAAAAGGCCATTACCCTCAATCTATCCCCCCAATTTGCAAATTTAACCAATACATTTCTTTGAACAGCTTTCCCCTTCCTTGACCCCACCCTATAAGCACTCACAATGTCCTCATTAACAAAATCTTTCCCCAATTTAAGACTATTTAGCCAATCAACTAATCTGTCCCTTAACTGTCTGGCGTTCTCTCCAACAAATGGCAAATGACAATATTTTGTTTTCTCATTGACTCTTCCATAGCATCTATCCTTTTTTCATGCTCATCCATTGTCTTCTTATTCTCCCTCGCTTCCTTCTTAACCTCTTTTATTTTTCCTTCCATTCCCTTCATTTCTCCTTGCATAATTTTAACATTTCCCTCCAACTTTTGAATACTCAAATCCACTTTTTTAGATAAGTCATGAAACATTGCAGCCAATTTATCTTGTCTTCCCAAAATCTCATTTCTGTCCTTCACCCTTGCCTCATCCATACTTTCGAACTTCTGAAACAATTTGCCAAATTCTGCCATTATTTGAGACTGATCAAATGCCGTTGGTTCCGGAGATGATGATGTTGATGATGCCATTGATGGTGTCTCCACAGCTGCTGTTTTATCCTTCTTCTTAGCTTTCACAACCTGTTCCTCCTCCTTATTACCCTTTGCAAAGCTGCCACTGTTTTAGCTCTTCTTGGCCTCTCCCCTTGATATTGATCCAGGGCTTCAGCCCTCCAAAATCCTTTATCCAAAATTTATATCCAAGGGCCCGAAAGGCCAAAAACTCCAGATGCAAAAACCAATTTCCCACGTTGCAGCCTTGCAAAGTTTAAAAAACCACTGTAAAGACAAAATCCAAACTGAATTGTAGAATTATTTATATTTATAATCCAAATGTAGTTTATAATCCAAATGTAATCCACTTGTAATCCCAAAAATTAACCCAGGTAATCAAAAGAAATAATCTTGGCCTGAAACATCCACTTAATATTGTATCCACTAGGTTCAATATCTTGCTTATAAAAAAACAAAAAAAACCGAAGAAGTAATATTGTATTCACACAGCACGCAGGTCTTATATTTGCCAAAACGAAGGGGAGAAGAGAAGGGAAAACAGAAGAAGTACACTGTATTTGATTATTCAAAACAAGGTGCTCCAAGAGGATTAAATTTTCCAAGAAGTAAAAAGTAAGAAAGGCAGGAAGCTCCAGATTACAACTCTATCACAAAAAAAATTGTATATAAGCTCCTCATGCAAAAATTGTATCCAGCAACCAAGTTCCTGATGTCTTCAAGCCCATTCCAAGTTTATATAATCCCAACAGAGTATCTGTAAATTCCAGCTGCAGCAGTCTGTGTCTCAAGGTCATTTAGGCTTCCCACGGAAAGAACAAGAGCAAGATTAAACACCATTCGGGGCTCACGCTTATGGGGGAACTAACCTCCTTTCTTCTCTAAAGACACCAGCCAAAAAAGTCCTTTTTAGTACCTCTTTTTCCCCCTCCTTTCCTCTTTATATCTCCTCTTTGTTTCCAAAAAACAATCCAAGAGCCATTCTCCGTTGCTTTTTTTCCGGAGTTCCCCCACTGCTTAAGTTTTGTTTTCAAGCCATTGCCCCCTTCCTCTCAATCTTTCAAGCTCTTTTCTTCCCTTACTTTCACACACCAGCTCAATCTCCAATCTCTGCGATCTGCTTACCCCAGTAACAGCCTGTCACAGCACCGGAGTTGTTGTTAACTTACAAAACATTGTTTAGTCATCGTCCCATTTGGTCCCATCTGCATGCTCCTTTCCGACCGATTTCTGCGCTACGAACTCCGACCACAGGAACAAAAAGTTGCAAACTTTCTTCAGAAAAGAATTAGAGAGCTTTTATACCACCTTTGATATTATTTCGCAATGAATAACTCATTTCATAACTCATTTTGGTGCACGAGCTCCTAGGTTGGTATGCTAAGCCCTCAGCATCCTAGCCATGCCCCTCAATCACTTGATTGAGAATGGAAACTATCTTCTAAAAAACTATCTTTTTGACACTAAATCAATGTTTCCTGTGACTTTTACTGAGGCTGGTTTTGATAGTCTGTCCATCCCTATACCTCTCCCTAAGCTTTCCTGAACATTTCCCTTCCTGCATTTGGAGTTGCTAGTGACACTGGAATCTTCTGTGTTCTCTTCAAATCCTTTTATATTTCCTATAGTGGTGCCATAACCAGTTTGCCAAAGTAGGAAGCCAAATGGTACCTGGAATTACAGGCAAGTTTGACCTATGAGTACAAAATGAAGCAGGGCAATGGCTAATAGAGTGAATAATAGCTAATAATGGCTAATAGAGTTTTGTCAAGATAATGCACTGGTCATAGCAAACACCCTCTTCCAACAACCTAATAGGTGACTACACATAGACATCACCAAATGGCCAACACTGAAATCAGATTGATTATGTACTTTGCAGTCAAAGATGAAGGAGCTCTATAGAGTCAGTAAAAATGAGACATGGAGCTGTCTATGGCTCAGATCATAAGCTATGGATCACATCCTTTATGAATATACAGTGTAGATGAGGAATAGATTTAAGGGATTAGACTTGACAGAGTGCATGAAGAACTATGGACTGAGGTTCGTAATATCTTAGAGGAGGCAGTAATTAGAACCATCTCAAAGAAAAAGAAATGCAAAAAAGGGAGTGGCTGCCTGATGAGGCTCTACATATAGCTGATGAAAGAAAGAAAGCAAAAAAGAAAGGTGAAAAGAAAGGTTCACCCAACAACATGCAGATTTCCAAAGAAGAACAAGGACAGATAAGGAGGCCTTCTTAAGTGGACAATGTAGCGTGATAGGAAATCAACAGAATGGGAAGAACTAGAGATCTCTTTTTAAAAATTAGAGAAATCAAGGGAACATTTTTTAGCAAAAATGGCCATGATAAAGGACAAAAATGGTAGGGACCAACAGAAACAGAAGAAATTAGGAAAAGGTAGCAAGAATACACAAAATAACTATGCAAGAAGAACTTTAATGTCCCTGACACTACAATGTGTGATCACTGACCTCAAGCCAGCCATACTAGAGTGTGAAGTCAAGCACAACGTAGAAAATATGACTAACAACAAAGCCAGTAGAGATGATGGTATTCCATCATTTAAGGCCCTGAACGATGATACTGTTAAGGTACCTTGGACACCTTGGAGTCATTATTCAATAAGGAGTCCATGCATTGGTAGACATATCCACAAAAACATTCCACACATACAAATGGACTTGAGAAATCAAGTCCACTTGCATGCAGTTTTCTAGCCATTTGGATATCATGTCACCCACTGCCCTCCGCTTTCATCTTGCCCAAGGGATCTGACAGAGGATGCTTTGGTGAGTTTTAATCCCGGCCTAACATCATTGACAAGAAATGGGCAACAATGCCTAGTTAGACTGCTCAAGGTGCTGTAGTCATTATGCCAGCAAATTTGGAGACCGTAACTGTTGGGGGGAAAATAATAATATATATGGGTCTTTGACTGACCCTGATGAAAAAAATGATGAAGACTTTATTAAGAAATTGTAATTGTTTATATATTTAAAAACACATGAACTATCTACAGAGATTTTGCCACCAGCATTTACCACAGAATGAGAGAGAGCACACAGATCTTGCGAACACTCAGATCACAGCTCAAGTCCCAACTGACAGTTCCAGTCTCCAATGGTCAGTTTCCAACTGCCAAATCTCAACTGTCAATTTTCAAATGGTCATTGCCTCAACTGACAAATTTTCTCTCCTCAGTGAAAGCCCCACCCTTTCACATAGAGATAGGATTGCTCTATACTGCCATCTAGTGTCCAAATGACACAATTGCCAATAGCTTATGAATACTGTACAATAACATCAATGGAAATGGTGCAGCAATATTTCTAACAGTAACAGTGGCCACAGGATTGGAAAAGGTAAGTTTATGCTTCAATTTCAAAGAAGGGCAATGTCAAAGAATGTTAAAACTATCATACAGTTTCACTCATCTCACATGCTTGTAAGGTCATGCTCAAGATCCTACTAGCTAGGCTTCAGCAGTATGTGGTCCAAGGTGCCTAATGATTGAAGAATCCAGGGATTGGAAACATTACTTTTACAACCCCCAACTCCTGAACCATTCTGACTACTACCAGAATTGGTTAGAGAAATCAGGAAGCTAAAAAAATTTTTAAAATTCCCTTTTTCCATGTTCTGGAGGAACTATAGATAGAAAGATGAATAGTTCTAAGTGTTGTGCCTTATTCTTCAGACAGACATAAAATCCTCCCCCCTCCCTCTTAGAAACTAGTTACTGCTCCTTTCCAGAGCAGAAGTACCAGATCTCACCAACTGTGTTGAAGCCTTGTGGACTCTTTTTCAGGCAGTACCTATGGCTGCATGAAAGCTCCTGTCAGGGTTTGATGTTCTGCAGGAAGAATGAAGCAGCCAGCATAACAGGGCTAAACCATTTATTGGGTAGTCAGAACATGGAGAACAGTGGTGCAGCACCGCTCTTTATATACACTGAGAAATGGATACATTTGGGCGGGAAGAGGCAGGAAGAAAAGGGGTAACTTGGAGGTTATCGGACTGGAGTGAAAACTGTACAAACTACTTAGTTTAGGCGGGAACGCAGTCCCGCACTATTTACAGACTAAGAAGAAGGAGACAAAATGGCAGATCGTAATGATCCTAATACTGTAGTTCATAAACTTTACAGCATAATTGTATTCAAACACAACACAGGGCAAGGGAACAAGAAATATCCAAGCCATTTCATAATCAGAAAGTTATATTTTAATGTCTTTACTAGAGGGCAAGAGGCTTAATGTAAAGCAACACAAATGAGATAACAGAATTGTTCTTTGAAGCATCTGCTTCAAATGCAAATAAGAAATATGCAGAAGAAAAATAACTCTCATATTTCTCAGATCTAAGATCTGCGCACTTCCTTCAAGGAGACTTCTCTCTCTGTGTGTGTGTGTGTGTGTGTGTGTGTGTGTGTGTGTGTGTGTGTGTGTGTGTGTGTGTGTGTGTGTGTGTGTGTGTGTACACACACACACACGTGGTGTCTGTCCTTCTGCAAAAGGCAAAGTGGTACTCTTGGGAGTCACCCATCTGCTCAGAAAGGAGGAGACTCACAAACACACTCACAAGGAGTGCTCTTTGCTTCTCACAGTTTACCCCTCTATGGGACTGACATACAAAATAGGGTTGTTCCAAAGAAACCATTGGGATTGTATTTTCAAGACAAACATAAGGCTGAATTGGACATGAGTTAAATGCATGTGACATGCATACTTTTAAAAATGCAAAGCAGATTTCACTTGGGAGGAGGTGTGGATCT
Organism: Bradypodion pumilum; assembly: GCA_035047305.1. Classification (NCBI taxonomy): domain Eukaryota; kingdom Metazoa; phylum Chordata; class Lepidosauria; order Squamata; family Chamaeleonidae; genus Bradypodion; species Bradypodion pumilum. The sequence continues at coordinate 291,950,457 of JAWDJD010000004.1, read as the reverse complement.
CAAGAAGCATGAAGGAGAAATTTAACACTTTCCTTCTGTGAGGAAAATCCCTTCTCAAAAGGTATGAGAAAGCTATGGTATGTTTAATTTTATATATCATATCCATTTTAGATTGGATCACAACTTGCCCCATTGATAGCCATGAGCAACTAGGTATGGGCAAATTAGTCAGTTTTACTTTCTCATAATAAATCTATGAATTTGAACGAAATGATATTGCCTTAAATCTGAGCAAGGAAGGAGAGGGAAGGAAACAATGCCCACAACATTTAAGGTGGGAGGAAGCCAAATGAGAAAACATTACAAATTGCTCAAAACTACTGGGCACAATGGAAAAATGTTTATTTTTGGACTTCAGTTCCCAGAATATCACAGGGTATGTCTTGACTGTCTAAAAATCAGGATCTAAAACAGAGTTTTGTGAAATCAATCTAAGGTCACATGGTCTTTGAGTCGGAATGCACATACATTGTTAAATCTAGTGGACTGTGGTGGGTTTCCCCACCCTATGAGTAAATACAAGGGACTACACTGGCTTATCAAACCCATTGCATTTTAAACCAAATTAGCACTTCAGCACTTCATGGAGGATGATTTCTCCATTTCCAATTCCTGGTCAGCTGATGAAGTTTCTACTACTGTGTTCCTCTTCTTCTTCCCTTTTTCATTTCTTCCCCCCTGCCTGCTGCTACTGCTGATCCTGCAAAATGAAACCAGCATTCTATTTCAGCACTATGTCCATTCAAAGATGCATCTATTTTAAGAATCAAAATGGGGAGAGGTGGGAGAGTGGGAAAACAAATAAGTGCTACAGCAGGGGTGCCCAAACTATGGCCCAGGGGCTAGATCTGGCCCCTGACACCAATTCATCCAGCCTGTGAAGCCCTTGTTAGAATGAGGGATTCACGGGCCAGATGAATTGGTGTCAGGGTCTTTAGTGTTTGGGAATCAAGACAATGGAAACGGCTGTAGGCTAGCCTAGCACATCTTTATTGCATGGAGTACAGTACGAACATGTGGTAATGGCGGAAAAACAGCTCATTTTATGCGGTGGCTATACAATTGAATATGGCTCTTCGACAGGGCATTGGCTACTGTCCAAGTGACGTCATCCTTAGTCACACCTTTCTTGTCCAGGTGAGGTGAGCGCGGGAATCTTTCCCGCGCAGCTGAAGGCATTTGAGGAATGTGTACCATGTGAGCTGGGCGCTCGCTACTGCCCCCGGTGGCCACTAGCTCGCGTCCTCATACAGAAGGTTACAGTGTTACTATTAGAGATTGTTACATCCACTCATTCGTGTGGTTACAAATATATTCAATACACAACATCCCTCCCCCCTAAGGTGGGACAAAGTCCCTCAACCAAACTGGTTTTCCGCATGTGCGTTTTGGGCGTGCGGCCGTTATGCTTGACTCAGCTGTGCCCCCTCGTCTGTGTCCTCCTGGCTCTTGTCCTGCAATTGGAAAGGATGACTCGTTAGTGACTCGCTGCGGACTTGCACTTTGGTTTGGGTAGGAGAAGGGGGAGGATGGGTTTCTGATGCAGATGTGGGCAAACCGGGGGCATTATGGACTAAAGAAAAACCCCGCTCTTTGCTTGGACGGGTGGGGGAACATTCTGAAACCACCACCACCCCCGGTTTGTTAACTTAAAATCTAACTCAGGGGCAACAGGGGCAAACTCATTCCTCTCTTTGAAAGGGCTGGGGAAAACTGGTGTATCTAAAGGATACGGGTTTGAGCTTGTGCTTCCCCCCCTTGTTTGGAACTGTTGCCCTTCGTTTTCTCCCCCTTGGGATAAGCGGGAGGGGGAGGACCCTAACGTTGAGTTTTTCTGCTGGGAACCTCTGTCCGGCCCCCCAATCACTCGATGCCTTAGTTGGTCAGCGTGCCTTCTCCAGAGGAGACCCGTGTTGGTCTCGACACAGTATGACACTGGTCCCGTTTGATTAATGACTTTTTTTGTGGGGCTGTGCTCAATGTTTCTTCCCCTATCCTCCAACCTGGTTAACAATGAATGCAATTTCCTTTTCATGAGGAGTTCAGCGGGGGAGAATCCCGATGCCAATGGCGTCACCCGGTATGCCAACAAAAACTGGCAAAGCTGCTTGGTCCCATGCGCCGCAGCCCCTCTTTCATTGTGCGCACCAGGCGTTCCGCCTGGCCGTTAGTTGCAGGGTGAAAAGGGGCTGAGGTAATGTGCCGAATGGCGTTGGACTCCAAGAATGCCTGGAACTCGGCTGACGTGAAAGTACTCGCATTGTCACTCACAATGATGTCAGGTATCCCGAAGGTACTTATCAGCCTGCACAGTTGTTTTATAGTTGCAGCTGATGAGGTGCTGCGCATTGGAATCACTTCTAACCACTTGGAGTATGCATCCACTACCAGTAGGAAAAAGGAACCCCTGAATGGACCTGTGAAGTCTATGTGAAGACGGGACCACGGCCCCCTAGCTGTGTCCCATTCTCTGTGTGGAAGGCGGGACTCCTCAGGGCGAGAGCTCTGGCAACTTTCGCAGGTGTTCACCATGTGTTCAATGTCTGCATCTAGCTGTGGCCACCAAAAATAGCTTCGTGCCAGCGCCTTAGAGCGCACAATCCCTGGGTGGCTGACATGTAAAAGCTGTAGCACCCTTGCTCTTAATGATTCTGGGACCACCACCCTCTCCCCCCACAGGAGGCACCCCCTTTCTGTGGACAACTCAACCCTCTTCCTGAAAAACGCAGCAAACTCGTCTGCGGGGGGAGCCGTGGGCCACCCCTTCTGTACCCAGGATCTAACAAGGGCTAAAGTTTTATCCTGTGCCGTGGCTGCAGCGATTTCCACGGGAAGTATGGGGGTGCATCTAGAGCTTCTATGAGGAGGACTTGGCTGTCTTGCTCTATCTCACACTTTGGGTCTCCCAGCTGGGGAAGAGGAGACCTTGAGAGTGCGTCAGCGTGGCTTATGTCTTTCCCGGGGCGGTACTCTAATGAACCCTTGTATGCATTGAGGAAAATAGCCCACCGAAGCATCCTTGGGGAAAGGATCTGTGGAGTGGGCTTGTCTGAGGTGAAAATACCCAATAGTGGCTTGTGGTCAGTTACAATGGTGAATGGACGACCATACAAGAAATCGTGGAACTTCTTTGTGCCCGCCACAATAGCAAGGGCCTCCCTATCTGTTTGGGCGTAATTTCGTTCTGCCTTGGACAATGATCTTGAAAAGAAGGCAACTGGGGCTTCTCGCCCGCCCTCTAACACGTGGCAAAGGACTGCCCCCACCCCCACTGGTGAGGTGTCGCAGACCAAGACTACCAGCTTCTTTGGGTCGAAATGGGTTAGAATAGCCTCTGAGGAGCGGAGCTGCTTGAGTTCCCTGAAAGCCTGCTCCTGATTTTCCCCCCACTGCCAAACCGCATCCTTCTTCAGCAGCCTATGCAGGGGCTCTGCAATCAACGCTTTCCTGGGCAGGAAAGAATGGTAAAAATTCAGCAGCCCCAGGAAGGATTGTAGCTCCGGTTTCGCGGTGGGGCGAGGGGCGTTTTCGATGGCTGAGACTTTGGACTCAGCGGGTTTCACCCCCTCAGGGGTTATACGGAACCCCAGAAACTCAACTTCTCTTGCCAGAAACACACATTTGTCCCTCCGCAGCCTCAACCCCGCGGATTCGAAGACTGTAAGGACCTTATCTAGTCTCTGGGCCAGTTCTGTTTCGCTCCCCCCAGATATCAATATGTCGTCGAAGTATGGCAAAACACCCGGTAACTTCTTTAACAAACGTTCCACAAGGGACTGAAATATCCCCGGCGCCGAGTTCACCCCAAACTGTAGGCGCGTTACCTTGAATGCCCCCTTGTGAGTTACAATGGTTTGCGCAGCAGCTGTAGCTGGGGTTACTGATAGCTGCTGGTACGCCTGCGCCAGATCTAATTTGGCGAAAAACTTTCCCCCATGTAAAGTAGCTAGCAGATGGCTAACTACCGGCACCGGATAGGCATTAGGGCGGATTGCCTTGTTGATTGTACACTTGTAGTCAGCGCAAATCCGCACCTCCCCATTTGCTTTCAACGCTGTAACAATAGGAGTCTCCCACTCTGCAGAGTCCACAGGCACTAAAATCCCCTGACCCACCAGTTTGTCCAGTTCCGCCTCAATTTTGACCTTCAGGGCGAATGGAACCCGACGTGGCTTGAGTCTAATTGGGTGGACCTCCAGGTCTAAGTCGAAAGAAACTGGGGGCCCCTTGTACTTCCCGAGCCCCTTCTTGAATACCTCGGGGTGTGCGTTGCACACTGCCTGGATCTCATCCCCCCCGATGGCATGGACGCCTCCTATGAAAATGTCCAGGGGTTTGAACCATTATGTTCCCAGGAGGTTACACCCCCCCTCCCTTAGAACTACTAGAGGGAGTTTCCTCCTGAGTCCCTTATACTGTATTTCAAAATCCCCGACCCCCAACACTGGGATCCCATTTCCCTGCACGTCTCTTAAGTTCAACCTCATCTCTTTGAGTCTGGGTCACTCCTTGGGGAGAATGCGCAAAAACTCCTTATGGGAAATGAGGGAGTATATGGACCCCAAGTCTATTTCCATCTTAACGGGAACCCCTTGCAACAGTACCTCAACATAAAAACGTGGTTGCCCTAAAGGCACACTGTGGACGGCCAAGTCGTCTTCCGCATGTACTCTTCGGTACACGTGGGCCCCCTCTGGGTCGTCGCTGCCATCGTAGACTCTGCCGACGCCATCCCGTCTCCTCGCGGGGCACTTGCTATCGTCCCGCAGATGCTTGCAGACCCTGGTGATGTGGCCCTTCCATCCGCAGTTGTGGCACTCAGCCTTCCGGAATGGGCACTTGCTCCACTCGTGGGACGCTCCGCAGCCATCGCAGCGCCGGCCCCCTTTCCCTTTCTTCTCGCTCAGCCCCTTTCTGACTTTCCGGACTCCCTCATCTTCACTGGAGCCTGGGGTGGCGGAGGCCTCTGAGGATGTGGGCGAGTGCGGGGCAGGGGGCGCCCTCCAAGTCGCCTGGACTGCAGATGCAGCTGCCTCTACTTGTGGTGGCTTTGCTTTGAGAAGCTTGTACCCGGCCCTTGTGGACTCAGCAGCTAGGGCCTCTTGTAGTACCTCTTTGAAGGTGAGGTCGTGGCCTCAGGTCATGAACTTCCTTTGGGTTTCCCCATCTCGCATCCCGCTGAGCAGCCTATCCCTCAGGGCCATGTCTAGAATTTCCCGCCATTCGCATGGGGTTGCCACCAAACGGAGGGCTGCCACATACTCGGATACGGACTCACCCGGCTTTTGGTCCCTCCTCGCGAACGCAGCCCTGGCAGAGAAGAAGGATACCTTGGGCTTGAAGTGGTTTCTCAGGGTCGCCAGCAGTTCGGTTACAGAAACCTGTTCCACTTCTCATGGTGCCACCAGATCCATCAGCGCTTGCACTGTGTGGTAACCGAGCATCGTGATGAGAAGACCTCTCTTCTTTCCCGCGTCGGTGATGCCAGCAACCGCTACCATACTCTTGAAGTGCATCTCGAACCAGTCCCATCGCTCGGGCTGGGTCACGTCGAACACCGGTTGCTGTGAATGTGTCTTGTCCCCATGGGAATCCATTATCCCACCTTCGTCACCAATTTAGTGTTTGGGAATCAAGACAATGGAAATGGCTGTAGGCTAGCCTAGCACATCTTTATTGCATGGAGTACAGTATGAACATGTGGTAATGGCGGACATACAGCTCCTTTTATGTGGTGGCTATACAATTGAATATGGCTCTTCGACAGGGCATTGGCTACTGTCCAAGTGACGTCATCCTTAGTCACGCCTTTCTTGTCCAGGTGAGGTGAGCGCGGGAATCTTTCCCGCGCAGCTGAAGGCATTTGAGGAATGTGTACCATGTGAGCTGGGTGCTCGCTACTGCCCCCGGTGGCCACTAGCTCGCGTCCTCATACAGAAGGTTACAGTGTTACTATTAGAGATTGTTACATCCACTCATCCGTGTGGTTACAAATATATTCAATGCACAACAGGGTCTGGATCTGGCTCCCAGGCCATAATGACCAGCTCCCCGAAACATGTGACCGGCACACAGCCTGAAAAGTGTGGGCACCCCGTGCTACAGGAAGGCTCCTCAGAACAAATGGCTGGGATAGCCAGCAATTTAAGAGTAAACTGCTGAGAGGTAAATCCAAGCCACAGGTTCATTGAAAGGAAATTCTGGTATGGATTCACCTGTCTTGTTTCAGCCAGCAGCAGCAGGCAGGGGAGCAGAAAGGAAATATGAAAGAAGAGGAGTAGGGACTGGGTGAATTTTGTCAGATACAGAGATAGGATTGTAGCTGGGTCTGCAGGTGGAATTTCACTCATTCCAAACCAATTCAGAAAACACTGATTCAAGAATCGATGCAAACTAAACAGCCCCCTTTGGGTGACTTGTAAGTACACTCTTGTTGGCCAAAATACTGCATGCTTAGTTTAGCATTCTATAGTCATAGATCTTTAAATCAATTTCAAACCTGCCATATCTGATGCAAATGTAGGAGCTTTTGCAAATGTAGACAAAGCCCATACAGACTTCTCGGAATTCTGTATTTCTCCCCCAATCATTACATGCTCTGCAATACCCAGCTTCCTAAACAGTCTTGCAGGACTCAAAGTTAACCAGTTTTTCAAACATTAGTGGCCTAATAAAGGCATTTCTCATTTCTGTTTGAAAGGGCTGAAGAAATCTCAGCAGTTTCCTTTTAAACTATCCAATCAAATGTGCAGGAATGACCCACCCTGGACATTTAAAATGAGGTACCTCACTGCCCAGTTCATGAACCACTCATGTCCAAATACCATATTTTCTCAAGCACCATATTTTGTAATTTTAATGCCAAGGGTTTGGGTTAAGCATGGATCAGGTGAGATTGGCATACTCAGAAAGATGATGGAAAACTAGGGAGGATTGCCTGGGTCTGAACGTGTGACTGCCATACTGTTTATGCATTGACCCTGCCTGATTTGTTTTTTCTTCTGCCTGGGAAGAACCGCTGGAGATCATGCAAATGTGAGCCAGACTGGCACATGCCCTTCCAGCAGCAAATGTTCGAACCTTCTAGATTTCAGCATCTGTTTATTCTATCATAGTTACAGCTCAATTAATCCACTGCAATAAAGCTAACAAAAAGGTGGGGGGAGATGTTGTGTCTTTTCTACAAATTTCAAAATCAAGGGGCTGTACATCAGATTGGACATTGCAGAGATTGCTCTGCTGGGGTGAGGGTAGAGACAGATAATAAAATAAAGTCCCAAACATCATTGCTAGATATTAAAGCCAGCTCATGTGGTACATAGTGAAATTCCAAACTAGAGGCTGCAATTTCATAGAATAAGTTGAGATATAAGAAATGCAGACTTTGTTATTTATCCATCTGCATTGATGAAAAGTTGCTAGTCATTCAGCATTTTGCCTGTTTCCTTACATAGAAGCATGAAGTTTTGTGCTTGACTAGAAATAGGAGGATTCAAAAACATGGCAATTCTCATATAGGAAAAGTTGGAAAGAACAGCCAATTGAGGGCCAAACCAGACTGGCTAGATGAAGATGCAATCCTAGATGTGGTAGAGTGAATGCAGTCTTGTTGCTCTGGTTGTAGATGCTGATGTGAGTGGCTATTCAGGGTATCATCCATAGTCGAATAAAAAGAAGGGATGAAACATGTGGCTCTTGATCAGAATCTCATAAAAGATGGGTAATGCCTTTATTAGACCTCTAATGTCTGAAGAACTGGTTAACTTTGAGTCCTGCAAGACTGTTTAGGAGGCTGGGCATTCCAGAACATGTAATGATTGGGGGAGAAATACAGAAGTCCCAGAATCATCATGGTCAAATAATAAGGGCAGACTCTTGTAGTTTAAAGTTATGAGTGATGCCTGCCTTCTCCTGTATCCATGAAAGTATGACAAATGGTTTGTTACTCAAGAACTTTATTACAACTTCCACAACCCAATAAATCCAGAACCATCAATGTCAATACACAATTTCTTGCCAACTCAGTTCAGTCTCCACTTACAGCACTGTAAGTGCACATAAAGTCAATTCCACTTGTTGTTAGAAGATGGTGATGTTGGTTTTGTACCTAGTACACCTCTCCATGAAGCTGGATGTCTTGGCCTTTTGAAGGTTCCTTCAGTCCAATTGTACCTCCAGAATGTCCTGTCAATGATACTCCCACCAGTAGGGTAGTTTCTCCACTTTCTTTTCCAGATCTGGCCACTTAGCTTCTGCCAAGGAGACCCTCAACTTCACCAATTTTCTTTCCCAGGAGTCTTCTTTGAAGATACATGTTCATCCAGCAGGAAGGGGGGGGGATCCTCAGCAGATTCATCTGAGGCACCTTCATTGACTGTGCCTAGAGGTTCTCCAGCCACCCAAGGCTTCTCTCATTCTCCCTAATCTTTTATTTCCCATTCAGCTTCTACTCTCGCATCTTTTACTTCTTCCTTTTTATCTCCTCCTTCCTCCTCTGAATCCTCTGGAGTAGGGTTCTGAACCTTTTTTAGCTGTGGGTCAGACCATGCCCCCTCAGCTGAGCAGGCTGGATTGGTGGTTCCCCCCACTATAAACGCTGCTGTAAAACGTGTCCACGGCTGTCATAATGGTGTTTATGATAGCCGCGGACTAATTTATGGCTGTAGTAAACATTTTTACATGGCCATGGACTTATTTATGGCAGCAGCATTGGAGGAGGCTGGAGCAAGGCCAGATTATTTGGCGCTGTGGACTGGATCCGGCCCGTGGGTCATAGGTTGAGAACCCCTGCTCTGGAGACTCCTCTGGGGTTCTCAAAGCTCCTTTTCATTTGAGGAAGGCTGTTCCTCCCACATCTAGGCTCCCTGCTCTCCTGGTGAACTGGTAGTTGAGAAGTCTGAGCCTGTGTCTTTAAGGGGTGATGGTCCATTGAACGCTTGGGGGTCCCTCCTGGCAAAAGAGCTCTTGATGCCTAGAGGACAGACAGGAATATGTGAAGGTAGCCATGTTTTCAAGTTGCCTAATCCCAAGATCTGCAAAATATTCACAGAACAGTTATTGAAAAGTATTTGGAACCAGTACAATTGAAGTAACACTCATGTAATGAGATAGAAACTGAAGGACAATGATATATACAAGTAGGATCTTGGGAAAGAGTGATGATTAATCAGCAGCAGCAAAGAGCTAAACTTGTCAAGCATGACTGGAAACTTAACGAAAGGTCCAAGAGGAATATAGTCCATTTATAGGTATCCTTCCCTGCCAGTAAAACTCTGGAAAGGGGCAACACTTGTAAACAGATCATTGGCCAGAACAACTGAGTTAGCCTGATCAATAGCAACTGTACATTCAGCAAAGAGCTCTTAATGGCTCTTAATTTCCATTAGGCTGTGTTGGAAAGAATTAACAGGGTGGGAGAAGGGACTCCACCACACTTTAGACATTTATAGTAGCAACTGGGTACTTCAGCAGCTTTCAGGGAACACAGACATTAGTTGTCACGCCAAGGTGCTCTGGGACAACAGCCATTATGGAGACGGGAAACTATGGCATCATTATGATCCAGGAAATGCTCTGAGGATTCCCCTGGGATGTAGTCTCCACCATGCTTTATGCATATTTTAGCAGGAATTTTAGTAGGTAGATCATTGTATGAGGTACCACTGTATTTTAATTATTGAAACTCACTAGCAGCTGCTGCGTTTTCCACCCCAACTTATACTTGGGCCAATCTATTTTCCTAGTTTTAGAGGTCCAAATAAGGTACCTTGACTTATATTCAGGACAACCTATAGTCGAGTATATATGGTAAACATCCTGGCACCAATTTCCACAGGAGACCAGGACTCATTGGTTCAATACAAAAGTGTTTGTGTGTGGATTATGTTTGTACAAGATCAGTGTGCAACAAAAAGCCAGGAGTGAAGTGCAGGGATGGTAGGTGAGCATGAGTGCACACTCTCAGGTCCATCATGCCATTTGAAGGAAGTTTATAAAGGCTGTGCACCTTTAAATGAGTGCAATGCAGGGATAAATTTACTCCAAACTCACTGCTAACTTTTTTAAATAATGCTGCTACAGTAGAGCAAATATTTTGAGATTTATTATTAAATTACACTTATGGGACATATTGAGCCTGCACAGTTTTAAAATTAAAGACAAATGCAACCTCTTTGACTTGAGGGGGATGCAAGCTACTTAAATGTGCAGCATATATAAAATGCATAGACAAGTGTAACTACAGTATTTCACACCACGTTATCTATGTACTTTCTCAACTTTAATAAATTTATAAATATAATGCAGCATAATCCATCCATAACACAGCAACATTTATTTGTTTACCTTAAAACTGTTTTTAAAGAAAAGAATGAGCACCCATGGGGGTGGACTTTGCATGTGTATAAAAATATGATAGGGTGAAGTTGATGGTGAGAATGCATACTTCATTTCATTTTGAAAAATTGCCGTCTATGGAATTGCTGGGCTGGGACAGACTTGAATGTCTTTCTGTGTAGCTGCTCTTAAAGCTACCTGTACTGAGGTTCATTAGTAGAGTCTGCTCTGGTCCTCTGATATTTTCATTCTTGATGGGCTTCCTGTATAAGGCACTTGAAAAATACTGTATCCGGAAATTAAATCCTGTCTGGTAATTGGGCTATGCCCTGCCCTGCATTCAAAAGAATGAATGGACAGATTGAGATGACATAGGAATTATGATGATCCCAGCTTGATTGAAATAGCTATGGCTTCCCATGCTTATTTAATATTTATTAGCTCTGTATTAAATTGTAAGCCATGATTTTAAACTGTGGACAGCCTTGAATGCACTTGACAGAAATGGAGTGTATGACTGTCATAAATAAATAATAAATTAATACACCCCAGATTGTTTTATTATCTGAATCTATAAACAGCGGAAGAAGATGCTCAGACTACATTCTGTTGTCAGTGGAGATAATGAAGAATAAAGAAGGATTCTAGAAAGATACGTGCTTTTGGAAAATATGGATATGACAAGTACATGTAAAGTTTCTAATTCTCAGCCATTTCCCCAAGACTTTGCCATCCCAAAACTTTAATTTTCCCTACACTAGTGGCTAAGACACTAGTGGCTAAGACACTGACTGGGAGGCAGAAGGCCAGCAGTTCGATTCCCAAGTACTGCAGGACGGAATGAGCTCCCGTCTTTGTCCCAGCTCCTGCCAACCTAGTAGTTCGAAAGCAAGAAATTGCAAGTAGATAAATAGGGACCACTTCAGTGGGAAGGAAACAGCATTTTGTGCGCTCCGCTGTCTAGTCATGCCTGCCACATGACCATGGAAACGTCTGCAGAAGCAGACAACGCTGGCTCTTCGGCTTTGAAACAGAGATGAGCACTGAACCCTAGAGTCGGATATGACTGGCTTTCGAGCAAGGGAAACCTTTACCTTTACTAGTCAGATTTCCCCATTTGTATCCATTTTTCTGCACAACTAACTACCAAATTCTACATAGCTTAAGGCCTGTTCCACTGACTCCTGTTCAAGAAATGGGCCATTCTAAATAGGAATGGCAGCAACCCTGCATGAGCTCGTGTTTCTTTTACCTTCTTCAGAGAAATCCTGCTTGGGAAAACTGCAGCTCTATGCATGAAAGGCAACAATTCATTGTAAACTGGCATTTTTCCCCCAGGATTTTTTTTAACCTCAAAACCTTTGAAAAAATCCACGAGATTTTTCATGAGATTTTTCAAGGAGGAAAAAAGAAACCTCTGTCAAGAAATTTCATTGGTTTCTCACCTGAGAACAAGAGACTCCAAAAATTACATCCCAACCAGTAACTGAAGACCCTGGGCAGACGTGCTATTGTACTTTAAACTCGATGGAACATTACAAATATTTTATTTATTTATTTATTTTATTTGGATTTATATCCTGCCCTCTTGCCCTAGGGCAACTCAAAATGTGTAAATAAGTGGAAAATATGCATAAACATATTTGTACTGACATCACAATCCACACCGAAAAGCATTATTTTAAGGGAAACTGATTGGAAAAATATGTTTTTGGGGAGAAATATGTGAACATTATATGACATAGGTGAAATGTATACCAAAAATACAGTTTTTCAAAATCAGAAATAGATGTAGAAATTGACGGAATAAATTTATGAGGTGCTGTACCTCTCTTGTCTGATGTGGAAGGGAACGCGCTCCAACACAATCAAGGCATGCGATTCTGGCACCCTCTCTCTCCTGAAGACTTTTCTGGTGACCTCTTCCTTTGTGCTATCATTAAGACTGGTACCAAGATTCCTCAGGTTTTATAGGAAGGGATATATGAAGGTTAAGAAATAATGTCTTTATCCATATAATATAGGACTGCAAACACAGCCGCTGACATGACACACTAAGTGCAAAGGGCTTTTATCACTCTGCCAGACAGTTAGCTAGAAGATGCAGATTTCCTAGCTAAACAAGCACATACATATCACTTCAGCAAACAAACATCACTCATATACAAATAGTCAAGCACAAGCATAATTCTTCTGTCAACTTGATCTCACAGCATTACCATATGAATGGCAAGTCTCAGATGCATTACAGGAGATAGGCGCAAAGTAAATTAGGTTTATAATATGGAGTACAATGAAATATGAAGGCAGGATTACTATCAGTAATGATAACTACTAGAACAGAGTTTACTCTATCACATATGTACACACGCTGCTATCATCACCATACAGGAGATCAGCTCAACAACAGCTTTCTGAGAAAACTGTCCCATATTGCTTTGGGAATTGTTCCAAAAGTTAACACAATCTCTCCCCATGGATTTTAAATTTACCAACATCTACTTACTTATGACCTCCATAATCTTAATTAGAAATGACATTACAGCTCCACCATTGAACAGATGCTAGGACCCAATTTCAAAGCAATTTTTGCTTGCATGTCTCCAAATAATATCAGGAATTAACATTTTCAGTTTTATGTGGGGAAGCAAGATAGAATAACACCAAGAAAGGCTGCTTTCAAATTTGTCCTTTTGTCTATTGTTTAAGTGTATAGTTGTGCACTAGTGCTGCTTGAATCTATTAAAAGCCATGGTATTGTTGTTCTAGATGTCAAGAGATTAGGTCTTATCTCTGTTAGAAATGCTTACCTTTTATAATGAAATCAAATAGCTGCTGTCATTATCATCATAATCACAATCATGATGAAATTTAGCTTTTTCATATTATCAGTACCATTACACAAAATCCAGAAGAAATTTCCCTGTCCATCCACTTCCTGACTCATGTTCAACCCTACACTTATAGTTTATGATCCTGATGGCTATAGATTCTTTCTAGGACCAAAGGAAACATGCTTTTGAATCTCAGTTGCTAGGAATAAACAGCAGGGAAGGGTTTGCCTGAGGCATTTGATAAGCCACAATGGGAAACAGATAGACCTTAGGTCTGAACCAGCAAGGGCTTTTATTTTGTCCTTATGTCTTGAATTCCAACACAGTCATGTTTAGAGCAGTTAAACCTTTTGAAAGTAAGTTAAGTATCACATCCAGTGATACTTGGATGTGACTAACAGTAAGTCTAATGATTCCAAAGAGTCTGCTCTTAGTCTGAATCCACTACTAGGTTGCCATGCTCTCCAATAGATTAAGAATGGGGCATTGCTGACAATTGCTTTGACAATATCCATTCAAGAGCTAGATAGATTTTCTTCTGCTTCTTCTGCTAATCAAGTTCCTTCAAATGGAGAATGGCTTTCACTCACTTAGCACTGCTGTGAATTTTTTTTATGCCTTCAAATTATCCTTTCTTTTTGGGGGGTAGGAATCCTGCTGTATAAGTTATAGGACTTTGCTTTTATGTTGAGAGTTCTGTGTGGGAAATGAACAGCAATGGAAATAAGTATAGGAAGAAGGTTAAGTCATAAAATATCTCTTCACCCACAGGGAGGTTCACAAGTGCAGTCCTTTTTACCCAATTATCATGCATAGGCAAAATGAAAAACCAACTTTAAGACTCTCTTTTGGTATTTGTGCTGGTTTGTATAAAATGAATGGACTTTAGGTTGTGAAGATTTTGTTTCCTGCCTGTGCAAGCGGAACAAACCATTGGTCATTTACTAAAGGGAGTTGCCTGCACTTTTTTAAAGTAATGATTCAGCGAACAAAATCATCCTGAACTGCATGACAATTTAAAAACATCAAAAGCATGACATACCGTAGCTAGAGAAAACAATAATATAAACCCAAGTAACTAAAAATAGAACAATTCTAAGCTGGGAGGTGGAAGGTCAGCAGTTCGAGACTTGGAATAAGTTCCCATCTCTGTGCCAGCTCCTGCCAACCTAGCAGCTTGAAAGCAAGAAATTGCAAGTAGATAAATAGATACCACTTCGGTGGGAAGGTAAGCAGTGTTCCGTGCACTTTGGTGTCTGACTCTAGGCATGCCTGTCATATGTCCATGGAAACCTCTGCAAATGCAGACAACACTGGCTCTTTGGTTATAAACAGAGATGAGCATTGAACTCTAGAGTTGGATACAACTGGCTTTTGAGCAAGGGTGACCTTTACATTTACCTTTACATTTACCTTTACTAAGATTTTGATGATGGCAATGCTGGTGACGATTAAAAATAAACACATCTGAAACTTGTCTAGGATTTAACTTTGTTGTTGTTGTTGTTGTTGTTGTTGTTGTTGTTGTAAGCTGCAAGTATTCACCATTTAGTTCTTGGTAGCCAAAGTTAATATTTTAGAAGTCTGTTCTTTGGACACATGTTACGTTAGTTTGATTTCCATGGGATACATTTATATTATTCACTGCCTTCAGCTATAAAATGGATTAAGTTAGAAATATTAAAATATAATATTAGAAGGTAGGTCTGAATAGTCAGAGGTATTGGACATGATTGCTGAACAACTCTCTGGCTTTTTCAACTGGGCTAATGAAAGCAAATAATCGCAAGAAGTCTTGAATCAATTTAAACTGATATCAATTTAAAGAAAATAAATCAGGAAGAGGAAGAGGAGGTAACAAGAGGAGCAGCAGCAGCAGCAACAACAACAACAACAACTTCTAAATGATGATAATTATCTCACATGATACAGTGTGGTTAGTTGTAGAGTTTGGAGAAGAATGGATAAACTATATTTAGGTATAAAGTTAACTATAGGTTATTTTAAATGGCTATTCCTACTAATAAATTTATTTCCTATTTTCAAATTTTAATAAAGTTTGATTTTGGTTTTCAGTATACTTCCACAAACAGATGTTTTCCTTTTGTGGAGACATTTCCTTTTCCTTGTTGTTCTTTCTCTTTCTCTCAGAAGGTAAGACTGATATGATACCTGTTTCATTAATGTCAGTTGGTTTTTCATTAGCCAAGGAAAATGAGCCTCTGCAGCATTCAATGCAACAGCCCAATAAAGATACATGACTGCCACTTTACTCTACAGGAGCAGATGGGTCATAATAGTATGTCTGATACCAATACATTTGTAGAGTCATTTTTTCTTATCAGCTAGTTAATGAAATGAATTTCTATCATAGCATCTTTAAAATGTAATACACTCACAACTGTCTTCAAAGACCTATTTTGAACTAAATACGTTATATATCAAAATACTCATTAAAATTTGGTGCAGGCCTACAGGAAGAGATAGATTAAATCACTGAGGCATCTGGGTCTCTTATTCCTCTAGTGTGACCTCATTATATTGTAATTCGTTATTGCAGAAATTTAATTTTTGAATGCCATGGCATTATAGCGCGATTTTCACTGTCCTGGGATTTTTATTCTACTAGCTGTAAACTTTTTGATCACTATGTACAAAAGACCTGATGGTTTAGAGATTTCATGTGAACTTTAAATGAGCAAGTATTTTAAGCTAAAACTATGTCATGTATCAATCACAATCAGATAAATATCTCAGTCTACTTCATATCTAAGACACTGTTGGAAATTGGATAGCCATGACAGAGATGAGTTTTATTAAGACACAAACATGCCAAATTGTTGGTCATCAAATCTGTGGAAAGAACAGATGGCACTGAGAAGCATTACTCAGATAGTAATCTTCAGACAATCAGGCTCACGTTTCTCAAGCTAAAAAAGCAATGGGCAGCTCCGGTCTTCCTGATGTTTTAAGACTCTCATAATCCATCACCAGTAGTTTTGTGGACTTCAGATGAAGGGAGTTATCTGTCTAAAATATGAGTTCCCAACCTTTTTACACTGCGGGCCCGATGACACCCTCCAGACAGCTGAGCAGACCGGACCATGCACCCCAGAAGCGGACACGGGAGCATTTACAGCTGTTGTAAATGCGGCCTCTTCAGCTTTTACAACAGTCATGGGTGCATTTACACATGCACAGGTGTGTTTTATGGCTGACAAACACATCCACTTCCACTTCCAGGTGCAGCAGAGGCAGCATGGGCCACATGAAATGGTGGTGTGAAATGGTTACCACAGGGCCACAGTTCCCCATCCCAAGCTAAAATAAGCTTACACTCTCTGGATGGATGTGCCTGAATCTGAGAGCAGCCTTCACCAACCTAATAGTCTCTCTGGAGATTTTGGACTATAAATTCCAACATCCCTGATTGTTGGATTCAGCTAATGGGAATGGTAGGACGACAAATCTAAATGGAGCATGGGTAGGGAAGGTTGTTCTGGATCTTTGGCACATAAAGAACTGCCGTACACCACATCAGACTATTTGTTCATAATAGCCCTGAACTGTTCACTACTCTCTGTGATTTCAGAAAAGTCAACATAGGAAGCTTTCTGTAGGTGGAGTTAGGGCACATCCCTAGACCTTGAGCCTTTAACTCTGTGTGTGTGTGTGTGTGTGTGTGTGTGTGTGTGTGTGTGTGTGTGTGTGTGTGTGTGTGTGTGTGTGCGTGTGTGTGCGTGCGTGCACGTGTGCATGCGTGCACGCGTGCGTGCGTGCATGCATGCGTGTATGTAACATGAATTGTATCGTGCATGTATGTATCTACGTTAAGGTATTTGTAAATATACTACAAATTATAAATATATGACATTTGTCAGCTGCAACTCGTATCTGAGAATGCATCCCATCCCCCCCCCCCCCCAAAACAGGAAAAATGCCATTGGCGTGAATTTGTTTAAGGTGGATCCCAGCTTGCCATGAAGTGATCCATCGTTATGTATGTTAACTGTGTTGTCTGACAGGAACAGAATGTATCTTTTCTCATGCATCTATTCTTATGCAAATAAGTGGATCGAAAAATGTGCACACTCTGTTAGCCAATGGACTTGTTGTATTATTGTTACTGTTACTGTTTATAGTGTATATAAGTCCAAGTTTTTCCCCATCCAAACTGTGTTCAAACCCCACTAATAAAGAGCTGAATTTCACTACTTCATTCATCTGCTTCTTCATTCCTTGAACACTAAACGCACTAGTCCCACCGGGACTGCAATGGACTGCCGCAACCTTGAGGATATTATCAAAGTGCACCTTCACAGCCAGTCCACTGGCATGGCTGCTTCTGCCTCCATGGCCATTGGGAAACAGAGTTACTCCTCCACTCATTACATTAAATATATTATAAATAAATAAAGTACAGATATTTATATTTATTCTGGGTGGATAGCTCAGTGAGTTAGATGGCTGTGGAGCCAGAGGTTAGGAGCCAGCCTGTGTAACCTTGAGCAAACTACACTGTTTCACGGCACCCCAGTAAGAAGGGAGTAGCAGCCCAATTTTGAATATTCTATGCCTAGAAATCTAGAAAAAGATCATCATAAATCTAAATCAACTTGATGACACATTGTCGTCATTGACGTTGGTGGTGGCAACTATGTCAAAACAGGTTAGCATCCCAAGGTAAAGGTCACTCTTGCTTGAAAGCCAGTCATAGCCGACTCTAGGGTTCAGTGCTCATCTCTGTTCATAGCCAAAGCGCCAGTACTGTCTGTGTTTGCAGATGTTTCCATGTACATGTGGCAGGCTGTTTACCTTCCCACCAAGGTGGTACCTATTTATTTACTTGCAATTTCTTGCTTTTGAACTGCTAGGTTGGCAGGAGCTGGGGCAGAGACTCGCGGGACTCCCAAATTGCCACCGGCAACCATCCTCAGCACAGTGTCCATCATGCAGTGCTTGGGTATCAAACTCCAACCTTCCAGTCTTCAAGTTCAGAACCATAAATAGTCATGTGTAATTGGCTCAAAAATATATACATGCAACACATTTGTTTTGGCCAATAAAATGTTGTTTGAAAATTTAAATAAATATTTCTGAGTCATATTTTGGGCAGAAGACACCCAAAGCAGTTTAGCACTTTAAAATAATTTGGAAACTTAAAGCACATAGGACAATTCATCAAAGTAACAAGCAGTCTTTAATGCTCAAAAGTGAACTGAATATATTCAAAACCACATTCATCCATTTAAAATGAAATAATTGATTTTGCCACTCAAATGTTTTCTGAACGTCTTAGCTGTTTATGGTTATTATTTATTCTAACTGTTAGTCATTCTAACATAAGAGTTTCCAGAGACTACAGAAAGCTGTATGATACAGCAATAGAAGCAAAATTCTGACTTAGTCAATACTTTTACTGTATTACTAAAAGGGCAGTTTCCAAAGAGGAAACCAGGTTAGTTCACTGCAGCAAAAAAAAAACAGAATTGTCACATCTTAAAGACTAAGGCATTTTATTAATGAATAAAGTAAGACTTTCATTAGTTAAATTTGAAGGTGCCACTAGGTTGTTTGTTTGTTTTTTGTTTGGAAGAGCCCACTTTAGATGCTGAAGCTCTACCATTACTAAGGTACCAGCTAGGGACAAGTTTTTACTGCTTGGAAGAAGTTTCATAATACTATCAAATAAAAATGTTCTGAAGATTCTAGATTTCAGCAACACAACTGAATTTAGAATCCAGATGTTCAAAAATGAACCCTGAAATGATTTTATTGAAATACATTACTTTCTTTTAAATGATACGACCAAAAGAGAATACAGTAATACCCCATACAAAGTCTGCTTCGTACAACATCGAATTCATACAACATCGCCTAATTCCTTGAAAAAGATTGCCTCATACAAAGTCTTTGTATGAGGCATTGGGGTTTTTCCCAGGTTGCATTGTGCCTGGGCAGTATAAAAGGCAGAACACATGCGTGCATTGCTTTTGTGGGTTTTGCATGAGGCGAAGAGTGTTTAGGAGTGGTTTTGAGTGTGATTTTGGATTTTTTGAATTTCTTCATCAGAATTTTTGGAAGCATTCCTGGGATTTTTGCAGCATTATTCAAGTTCTTGGACCATTCTTTGGCACATTAGAAAGGTAGGTAAATGAGGTTTTCTGTTTCCGATTGGCTTGGGGTGGGGAAGTGGATGGGGGAGGGCATTTTTTTGGTGGGGTGGGCAATTGTTTGGTGTTTGCTGCTGTGGTTTTTAAAAACAGATTGCATGTTCCATAATTTTTCCTATGTTGGTCTTGGGGGGGCACTGTTTGGTGGGGTTGGCAATTGTTCGGTGTTTGCTGCTGTTTGGATGATTAACACTGTGCTGCATGATGGGACATGTTTTTAAACCTGCACTTCATAAAGTTTTCAAAGGTTAAAAACTTGTTGTATGGTTTGTCCCCCAAAGTCAGGATTGTTTGACATGTTTTTGTAATGTATGTAGCCTTTAGATAATGATTTCTTAAAGTTCTGTCAGCCAGGATGTTGATGTAGTTGGAGAGAAGGGCTTGGATTTTGGAGATAAAGTTATTTGGTAATCACAAACCAGTCATTTTCTCACAGACTGATGTCAGCCATGGATGATTAAGTGGGACTGAGGAGGCTATCTTGAGTCCATTGGAAAGAAAATGTGGTTATAATGTGTTAATGATCATGGTGATAACATGTTGTAGATTTGAGAGTATGCCACACAATTTATGTACTGAATTAGAAATTTAGTGTATAAAATTCATCTATAAAATATTTCCTTAATAGTCACCAGTTTAAAGCAGATACAAGACCAAGAATCTGCACATCACATCCAGCATTTACAAAGCTATTGTTTTAAGATGAGAATATCAACATTTGCAGCTTTATGTTTCAACTGACCCTCCTTTCTTTAGTTTACAGAATAATATATTGATTCATCATGTAATATCAGAGGTGTATTCTAAGGCGCCAGTGGTGTCCCATCTTAATTAAGCCTCAAATAACAGAAACTCATTGGTGTTCTGTCTGGGCCAAAATCATCAATTTTCTTCCCCTAATTTAGGGCATACTGAACAGTCCTCATGTAAATTATTAGTCTCTTACAATTAAAATCTGGGCCTGGTACAGAAAATGAACATACATTTCTAAACTTGGCAGATTATTGACCTTTGGGCAAGCTTGAGGTCAACTTGTGTGATGTTATAATACACACAGAGAGGTTTTCAAAGTGAAACATCTCCCCTTCTAAAGGTGGGAAGATAAAGTGTATAAATTTTGGAGAAGTGGAGGTTAGTATATACATCAATATACACTAATGCAAAGGAAGACCCATTCTCAACAATTGACATCTCCAATTACAACAATGTGTAAGTGGTCTTTTTTAATTCTCTAACCTATTTGGATAAGGGGCTGCAGTGGCTTAGTGGTTAAAATGCTGAGCATGACAACAGAAGGTCAGCAGGTCAGCAGTTCGAAACCCAAATGCTGCACAATGGAGTGAGCTCCCATTGTCTGTCCCAGCTCCTGCCAATTTAGCAGTTTGAGAGCAATAAATTTTAAGTAGATAAATAGGTGCTGTTTTGGTGTGAAAGGTAACAGCGTTCCATGCACTATGGCATCTAGTCATGCCTGTCACATGACCATGGAAACATCTGCAGATGCAGACGTCACTGCCTCTTTGGCTATAAACAGAGATGAGCACTGCCCACTTGAGTCGGATACAGCTGGCTTTTAAAGGAAAGGATCATGAATACATCCAATTCTTAACTGAATTTCAAATAACATAATTATGTTTCTGAATACATATTCTAAAAAATTACATGGTACTTTGTTTAGGACTTCTGTTGTGTTCTGTAAAGCTGTGCCTTTAACAATGTACCCTTGCCATGTGTTATCAATGTAACCTTTCTGTGTGCAACATTATAACCATCACCTGTATCAATGTAAACCTAATAAGGGGACGCGAGCTAGTGACCACCAGAGGGCAGTAGCGAGCGTCCAGCTCTCATGGATCATATTCACCTGGTTCAGCTGCGCGGGAAGATTCCCCGCCACCTCTTCACCTGGTCAAGAAGGGCGTGACCTCCTACGACGTCACGCAGGCAGCAACCAATAGTCTGTCGACGAGCCACATTCAAATGTATAGCCAGCTGTATATATTGAGCTACTCATCCGCCATTACCACATGTTCCTCCGGATCATCATGCAATAAACCTGTGTTAAGCCAACCCTTCGGCTGTTTCATTGTCTTTGGTCCCTTACACTAAAACTTCCCACCTTTATTCTTTAATGCCTAAATTAGAAATAGCTCAATATGTCGTCGTCGTCATCCCACCCTCTCTTTTTTAATGGATATTTTCTTCCCCTCCAAATTAAAGCTTTCCTTCAAAGTGCTTCTCTTCAGTGGATGTACTGAAAAGTTTGCAAGTTGTAGGGCCATGGTACAATAGCATCTCCTTTGTCCCATTGTTGCAGCTCTTTTCATTTCTCCTTGGCTAGTCCAGACAGCTGCAAGCCAGGCAGCAGTCTGCTATGATTCCTCCTCCCTTTTCCCCTCCGCCATTTGGTGCCCTTCAGGCTTTCTTCACCATTGTGGTGCATTAATGAAGTAGAGCTGCCTTGTCAGACTTCATCAGCAGCCCCGTGAAGGAAGAATGAAATCACTTCTATTGACCCACTGGCATATTTATAGACTCTCGCTTTTTGCTGAGCATGGTAGTTATCACCTTGCCATCCACATGTTGTGTTTATTCAGCAGCAAAGCTAAATCACATCTGTGCACGAGTGGGACATTAATCAGGAAACGTAAGGCACTCATAAAGGCAGCTAAACCTGCCTATTTACCAGAGCTGTGAGAGTTTGCACATTCTGCTCAGCACATGAATTCCCTTTCCTTTCCCCCTAATAATTAATACAGTTAGCGTGTTTCACCATTTCCCCCTTAGCCAATTTCCAGCTCTTTTGCGCTGGCTCGGTTTGCCAACTGTATTCTCAGCAGAATGTTGAACACAGTAATCTCCATCTGCATGAAGGACTCCCGTTTCTGACAGAAAAGCCTTTTTAAGAGCATCAGCTTGGCAACCGTGCATCCGTTGCAGCAGAAGGCAGAAGAAATGTGGAACGTGTTCAGTAGTGAAACAAAACAAAAGAACACCAAAATGCAAGGGGAAAGAAAGGAGAATAATGTGAAGCCTTAAATGGCTTGGGGCTCTGATAGTGAAAGGAGTGCTTTTCCTCTGTGTATTTACTCAAGTGTCAGGAACCAGTGGACAAGGGTAAGCAAGACCTCAAAAGAAGGAGGAATTACAAAATCCTGCTGACCACAGACTCTCAGAAATTTCCAAAAGAACGTGACTTTGTGTCTGAGCCCAAGCAGAGAGATGGGCGGCTGGGGCCCACCTCACAGTCTGTAAGAATATTGCAATTGCAAAATAAAAGGCCAAACCTAGCTAGAGGCTCCAGGGCAGAGTGCTCAGCTGTAGGGAAAAAATACCTCCAAGGAGAAGAGGCCTCCTCAAGAGTAAGGGCTCTTCTTGAGGGAAAGCTCTTCATTCCAGGGAGACCTTCTTCTTCTTCTTTGCTTACTCTTTTACTCCATTGGGTGTCAAGGGAGATGCAAAGGTCTTGTTCTGACACTTCTAGCAGCCTCCACTGGTGTTATTTGGTGACCCAAAGGAAGGTGGAGAGATAACATCAAAGAAATATTACAAGAACACCAGGCAGACAACAGGCCAAATCTTGTGGTTCAGTTTCTTCCCTAGTTGGCCAGGTATATGTAGCTGAATTCTATGTGGAGCTCAACTGTATAAACCTTAGAATGGAACTGGTATTTTTTTGGAGATGTCCCAAAATACATTCTTACTTCAGGCCTTTTGCTTATAATTTCTTGCTGTTTATGACATTGGGGCTGCTTGTCTACTATCTCTGCACTTAGCTTACCTAAAATGCTGGTTATGACTTTGTTGCCTACAGGTGTCCCGATCTGCACAAACCTTTTACTAAGGCTAGATGGACTGAAACCAGGATACCAATCTGCTGAAAAAGTGCCTCTTTGGGATGAAACAGAAGTCAGATATCATATGTCATTAAAGGTGAAATACTTCTTTCTTTTATTCCTCTACTTGTCTTCTCTTCTGAAGATGCAATGTATCAGTGTTTCTCAACCTTTGGTTTTTGGACTTCAATTCCCAGAATCCTAAGTCAATTCCCTAAAGCACTGATCAGCCAATGTACTGACTTAGACTTCTGGGAATTGAAGTTCCCCTGTAGGGTGTGTGCCACATATTGGGACCACTGCAATAGATGAACTTCTTGCCCATTTCTTCACCTTACATCCTGCCTGTTGCAGGATAAATATGCTGAATAAGCAAATAATTTGGTGTATGTCTTAACTGACAGACTTGCCAAATAGCCTGTATTTCACCTGGATCTTAGAATAAATATTTTTGAGGAAAGGAAGGGTCATGATTTCTACTGCCTACCAAGATCTGATTGGTGCATATACTAGAATCAGGATCAGATCAAATGTATTGTTACAAAATATTGGACTGATCTCTCACACACGCACATGTGCACACTAAATGACAGTGGAAGGAAGCAATGATGCTTCAGTCCTCTCTAGGCAGCTGCCATTTAAATTTTCCCACAATGTCTTGACATTTCAACCCAACATGACCCAATAACTTTTTAACTTCTTCATTGTTGTTTTTGACTTATTATTTCTCCTACTCAATTACCTCAGTGTTGAATGAATTTAAATAAATTGTATTGTGAGAGAAAAGACAGAATATGGTTTTTCTCAAGGTTGACTCAGCCTTCCATCCTTCCGAAGTTGGTAAAATAAGTACCCAGCATGTTGGGAGCAAAATGCTAATTAATTTGTGAACCACCCAGAGAGTGCACTAAGCACCATGGGCCAGTATAGAAGTGTAATTCTTTTGCTTTGAGAGAGAGAGAGAGAGATAAAAAGCAAACGAATTATATATATATATATATATATATATATATATATATATATATATATATATATATATATATATATATATATATATATATATATATATATATATATATATATATATATATATATATATATATATATATATATATATATATATATATATATATATATATTGGTGAGGATGACTATACCCAGTTTGTCAGCATCAACAACAAAAAACTCCACTCCAAATTTGAGGTAAATTTGCTTTTTTTTAAAAAATTGGCCCGAGTCTACTTATATAAAGCCAAGAACTAATGCACATTTAACCAAGCAAACTTTCTTGGGCTGAATACTTGGGCCAATTTTTGAGAGATGTGCAAATTTACCTTAGATTTGGAGTGGAGTTTTTTTTTTTTTTGTTGTTGATGATGCTGACAAACTGGGTATATTTATCCTCACCAATATATTTCTGAGATATAAAAATAAATCCCTGTCCTTTGTACAGATCACAGTGTTTACCTAGCCAAAATTCCTGGATCAGAATACAAAGCAAATGATGCTATGCAATATATCTATGATGTTCCTGTTCCTAAACATCGTGAAAATTCATATACCTGTCAACAAGCTCCCCTTTTTGGCTCGTCTGAGGTTTCCCGCCTCCTGTAATTAATTTTAAAGGTTTTTCTAGATTTTATATTTGTTTTTAGATAATAGATGGCATTGCGGGGGTGGTGGTGTAATATTGTTATGTTTTTAAGGTGTTTTTAAATTGTTTTACCTCTATATTCTATATACACCGCCCAGAGTCCTTTGGAGAGGGTGGTATAAAAATCTATTAAATTAAATTAAATCTCTAGGGTCATTTTATTTCTCTATCCCGTGCACACACAAATGCACATACAGTACTCAAACACACATATGCACAAAGAAAAGAAAAACTGGGTCAAAAGATTGTGTGAAGCATTAGTTTATATATCTTCATATAATCCATAAATCATCTCACAAACTTTGTGCACAAACCAACTAAAGCAAAGCAATTTCAAATCCCACTAATTACAATAAGGAATAATTATGCACATGCTTAGACCCTTCAGGTGAACACATTTAATTAGCTGTAGGAATTGGGGCCACTGGCGTGGCCTTAATGTCCCGGAGGAGACTGATCAAGTGACGACACGAGGCAAAAGGAGCGAGATCAGATCAGTACTTTATTGGAAAAAGGCAACATCATTTATAGGGAAGAAAGCGCAACGGTGGCAAAACTGTCATCGGACAGGAAAATTACCTCACCCACATACCCGGGTTAATAGGGAACTTCTCAAAGGGAAGTTAATTAACTTGGACAAACACGGGGCAAGGAAGACCATTGTGTAGGGCTTAGGCAGGGGCAAACATGGCTTATTTGCGCCAGGGATTTTCCCCCGAGCCGGGAGATGAGTTACACACTTAATGTTTCACAGGAGTCAGCTATCTGCTTACTTGGCAGAGCCGTAGGTCAGGTCACGGTAATTGGGTGAATCAAACCCTATATTTTATTCACCCCCCTTAATTTGGCGGCCGCAGAACCCACGGGCTGGGAGCTTCTCTCACCGCGGTGGCCTCTGGCGGGCCGTTCCATGCCCCGCGGGGCATGGGGAATCTGCATCTCCCCTTTATTTTCTATTTAAGGACCTGACCGGCGACCTTGCGCAAGAGCGGCATCAGCTGTTGAGCGGGTATGACGTCACGGAATTTCTCTCTGGGGCGGCACTTGGAGATCAGTGAGGGAATGCACTGAGCAAAACAACAGAGCGTAATGCCTAGTATGGCTATCCCCACCACTACCTTAAGCACCGTTTGCAGCCACCCCCAGGGAACCCATGACCACATCCAATTCCACAGGGAACTCCACCAAGCTCCCCACGCGGAGCCTTCTGTAATGCCTGCAACTATGGTGTGGAGATCCGTGATCTGGCTTTGGATCTTACGGGAGTTATCAGTGAGATTGAAACAACACATTCCATGAAAAGATTCGCAACCCAGGTGGTGCAGCAAGAGGAGGTAGTCGATAGCCGCTCGATTGTCGAGAACGGCATGGCGAAGTTCTGCCTGCTCCTGATTGAAGAGCGCTATCGCTGTGGAGGTATGGTTAATGGCTTTAGCCAAGCCGCAAGCCAAGCAGCCAATCCTCCGTGCGTTGCCGACGGCCAAGCCTGGCACGCCGACTAGGCTGACTGCTAGTGATACATACTCAGCGGGACTCATTACCCTAAGGCTGCTGTCACAAGAGCTGTCTAACTGGGTTGTGCGTGTGTGCCGTATGAATGGGGAAACATCAACATTTGATACATTTGTGTCATTAGCACTTGGGGCAATCATGTCCTTAGTAGGAAGTAACAGTGTCAAACGACTGATACAACACATTGAGTCCGACAGATTCGCAGGAATATAGTTCCATGTGACCTGGTTGCAGGTGAAAAACCACCCTGAAGGTAGGGTGACATGAAAGTACAGCGAAATGAGTGTCTCTGGTTTATTACAAGTCCAGTTGCCGCTGCCGGGGTTAATGCAGCGACGCCGAGTCTGACCGCCTGAGGTGCAGCCGGTCATTCGGGTACAAGCAGCGTCCGGGCTGATCGCCACTCGAGGGGTATGAAGAGTGGCTGCGTCAGCCGGCAAGGTTGATGCAAGTCGCAATCCCCCCCAGCGTGCGTATGCTGAGAAGGTGGTGGGAGTGTGTGGGCCAAAGAACGCCTTCAACAACCAGTCGCCATCCTTGGTGTGCGCGTCCAGAGTGTGGCACACGGGGATGAGACAGGTGCTGAGGATAGATGCAGAACCAACGTCCTGCTGTAAGCAAAAATCGGACTGGTTGACGAGACCCGCCAACCTTTCCCACAAGTTGTACTGCATTCGTGCGGAAAGATCTTCACCAGGCGGCAAGCCGTCGGCCTGGATTGGAGTAGCCTGAACGCCTCCCCCCAATAGCAGGGAAAGGGCCAGGATGAGGGTAATCGCCGCTGTGTTGGCATGAATCTGGGCAAAAACTGCAGCTGTGAGGTTCTCCGGTGTTGGCTCCTTCTCCTCGCGCTGAACGGCGTCCTGGGCGTCACAGCAAAGAGTCTTGACCATCCCCCAGGTGATCTTGGGCATCGGCGGCCGTTTCCTCCGGCGGATCTTCTCGGTCAGAGCGAGGTCCTTCATCTCCGGGATCGGACTCGGGCCGGCCTGGTTCCACGCCATGCGGTTCCAAGTGGGGCTTGACACACCGGGCTGGAATCCAGACGACACCTGTAGGAGACATAACTGCAGCATACCCTCTCCCCCAGGTTATGAGCGGCACCGGGCCCTTCCAGGATGGGTCCGGTGGCACTCGGTACCGGACCATAGGTCGCGGGAGAGCTTCCGAACGGCGGAAGTGCTTCTCCTGCGGCGTACAGTCCGAAAAAACATTGAGGTGATTGTATGTGAACAATACCTTATTCAGACAAAACTGTGCTTCTCCCTGTGATTTGGGGAGGGCTGGTGGCTCCCCCCTTTCTGTTTGTTTGTCAATATAGGACTTTAGCGTCCGATTGACCCGTTCTACAATCGCCTGCCCTTGCGGATTGTAGGGAATGCCAAATGTATGCTTGATGTCCCAGGTGGCCATGAAGGTGGCCAACTGCCTAGAGCAGTAGGACGGGGCGTTGTCCGTTTTCACGTGCCGCGGCTTGCCCATTGCCGCAATGCAGGACAGGAGATGCTGCTCCACGTGGGAGGCAGTCTCCCCCTTCTGCGCTGTCGCCCAAACGAACTGGGAAAAAGTGTCTATGCAGACGTGCATGTACTGCCATCTGCCAAACTGCGGCACATGCGTGACGTCCATTTGCCACACCTGATTGGCCTCTGTCCCCTGTGGGTTAACCCCCCACGAGGGCCCCCCCCGGCGCCCCTGCGCAATGCTGGCAAGAGCGTACTATACCCTGGGCTTGAGAAAGTGGCAAATTGAACTGTCTGGCGAGTGCCTTGGCGTTTTGGTGAAAAAAGGCATGACTTTGAATTGGAGTAGTGAAAACTCCCAAAACTGAACGTTGCTGAATTTCCTTTGCCGCCGCGTCCACTCTGCTATTGCCCGCGGAAATCTGACCCGGTAGGTCTTGATGACTGCGGATGTGGGCAATATAGAGTGGCTCCGTGCGGTTTCGCAAATGAAATTGAGCCGTGAGAAACAGGCTAAGCAGATTCTTGTCTATCGCGAGAGTGATGTAAGCTCCCGGTAGACTGTGAAGCAAATTCCTAACATACAGGCTGTCGGTTATGATATTTAAACGTTCCTTGGCGAAGGTGCGCAAAGCAAGATTCACGGCTGCCAACTCCGCCCGCTGTGCGGACTTCTGTGGAAGAGTTAGCAGCGTGTGCCAAGCTTCGCCCTCCTGCCAGGTCAGGACACCATAACTGCGTCCGCCATCAGAAAAAACCGTTCTGGCCCCCTGAAGTGGGACCAGCGAGAGCAATTCGAACAAGCTGACTGTTCCTGTTTGAAGCGAGACGAGTCTGGGGTCTTTAGGCAGATGGTATGCTAAACTCCCAGTGAAACCTTCCAAAGCTATCGGAAGCGAGTCACCTAGCTGCATCAACTGCTGAATTTGTTCCTTGGTGAACGGGACTACGATCTTGGCTAAATCGTGCCCAGAAATGTCCCTAGCTCTCAGCCTGCCGCGGTAGATCACCGCGGAGACCAGTTCTTGGGGCAGAACAATGTTCCGTGAAGAAGTGTTAGGCAAATACACCCACTCCACTATTTTCGCTCCTTTCTCTGAGTCCACTCCTAACGCCCCAGTGAACATGGATCCTGACCGTACAATGTACAAATTCAGGATCGGGGCATATGGCCCCTGGGCGATCCTATCTACCCACCTCTGGCTGAGAACTTGGTTCACTTTCTCGAGTGCCAAGCGCGCGTCTCGAGAGATTTTTATCCGGTCTGCCGGCTGCTTACCCAAGGTTAGCAGCGAGAAGAGCGGTTTCAGAAGATCCGTATCCAATCGAAAATATGGTCTGGCCCAATTAATGTTTCCTAAAACCTGCTGTAATTCTACCAAGGTGACTGAGTCCTGTAAATTGATCTGAGGCAAAACTGGTGCTGCGAAAGAGCGGAGAAGCCGATGGCCCAAGTATGAGAAGGGCTCGGTTCTCTGCACTTTCTCCGGGGCAATGAGTAACCCTTTGTCCCCCAGGCTGGCCTGGAGGTCCGAAAACACTTCGCCGCCAAGTTTTGGCAACGCTACCAAAATATCATCCATAAAGTGACAAACTAAGGCTTGTGGGTAGAGGTTTCGAAACTTTGCCAGTGCGTCGTGAACGTAAATTTGGCACAAGGTGGGCGAATTGAGCATGCCCTGTGGCAAAAATTTCCACGCGTAACGCTGCGTGGGCTCACTGTGGTTCACGACCGGCACGGTAAAGGCAAACCTCTCCTGGTCCCTGGGGTCTAAGGGGATTGTATAAAAGCAATCCTTGAGATCTACGACTAGGATCTCCCACCCCTCGGGAATCATGTTCGGATTCGGGATGCCGCATTGAAGCGGACCCATTGGCTGTATGCATTTATTGATCTCTCTGAGATCGTGGAGGAGTCGCCACTTCCCCGACTTCTTCTTAATAACAAAAATTGGCGAATTCCAAGGACTTGTGGACTGTTCTATGTGTCCTGCGTCTAGCTGTTCCTTAACTAGCTGCTTGAGAGCAACCAATTTCTCTCCCACTACCGGCCATTGTTCTACCCAGACCGGAGTATCGGTGAGCCATTTAAGTGGCAACGCCATTACCCAAAGGTAAGCGTAGCACCGTACTGCTGCAGAATGTCTCGCCCCCAAAGGTTGATGTGCACGTCAAGAATGTGCGGTCGGATTACCGCCGTGCCCTCAGCCCTTGGGATTGTGACTTCTACCCACTCTCGGCTCCTAAACGCTTCCTGGACGCCGCCTACCCCCCACACATCGGAGACCGGCTCAATGGCCCACTCCCTTGGCCACTGGCTTCTGCTTATCACGGATACATCAGCTCCGGTATCTAACAGGCCTGAGAATGATCGATTATTAAGAAATACCTCAATAACCGGGCGCTGTTTCCACTCAATGTTGGTCTCCACTGTCGCTAAGACCTGGTATCCTTGCGCTGCCTCACTGGCGCTCGAGCGGTCCTCTGACCGGGACTCGAAGCTGTCACTGAGCCCTCCCTGGCTCTCTGCTGGCGAGCGACAAGGAACCATGATCAGTTGGGCTAAGGTGTCTCCTTTAGGAATGGTTTGGGGCAGGTGTGTCCAAAGCTGAACTTGGAGAACGCCCGAAAAATTGGAGTCGATGACTCCTGGAATTATGAAAATTCCGCGTGCACCAGCTACACTACGGGGCAAAACTAAACCTATAAAGCCTCTGGGCAGGGGTCCCATGTACTGGGAATCGACCGAATAGACTGTGCCTGGCAGGTCGCATGTGACGTCCGCCTGGCAAGTCAATTCTAGTCCCGCGCTGCCCCCGGGGCTGGCCTGCGCCCTCGCAATGTCTGGGATGGGGTTGGACTCTACTCTGGCTCTGGGGAGTTCTGGGTGAAGGACGCCTCTGTTTGGACTGGGGCCAGAGACATG
This sequence comes from Bradypodion pumilum, assembly GCA_035047305.1. Lineage (NCBI taxonomy): Eukaryota > Metazoa > Chordata > Lepidosauria > Squamata > Chamaeleonidae > Bradypodion > Bradypodion pumilum. The sequence continues at coordinate 291,919,724 of JAWDJD010000004.1, read as the reverse complement.
CCCGTGTTCCGGTTTCCCGGATTCTGGCAATACCTGGCCCAATGATAGCCTTTCTTGCACTTCGGACAGAGGGTGTTCGGAGCCTTGGGACGGCCGGACTTTTGCCCGCCTCCCTTGGATCGGCACTCCCTAGCGAAGTGACCGATCTTGCCACAATTGTGGCATGCTCCCTTGCTCTTACCATTAGGTCTTTTCCCTCCTTGCACCGCTGCCGCTAGCAGACCCATCTTATAGGATTCTGTGCCAACGTCGGCGCAAGCTCTAATCATGTCCGATAGGGTCAAGTCAGGACGATTGCCTAGGGACTGCAAGATTCTATGGCAGTCCAAGTTGGCATTGTCCTTGGCTAACTTAATCATGAGCTCTTCCTGGGCTTGCTCATTATCAATCTGCCTGCTAATGGCTTCTTCCAGGCGATTGATGAAGTCCATGTAGGGTTCCTGGGCTCCCTGCTTAATGGAGGTGTAATTTTTAGCCGCTTTGCCAGTGGCTGGGATCTTAAAGTAAGCCCTAAAGGCTGCCTCGGCTGACATCTCGAGAGTGGCGAGAGGCAGGTTGATCTGAGCATTGATTGACTCGAAATTACCCGAGCCATACAGCTGCTCAGGAAGCACCGCGCCTCCCATCCTGGCAGCCCGAGTTTGCGCCTCTAGGCGGAACTCGCTGTCCCAGATCATGTACTGGCTAGGGGTCAGCATCATCCTCATGACGGCTTTCCAATCATGGGGGATCCACATGGTGGTCTCGCACACCTGCTGAAGCGTGCCCCTAGTAAAACGACTTTGGAGCCCTGTTTCTGCAATTGCCTTCCGCATAGCCATGAGCAGCTTATACGGGACTGGGGAGTGAACAATCTGCTGTGCGCCCGTGAGCGCGTCCATTTCCATGCGGATTGAACATATCTGTCTGAGCTCAGCTAGTTCTTCTGCTGGCAATTCCCCCTTCCTAATCTCCTCTTCAATTGTGCGCTGAAGGGGACTCTTGGTAACTCGGGAACCCGAAGCTGTCAGAGGAGCGCCTGCGCTTCTCATGCCTTGCATTCCCTCGGTGACGTCTGCAGCTGTCACCGCGGGAAGGCTCCCTGCGCTACTCTGCTGGTACTTGAATGTCGGATAGAGTGCGGTGGGCGCAGTCGGCTCGACTGGCTGGACTGATGACTTCTCTAACGGGGGTTCTTCCGCTTCTATCCGGACTGGCTCGACCTGCTCTAAGAGTCTCCTACACTTCCTCCATGTGCTAACTATCCCTCCTGGGGCCTTCGGGGGTTGCTGAATGCAGTCTCCTATCCGATCCCAGAGCTGTAGGGTTAACGTACCTACTTCTGGGTAAAGCAGGCAGTGTTCCCTAAGGTACGCCAAAAGTCTCGCTAGTTCCCTGCTGTGAAAGCGTAACTTAAATACCCTGGCCAGGATTCTAAACTCTTCCTCACGAGTTTTTTGGCTAGCGGACGGACTCTGTCCCTGAGAACAAGTCCCCATATTACCTGCGAGTGGTCCTCCGCAGTTTCCTCCTCGGGACGGGTTGACGCGTCTGGGGGCAAGGTAACTGGTTTTGGCGACGATCGTCTGGGTGGAGCTCGGAGCGTGGCCTCCTGCCACGGGCCCTCGGCGGCCTCTGCGCTGTCAGGGGCTCACAGCTGCCCTGAGCGGAATGCGTTTTTCCCTTTGGCGCAAGTCTCCCCGAAAGCCGGGAGCAAGGTGCAGGAATGCCTCTTGCGGAATGCCTCGCCGCTGGCCGTCCTTCTGACCGACTGGCTGCCGGCCAGAGTGCCGCGCTGTCCTCCGGGCAGACGGGTCGCGGTTCAAGCGTCGAACCGGACCGCGTGGTTCGCTACTCGTGAGTAGACCTCTCCTGGGCCGCTTTACTCACGAGTAAATCACGTCGGGGTCACCAGATGTAGGAATTGGGGCCACTGGCGTGGCCTTAATGTCCCGGAGGAGACTGATCAAGTGACGACACGAGGCAAAAGGAGCGAGATCAGATCAGTACTTTATTGGAAAAAGGCAACATCATTTATAGGGAAGAAAGCGCAAAGGTGGCAAAACTGTCATCGGACAGGAAAATTACCTCACCCACGTACCCGGGTTAATAGGGAACTTCTCAAAGGGAAGTTAATTAACTTGGACAAACACGGGGCAAGGAAGACCATTGTGTAGGGCTTAGGCAGGGGCAAACATGGCTTATTTGCGCCAGGGATTTTCCCCCGAGCCGGGAGATGAGTTACACACTTAATGTTTCACAGGAGTCAGCTATCTGCTTACTTGGCAGAGCCGTAGGTCAGGTCACGGTAATTGGGTGAATCAAACCCTATATTTTATTCACCCCCCTTAATTTGGCGGCCGCAGAACCCACGGGCTGGGAGCTTCTCTCACCGCGGTGGCCTCTGGCGGGTCGTTCCATGCCCCGCGGGGCATGGGGAATCCGCAATTAGCCTAATTGCAGATCACAAATTGCAATGAATGAAAGCACGTAAGGAAAGGTATGTGGGGCTACAGCCACCACCTTATGTTCATCTGACCACTTGAAGCATCCGTGCATATACAGATGAAGACATCCAACAACTAGAAATATTTTCCATTAAAGTTTATTGTTTTAACTATAGGTCTTGACAACAGGAGAACTATGAAGGACAAGTAAAGCTCAAGTGAAAAAAATGCAGTGAAAGCATGTAGAATAAGTAATTAGATATTCCAAAATACAATCTACAATATGAATATTTATAGAATGATTTCTACAACCTGTCTTTCTTTCTCAATAATATTCTTTAAAACAAATAAAAAGCAGTCAGATTTTATTGTTGACTGGACCAACAATAAATGTGAAGTAGAAGCTGAATGGGGAGGGAGTGTAACCCAGCTGCCTTATAAGAAAGTCAAAATACAATTAATATTATCATATTCTACTCAACAGCATTTTAAAATAAAATAAAATATTTATATAATCACAAGTGGCAGATACAATTTGCTGATGTCTGCTTTTGGCATTACATTCCCCCATATCTTTGTTGTTTTTTTTAATCTAGAGTAGTCAAAACAATGTTCATCTCCCTCTGACTGTTTTTGCTTTTGGGGCTGAAAATTACCCTTCTCCCTTTTACTTATGCTACAGGAGAAGAAGAAGAAATGCTCACTCTCTTATCTTGTCACTCGAAATATGAAAAAGCATTGTGGGACCCAATGAGAATGGTTGAAATCCTATGGGAGGCAAAAGGCATAATATTCAGATGTTCCTGTGCAGCTTTTGACATGTTCTGAAGAGCCCTGCACACCCATTGGCTTTGTACATGCTTGAGAATCTAAGCAGAGACTCACTGAATGTTATGACTTTTACATAACAAAGCAACGGGATTTTAGGCAGAGAATTAGAAAATGATCTAAGGTTTTGCAACCCATACTTATGGCAGCTCTAGATTACGGATAGCGTTTCAAACAAGTTCAAATCCCAGCTCAGCCATGAAAAATCAGGGGGAGTATCAGCAATAAATCACCCCTTGAACATTTCACATCTCTCAAAAATCCTGTTAGCGTTGCCAGAAGAGAGAAGCAACTTCATGGCACAACATGTGCCCATATTTGTCCTAAAAGCAATTTCATGTCACAACATTTACCCATATTTGTCCTAGCTTTGAGAAGTCACCAAATCATTATCTCAGAAGGAAAGGCATTTGCAATTTTTGGAAGATTATCAGATCTGGCAGTAAGAATTACAATGGCCTCAGAGAAGTAGATCCTCAGGCTCACTTTGGTCTTAGGCTGAGTGCCCTAGAGAAGGGCTCAGCAAACTTGGTTCTCCAAATGTTCTTGGACTTCAATTCCCAGAAGCCCTGATCAGGAGGTGTACTGACTTGAGTTTCTGGTAATTGAAGTCCATGAACACCTAGAGAGCCAAGTTTGCTGACCCCTTGCCCTAGAGCGTGTCAGGACTATGTCCTCAACAAGGAGCCACCAATGGCCATTCTCAAACTGAAGACAGCTTTTAAAATGGCTGAAACAGTAAGGTTAAAAATATAGGGATCTTAAAATAGTTATCCAATAGGATAAAATTAATGGATTTTTCCATATTAAAAAGATCTGATCTGAAATCTTCCTGTTTCTCTCGCTAAAACTCAGTCTGCTAATTATCTTTCACTCTCTCAGTGTGTGTGTGTGTGTGCGTGTGTGCGTGTGTGCATGTGAAGCCCCAGATATTGGGGCTGAGAATGATGACAAGATCTGTGGAGGTGGGAGAGAGTGCTTGGAACATATGCCCCTAAATTTGTCATTAGACTAAAGCGACAATGAGGACACCATTGTCTCGTCATCAATGTTGATGTGGAATTCATTTATCAGTGAGGACAACAGGGCAGCATTATCTCTTCATTTGCCTCAGGCAATGTAAAGTATACTTTGTGGTTCAATTAACACAATGAATGTATTAATTTTTTCTAACTCTAGAGTGTGATATGAATTGCTGTCGGCAGCAGCGGCTGCAACTCATATCTGAGTATACATTCTGTCACTGCTGTGAATTTGTTTAAGGTGGATCCCAGCTTGCCTTAAAGTGACCCACACACTGTGGTCACGGAGCCATCTTCTGTGGCACGTATGAAATGAGACATGCAGGATTTAACACTGGGACTGCAATGGACTGCCACATCCTTGAGGAGATTATCAAGGTGCGCCTTCACAGCCAGTCCATTTGCCATGGTCTCTTCCGCCTCCATGACCATTAGGAATCTTTGATGTTTGCAGATTGATATGCAGTAGGCAGCAGTTATGGGGCCAAACACATCTTTATTGCAAGGAATGCAATCTGAACATGAGGCAATGGTGGAGGCGCAGCTCCTTTTATAGAGAGTGGTACATTTAAATCTAGCTACACACTTCCCCATTGGTTCCTGTATTTGTGACATCATGGTGATGCCCCTCATTCTTTGCCTGGTTTACCTGTGGCAGGAATGTTTCCCGCGGTAGACTGTGATTGGTTGATTAATACCATGTAGTCGTGAGTCACTGCCATCTAGTGGCAGGTGAATCGCGTTCCATACAGCTGACTTACATTGAGTTACACTGTATTCATTGAGGTTACATTCTTTCATTCTTCCTGTTACAATTTCTCTTAAAGGCATATACTTTCATGCACAACAGAATCAGAATAGTAAAATTGTTCCTCCTCTGCTCATTTTGCCATTGGACCCAATATGATGGTGTCTAGGGCATTTCCTCCACTGAGGGGACCATCACCCCACCTAAAGGGATTCATCTGCCTATAGCCATTGGCCCTTTTAGGGAGTCTGGTTATTTACTGCTGCCCAACACTCAGCGTTGAGTCACTGGCTGTACGTTCTACTCCCGGGGTGCCCAAACTTTTCAGGCCAGGGGCCTGACCATGCCCCCAGAACATCTGAGCAGGCCAGACCACTCCCCCGGAACACTGCGTGTTTGTGCATGCACAGCGCAGACACTTCTGCACATGAGTGAAAGTGGCCATTTTATGTCTTGGTTTGTTGGATCGGGGCCGCAAAGCGGCCGTTGGGTCCCGGAGGAGACTGGTCAAGCAATGAGACACGAGGCAAGATGGAGCGAAGACCAGTGATTTAATGAGGAAAAATCATCAGTATATATCATGTTCAGGCTGCGTCAGAAAGAACTGCGATCTGATAAGATCCACATGCCATGTTTACACGAGTTAATTGGGAAACTCTTCAGGGGAAGTTAATTAATCAACTTAATCAAGGACAGGGGGAATTCATTGTTCCAAACTATCTTGGGGTAAACATGTGGCTGTTATTGGTTCAGGATTTAGGGTAATCCGCGGGTGCGATATTACCTATTACATGACTAGTGAGTTAGTCATTCAGCTTCCTATTGTCTGAGCTGCTTGTCAGGTGAGCTGTGGGTGAATTAAACCGTATCTAATATTCCGCTCCACCAATTCCTGTCCCCTCAGAACCAAGGTTCAAGGGAGCGTTCTCCCGAACCGTGGTTCTGTCAGGGACAGTATGCCAATTGTGTCCGCGGATACCACACTCCCCCTTTATTTGTTTAATTGGACCTGACAGACCTGTTCAACGTAGGAGCGGCATCAGCTGACGTGGAGTGAGGACATTCCGGGGTTCTCTCCATGGGGGACATCTTGACATCAGCGAGGGAATACATTGCATGAAACAACACACAGCCGTTCCCAGTATTATCACCCCCACAATCACCTTGAGTGTTGTTTGTAGCCAACCCCATGGGAACCAAGACCATAACGAATTCCACCACGCCCACGTAGCATCTTCCTTGATGTTTTTAACCAAGGTATGGAGGTCTGTGAGCTGACTCTGTACCTTGCGAGAGTTGTCCATGAGGTTAAAGCAACACATGCCATGGACAGACTCGCAACCCAAATGATGTAACAATAAGAGGTAATCGATAGCTGCTCAATTATCCAATATGGCATGGCGAAGCTCTGTCTGCTCTTGGTTGAGCAGCGCTATCGCCGAGGAGGTGTGGTTAATGGCTTTTGCCAAAGCGCAAGCCAATTGACCAATTTTCCGAGTGTTGCCTATGGCTAAGCCTGGCACGCCAAACAAGCTGACTGCTAACGAAACATACTCAGCTTTACTCAGAACTCTGATGTTGCTATCACATGAGCTGTCTAACTGGGTGGCATGAGCATGCCGTGTGTGTGAAGATACATTTATGCTTGGTGCACCCATGTCTCTAGTGGGAAGCAACGATGTCAAACGACTGATGCAGCAAAGGGAATCAGATACATTTGCAGGAATGTAGTTCCAAGTATACTGGTTACATGTAAAAAAACCATCCTGAAGGCAAAGTAACATGAGCATACATTGAGTTAATAGTCTCTGGGTTATTGCAAGTCCAGTTGCTGTTGCCGGGGTCGAGGCAACGGTGCTGTGGCCCTTCGACTGCGGAACAGCCGGTCATACGAGCACAAGTAGAGTTCGGGCTGACCGCCACTTGGGGAATGTAGAGAGTGGCTGCATGAGCCGGTAGGACTTTGGTGACTTGGGTTCCCCAATGCGCATACGTTGAAAAGGCAGTCTTGTAAAATGGACCAAATATCCGCTTCACCAACCAGTCACCATTCCTGATGCGCGCATCTGGGGAGTGACACACCGGGATGAGACAAGTGCTCAGGATAGAGGCAGAAGCGGTGGTCTGCCTCAGGCAAAAATCGGACTGATTGTCGAGGTTCGCCAATCTTTCCCAAACGTTGTACTGCAGCCGGGCAGAGAGATCTCCGCCTGGCATCAGGTTGTTGGCTTCCAACGAAGCTGCTTGAATGCCTCCCCCCGCAAGCAGGGAAAGGATCAAGATGATGGTGGTCATCACGGAATTAGCTGTAATCAGGGGAAAGGCTGCAATCAAGATGTTCTCCGGTGTTGGCTCCTTGTCCTCCCGCCGAACGGCATCCTCCGCCTCCTGGCACAGGGACTTGGCCATTCCCCAGGTGATCTTTGGTGCTGTCATCTGCTGTCGCCACCTCCTCCGCTTGGCTCTCCCCATCAGGGTAAGATCCTCCATCTCCGGGTTCGGGTCCGGAACTGCCTGGATCCACGCCATTGCACTCGAAGTGAGTCTTGACACACCGGCCTGGAATCCAGACAACGCCTGTAGGAGACATAATTGCAGCGTACCCTCTTCCCCATGTTATGAGTGGCACCGGGCCCTTCCAAGAAGGATCCGGTGGCACTCGGTAACGCACCATCGGCCACGGGAGAGCCTCCGAGCGACGGACGTGCTTCTCTTGCGGAGTGCAATCCGAAAAAACATTAAGGTGATTGTACGTAAACAATACCTTGTTCAGACAATGCTGTGCCTGACCCTGATTTTTGGGGAGGGCTGGTGGTTCCCCCCTTTCTGTTTGTTTGTCAATGTAGGACTTAAGCGTCTGATTGACCCATTCCACAATCGCTTGCCCTTGCGGATTGTACGCCAATGGTGTGCTTAATGTCCCAGGTGGCCATGAAGATGGCCAGCTGCCTGGAGGTATAAGCCGGACCGTTATCGGTTTTCACGTGCCGTGGTTTGCCCATGGCCGCGAAGCAGGAAAGGAAATGCTGCTCCACATGGGAAGCCGTTTCTCCCTTCTGTGCTGTTGCCCAAACGAACTGTGAAAAAGTGTCAATGCAAACGTGCATGTACTGCCATCTGCCAAGCTGCGGAACATGTGTGACATCCATCTGCCACGCCTGGTTGGCCTCTGTCCCTCATGGGTTGATCCTCCCATGAGGGGCCCCCTACCGCCCCTGCACAATGCGGACAGGAATGGACTATGCCTTGGGCTTGGGAAAGTGGCAGGTTGAACTGCCTTGCAAGTGCTTTGGCATTCTGATGAAAGAATGCATGACTTTGAATTGGAGTTGTGAAGACTCCCAAAACTGACCGTTGCTGAATTTCCTTTGCGGCCGCATCCGCTCTGCTATTGCCCGCGGAAATTGGACCAGGCAAGTCCTGGTGGCTTCTGAGGTGGGCTATATAGAGCGCTTCGGTGCGGTTCCGCAAGTGAAATTGAGTTGTGAGAAAAAGACTCAACAAGTTCTTGTCTATCACGGGAGTGATGTACGCTCCCGGTAGACTGTGAAGCAAATGCCTAACATACTGGCTGTCAGTAATTATGTTTAAATGTTCTTTGGCAAAGGTGTCCAAAGCGAGGTTCACGGCTGCCAACTCAGCCTGCTTGCGGAAGAGTCAGGAGCGTGCGCCAAGCCTGTCCCTCTTGCCAAGTAAGAACATCATATGTGCGACCCCCATAAGAGAAGACTGTCCTAGCCCCCCGAAGTGGAACCAGGGACATTGATTCACACAAGGTGACTGTCTGCGTTTGAAGCGAGACGAGTCTGGGGTCTTATGGCAAACCTTGGCGCATGACGTGCCAGGCTTCCCTTGGGTAAATTTCTCATGAAGGCCCCCCTGTGCACTTCCACCCATGGCGTGCGTGCGCACATTTCCTGGAGCTATTCTTGTGCTTCTGTGAGAAGGGTACCAGATGCTGGCTTAGCCTTTTGCCTGTGTTTATGTTGTTTATGTTTATTTGATTTATATGCCGCCCTTCTCAGCACATACCAACTCAGGGCGGCTCACAACACATCAAACAAAATACAATATAGCAAAAATACAATAGCAAATACAATGTAGCAAAAAACAAAATACAATATAGCATAGAGCAAGGACAAAAATACAAAAGTAGACAGTAACAATAATAACTCAATAATACAATACAAAAAGTAATGGCAGCAGAGTCTCGCTCCCTCAACGGCCTTTAAATCCTGGCCAGAGGCAATTGAAGGCAGCTGGAGGCGGGTCCCAGGAACGCCGGTGGTGGTCTCAGCATTCGGCGCTGCAGGGGTCCCTCTGCCCTGCCTGGAGGGCCGGAGGCGGCAGCAAAGTCTCGCTGCCTCAATGGCCTTTTAAGTCCTGGACGGAGGTAGCTGGAGGTGGGTCCCAGGAATGCTGGTGGTGGTCTCGGCGTTCGGCACTGCAGGGGTCCCTCCACCCTGCCAGGAGGGCCGGAGGCAATGGCAAAGTCTCACTGTTTCAACAGCTTTTTAAGTTCTGGCCGGAGGCAGCTGGAGGCGGGTCCCAGGAACGCCGGCGGTGGTCTCGGCATTCGGCACTGCAGGGGTCCCTCTGCCCTGTGCGTTGTTTCCTCCACACATGAATGCTTCTTCATATCGGGAGTAGAACCTTCTTGGACCAGAGCATCATAATGCACAGTCTGGGTTTCACCAACCAAACTCAGAAATTCACATTTTGGTATTTCCTGCATCAGGATCCTTGCTTCCAAAGCGATGGAAGCTAATTTAGTGCTTCAGTGGCTGCAGCTAGATGAGGCCGGCCAGCTGATGGCAGCTGCGGCTGTTGCCAAAGCATCTTCCTCCTTTCACCTTTGCATTGTTTGTCCCCGGAGAGACAGCCAGTAATAATTGACTGTCAGGAGACCCAGACTGCTGACTGAGGAAAGCTGGTGGGGTAAAGGGGGTGTTAGAGGAGAAAACTGATAACAGGAAGAGGAGCTTAGACTGTGCTTAGACTAACAGCAAAAAAAGGAAGGGGTGGCCTGAAAATGCCTGTGTCTGATTGAAAGTGTGACCTGACTGTATTCTTAAAACAGTCCTTGGGAGCCCTGGCTAATGAGTGGCACTCTGTTCATTCTCGGGAGCTCAGGGACTAATCTTATTTCCTCCCTTTGTGCTCTGGAGTTTGTGAAATGTGTCTGCTCATTTAGAGTGGGTGCTGTGGTCCAGGTGCCATACTTAAAATGACAGACTAAGACTTATTAAAATCAAGCCAACTATGACGTGCCAGCTGTAAGGAAACAATACACAAAAATGAAAAGACACACAAGTTAAACATTTCCAGCAGGGAGCTCCAATGGCGAAAGGAGGAAAGACAAGTCAGAAGTTAGCACAATGAGAATGCAACAACTCTTATCATAATGAAATCAGATTAGGTCAGATGATTAAGACAGCTGGCTGGGATCCTCCTGTTAAGGAATCCCTACCAGTAATTAACTCAGGAGCCTGTGAAGGGATGCAATTTAAGACTATAGAAAGAAATAAATTGGTTACTTTCAAGGCCTGGAGAGGAGTTTTCTTCCTGTAAAAAGGTAAAGATTAAGCATTTTCTGAATATACAGAGCGCAATAATGTTTGGGTGCTTTTTCCTGTGAAAGGGGTACAATGAGTGAGTTAATTTACACGGATTAAAGTTTTAAGAGAATGAAGGAGAGTTAGAACGATTCTCAACCTGCTTGCCAGATGTGGATTGGTGGGCCAGATGCGGCCCACATTGCTCTGCCACTACCTCCACCAAGCCAAGAAGGGCTGCATGGCGAAGGAAGGGCAGGATGACTGTCCGGACCTCCAGAGCTGCCTGAGGCCGCGGGACTTGGCCCCTGACTTTAAAAGGTTGAGAACCTAGGTTACAAGATGATAACACAGTACACACCTGAAGACAATGCAATTCTCTCATTCCTAGTGAGATATATGACTTAAAGATGCTAAGGGACATTCAAACACCTTAAAACACAGAGATAGGGGTTTGAGAAACAAAGACGTAGGGAGGGGCCCCATAGTTTATGATTTAGTGAGGAAAACTCATAGAAGTGATTTTTGTTTTCAGATCGCGCTTCTGAAAAGAAAATCACCTCCTCCAGGCAGGTTTCTTCAATGCAAGGCTTTTATCATTTCCAATTATCTGTTTGCCTGAGTGGCATGGATTGCAAAACCGGTTCTTAAGAGTGGCTTAATCCTTAAGACAAAGAAAAAAGTCTCAAGGGAAGAAGGGAGGTCACTTTGCCCTGTTGCAGGTTAGGATTCCCCCCCCCCTCCTGCTTTCATTGCCCTGGGTGCCTCAAGCTGCTAAGCTGGCAAGGCAAATAGGTTTTGCTCACCATGCTTTCTCAAACTTTAAATGGTTCCTGCCCATGAACAGAGTGCAAACTGTTTAACACACAATGCCTGATATTTCACAGTGACATTACCACGCAGTTACACACAAGGAACACTTTTGCAATCATACTGTGGTCATAGAGACAAGGCTGTTGCAATCATACTGGTTCTTGCAGTCATACATTCAGTGGTGCACCACGCATACATGTGGGAAGTTTCACAGCACGATCGCTGTGGCTAGTGGATGGCCATAAATCATGGGTGATAGTTCTCCTTACCTCATCTCTGTTTACGCTGTAACTTAGAGGCCCCCAGCTCGGGCCTCCGCATTACTCAAGGCTTTTGGCCCTCCCCACTATGCCTAGGGATGGCACGCTATCATTCACCTAGCACGCAGCTTTCATCCAATCAGCAAAGTGAGCACGAGGCAGACATGCCGATATTTAGCCAATTAAGTAAGCTTTATGCTATCGCAGGTAACCAATAGGGATTAATTGCATATGCTTCTCTGGAATGTCTTTGTCTGTTATTCCTAATAAACTCTGACCGGGCTGCCTTGCCCGGTGGCCTGGCCTGGTTGCCTCTTCATGAATCAAGCCTCCGCTGTCTCCTTGATCCCAAAACACAACATCTGGTGACCCACGTCGTGATTACTGGATCCCAACTCCCCTACTCACCGGCTGGAATAGCCCCCTGGCGCGCCACAGCCTTTCTAGGCTCCCTCAGCTTTCGAGCTCCCAATTGTGAGTATGGGGGGGGGAGTTTCTTCAGGGCAGAAGACCCACGCAAGAGAATTGCAGAGATTCATCAAGGAGAGCGGATGTCCAGACATCACGCTTAGTAATCTAGAAGGCTTCACTAAGGAAGTCAAATGCCAATGTCCTTGGCACCCAGAAATTGGAACACTCAAACGGGAGAATGGGCAAAGAGCAGAAACAAAAGAAGTGCAAGATTTTACTCCAAAAAACCTTTTGTTCTCCCAGAGGTTTACTGTATCATTGCCACAGCTTTTGCCCCCAGCCAAGGGAGGGACTATGGCAACTGCCCTTCCATCATATGAGAAACAACAGCAGGAGCCCCCTGATGGAGATGGGGGTGGAAATGGTGATGGGACATTATATCCTGCCTTGCAGCAATCAGGTCCTTTTAGCCCTACAAAAGACCTGTTCTCTGCTGCAATAATGCCTGCCAAGCCTAGGAAACACCTAGTGCCAGCTGATGGGGAACAAATGGTGGGGACCTCATCACAGATTGAAGCTATTAATGCATGCAAAGTGGCAGAAAGCACAGGAGACCTCAGCTCGCCACTGAAGCAACCCTCATCACAAAAGCAGGAGAAGCTGAGTGGTAAACTTGATACCTCACGTTTGGGCAGGAAGATCCTGCAGAAGTGGGAGGATGGCCCAGAAGAGGAGGAATGCAAAAAACCCAAGCCCAGAAAGGGGTGCAAGTACAAACTAACAGATGCAGTTTGTCATAAAGTTGAGATTCAGAAGCTGCAGATGAAAGAAATGCAGAGGAAAAGGGGCGTGAATCCTGCCTGTATGGACAGCAGGCTGTTGCAAAATACAAGGAGGGAGAAGACATACAGTTTTTGGCTGATTTTGAATTGCCCAACCCTCAAACAAAGAGATCCAGAATGGACTGTCCCAAGTTTCAGGCATCAGGATTTCAGGGAAAGCAACTTGGACTTCCCTGTGATTTTCTTCTGTGTGAAATTACTTGCAACTTCTGGAGAATTTGTTCTTTGTGCTTTCAGACCTCATCGGCCTGCCTTACTGCAGATGGGGGTGGCCGGAGCATGAAGGAATGTGTGTTTGCCTGAAAAGCTGAAAAGGGGGGTTGTGTGGGATTGTCTTGTGAATTCAGTGAGAGTTAATTTATGGCTTAATTTCAACTTGCCATGCCAAGATCTGAGAACTGGAGAGAAGTTAAAAACAGAACAAAGCTTCAACCAACCTTTGGTCTTTAATTTGGACATTTTAACTGGACTAAAAAGTTTGTATGGACTTTAAAGTGAATTGGCTTTGTTTGCATTATTAAACCAGAAAACCTTTTTAAATTGGATAAATAGTTCAACTGTATGATCATGCTATTTTCTGTTTTATATTCAAATGCCTTTAAATGCTCTGCTGATATTAGTACCTGTTTTACCTGCTCATGCTATGAGTGTGAAATGCTTTAATGATATTTGTGCTGATTTACCATGCTATGCTAGTAAAAGTTATTAATGCCTCTCTCACTTTTACACCAGTGAGAGAAGAAAAAATATAATGCCTTACTCATGTAATTGGGGAAGTGAGAAATGCTTTCTAAAATGCAACCAAACCTCCTTCTGTAAGGTAGAAAAGAAATGTTCATGTTTTGTTCATGCTTAAATATTCTGCTTATTCTCTTGCTTGGGGAAGACCTGTATTTGCTTAAAAGTTTTCAGTACCCTACACATGTAAATGGGTTTTGATGCTCTGTCTCTCTACGCTCCTATTGTAGCTGTTAGCAATGCTAGAAAATGTGTCAGGGTTGTGAACTGTAAGTCAGAGCCCCGCTGTTTCCCTCCCGGTGCGATCGACCGGGCTAGAAACAGAGGCTGGGTGGTTCTGGACCTGTGGGTCACGAACTTGGAACTATATTCCTGCTAACCTCTCTAAAACCACTTGTTGCCTTATGTTGCATCATCAAGGTTGTGTGTCTGTGCATAATGTGTTGTTCTAACTTATCTGATAATTCTAATAAGGTACAAAACCAATTGGATTCTTTAACCAAAATTGTTTCTGATAGTATGGTTTAATTATTCTTGCCATTCTGATAACTGCCTGTTGCTTTATTCAATGCATACCTTCGTTGCTAGCCTGCAAGGATTTCGCTTCCGGCTCGTGTATGCAAGGACCAAATTTATTATGCTTATAAGCTTCTTAAAAACAGAAGGGGGAAGATGTGGGAAGTTTCACAGCACGATCGCTGTGGCTAGTGGATGGCCATAAATCATGGGTGATAGTTCTCCTTACCTCATCTCTGTTTACGCTGTAACTTAGAGGCCCCCAGCTCGGGCCTCCGCATTACTCAAGGCTTTTGGCCCTCCCCACTATGCCTAGGGATGGCACGCTATCATTCACCTAGCACGCAGCTTTCATCCAATCAGCAAAGTGAGCACGAGGCAGACATGCCGATATTTAGCCAATTAAGTAAGCTTTATGCTATCGCAGGTAACCAATAGGGATTAATTGCATATGCTTCTCTGGAATGTCTTTGTCTGTTATTCCTAATAAACTCTGACCGGGCTGCCTTGCCCGGTGGCCTGGCCTGGTTGCCTCTTCATGAATCAAGCCTCCGCTGTCTCCTTGATCCCAAAACACAACACATACACACATTTATTTACGCATTCGCACATTCCTCCCCTGATCTGCAGTGTTCTATCCTGCACATGAGGAGATGACTTATACACAGCTGGCTATCACAACCATCTGGGTGCTTCTACTTAGGGGTGAGTTTCTCTGGGCTACTCCAAGGTAAAACAAGTAGGTTCTGCCTGTGCCTTGGGAGAGTTCGGGGTAACTATTGCTGGGATGGTTCCTCTGGCATAGCCAGGGCGATAGCTGCCTCCTTTCGAGCCTGAGCCAGATGCATGCCAGAGGGCCGGATTCCCGGATCTCGGTGCTGTCTCGCCCTCCAGTGCCAGTGTGGCCATTTGGTTTTAGGCTTATTTGGACAAAGTTTTGAAGATCTGCATGGTCTAAATTGGCATTCTCTTCTAAGGTGTCTCATTTTTCCACACTGGAAGCAGGCGCCTTTGGGTTTTGGCAATGCTCGGTGCCTGAGTGTGGTAATGGGTCCCCATATTACCTGCCGGTCCTTCGAAATTTTCCTCCTCGGGACGATGCGACACATCTGAGTTCTAGGTAACAGGTCTCAGCGTGACAAACCTCTGGGACGGAGCTCGGAGCATGGACTGCTGCCACGGGCCCTCGGCGGCCTCTGCGCTGGAGTCAGGGTTTCACAGCTGACCCTGAGTGGAACACGTTTCCACAGAGCAAGCTGCCTCGGAGCTTTGGAGCACGCTGTGGAATGCCTCTCTGGAATGCCTCGCCGCGTAGCTGTCACTCAGGTCGGATGGCTTTCCGACCAGAGCTGCCACGCTGTCCTCCGGGACGATTCGAACACGGTTATGGTGTAGAACCAGACCGCAAAGATCGCTTACTCACGAGTAGAATCACGTCGGGGTCACCAGATGTTGGATCGGGGCCACAAAGCGGCCATTGGGTCCCGGAGGAGACTGGTCAAGCAATGAGACACGAGGCAAGATGGAGCAAAGACCAGTGATTTAATGAGGGAAAATCATCAGTATATATGATGTTCAGGCTGCGTCAGAAAGAACTGCGATCTGATGAGATCCACATGCCATGTTTACACGAGTTAATTGGGAAATTCTTCAGGGGAAGTTAATTAACCAACTTAATCAAGGACAGGGGAAATTCATTGTTCCAAACTATCTTGGGGTAAACATGTGGCTGTTATTGGTTCAGGACTTAGGGTAATCCGCGGGTGCGATATTACCTATTACATGACTAGTGAGTTAGTCATTCAGGTTCCTATTGTCCAAGCTGCTTGTCACGTCAGCTGTGGGTGAATTAAACCCTATCTAATATTCCGCTCCCCCAATTCCTGTCCCCTCAAAACCAAGGCTCAAGGGAGCATTCTCCCAAACTGTGGTTCTGTCAGGGACAGTATGCCAATTGTGTCCGCGGATACCACATTGGTTTGCGCAGAAGCTTCTGTTCATGCATGAAAGAGGCCATTTTGTTTTCTATTCTGGTGTGGCTGATTCTGTGCTTGCGCAAAATTGGCCATTATATTTCCTGAGCCAAACCAGGACACAAAATGGCCATTTTCATACATGTGCAGAAGTGTCTTATTTACTTCCTGGTTTGACAAGGGTGTCGGGGGCCAGATGAAATGGCTTCGGCAGTCAGGGCCTACCCACAGGCTGTAGTTTGGGCATGCCTGGTCTACTCCATTACCTTAGTGGGATGTCTGGCCAGACAATCAATATGAAGTGCAGCTCCACATCACCAAAACTGTTGTAAGCAACTAGAAAGTAATAGCAATGGCAATTATATTTGTATGCCGCCCCATAGTGCTTAGTGCACTCTCTGGGTGGTTGACAAGTTAATTAGTATTTTTGCCGTCAACATGCTGGGTACTCATTTTACCTGCCATTGTTACGTGTTCTTGTGAATACTAGTAATCAAGGATATTTTTTTTACTTCTGAGTTGGCAACGATCTGTAATCAGATCTTCCTTCTTATCTCCTTGTTATTCTGTTTAGCTGACAGCAGTATCTAAAGTACGGGTTCCCAAACTTTTCCTGCCATGACCAGACCACACACCCTCAATCAGCTGAGCAGGCTGGAAGCATGTTCCTCCCATTGCAGTGGTGCATGCATCATGTGCATTTTTGCCAACTCCTCCGCATCCTGTGGTGGTGGGAATGAGGGTGGCACATTTTTGCTGCATTTTTTAATTTTTTGCAGCATTTCCGCAGTGTTTTCAAAGCATTTATGCTGCATTTTGCTGCACTTTTGCTGTGTTTTTGGCACTTTTGGTGGTGGCGGGGTACTTCCTGCGGCAGTGGCAATCCAGCCAGATGAATTGGCACCATGGGTCGGATCCAGCCCATGGGCTGTAGTTTGGGCACCCCGATCTAAAGCCATACTCTTAATTTACAAAGATGTTTTGTTTTCATAAAACCAAACAATATAAAAATCATACTAGACATTAAGGGAAAATGTAGTCTCTGAGATCAGCCTGTTTTATCTAACATAACACTATCTTCTCAAAGGTTAATGATTTAACAATTAGATTTGTAAATGTAACCTTTGTTTTGCCTTTCAAATACCAATCAGAAAACAATGTTTATTTTATATTATTGTTTTATTTGTTGCATTTATACCTCACTTTTCTACTAAAAGATAGCATTCAAGACAGATTACAAAATTTTAAAAAGAAATAAAACAGAAAAACCCAAATATTTAGCTAAAAATGTAATAAAATAATATAAACATGACCAACTGTAAAAACCATAAAAATCAGCAAAATATTACGTTCATTAGAATGCATGATAGGGAGATAATGGAGAGCATCTGCAGTGACAAACTGTCATCTTTTGCCACTTAAGAAGGCAATGCTTTTAAATACATTTTAATAATTTCATCTGGTTTGACTCTGAGATGACAGACGTTTGTGACTAGATCTTCCTTCATTTCTTGTTTCCTCCCTCAAATAAAAGCTCCCCAGCACTTGGAGAGTTTCACCGTATTGACAGTGCATATCCATCTGTTCACAATTACCTACACCAAAGGGCATTTTACCTTTTGGGATAAATAATTGAAGGAAAGGATTTAATGAGAAAAATAGAATATATGCCAGAAGTGTCATGCTAATTTGATGGAACAGGGCAAAAGGAACTTTTAAAAATAGTTTAAACACATGAGAGATCCAAGTATGCATCAGTCATCTCATTTAGTTGAGTCACCACATGATAGATTTTTTTCAACCTGCTCCTTTGAGATAAATATTTGGCATTTCTAGCTAGTGCTGTCACCTGGTCTTCTTCCCCTACCACCACCCTAGTTTGGCTTTTCTACAGCTCTTTAGTTATGATCACTCGCCCACCTTGTAAATTAAATATTTATAATATAATGGGTTTAAGTAATGAATAGATTTCAACTTCAGGTACAACTCACTGCTCTGTTGTACAAGCTGTGATGTTGAAGTTGACCTCTACTGTCTAACTCAAGGGTCAGCAAACTTGGCTCTCCAGGTGTTCTTGGACTTCAGTTACCAGAAACCTAAGTCAGTATACCCGCTGATCAGGTCTTCTGGGAATTGAAGTCAAAGAACATCTGGAGGGCCAGGTTTGATGACCCCTGGTCAAACCCTTTGTTCCTCTGGCTGAAGGGTGTCAAAGCACAGCACAGAATAGGAGGCAATGAGCAAGAAGTACATCCATTGGTTTCCTGTACTTATGTCCCCAGCATCGGAAACACAGAGAAAAATAAAAGAAGAAAGCCTTTTAGTCGGTGAAATTTAAATGGCAGGGTTTTTTTTAATCCCTATCCGTACCCTTACTAAACAGTCCTCTTAGCATAATTTGCCTTTTCTTCTCCTTCTTCAGATTCTTCTACACATTCTTCTTCAGATTCTTCTTCTTTGGATTCTTCTTGGGATTGTTCTTTGGATTCCTTCAGCTTCCAGGATGCCTCCACAAACATGGCCATGCCAGTTAGGCTTTCTGAGAGTTGCAATTTGAAAAATAACTTCCTCAAGTTCTGCTATTTTGGCAATCTACTTTGTTTCCCAGGTAGGCCAATGGAACCCAAAATGGCAAGACTGTATGCCCAATAACACCATCAAAGACTGTGGAGTTTGCTCCCATTATAAAATGTGTAAATTCAGTTTATATGTTACTGACATCATGATGGAAAGGCTAATTTGAAACCATTTGGTAGTTTTTGCTCCCAACTTATCTTTATCTCTGTTGTTTTTAATGTTGGAAATATTTGATGGTACATTTTCCCATGTGGTCAGTTGAGACTTCTTGAAAAAATGTTTGGGGAGGCTGTACATGATGTACAGGCAGTTAGGGCATGATGTTCAGAGCAGCAGAGCATATTTTCACTTTATCACTGGGACAGTAACTGAGCAGATTAAGAAGGCACAAGAAATGGGAAAGAGTTTTTGTCAGTGTTGTGTTCTGTAAAGCTGTGCCTTTAACAATGTACCTTAGCCATGTGTTAACAATGTAACCTTTCTGTGTGCAACATTATAACCTTCAGCTGTATCAATGTAAACCTGATAAGGGGACGCGAGCTAGTGACCACTAGATGGCAATAGCGAGCGTCCAGCTCTCATGGCTCAGATTCACCTGGTTCAGCAGCGCGGGAAGATTCCCCGCCACCTCTTCACCTGGTCAAGAAGGGCGTGACCTCCTAGACGTCACGCAGGCAGCAACCAATAATCTGTCGACGAGCCACATTCAAATGTATAGCCAGCTGTATATATTGAGCTACCCATCCGCCATTACCACATGTTCCTCCGGATCATCATGCAATAAACCTGTGTTAAGCCAACCCTTCAGCTGTTTCATTGTCTTTGGTCCCTTACACTAAATTGGCGACGAAGGTGGGATATGGCAGCCCACGGGACCAAGACATGCGCCGGTTTCGAAATCAGGAAACCGGGCGACTGGGAGATCTTTGAGATGGACTTCCAGGCAGCACTGATTGAGTCCGAAGTCACGGAAGAGGCAAAGAAAAGGGCCATCTTCACCAGGATGCTCGGACAAGAAACCAAAAGGACCTTGGTGGACCTGATTGCACCGAGGAGGGTGAGCGAATTCAAGGCCAAGGAACTCATGCAGATGCTGCGTGAGCACGTCCGGCCCGCCACGGCGATGTTTCCCACTCGGAGTGCGTTCTGGAGGCGAATCCAAGCGCCCGGGGAGACGGTCGCCGCATTCGTGGCGGCCCTGCGGCTGGCGGCCGGCCCGTGCAAATGGGAGAATGCCGAAATCACCCTCCAGGACTGTGTGCTGTGCGGCCTGAACGACGCCGAAACCCAGCGCACATTAATGAACCAAGAGCCGCCTCCCACGTTGCAGGAGATCGTCAGAGCGGCCCAGGCCGCAGAAGCTACAAAGGCTGGGGTACAAGAACTCCAGGACTGGCGGCCAAAGTCGAGCAAGGCAGAGACTCCGGTACAGGCAGCCCGGCGAACTTCGAGGTCGTCCACAGAGAGCAGCGACGACGAGGACGTCCGGAGGGTCCGGAAAGAGAGCCGGCGGTGCAATGGCTGTGGAGCGGCCCACGACCACGTAAAGTGCCCGTTCCGGAAGGCCGAGTGCCACAACTGCAGCCGCCGCAGGCACATCACCAAGGTGTGCAGGAAGAAGCGCGAGACCCGGCGGAGCTCAGCAGACCGTTCCGCGGGACAAGACCGCTCAACGAGACCCAAGGACGGCGCTCAGGCCACGCGGAAGCAGGACGGCGTGGGCCGCATCTCCGACGGCAGCGAGGACGACGCCCCAGTGTTCAGCGTGTCTGCAGGACACCCCCGCTACTTTGTTGAGGTACTAGTCCAAGGGGTTCCCATTAGGATGGAAATTGACTCGGGGTCCTCATATTCAATCATTTCCCAGAGGGAGTTTTTGGGAATTGCCCCCCACAAGCGACCCAAGCTCAAAGCGTTGAGGTCCACACTACGGGACGTGCAAGGGAACAGCATTCCAGTGTTGGGGGTTGGAGAATTTCAGGTTAAATTCAAGAAGCACGCCGCGTCCCTCCCCCTAGTCGTGCTCAAAGGGGGAGATTGCAGCCTCCTCGGGACTCAATGGTTCCAGCCCCTGGGTTTGTTTATTGGGGGGGTGCACGCCGTTGGGATGCACGCCGTTGGAACTGATCCAATTCAGGAGGTGTGCGAGGCGCACCCCGAAGTTTTCAAAAAAGGACTGGGGAAATTCAAGGGGCCCCCAGTGACATTCGACCTGGACCCGGAGGTCCGCCCAATTCGTCTTAAACCACGCCGGGTGCCGTTCGCACTTAAGGACAACATAGAGGCGGAACTGGACAAATTGGTGGGCCAGGGGATTCTTGTGCCTGTTGATTCCGTGGAGTGGGAAACTCCAATTGTAACCGCACTAAAGGCCAATGGGGAGGTCCGCATATGCGCCGACTACAAGTGCACCATCAACAAGGCAATCCGCCCGAATGCATATCCGGTGCCGGTAGTCAGCCATCTGCTGGCCAGGTTACACGGGGGAAAGTGTTTCGCTAAGCTCGACTTAGCACAGGCCTACCAGCAGCTTACGGTGTCCCCTGCCGCAGCTGCTGCGCAGACCATAGTCACCCATAAGGGGGCGTTCCAGGTGACGCGCCTCCAGTTCGGCGTGAATTCGGCGCCTGGAATTTTCCAGTCACTCGTGGAACGCCTCCTGAAGGGACTGGAGGGGGTGTTGCCTTATTTTGATGACGTGTTAATAACGGGGGGGAGTCGGGTTGAATTGGCCAAGAGGTTGGGGAAGGTAGTGACAATATTCGAAAAAGCGGGGCTGAGACTGCGAAAGGACAAATGCGTCTTCTTCGCAACCGAGGTTGAGTTCCTAGGGTTTTGTGTGACTCCTGAGGGAATAAAACCATCCAAGTCCAAGGTGGCAGCCATTAAGAAAGCCCCCCGCCCCACCTCCAAGCCCGAGCTGCAGTCGTTCCTAGGGCTGCTCAACTTTTACCACTCCTTCCTCCCCCGGAAGGCAGCGGTGGCTGAACCGCTACACAAACTGCTAAAGAAAGACCAGGCATGGAAGTGGGGCGATGACCAAGAAAGGGCATTTAGTGAGCTAAAAAGCCTCCTAGCCTCCGATGCCATACTGACCCACTTCAACCCCAAACGCCTGGTAGTTCTGACCTGTGATGCATCCCCGGTGGGGGTGGGGGCGGTGCTGTGCCACGTGTTGGAAAACGGAAGGGAGGCCCCGATAGCATTTTACTCCAGGTCCCTGTCCCAAGCAGAGAGAAACTACGCACAGACAGACAGGGAGGCACTAGCAATAGTTGCGTGGACGAAAAAATTTCACGATTTTCTGTATGGCCGCCCCTTCACCATTGTAACGGACCATAAGCCCCTGCTAGGCATCTTTACCGCAGATAAGCCCACCCCACAGATCCTGTCCCCGAGGATGCTCAGATGGGCCATTTTTCTCAACGCGTATCAGCACGCATTGGTCTACCGGCCCGGGAAAGAGATCAGCCATGCGGACGCTCTATCAAGGTCTCCCCTCCCCCTAACGCCCAGCCAGGTGAGCAAGGGGGAGCGGGACCATCAGGTTCTTATGATAGAGGTGCTGGATTCGCCCCCCGTAATGCCCGCCGACATTGCCAAAGCGACAGAGAAGGACAAGACGTTAGCGGCGGTTAGCTCCTGGGTGCAAAAAGGGTGGCCGGCGTCCTCCCCAGCGGAGGAGTTCGCCCCATTTTTCAGAAAAAAGCTAGAGCTGTCCCTAGAGAGAGGGTGCCTCTTGTGGGGGCAGCGGGTGGTGATTCCCACTTCCCTTCGGCCGCGGGTGCTCAAACTGCTGCACGTCAGCCACCCCGGCATCATGCGATCCAAGGCACTGGCCCGGAGTTACTTCTGGTGGCCCCAGCTGGACGCCGACATCGAGCACATGGTCGGCACTTGTGAAAGTTGCCAATGCTCCAGACCAGAGGAGGCCCGCCTTCCCCACAGGGAATGGGACGCGGCTAAGGGGCCGTGGTCCCGGGTGCACGTTGATTTCGCGGGCCCGTTCAGAGGCACCCTGTTCCTTCTCATAGTGGACGCTTTCTCCAAGTGGTTGGAGGTCATCCCAGTCACGAGCACCTCCTCGGCCCAGACCATTAGGCATTTGCGGAGGCTCTTTTCTACGTTCGGCATACCCGACACATTAATTAGCGACAACGCTAGTTGTTTCACGTCCTCCGAGTTTAGGGCATTCATGGAGATTAACGCCGTTCGGCACATCACCTCCGCCCCGTTTCACCCAGCCACTAATGGCCAAGTAGAGCGCCTCGTCCGCACCACAAAGGACGCGTTGCGGCGCATGGGCCCCGGGGATCTGAACCTACAAGTGTGCCAGTTTCTGCTAGGGTACAGGGTGACCCCGTTGGCGTCAGGATACTCCCCCGCAGAGCTCTTAATGCGTAGGAAACTGACCACCATCCTTACTAGGTTAGACCCCACGAGGGTAGAGGACAAGGGAAGGAACATTGGGCTAGAGGCCACAAAGAGTTTCAGTGTAGGCGCCCCCGTGCATTGCAGGAATTACGCCGGCACGGGCCCAGCCCGGGTACCGGGCGTAGTTGTGGAGCAAACCGGCCCCATGTCGTACCGCGTGGAAACCAGCACAGGGCTCCTGTGGAGGCGGCACGCGGACCAGCTCCGACGCAGGGTCTCCGATGTGCAGGGCACAGACCAAACAGAGGAAAAATCAGCGTTAGGGTTC
The DNA here is from genome assembly GCA_035047305.1 of Bradypodion pumilum. Taxonomy (NCBI): domain Eukaryota; kingdom Metazoa; phylum Chordata; class Lepidosauria; order Squamata; family Chamaeleonidae; genus Bradypodion; species Bradypodion pumilum. Next base: position 291,896,313 of record JAWDJD010000004.1, on the reverse strand, counting down.
TCCCCCACCCGTTCAGCCCAAGGGGGAGGGAAAGGGGGCCGCGGGTCCCCACCAAGGGGGGAGGAGGATGTTCTCGTAGATATCCTAGGGGATCTTTCTGAGGAGGAGGAGGAACCCGACCCCATACATATCTCGCGGAATGTCCCCACAAATGCGGATACCCTTACTAAGTTAGATTTTGATTTTCAGAACCGGGGGGGTTTCGGAGTGGTCCCCCACCCGTCCAAGCGAGAAGAGGGGTTTTTCGTTAGCCCCGATTGCCCCCGGTCTGCCCACAATGGAGTTCTTCCCTTCCCCTAAGGCCGCCAGACCGCGGCAAGCCACTAACGAGTCTCCCTCTCCCATTTCAGGACAAGGGACCAGGGAACAAAGAAGCAGTAGTGCCCCCGGGGGGGTCAGCCCTCGTCACGGCCCAAACGCACACGCAACAAGCCATCTTGGCTGAGAGACTTCGTCTCATCCTAGGGGGGAGGGATGTTGTGTTCTGTAAAGCTGTGCCTTTAACAATGTACCTTAGCCATGTGTTAACAATGTAACCTTTCTGTGTGCAACATTATAACCTTCAGCTGTATCAATGTAAACCTGATAAGGGGACGCGAGCTAGTGACCACTAGATGGCAATAGCGAGCATCCAGCTCTCATGGCTCAGATTCACCTGGTTCAGCAGCGCGGGAAGATTCCCCGCCACCTCTTCACCTGGTCAAGAAGGGCGTGACCTCCTAGACATCACGCAGGCAGCATTCAATAATCTGTCGACGAGCCACATTCAAATGTATAGCCAGCTGTATATATTGAGCTACCCATCCGCCATTACCACATGTTCCTCCGGATCATCATGCAATAAACCTGTGTTAAGCCAACCCTTCGGCTGTTTCATTGTCTTTGGTCCCTTACACTAAAGTCAGGGACTGCTCTCTTCATTGAGTGAAAAGGTGCTGCCATGGAGAAAAAAATCCAAGGGACTCAGACTGTGAATAGGGAGAAGATGAGATAGATTGTCATTTGTATGTGTGTATATGTGCACACATATATACACAGACACATTTTAAAGCCTTTATTGTTTTCCCTTTGCCACAGCAAAGAAGGAAAGGGGACATCATTCGCATGAAAGCAGCCTTTCACATTATCACTGGTTTAATACTTCAGCAAATAGGGAGAAGGAAGGAGAAATCCCCAGTGTTGTGTTGTGTTGTGTTGTGTTGTGTTGTGTTGTGTTGTGTTGTGTTGTGTTGTGTTGCGTTGTGCTGCGCTGCGCTGCGCTGCGTTGCATTGCATTGCGTTGCGTTGTGTTGCATTGCGTTGCATTGTGTTGTGTGCATATATATCAAAGCCCTGACTATTTAGCCTTACTGGGATATTTTCTAACATTCTTGGGCTGGCATTAACAAGATCTCTAAGGAGACTCCATTTTGTGGTTTTGATTGTTTTCTATAACTCCTCAAAAAGGCAAGACCAGAAGAAGAATTTGATCCAGAAAATGGGAAGAAAGAAGAAGGATTGTGTGCTCAAATGCCAGTCACATCCTATGGAGTGTGAATACAGAAATCCCAATTCAAACTGCAGCAAAACTAAACCATTCCAATTTAACTTTCTAATGCAGCCACACCCTATACCCATGCGATGAGGGCGGTGTGGGCTGGATGAATTGCAGTAAACCCATTCATGTGGATTCAGGGGGGCTTCTGGGAATTGAAGTCCAAGAACATCTGGAGTGCCAAGGTTCACCATCATGTCTGTTCGTCCAACCAGAGTGGACCGGAGGGGTTCTCTAATTGTTCCATCAGCCAGATGGGTTCGCCTCGCTGGCACAAGGAGGAGGGCCTTCTCCATGTCCGCACTGGCCCTCTGGAACCTCCTGCCAACAGTTACATCTCTGGATGGAATTGCTGTCTTTCAGGAAATAACTCAAACCTGGCTGGCGGGCCAAGTATGGGGTGCAGGTGGAAGGGTAACCTCCATTGGGTGGTTGGTATAGAGGATAATTCCTTCCCCCATGGTCCCTACTGTCCCTGCACCCTTTTTAGGGGGTGTGTAGTTTAAATTAATTTTATTATGTTTTTATCTGTGATTGTGAACCACCCTGAGTTGGCCTAGGCTGAGTGGGTGGTGTAGAAATCGAACAATTAAATTAAATTAAAATTAAATTAAATCACGGCCCTATACTGTATTAGAAACACAGAAAGTGTGAGCTATTGATGGTGGATATACATTTTTGGAAAGTGTAATTTTTTATGCAGAGATGGGGAGTTTGAGTCCTTCCAGATGTTGCTGAACTGGAACTCTAATCATCCATCACTTTTGGCTGCAATTGGGTACAAATCTGTCACTTATGGGTGCCTGGTTAGTCACTTTGGGTGTGCTAGCAGCAGTCTCCAAGCAATAATTTATTTGGGTTCCAGATTTGGTTTTTTCCTCCCACTTAGAATTCCTTTTATTAAAGGTGATTACATATCTGACATGTCCCCCATCATGCAGGGCCATAGCCAGGGGATCCTGCTGAAGAGCATCAAACATAATAACCGTTTTTCATAAGGGAAACTTTTGTTTGGTTTGTGCATATAGTGACAGGATGCTTCAAACCTACACCAGTAGAGAAAATATACCTTCTTGTTGGTATCACTCCACCTAAGATCAGGAAAGAAGTAGCAGTGGATGCCTAGAGAACTAAGCAAGAGAATGACCCTCGACATCCTCTGAATGGATATGAGCCTCATGTCTGCCGGCTCAGATCCAAGAAGAGCTTTATGCCATAAACAAACATTATTGAGGGTGCACAAGAACAAAACCGAATTAAAAGATGGAGGAAGAAGCTCACTGGACAAGGAATATCATTAAAGGAAGATATAGCTGAATATTTCAACCTCCCCTACATCACTTGGAGGATCCTCAATAGGCTGAGGGTTGGAATCCCTAAATGTAAGACCAACATGCTCAAGTAGGGGCTGGTGGTGGACAACAAAAGTTGTTTAAAGGTGATGACCTTTAAAGCCCTACATGGTAGTGGGCCAGGATATCTAAGAGACCATGTCTCCTCAAGCATTTCAGCCTGTCCAACTAGAGCAGACCAGAGGGGCTCCCTAATTGTGCCATCTGCTAGAGGGGCTTGTCTTAATAGCACAAGGAGGAGGGTCTTCTCCATGCCCACTCCAGCCCTTTGGAACCTCCTGCCGGTAGAACTGCAACTGCAGATGGAATTGCTGCCCTTCAGGAAAGGGCTCAAAACCTGGCTGGCAGGGCAAGTGTGGGGCGCGAATAGGTGGTGATGGCTCCCGACCATTGGCTTTTTAAAGATATATCATCCCTCTTCATTGATGGGTGGGCATTGATTTTAAATGGGTTTTAAATTGGTTTTAAATGTTTTACGGATGTTGTTATGCTTTTTTATATTGCTGTGAGCCACCCGGCATCACCCTAGGGTGAGGGGACGGCATACAAGTTTGAACAAACAAACAAATAAAACACGCAGTGTGGCTGTGGAGAGATTCAGAATCCAGCTCATTTACTGGTCTGCCAATTACTTCCAGAAACATGCACCAACGAGGACTTATGTATGGCCAATGACAAAGCCAAGAAAGTGGCTTCATTTTGGCAGTCCAGGTTTTGATTGGGATGTGAAAGAAGAAGGGGGACCATTTTCACCCCTTGATCATTTCAGTCACCCTTCCCTACATCTCTTCTAGTTCTGTAATCTTCTAGTGATCCAAACTGTCCACGTTACTCCAAGAGTGGTAACACAATAGATCTTCTAATGACCCCATGAAACTTAGAACTAGCTCTGATACAGGTAAAAACAAACAGAGTGGGTCTCTCTCGAATTCAGGACATAATGTGTTGTGGGTTTTCTGCATTTAAAATATCATGCAATGATATGTAATCCAGGCTTTTCCTAGTTGCCATTCTACCGTTTTGCAATTACTTATATGCAGTCATAACAGCCTAGAGTCTGTTTCTGAGGAATAAAGGATTCATGCCCTACTGTGTTTGTTTGTTTGTTTTGTTTTGTTAAAAATGAACAGGAGAGCAAGACAGACATCAGAAAGTAATAAAAATATGACAAATGTTTTTCTTGGCATTATGTCAAATATGTTTACAGAACTGCACAATTAATAGAAAAAGCTGTGCTAGAGTCCCTAATTACTATTCCGCACGGTGTGTAACATTTCTTCATTATCCCTTTCTGAACTGATTGTGTACATCAAACAACTGAAATATAAGTAAAATATGCCTGCATGCATAATGCCTCACATTAAAGCATGAGGCAATTAACCTATGATTTTTTTCATTAATTAAATTAAATCAGCCATCTTATTTTTATTTTTAAAAACAAAACCAGGTTTCATGTAGGATATTTTAACTCTCCAAAATAATTACAACAAAGGATTTTTAAGATATTTCACTAGCCCTCCTAAATTGAGTATACTGTATTATTTTCAGGAGATTTTCATCATCAATAATCAGCAATTTTCTCATTAAACTTCAGGGGTACAACTAGCTAGATGCCAAACCCAATTCCAATATTAGTTATCTTTGCTCTTCTTTAAAATCATATGTACAGAGGTCTCCCTCACTCTGTACTTGGGTATTTAAATTTCCCTTGCCTGATGCTTCTCAACATTATGCTAGGGTTAAATCTATATTTAAACTGACAACGAACCTCTGCCATGTCTAGCAGTCAATTTTCAGACATTTGTTGTATACTACAGGTACATCATAGATATATTTGAATGTATGAAACACTATTCACTTGTATGTCATGTTCTGCATGTATACAGTTCCTAATAAATATTCTATACAGCTTGCAATCAAAATAAAGGAATACACAGCATTTTTTCTTCTTCTAAACATCAGTACATTAATGGAGCCAGTACCAAACTTTAAACAGACAAACAATACAATCTTAATTCCTAGATCTGGGAGCCCAAACTTTTCGGGCTGTAGGCCGGTCACGTGGTTCCTCCAACTGGACGCAGAAGAAAGACGTGCCCACACATGCACAAAAAGCTGCTGTAAATGCACCCATGGCTGTTGTAAATGTGTTTATGACAGCCGCGGGTGCATTTACAGCAGCGTTTTGCACATGCGCAGATGTGTTTTACTTCCGCTTCTGGGAGAAGCAAGGGCAGTGTGGGCCAGATTAATTGGTATCATGGACTGTATCTGGCCAATGGGCCATAGTTTAGGCACCCCTGTCCTAGATCTTCTGGTCAGAGTATATTCAGATGTAATACAGGATCTCCTCCATCTGTGAGAGATATTTTGATACTGTAATTAGCAATTCCAAAGGTCTTAGCAGTGGTGGGATTCAATTTTTTTACTTCCTACTCTGTGGACGTGGTATGATGGGTGTGGCCAGGGAGAAAGCCCCGTGTTCCACCCAAATTAGGATTACTTTATTTCAAATTTGGATAGATAGGGCCAGCCAGAATGTCTGCTACTGGTTCTGGCAAACTGAGGCGAACCTGCTGATGCCCACCCACCACTGGGTCTTAGTTACACTTGTGGGAATTTCAATTGATCATATAACCATAGGCTTCAGAACAGGGCTTTTCAGGTGGAGTAGAGTTAGTTCTGAAACTACTAAATTCTCAGCCTCTCTCTCTCTATTGAGATCCAAAAGTTTAGTGCAAGAAAATTCTTTAAAGATAGAAAACTACTAGATGGTGATGTCACACAAACCTCCTTCCTTGACCCCTTATTCTCGAGGTCTACCAAATGGTCTCTTTGGTGGACTTCCCAGTCAGGACATGTGAGGATTTTTGGTTACAAAACTATACCTACCTAACTAGGGAAATGCCAGTCAAATTCATTTATAAGTAAAATATTGATCCATTGACCAACTTTGCTGGGCTACATTGGGCCAACTACTTCTTGAGGTCACTTATCTCATGTGGTTGTAAGGGAAGCTCTGAGGTCCAATTTAGGAGATTAAATGGGGCAGGATAAAAATGCAATAAATAATCATGCAAACACCATGACTCCTACATTGTTTCAGCCTCCACCCCTCCCCCTATAGACTTGGGGTTTTGTAACCCATTGTCAGAAAAACATTTGGAAATCTTAAAAGTTTATATATTTGGGGTGATCTGCATGATGGAGTGAGCTCCCATCTCTGTCCCAGCTCCTGCCAACTTAGCAGTTCAAAAGTAAAAAATGCAAGTAGATAAATAGGTACTACTTCAGTGGGAAGGTAATCAGCATTCTGTGCACTCCGATGATGAGGCATGTCTGCCACATGTCCATGGAAACATCTGCAGTTGCAGACAGCAATGGCTCTTTGGCTATAAACAAGGATGTGCACTGAACCCTAGAGTCAGATATGACTGGTTTTCAAGCAAGGGCGACCTTTACCTTAGAATGGCCTAATAAAGATATTATATAAATATAGATTTTGGAGTCACAACACAACCTCTCTCCCTCTCTCCCCATTTCCTCCCTCTCTAGTCTCTCCCCCCCTTTTGCCCCCAAATACATGCCGGGTCCTCATTTGACTGACCTGGGAAAGGATGGAAGAGGCAGAGAGAGCCAACTTTGAACCCTCTCCTCAATATCGAAGTCACATCCTTTTGGATGCAGTAAAGGAGACAACAGGGAGGAGAAATATCCGGCTGGCGACAGACTTCCACCCGTGCCACAAAAAGAGAACAAATTCTTCATAGCAGAGAAACCACAGGAGGAATTTACACCAAAGCCCCCCCCCCAGGGCCCACACCCTGATTCCGCTCTGGTTTATCAGAGGTGGCGCATGGCCAAAATCCTCTTGGGCAAGCAGAAGATGCGGCTTGAAACCACCCCGCGTGCAGCATCGTCATAGGAAAGTTCTGGAGACAACAGGAAGGAGAAATATCCGACTGGCGACAGACTTCCACCCGTACCACAAAAAGAGTGGTGGGAACCATCAGCTGAAAAATGGGCAAGCAAGACAAACGCCCCACACCCTTATCACGTTCGGCTTAATTAGAACCAGCAGAGTTATGTCTGCTTGGGCAACCCGCTGGGGATTGAGATCACCACGCCCACAGCATCCTCATGGGAAAATTCTGATGAAACCAGTGAATCGGAAAAATCGGAAAATCATCCCGATAGAAGATCTCCATTCATGCCATCGAGATGGCCAACCAATGAATCTATGCGGCACACTTCTGGCAACCCGCATAAGTTGGAGCCCCTGTGCCTCACCAACACCGGCCAACCGATTTCCAGCAAAACATCTTGTAAGGGGCAGTTTCAGCATCCCCTCGCCAGACTTGAGCCATTCAACCATGATGTGTTTCGCAACACCTTCGGCTTCCTTCCCTGGTCTGCCTGGTCGGGGGAGGTGGGAGCCCAGCTGGAGCCGCTTTCCGGACATGGGGCTATGAATAGCCGCCGCCACCGAGCCCCGAGAGCCACGCAACACCTTTGGCTCCCTTCCCTGGCCCGCCCGGTCGGGGGAGGTCAGAGTCCAGCTGGAACTGTTTTCCCAGTGGTGGGGGCTTTAGGGCTCCGGTGAGGATGTTTCGAAGCCAGGGGTTTGTCTCATGGATGGGAGGGAACTGAGGGTTTGGGCAATTGTTCTTGGGATTTCAGTACTGTATTTAATGATATTTTGTATAATCTATATTTGTATTTGCTTTTGCACTTTGCATTTGGTGTAACTGTTTAATGAATTGTATTGAATATATTGTAATGTATTGTGATATATTGTATTTTTTGTGTGATTATTGTGATATTATTATGCTGTACTTCTAACTTGTAAACCGCATTGAGTCGGTCCTCGGGCGGAGAATTGCGGTATATAAATTAAAATTTCAATTCAATTCAATTCAACTACATTTACTTTGTTAGAATCTGGATAATCTCCACATTAAATGATATTTGGTTAAGAATACAGAAGCAATGGAACAAACAAATCAACCTAAAAGTTCTAATGTGTCTAGCAAAACTCTGAGACACACACATAGAGCTTGCGGGGGTGCGGGGTGGAGTTTTGTTGTTGCTGCTGCTGTTGTTCTGAAATACAGTTTCCAGAAACATCCTGTGGCCTTGCTGGCTAGGATGATTAAAGGGTAATAGAGAAGAATATAACTTTTCTAAGATCTGGATATGCATGGCTGTAGTTACCTGCAATACTTGTGCCATGTTTGTGCTCTTGCCAAAGCATATGGAGAACTACACTTGCAGCAAGTGCAAGCTGGTTGCACTACTAGAAGAGAAGGTCCAGCAGCTAGAGGCCCGCATATCTAACCATCAACAAATTAAGGAGCTTGAGCTGTTGTTGGACAGAGCGGAGCAGACTATGCTGGACAAAGAAGAGACAGGGCACAGTTCTGAGGGAGAAGGCCTCAGGAGGGAGATGTTTGGAATAATGTGACTCAAAGGAGGAGAAGAGTAGGGGATTACTCTGAGAGTCTGAAATTACAGAATAAATTTGAGGCTCTTTCCCTCATCACACCTGATGAGGAACACAAAGAGGAACAACTGGTTCCACCTGATGATCTCTCCTTCATCACACTTGATGAGATCCAGGAAGATAAACAACAGGAACAAACTGAGATTCTTTCCCTTAATATGGTTGATGAGGTGCATGTAGATGAACAGATTGCCGGAGAGAGGCTCCTTGTACTAGGTGATTCAATAATTAGAAATACAGAGAAATGGATTTGTGATGCACATGATAACCGTATGATGACTTGCCTGCCAGGTGCAAAAGTTACAGACATCACAAGAAATCTAGATAGATTGTTAGAGAGAACTGGGAACGAGCCATTTGTCATGGTACACATTGGTACCAATGATGTTGGGAAGGCCAAGCTGTCTGTCCTGGAAGCCAAATTCAGATTGTTAGGAAGAAGATTGAAGTCCCGGACTTCCAAGGTAGCATTTTCAGAAGTGCTGCCTGTCCCTCGCGCAGGACCTACCAGGCAGGCAGAGCTCAGAAGCCTCAATGCGTGGATGAGGCGGTGGTGTCGAGAGGAGGGCTTCAGATTTGTCAGGAACTGGAGAACATTTTGGGACAAGCCAAATCTGTTCAGGAGGGATGGGTTGCATTTGAACCATGATGGGACCAGATTGCTGGCATTCAACATCAAAAAGGCTGCAAAGCAGCTTTTAAACTGATAACTGGGGGAAAGCCAACAGGAGCTGGGTAGCATCCAGTTCAGGAAAGTGTGTACTTGAGTAGTGAGGAGGATGCAAAAATTACTGAGCAGAGCAAGGAGCTAGTCACCAGCACTCTAGCAGAAGTAGGCAGTCTAACAATGCAACTGCACTCAAAAGACTGTATCAGGAAAGCATATATAAATGCTTGTATACAAATGCCAGAAGCCTCCGGAACAAAATAGGGGAGCTGGAATACTTAGCAATAGATAAGAATGTTGATATTATTGGTATCACTGAAACCTGGTGGATGGATGATAACCAATGGGATACAGTTATCCCAGGCTACAAACTGTACAGGAAGGATAGGAAGGGGCAAACAGGAGGTGGTGTAGCCTTGTATGTCAAAGAAGTGATAAAATCATATGAATTGGAATATCTAGGTGATTTGGAGTCACCATTAGAAGCTCTGTGGGTAAGAGTACCAGGCCACAAGGATGGTCTAACAGTAGGCATATACTATCAGCCTCCGACCCAAACTCTTGAGGGAGACTGGCAGTTGGAGAATGTTGTAAAGGAGGCATCCAAGAAGGGAAGCCTGGTTATAATGGGGGACTTCAATTACCCTCACATAGAGTGGGTGAACTGTTGTTCAGCACATGATAAATAGATAAAGTTCCTAGATATGCTAAATGATTGTTCCCTGGGACAGATGGTTGAAGACCCAACTAGAGGTGCAAGATGTTAATGTGACTGATCCAATAGGGAACAGTGACCACAACTCAATTATGTTTAACTTGATCATAGACCGCAAGTCACTGATAAAATCTAACACAGAGACCTTAAATTTTCAAAAAGGAAATTTCCCAAAGATGAGGAAACTAGTAAAAAAGAAGCTGAAAGGGAAAATTGAGAGAGTCCAAACACTCCAAGAGGCATGGAGGCTGTTTAAAAAAAACAATAACAGAGGCCCAATTGGAATGCATACCCAAAAGGTAAAAGGGCACTGGCAGGTCCAAGAGGACTCCGAGGTGGCTTACAGGAGCTGTTCGGGAAGTGATCAAAAGCAAGAAAAGCTCATTTAGAAGATGGAAGGCTTGTCCGAATGAGGACAGCAGGCAGAAACATAAATTCTGGCAGAACAAATGCAAGGCAACAATCAGGAAAGCAAAGCAAGACTTTGAGGAGCATTTAGCTAAAAATACTCAGAGAAATAACAAAGACTTCTTTAAGTACATTAGAAGTAAGAACCCAACTAGGAAGGCCATTGGACCATTAGATGACAATGGAAGGCAAGGGGTTATTAAAGAGGAAACAGAGATTGCGGAGAGACTCAATGAATTCTTTGCTTCAGTATTCACTGAAGAAGACAGAGACCACATGCCCAAAACAGAGCCTATCTTCGTAGGGAGGGAAACCAAAGAATTAAGCCAGATAGAAATAACCAGGGAGGAGGTCCTTGCATGTCTTGTTAAACTAAACACTAACAAATCCCCAGGACCAGATGGCATCCATCCACGAGTTCTCAGGGAATTTAAAGATGAAATTGCTGATCTCCTAGCCAAAATATATAATCTTTCCCTCAAATCAGGCTTTGTTCCTGATGACTGGAAGGTAGCGAATGTAACACCAATTTTCAAAAAAGGATCCAGGGGTGATCCAGGAAATTACCGACCTGTCAGTTTGACATGTGTCCCAGGTAAAGTGATGGAAACCATCCTAAAAGATAGAATTAATAGGCACATAGAAGAGAAGGCGCTGCTAAAGGAGAGCCAACATGGCTTTTACAAGTGCAAATCATGCCTCACTAATCTGTTGGAATTTTTTGAGAGTGTCAACAAGCATGTGGATAAGGGGGATCCAGTTGACATTGTTTATCTGGACTTTCAGAAGGCTTTTGACAAGGTCCCGCACCAAAGGCTCTTGAATAAACTTACCAGTCATGGAAGAAAGGGACAGGTCTTGTCCTGGATCAGCAACTGGTTAAGAGACAGGAAACAGAGGGTAGCACTAAATGGACACTTCTCCAAGTGGAGGGAAGTAAAGAGTGGGGTCCCCCAAGTTCAGTACTGGGACCCCTGCTTTTCAACCTCTTCATAAATGATCTAGAGGTAGGAGTAAAAAGCAAGGTAGCAAAATTTGCTGACGACACTAAATTATACAGGGTAGTGAAAACTGTGAGAGATTGTGAGGAGCTCCAGAGGGATCTCTTGGCACTGGGGGAGTGGGCAAAACAGTGGTAAATGAGCTTCAACATTAGTAAGTGCAGAGTGATGCATGTTGGGGCAAAAAAACCCAATTACATTTATAAACTGATGGGTTCTGAACTCTCTGTGGCAAACCAGGAAAGGGATCTTGGTGTCCTGGTGGACAGCTCAATGAAGGTGTCAACCCAGTGTGCCTCAGCAGTGAAAAAAGCAAACTCAATGCTAGGGATCATTAGGAAGGGTATAGAAAATAAGTCAGCAAGTGTCATTTTGCCTCTTTATAAATCTATGGTGAGGCCCCATCTGGAATACTGTGTACAGTTCTGGTCACCATACCTCCAGAAGGATATTATGGAGTTGGAAAAAGTGCAGAGGAGGGCAACTAAAATGATTAGGGGACTGGAACACCTTTCTTACCATCTGAGGCTGCAACGGTTGGGCCTTTTCACTCTTGAACGACGGCGTCTAAGAGGTGACCTGATTGAAGTTTATAAAATCATGCACGGTGTGGACAAAGTAGATAAGGAAAAACTGTTTTCCCTATCGCATAACACTAGAACTAGGGGACACTCCATGAAACTTTTGGGTACTAGTTCTCAAACAAATAGGAGAAAGTACTTTTTCACCCAGAGGATTACTGGTCTATGGAACTCCCTGCCAGAAGAAATGGTGACAGCTGTCAGTCTTGACAGCTTTAAGAAAGGATTAGACAAGTTCATGAAGGACAAGGGTATCAATGGCTATAATTATGGAAACTTAAGGACAACCTCCGGGTTGGAGAGATAGGCAAGATATCTCTCAATGCCATTTCCAGGGAATCCTAAGCAGGTGAAAGCATCTGCTTGGGAATACCCTGAAGGAAATGGTGAGCCACTGTGTGAGACAGAATGCTGGACTGGATGGGCTGTGGCCTGTTCCAGCAAGGCTGTTCTCATGTTCTTATGGCAGAAGCCTCCTGCTTCACAGCAGTACCATGAAATGCTGAATCCATACAATCCCATTACCGCTTTGTACAGTTTTGAATTACAACCCCAGAGTTTCAGCCTGAAAATCATGATTAGTCATGACACAGACATTGTTCTTATTTATCAATATTATTTCAAAATAACTGCTAATTCTAAAATAAAAATTTGTGGTACATAATAAAAAGCAGTTATGGAGAACATATGGCTTTCCAAAAGCTGTTAAGATGCTATTGCCATTGACTATGCTGGCTAGTATTGATAGAATTCACCATCTAACAACATCTGGAGAGTTTCAAGTTCTCTACCACAATATCTATACATATAAAAAGAGGAGTTAACCGTTGGATTCGTTCAAAGGCTCCCGCACCAGGACCAACCATCCCCGACCTAGCCTTCCGCACTCACCATAACCCCTGCCTTCTCAGCACCGCGGGGTTTTTGGTCGTCACCAGTGGGGCAGCAGCCCCACGAACAGGAACAAAGGGAAACAACTTCAATTCCCAACGTCCTCTGTGCTGAGGTGCGCCTCAGCCAATCAGGCAGAGAGGCGTGAGCAAAAATAACGTTGGGAACCGCGGCACGCCCAATTGAAATCAAGCCACAGGGGAAAAAATGCTGCAAGAATGCAAACAAAACAAACAAAACTCCAAGTCCCAGCATCCTACGTGCCGTGAGCACTTCAGCCAATCAGGCTGAAAAGCACGAGCATGCAGAACACTGAGAAAGCCACCGCGTGAAAAATAAAATAAAAACACACCAGCCTCCCGCAACGGGAGCGCAAGTCCACTGCACGGCCTCACAAACAAACACACACAAAAAACCATGGCGAGACCACTGCCAGCCTTCTTTCCTGGAGCAATGGGGACTCCCTCTCCTCCCCACTACCCCACCGAAGACACGGCGAGACCACAGCTGGCCTCAAGGTAAGTTGAGTTGGGGTGGGGGGAAAATACCACCAGCAGGCAGCAGTTTGTCAGGGGAAGCACCCTCCCTGGCGGATGACTGGCTGCTGCCTTTGTACTTCTGATGGAGGTAATACAAAAGCAGCAGCCAGCAATCCGCAAGGAAGAGCACCACCCCTTACGGATCACTGCCTGCCGATCTCCGGTTAGGTAAGCCAGGAGAGAAAGGAGACAGAGAGGAGAGAACCATCATCAGGCAGAGATAGCTCTTCTCTGCCTCTTTCTCCCCCGACCTATGTAACAAATCTCCCCGGGGGAAGAGTGAGCTGACTGCCGGCTCCTCCTTTCCCCCATTGCTGCATCGAAACCAAAATTTGAAGCAGCAATGGGGAAAAGAGGAACCGACTGGCAGCCCATTATTCATGCAAAAATACACAACAACAACAAAACCAAACATTTACCCAAAACGCCAAACACCAAAAATAATAAAACACAAATAAATAAATAAACAAATAAACAAATAAATACATTAACCAACAAAACAATAAACAACAAAATCCACAAACAAAAACACCAAAATACCATGAAAGCTCAGAAAAAACACCTAACTACAACACAAAATTAACCTAACTCAAACAACAAAAATACCACAAATTAAACAAATCATCACAAAAGAAATCAGCAACATAAAAACCAACCAGAAATAAACAAAACAATTAAACACATCTAAAACCCAAAAAAACCACAAAAGAAGAAACAGAAACACCTACCAGTCCAACACCAACAAAACAAAAAACAAAACCCAGATTAAAAAAAACAGAGACCTCACAAGCACGTCCTCCCTCCACGACTCCAGAACAGAAATGAAGAAACAAAGACTCTACTTACCAGAAGAAGCCCCACCTAGAGGCCAGGAGAGAAAAAACAAGTCAAACAAAAAGAAAATCCAACACTATTACTAACAGCCCCACCTAGAGGCCACAAGAGTAAAAACAAGTCAGAAAAATAAGAAATAAATCCAAATCACAAATAAATCTAATAAAATAGATCAAAAAAAGTCACAAACCACAAATGCAAAACACATCCACCCAAACCACCCTTAACCAAGAAAAACAACACACAAATAAAAACTGCCTGGCTAGCCGGGCACAAATATACTAGTAGAATATAAAAATAAGAGCCAATAAAACCCAAGTAAAGAGCAGGTGCAGGTGCTTGCAGGTCTGATGACACACTACTCCCTATCATGGATTGTACATTACTGACGCCTACCTGAGTGTCTGTGAGACAAAATATGAAGTGGCTCTAACATTAAGTAAAACATAAACATTTTTTTTAAAAGAGTACTCATTAGGCTCTTCCAAGCAAAAGAAAAGCCCACATGACCTATAGGCAGTGGTGGGCATCAGCAGGTACGCACCAGTTCACCAGAACCAGTAGCAGAAATTCTGGCTGGCCCCACTCATCCAAGTTTTGAAATAAAGTAGTCCTAATTCAGAATAGGCCATGCACATAAAGCAGGGACCGCTGCCGCCCCCTTCAAGCCACGCCTGGCTGGAGGGTGAAAAGCTGCCACCACCACCGCAAGGAGGATCCTCGCTCTCCCCAGAGCCTCGCCATCTCTCCAGGGACTGGAGCAACCTGTGCCTGCCGCTGCTGCTGCCCCTTCCAAGCCACACCTGGCTGGAAGGGTGAAAAAGCCACCACCCCTCCAGCCAGGACCCTTGCTCTTCCCGGAGCCTCGCCATCGCTCCGGGGTTTGGAGCCACTTGCAACTGCTGTTGCAGTCGCAATTGAGGACTTTTTGTCTTGTGCCCTGTTCGGGCTTCATTGCTTGTATCTTGTATCTATTTTTCTCTGCTTTTCTCTTGATTGCAATTTTTAATTATGTTCTTTATATTATTTTTGTATATTTTTACACTGTATGTTTCATGTTCCCTTTTTGCTGCTGTCTGCTGTGCAGACAGCATGCACTAGTGTAAACCGCTTTGAGTCGCCTTCGGGCCGAATAAAGCGGTATACAAATAAAAGTGAAATGAAAAAATGAAAAATGCCCACAGTGTGGTAGTAAAATTTTTTTGAGCCCACCACTGCCTATAGGAAATTGTTTCCAGGGGACTGAGAACTCAGAGGCTTGGGGACAATGTTCCAAAAGTCCTGTATTCTAGAACAGGGATTGACAACTTGTGGTCCTACAGATGTTATTGGACTGAATTCTCAAGAGCCATAATCAGCATAGATGATGGTGAGGTGTGATGAAATTTGAAGTTCAGCAACATTTGATATTACCAACCCTATCTAGAAGAGCACCGAAATATAAAGAATGGACTAAGTATACAGGAGCACACAAATAGTGTCTGTATGCAGACTCTGAGTACTTTGGGAAACTGGGAAACCAGGAATGTCACGTGGAAGTCAGTGAAAGTAGCTCCAATCTGCCACTCCCCATACATTTTTTTAAAAAAAAAAAACAAATTAATGCCTGAACAAGGGGTGGAGGTAAAAGAATGGATCTTTCAATTTAGTGTTCTTTCATTTTTGTGACAAATTAATATTTCATTGAACATCCCATGGTGTAATTATTCTCACTCCAAAGGACCAACATGGATTTCCTATTAAAATACTAATAATGGACTACTGGCGTTTCTTTGCAGTGTCTGTTTTACTACAAGAAAAGACAAAAACATGACAGGTGTGAGAACGCATTGGTATAAAGATCACAAGATCATGTTGCCTTCACTTATCAAGAGAATTGTAAAGTAGCAAACACTAATTCCCTTTGCTTTTAGCCTGTCTAAATGACATGACTGTCTGCAAAATAAGCATTTATAAGCCACATCAAGAGCACAGGGCACAACCAAAGAAGAAGAAACCCAAAATATGCAAAAGAAGTTGCAATATTGATAATAAAGCTAAAGGTAAAGGTCAGCCTTGCTCGAAAGCCAGTCGTATCTGACTCTTCAGTGCTCATCTCTGTTTCATAGCCGAAGAGCCAGTGCTGTCTGCTTCTGCAAACATTTCCATGGTCATGTGGCAGGCATGACTAGACACCGGAGCACACGGAATACTGTTTACCTTCCCAACAAAGTGGTCCCTATTTATCTACTTTCAATTTCTTGCTTCCCAACTGCTAGGTTGACAGGAGCTGAGACAAAGATGGGAGCTGATTCCATCCTGCAGTATTCAGGTATTGAACTGCTGACCTGCTGCCTTCCAGTCAGCGTCTTAGTCACTTGAGCCACTGCAGTCACTGTAAACTTAATACACATGATTATTGACATATATGCTTTGTACTATAAGAAGGAAACTGTGGGGGAGGGGGTTGGATTATATCTCCCAGAATTCCATGGTACTGTAGAAAGAAGTCACATAGGAGTGTGACTGCCTTAGACTTAGAGTCCAAAAAAACAAATGTTTCCTGCCTCTGTTTTGGCTAAAGATGGAGTATTTCAAGGACTACAAAGGACTGCTTTTTTATTTTGTGGGACACTGATGCTGTTTGATTGGTGACAACAGTATACTGTCTATATCAGGTTGTATACTTTGTAAATAAACATAAATTTGACAAAGCACTCACATATACAACCCACACCACTGTTCTCCCAAATGTACAAAGGGAATTAAGCAAACAGGTACTTTGTCCAGCTGCTGAGCCAATATAGTTTAAATCATAATTACTTGGGGTAAGTCTTTCTTCAGTTTTCAGGATTAGTGGAGAAACCCTTTAAGCCTAAGGACTGAATTCAATAAAAAATGTAAGCCACTAACAGCCTAATGGATAGAGCCAAATGTAATAAACTTTGCATATTGATATTAAAAAATAGCAGTCTGTTTTTGGCTGAAGCTTGTACTTCTGGTAAATGAGCCTTAAAAGAGGCATTTCAAATTTGCAATATTCAGGGGGGAAATCCATAGTGTTGTGACTGGGAACTGAAGTAACAGAGAAAAGAAGAGTGTGTCCCTCAGTTAACTGACTTCCCCTTAATCTGTTGTAAAGGGGCTGCCATGGCTCAGTGGTTAAGAAGCTCACCTGGTTAGCTGGAAGGCCTGCAAGTCGACAGCTCCAAACCTGAGTACTGTGTGATGGATTAAGTGCCCATCTGTGTCTCACCTCTTGGGGACATAAAGGAGCCTCATTTGGGCATTCGCTAAGTGGAGTTTCTTCTGCAAAAATCTTTTCAACCCAGAATAACTTCTGACATGAAATTAATATTATTAATCTGTTGTACAGCCAAGATTTTTGTTGTTGTTTGGTAATGACATCAACAGTCATGGACCATGCATGTGCTGCTTAATCAAAAGACAAAACTCAATCTTTTATTTTATATCCATGCAGCTGTTCATATGCGGCTGTTGTTGGTTCTATACCAGTGGTACCCAACATGGGGCACTTCAATTCCCAGAAGCCTAAGTCAGTACATTGGCTCATCAGTGCTTTGGGGAATTGACTTAGGCTTCTGGGAATTGAAGTCCAAAAACCAAAGGTTGGGAAACATTGTTCTATACTGTAGATAAGAGCCAAAGCTTGGGAAATTTACTTTTCTGGACTAGAACTCTCAGAACCTCCAATGAGAAGAGCCACGGGCCATGACTGGCAGATTCTGGGAATGGTTACCCCAAATAATTAATGTGCACAAGTTCTGGTGAAAGGTATAGTCACTTCTTTAGGACAGCTTGATAGATTTTTCAATTCTTACCTCTGAGGCAGTGTGACTTTGCAAATCTGATCTTACTGGATCAGACAACCCCTTTATCTTGGACTCAGGTAGAAATCACATGTACACTTCTTCATCCAACAGTACATTTAATTGTAAACATTGGATTGATATAGTTCAAGTCAACATATCAGGTGAAAAGAAATATGATGATCAACCAATGCAAGATTATAACACAATATGCTATTAGTGCAGCTGGTGTATGAGTTGATTATAGTTCTGTACAAAATCCATGAACAGTGGCTATGTGCCATTCCCAGCCAGTCTCCACTCCAGACCTCTAAAGGCAAGCAAAGGTCTTTGAGGAAAGTATGTCCCTACAGTATTTTTATTCGTGGCAACATGCAATATTGTTGCTTAACATGAAGGAGGCTTTCATTAAGCAGAAGGCTTAAAGCAGGGATGCCCAAACTACAGCCCGTGGGCCAGACTCGACCTGCGGACCCATTCCATGTGGCCTGCAAACCACCCGCACCATACCCAGAAGTAGATGTTCATGCACAAACATGCTCACACCACACCTGGAAGTCAATGCAAACACAGTGGATGTGGATGCACCCACACATGCACAAATGTGCTCACACCACACCTGGAAGTCAATGCAAACACAGTGGGTATGGATGCACCCACACATGTGCAAATGTACTCACACCACACCTGGAAGTCAGTGCAAACACAGTCATGCATTTGCAAACACGCTTACTTCTGCTTCTGGAGTATGTGGTCAGGCCCACTCAGCTGTTCCAGGGGCATGGTCAAGCCCATGGTGCAAAATGTTTGGGCGCCCCTCACTTTAAGAATAAGACTAAAAGAATAAGAATAAGAATAAGAATAAGATCACTACACTGTCAAATTAATTCTGATTTACAGCAATCCCTTCCAGGGTTTCCTAGTTCTAGAGTGCTCAGGGATGTATTACCTTTCCTTTCTTCTTGATCCTCTCTATGACAGTGCAGCTTGCCTATGGCTAGTCAGGCTTGCTTTTCTCCCAGAAGGTATGTGAAGAATTGACATCCAGATCTCTGGGTCCACAGTCATATATCTACTCACTGAATTTTCCAGCTAACTACCTAAATAAAATACAAGGCAGAGTGCATAGCTTACCTGGCATATTGACAAAATGCTGTATTAACAACACAAATATGGTAAAATGAATATGTATTATTATTTTCAAAGAAGACTGTTTGAAATTGTATTTTTGAAATTGGGGTTCACTGTAATCTGTCACAAAATTTGGATGATGGATTTCATTCAAAAGTTTCAAGACTTCAGTGAAGGCCTACAAAAAGGAGAGTTGCCCTTCAGTATTTATTGCACCTTTTAGGACATTTCTTCATGTAAAGAGGAGCTCTTAGCTTCACTTTGCTGCAAACAGACACGTGATTTCGCTTCTGTTCATGAAACTCACAAAGGAATTTATCCATATCAATCAAAAGATTCTTGGATGTTTCTTGTTGCTTAGAGGCTCCACAAACAATAAAGAAGTACCATTTTGTAAGACTAAGTGTTCCATGTTTCTCAATAGACTATATTGAAGAGGAATAACATAGAAAACTTGGGAATTGTACCAGCTGCATGTATAGTAAGATTGGTTTATACCTAATATACTAACTAATACACCATTTAATTTAATTTAATTTAATTTAATTTAATTTAATTTTCGCGCTTATATACCGCCCACTCAGGTGCAACCCGACACAGGGCGGTTTACATGGCGGATAATAGATACATAATAATACAATAACACAATAATAATACAGTAACACATCTCCAAAGGCACAGTTAGAAACCACAAACCACAAAATATACAATTCCATTACAGCAAAAGAAAACAAAAATATTAGAAATACAAGATCCATAAAACACAGTATAACAGCAATAGCAACAATGTGATCAATATAATCAAAGGATATAATTTCAAAAATACCAAAAAAAATACAGAAATGCAATAAAGACATAAGCAGCAATAGTAATACAATAATTAATCAAAAAATACAGTTAAGAACATAAGAACATAAGAACATAAGAACAGCCTTGCTGGAACAGGCCACAGCCCATCCAGTCCAGCATTCTGTCTCACACAGTGGCTCACCATTTCCTTCAGGGTATTCCCAAGGAGATGCCCTCACCTGCTTAGGATTCCCTGGAAATGGCATTGAGAGATATCCTGCCTATCTCTCCAACCCGGAGGTTGTCCTTAGGTAGCCATAATTATAGCCATTGATAGCCTTGTCCTCCATGAACTTGTCTAATCCTTTCTTAAAGCTGTCAAGACTGACAGCTGTCACCACTTCTTCTGGCAGGGAGTTCCATAGACCAGTAATCCTCTGGGTGAAAAAGTACTTTCTCTTATTTGTTTGAGAACTAGTACCCAAAAGTTTCATGGAGTGTCCCCTAGTTCTAGTGTTGTGCGATAGGGAAAACAGTTTTTCCTTATCTACTTTGTCCACACCATGCATGATTTTATAAACTTCAATCAGGTCACCTCTTAGACGTCGTCGTTCAAGAGTGAAGAGGCCCAACCGTTGCAGCCTCAGATGGTAAGGAAGGTGTTCCAGTCCCCTAATCATTCTGGTTGCCCTCCTCTGTACTTTCTCCAACTCCATAATATCCTTCTGGAGGTATGGTGACCAGAACTGTACACAATATTCCAGATGGGGCCTCACCATAGATTTATAAAGAGGCAAAATGACACTTGCTGACTTATTTTCTATACCCTTCCTAATGATCCCTAACATTGAGTTTGCTTTTTTCACTGCTGAGGCACACTGGGTTGACACCTTCATTGAGCTGTCCACCAGGACACCAAGGTCCCTTTCCTGGTTTGTCGCAGAGAGTTCAGACCCCATCAGTTTATAAATGTAATTGGGGTTTTTTGCCCCAACATGCATCACTCTGCACTTACTGATGTTGAAGCTCATTTGCCACTGTTTTGCCCACTCCCCCAGTGTCAAGAGATCCCTCTGGAGCTCTTCACAATCTCTCACAGTTTTCACTACCCTGTATAATTTAGTGTCATCAGCAAATTTGGCTACTTTGCTTTTTACGCCTACCTCTAGATCATTTATGAAGAGGTTGAAAAGCAGGGGTCCCAGTACTGAACCTTGGGGGACCCCACTCTTTACTTCCCTCCACTTGGAGAAGTGTCCATTTAGTGCTACCCTCTGTTTCCTGTCCCTTAGCCAGTTGCTGATCCAGGACAAGACCTGTCCCTTTATTCCATGACTGGTAAGTTTATTCAAGAGCCTTTGGTGTGGGACCTTGTCAAAAGCCTTCTGAAAGTCCAGATAAACAATGTCAACTGGATCCCCCTTATCCACATGCTTGTTGACACTCTCAAAAATTTCCAACAGATTAGTGAGCCATGATTTGCCCTTGTAAAAGCCATGTTGGCTCTCCTTTAACAGCGCCTTCTCTTCTATGTGCCTATTAATTCTATCTTTTAGGATGGTTTCCATCACTTTACCTGGGACACATGTCAAACTGACAGGCCGGTAATTTCCTGGATCACCCCTGGATCCTTTTTTGAAAATTGGTGTTACATTCGCTACCTTCCAGTCATCAGGCACAAAGCCTGATTTGAGGGAAAGATTATATATTTTGGCTAGGATATCAGCAATTTCATCTTTAAGTTCCCTGAGAACTCGTGGATGGATGCCATCTGGTCCTGGGGATTTGTTAGTGTTTAGCTTAACAAGACATGCAAGGACCTCCTCCCTGGTTATTTCTATCTTGCTTAATTCTTCGGTTTCCCTCCCTACGAAGATAGGCTCTGTTTTGGGCATGTGGTCTCTGTCTTCTTCAGTGAATACTGAAGCAAAGAATTCATTGAGTCTCTCTGCAATCTCTGTTTCCTCTTTAATAACCCCTTGCCTTCCATTGTCATCTAATAGTCCAATGGCCTTCCTAGTTGGGTTCTTACTTCTAATGTACTTAAAGAAGTCTTTGTTATTTCTCTGAGTATTTTTAGCTATACGCTCCTCAAAGTCTTGCTTTGCTTTCCTGATTGTTGCCTTGCATTTGTTCTGCCAGAATTTATGTTTCTGCCTGCTGTCCTCATTTGGACAAGCCTTCCATCTTCTAAATGAGCTTTTCTTGCTCTTGATCACTTCCCGAACAGCTCCTGTAAGCCACATCGGAGTCCTCTTGGACCTGGCAGTGCCCTTTTTCCTTTTGGGTATGCATTCCAATTGAGCCTCTGTCATTGTTTTTGTAAACAGCCTCCATGCCTCTTGGAGTGTTTGGACTCTCTCAATTTTCCCTTTCAGTTTCTTTTTTACTAGTTTCCTCATCTTTGGGAAATTTCCTTTTTGAAAGTTAAAGAGATCAATACAAAATACATACATAGGCCAGAGGGGCACAAAAGGAAAGTCCTCAATTTCAACTGCACAGCAGTCTTTAAGAAATCATCTAATAAGAAAAACCAAAACATTCACTGGTTGGAGTTTTCTGCAGTCACAGCAACCTTTGACTCTGTGAAGACAATGACAAAAGAAATACAAAGACATTATGAAATGGGCAGAAATCCATTGAATCTGCATTATACATGATCCTAAACTAACCAGTTCATTTAACAGTGGCATATGGCAGAGAAGCTACAATCTAAATCTAATTTTAGTTAGCAAACTCAACAATGCACTATAAGTGTTGGTGATCTAATCCCAAATACTCATTATAGAACTATTCTATGCAGGGCCAGATTTAACCATAGCCTACCTAGGCTGCAGCCTATGGGCCTGCACCACAAAGGGGCCCGCACCACGTGATTCTACATCAATTTTTAAAATCTTTTTCAGTTTTTAATTGGTTAATAGCTGAAAATGTGGTTTTTGAAGGTTACATTTTTTAAAAAAATACTTTCCCCAGTAGGGCCCATGCCACAGGTTCAGCTTAGGGGCCCACAAATCCTAAATACGGCACTGATTCTATGTCAGAACTACTCAGCCATCAAACTATATTTCAAAAAAAGCCAACTGGGAAAAGTTTACAACAATACTAGATAGAGCTATGTTTCAGATTGCTGCTCAAGGAGAAAACTATGAGCATTTTGAAATGTTCTCATGCCTTTATCCCAAGAGGGTGCCAGATCAATTACATCTCAATTCTCACTCTTGAAAAACACACCCCTCATTTAGATTATATTTCACAGATTAAAGAAAATCTTTTTAGTGAACATACAATAAAAACTGGAAGAAATTTAATCTTGACTCTTGCAGAAACAAGAATTCACTGGGTAAACACTGTTACAGAGCTTTACAAGGCAAGAAGTGTCAGGAACGCTTGGAGACAACTAAAAAGACTGAAAAATTATCAAAACACAAAAGACACTGTGTGCAAATATAAACCCAAACCAAACACTTCACCAACTGCTCCTCGCAGGGAAGAACAAACAAAGCATTAATAAAAATAAGACATCAAAGGTATATTCAGTGAATTAAATCAACTTTCTACTGCCTTCATATTGGCAGAAATAGATGAAGCCATAGGAAGATGTAAGTATGCAAAGCAGAGGAACATGATGATATCCAAATCAAACAAATTAAACATTTTGGGCAAGACACAAAGGAATGACTCTTTCAATTCTTTAATACCTTCTGCACAAGCAAACATATACCTATCCTATGTCATATCTACTCAGCCAACCAATTTCAATCTATACCAAACAAATTCCAAAAAATTGGGCAGAAAATAGTCACCATACAGAAACCAAAACTTCAGATCCCAAAAGCTACAGGCCAAGTATGCCACATAAACAAAGTGTTTGACAAAGGATATTAAAATATCTCTATTAAATTCAAAAACAAATAGGCTTTAGACTTGTCAGGAACTGTATGGCTGAAATTTTAAATCTAACTCAGCATATGGTTTTGAGACATATAAAATAATTGGAGCAGCATTTGTTGACCTTAAGCAGCAAATCTACCTCCCTACTAAAGATCATGAACTAACAGAAAGATTGCCCTTTTGTTTCAAACAGAAGATTCTTTGTTGAATTTCAAGAGGAGCACAGTTGCTGGATAAATCAAAACAATGTTTTCGCACAATGTAGCATCTAAGCACTATTACTTTTTAACCTTTACACAAATGATCAATCAACATTCTCATACTCTAGGACAGGGGTTCCCAACCTAAGGCCCGCAGCCTGGATCCGGCCTGTGGCACCATTTCATGTGGTCCCCACCGCTCCAAGGGCATTCAAGAAAGAAAATGGTTGCCCCTTTAAAGCTGTTGGGACAAAATGGCCATTCCCATCATGCAGGCAGGACAAAATGGCTGTTTGGCCCTCAAACCTGACTGAGAGAGCGTGACCCATGCCCTGGCTGCTGGCTTGAAAAGGTTGAGAACCCCTGCTCTAGGAGTTTCATCTATGCTGATGATCTTGCCTTGACAGCCCAGGGCAGAACCTTTGAGTCCACTGAGTACCAGATAACTTCTGCCTCAGAAGATATTTCCTTATACTGTAATATAAATATATAATATCATCCAGATGAAATCAAGCTATTTAAAAACACAGTTCTGTGTTTTCTAATTAAAGAACAGAAAAGTAGAGAGGAAACCCTTAGTTAGCTGGGAAGGCAAAATTTTGGAACATACCTGTACTCTACCCCAAAGTATTTGGCTATCTCTCTGGATCAAACCTTGGACTACAAAAACGTTGTCTAAACACTAAACAGAAAGTTGCCAGAACTAACCAGAACTAACATACCTATTATTGGGTCCTTTTATGGATAAAAGTGGGTTTAAAATATAAAAATAAATGAATAATGCTTAGGAAATGGTCTTTTTCAGACTGGGGTACACATCCATAAACAGTAAGAACACCACCTTCATCCCTGTGCTGCTCCACAGCAGAATATACTAGTGCTGAAGGTACTAGCATATTCTGCTAGTAACTTCAGCACAAGTAGATGTAGCTCTTAATGAATCATGTAAGATTATTACTGTCTGCCTCAAACCTACCCCCACAGAAGAAGGGTGTTATTTCGCTGGCATTGCCCCTTAGAAGTATGTTGAGAGTGTTAGTAAAAAAGAAACAAAATAAGGTAATAGTACCAAACCCATTTACTTCATGGACACCAACGCCTTAGACCAGTGGTGGTGAACCTATTTTTATTTTATTTTATATTCATATTTATATGCCGCCCCACTCGATTGCTCAACTCTGGGCGGCTATGACACCTATGAACCTATGACACGCATGCCAGAAGGGGAACTCAGAGCCATCTCTGTGGGCACAGATGCCATCATCCCAGCATAGAGTTCATCATGCCTCTCTGCCCAGCAGCCCAATGGGAGCACTTTCTCCCTCCCCTGTCTGGGGTAAGGAAGGTGGCTCACATGCAGCATGAGGGTGCAGCATGGACAGCAGCCTGTTGAGTCTGTGACAAAGGTGAGTTTTGGACTCTAAAAGATTCACCTTCACTGCCTTAGATGATGTCTAAAATCGAGGAAGCGTTTTCTACACACCTCTCAAGCTCTGAATATTAAACGAGAAGAGGCTAGATTTAAACTACAAAGAGCAAAAACAACTCTTATTGCAAAATGAATGAATGTCAGAAAGCATCTCCCACTGACGCAAGATTCTAGTTTAGGCCAGATTAGACTTGGAAGCAAAGTAGGAAGATCAAGACATAATCAGGTCAAATGGGTCTACTTGGACACAAGACAAATTTTCTGTAAATGTGGAGAAATTCAGGAAATGCAGTATTTATGTGTTTATAATTTATGTCTCAACACATGCACAAAGGAAGATATAGTAAATGGCCAAGATAATGCTATTGACCATCACTTATGGTCAAAAATAATCTAATTATTTTAACATTTTATTTTGCTTTGAATTTTACCTATATTTCATATATATCCGTAATTTAAATTGTGCAGTGCTCTGACACAAAGGAAGAAAGAAAGATTTGCCACAGTCTGTTCTGTGAGCTGCATTTCAATTTTGGAGATAGTAAATTACATGTTTAGGGACTGCAGTGGCTCAAGTCGTTAAGATGCTGAACTCGACAACTGGAAGGTCAAAGTTCAATTCCTGAGCAATGCACGACGGAGTGTGCTCCCATTTCTGTCCCAGCTCCTGCCAACCTAGCAGTTTGAAAACAAGAAATTGCATGTAGATAAATAGGGAGCACTTTGGTGGGAAGGTAAACAGCGTTCCATGCATTCAGATGTCTAGACATGCCTGCCACATGTCCACGGAAATGTCTGGAGAGGCAGATGCAAACAGTGCTGGCTCTTTGGCTATAAACAGATATTAGCACTGAACCCTAGAGTCAGATACAACTGGATTTCAAGCAAGGTCAACCTTTACCTTTATATTGCATGTTTATGACATTATTTTAGGTTTCTGCAGCCCATAATTTGTTGATGGCTTCAGCAATGCATTCTTGTTCCTTTTCCCTCATTTTCCTTTTCTTTTATCTACCCCAGTAGGCAAAGTTTAAAATATAAAGGCTGAAACAGTATTTCCACAGCATGTGTCTTCTTCTGAAGGATACATGTTACTGGAAGTGTAATGTATGACAATATTGAGTTATATATAGTAAAGGTAAAGGTTTCCCTTGCTCGAAAGCCAGTCGTATCCGACTCTAGGGTGCAGTGCTCATCTCTGTTTCTAAGCCGAAGAGCCAGCGCTGTCTGCTTCTGCAGACATTTCCATGGTCATGTGGCAGGCATGACAAGACACCAGAGCGCACGGAACGCTGTTTACCTTCCCACCAAAGTGGTCCCTATTTATCTACTTGCAATTTCTTGCTTTCGAACTGCTAGGTTGGCAGGAGTTATATGTAAAGCTACAGAAATAAAGGCTTCCGGATGATGTTCCTAAATACAGTAGATTGTGTTCTTCAGACCCCCTCTTGTGTCTGTCTGAGGATAATGCAGCCAGATTTCAGCTTTTTCCTCCTGCTAAAACAAATGAACAGTCGAACACAGAGGTATGCCTGTTGTCTTTACCCATCATGAGGACAGCAGAGCAATGAATTCATGTCTTACTACTAAAAAAAATCCACACCACTTAATAAAGCATTTCACTAAGCAAAGGCTTTGAGAAAGATTACCTAGCTGGCTGATTCTTCTTGAGAGAAGGGGGAAATCCTTGATCCTTGAACTATTTGCAGCCATTGTCCACAGTGGAGATACCACACACTGCAATCACTAAAGCTATGAATGCTGTGCCTAGGTGACATTATACCTTTCTGTCCAGCTAATGTGAATATAATAAATATTTGATACCCATCTAAGCCTGCATGAACTAGCTGGATCATTTGGAATAGATTGCATCTTCATCTCCCAATTCCAAATGTTTTGTAGACAGACAGACAAGCTCAAGGTTAGAAATGTTACTTCATTGAGCTGTAATTCAAAGATGTCTTGGGGACAAAAGTGCTTCTCTATGTCAGATAATTTAAGGAAAGAACAGTTAGCAAGTATCTCTTAACTCTTATCATCCTTATAAGTATGAACTTATATCATCCAATCTGATTCATAGTTCATCCCATGTGAACTTGACTGGCATACTTCTGAAACAAATTAGATGCTCCCCATTATATCTTCTTTCTTAACAATACATGGAATAATCAACTTGTTGTGTCCTAAAGCCTGTGCCTTTAAACAATGTACCTATCCATGTGTATCCAATGTAACCTTTTCTATGTGTAACATTGTAACCTCCAGCTGCATCACTGTAACCTTAATAGGACGCGAGCTAGTGACCACTAGATGGCAATAGCGAGCGTCCAAGCTCATTGGTCCAAGACTCACCTAGAACAACAGCGCGGGAAGATTCCCGCCACTACCTTCACCTGGACAAGAAGGGTGTGACCTGCAATGACGTCACGCAGCCTGTAGCCAATAGGCTATCAAGGAGCCACATTCAAATGTATAGCCACTGTATATATTGAGCTGTTCGTCTGCCATTACCTCATGTTCCCTCTGACCAGCATGTAATAAAGTTGTGTTAAGCCAGCTCTTCGGCTGTCCTGGTGTCCTTGGTCCCATACACTAAATTGGCGACGAAGGTGGGATCATGGCTGCCCACGGGACCAAGACATACGCCGGTTTCGACATCAAGAAACCGCAAGATTGGGAACTCTTCGAAATGGATTTCCAAGGCGCGCTGGTGGAGTTCGAGGTGACGGACGAGGCAAAGAAAAGAGCCATCCTCACCAGAATGCTCGGGCACGACGGCAAGAGGGTATTGATTGACCTCATCGCACCCAAAAAGGCGGCTGAATTCAAGGCAAAGGAGCTCCTGACGGTGCTGCGAGACCATTTCCGGCCCTCGGTAGCGATGTTTCCTGCTCGGAGCGCGTTTTGGAGGCGAGTCCAAGCGCCTGGTGAGTCGGTCGCCGCTTTCGTAGCGGCCCTGCGTCTGGCTGCCGGCCCATGCAAATGGGAGAATGTGGAAGTCACCCTCAGGGACTGCGTGCTATGCGGCCTGAAGGACGCCGAGATTCAGCGCATGCTAATGAATCAGGAGCTGCCCCCCACGTTGCAGGAGGTCCTGAAAGCGGCACAGGCCGCGGAAGCCATGAAGGCCGGGGTGCAAGAGCTCCAGGACTGGCGGCCGAAGGCCAACAAAGCAGAGAGTTCGGTGCACGCAGCCCGGCGAATTTCGAAATCGTCCGCCGAAAGCAGCGACGACGAGGACGTCCGGAGGGTCCGGAAGGAGGGCCGGCGTTGCGACGGCTGCGGGGCGGCTCACGACCGCGCCAGGTGCCTGTTCAGAAAGGCCGAGTGCCACAACTGCAGGCGACGCGGGCACATAGCCAAAGTCTGCAGACAACGGCGCAAGGACCGGAGGAGCTCGCCCGACCGCCCAGCGAGGGACCGGAGGAGCTCGCCTGACCGCCCAGCGAGGCCAGACCGCTCGACGAGACTAAAGGATGGCGCCCGGCCCACGAGGAAGCAGGACGACGTGGGCCGCATCTCCGACGACAGCGACGACGACGCCCCGGTTTTCAGCGTGTCCATGGGACACCCCCGTTACTTTGTTGAGGTACTGGTGCAAGGGGCCCCTGTTAGGATGGAGATTGACTCTGGCTCCTCTTACTCAATCATTTCCCAGAGGGAGTTTTTGAGAATTGCCCCCCGCGTACGGCCCAAGCTCAAAGCGTTGAGGTCCACGCTTCGGGACGTGCAAGGGAACAGTATCCCGGTGTTGGGGGTTGGGAATTTCCAGGTTCAGTACAAGCGGCACGCCGCGGAACTCCCCCTAGTCGTTCTTAAGGGGGGTAATTGCAGCCTCCTCGGGACTCAATGGTTTCAGCCCCTGGGTCTGTTCATTGGGGGGGTGCACGCCATTGGGTCTGACCCGATACAGGAGGTGTGCGACGCGCACCCCGAAGTCTTCAAGAAGGGACTTGGGAAATTCAATGGACCCCCAGTAACGTTCGACCTGGACCCGGAGGTCCGCCCAATCAGACTCAAACCGCGCCGGGTGCCTTTTGCACTCAAGGACAAAATAGAGGCGGAACTGGACAAATTAGTGGGCCAGGGGATTCTTGTTCCTGTTGATTCCGCGGAGTGGGAAACTCCAATTGTCACAGCATTGAAGGCCAATGGGGAGGTTCGCATTTGCGCCGATTATAAGTGCACCATTAATAAGGCAATCCGCCCTAATGCGTACCCGGTGCCGGTGGTCAGCCATTTGCTAGCCAGGTTACATGGGGGAAAGTGTTTCGCTAAGCTCGACCTGGCACAGGCCTATCAGCAACTCATGGTAACCCCTGCCGCAGCTGCTGCACAGACCATAATCACGCATAAGGGGGCGTTCCAGGTGACGTGCCTCCAATTCGGCGTGAACTCGGCGCCTGGAATTTTCCAGTCGCTCGTGGAACGCCTCCTCAAAGGGCTGGACGGCGTTTTACCATATTTTGATGACGTATTGCTAACGGGGGGGAGTGAGGTTGAGTTGGCTGAAAGGCTAAACAAGGTCCTGGCGGCGTTCGAACAGGCTGGGTTGAGGTTGCGAAAAGACAAATGCGTCTTCTTCGCGAAGGAGGTTGAGTTCTTAGGGTTCCGAGTAACACCCGAGGGGATCAAACCGTCCAAATCCAAGGTGGCCGCCATCAAGAAAGCTCCTCGCCCCACATCCAAGCCTGAGTTGCAGTCGTTCCTAGGGCTCTTAAATTTCTACCACTCCTTCCTTCCACGGAAGGCTGCGGTGGCTGAGCCGCTTCACAAGTTGCTCAAGAAAGATGCGGCATGGAAGTGGGGCGATGACCAGGAGAGGGCATTCACGGAACTGAAACAACTCCTGGCGTCTGACGCCATTCTGACCCATTTCGACCCCAAACGGCCGGTGGTACTGATCTGTGATGCATCCCCGGTGGGGGTGGGGGCAGTGTTATGCCACGTGTTGGAAAACGGGAGGGAGGCCCCAATAGCGTTTTACTCCAGGTCCCTGTCCCAAGCGGAGAGAAACTACACCCAGACAGACAGGGAGGCGCTGGCGATAGTTGCGGGAACCAAAAAATTTCACGATTTTCTGTATTCCTCTGCTGGGGAATCGTGACTGACCACAAGCCCCTACTAGGCATTTTTACCGCAGATAAGCCCACGCCACAGATCCTGTCCCCGAGAATGCTTAGGTGGGCCATTTTTCTCAACGCCTACCAGCATGCGTTGGTGTACCGGCCCGGGAAAGAGATCAGCCATGCGGACGCCCTATCGAGGTCCCCCCTTCCCCTAACGCAGAGCCAGATGGGCAGAGAGGGGCATGACCGCCAGGTGCTCATGATAGAGGTTTTGGATTCGCCCCCCATAGTGCCCGCCGACATTGCCACAGCGACAAGGAAGGACAAGACGTTGGCGGCGGTTTGCTCCTGGGTACAGAAAGGGTGGCCGGCGTCTTCCCCAGCAGAGGAATTCGCCCCATTTTTTAGGAAGAAGCTGGAACTGTCCCTAGAGAGGGGGTGCCTCTTGTGGGGGCAGCGGGTGGTGATCCCTACATCCCTTCGACCGCGGGTGCTTAAACTGCTGCACGTCAGCCACCCCGGAATTGTGCGCTCCAAAGCGCTGGCCCGGAGCTACTTCTGGTGGCCCCAGTTAGACGCCGACATCGAGCACATGGTCGGCACTTGCGAGAGCTGCCAATGCTCCAGACCGGAGGAGGCCCGCCTTCCCCACAGGGAATGGGACGCGGTTAAGGGGCCGTGGTCCCGGGTGCACATAGATTTCGCGGGCCCGTTCCGAGGAACCCTGTTTCTCCTTGTTGTGGACGCTTTCTCCAAGTGGTTGGAGGTCATCCCAGTCACGAGCACCTCCTCGGCCGCGACAATTAAGCATTTGCGGAGGATTTTTTCCACGTTTGGCATACCCGACACTCTAATTAGCGATAACGCTAGTTGCTTCACGTCCGCTGAGTTCAGGGCATTCACAGAAATTAACGCCATCCGGCACATCTCCTCCGCCCCTTTCCATCCAGCCACCAATGGCCAAGTGGAGCGCCTCATACGCACCACGAAGGACGCGCTGCGGCGCATGGGCCCCGGGGACCTCAACCTGCAAGTGTGTCAGTTTCTGCTAGGGTACAGGGTGACCCCGCTAGCGTCAGGCTACTCCCCTGCGGAGCTTTTAATGCGCAGGAAGCTGACCACCATACTCACTAGACTAGATCCCACGAGAGTTGAGGACAAGGGGAGGAACATAGGGTTAGAAGCCACCAAGAGTTTTGGCGTGGGTGCCCCGGTACATTGCAGGAACTACGCCAGCGCGGGGCCAGCCTGGGTGCCGGGGGTGGTCGTGGAACAGACCGGTCCCGTATCGTACCGCGTGGAGACCAACACAGGTCTACTTTGGCGGCGACACGCGGACCAGCTCCGGAGCCGGGTCCCAGGAAGTCAGGGCGCCGACGGCACGAACACAAATTCAGCGTTAGGGTTCTCCCCCACCCGTTTAGCCCAAGGGGGAGGGGAGGGGGGTCCAGAGTCCCCACCAAGGGGGGAGGAGAAGGAATTTGTCCTCGTAGATATCCCGCGGGATCCCCCAACAGAGTTTGATTTTGATTTTCAGAGCCGGGGGGGTTTTCGGAGTGGTCCCCCACCCATCCAAGCGAGAAGAGGGGTTTTACGTTAGCCCCTGGTGCCCCCGGTTCAACCACAACGGAATCTACCCTTTCCCCTAAAGCTGCAAAACCGCAGCAAGCCTCTAACAAGTCTCCCTCTCCCATTACAGGACAAAGGTCCAGGGAACAAGGAAGCGGGAGCGGCCCCCGGGTGGGCCAACCCACATCGCGGCCCAAACGCGAGTGCAATAAACCATCTTGGCTAAGAGACTTCGTCTCATCCTAGGGGGGAGGGGTGTTGTGTCCTAAAGCCTGTGCCTTTAAACAACGTACCTATCCATGTGTATCCAATGTAACCTTTTCTATGTGTAACATTGTAACCTCCAGCTGCATCACTGTAACCTTAATAGGACGCGAGCTAGTGACCACTAGATGGCAATAGCGAGCGTCCAAGCTCATTGGTCCAAGACTCACCTAGAACAACAGCGCAGGAAGATTCCCGCCACTACCTTCACCTGGACAAGAAGGGCGTGACCTGCAATGACGTCACGCAGCCTGTAACCAATAGGCTATCAAGGAGCCACATTCAAATGTATAGCCACTGTATATATTGAGCTGTTCGTCCGCCATTACCTCATGTTCCCTCTGACCAGCATGTAATAAAGTTGTGTTAAGCCAGCTCTTCGGCTGTCCTGGTGTCCTTGGTCCCATACACTAAACAACTGTACTGTTATTTGAAATAGTAATTGACCTAGAAAGTATCAAATTCTTTATTTCACATCACCTTCTTTCAAGTCACAAAGTTGACTTCCTGCTCTTCTCTTTATTTCCTATATGCCCCAGTGACCCCCACAGTAAATGCATATGACACCGGAAATCCTTTATTGAGCAATTACACCCTGAAACCTGAACAGAATAAATTATGTATTATCTCAGTAAGTTCCAGCATCTATTATCATACAAATATCATGCTTTGTGCCATCCAGAAGAAACAAAGCACTGTCTGGTTTAAGAAAGGAGCTGCTCAGTGACTGAAAAATAATACCCACATTAAAGGAAACATGCAAATGTGAAAAATTAAATTTAATGGTTTTGTTTCACTCAGTGAATGTCTTTTGTCTACACATATATCTTCACTGTTAGAAGAAAGAGAGAGATAGTGTGTTACAGTAGCTACAGCAGCAGATTGGAAGTCAGGAGACCTGGGTTCAAATCCCCACTGGAAACTCACTAGGACGTGGTGCTTGTAAAGCTATCCAAATACTAGCTATGTGCAGCCCAGCAGGGTGTGTGTGTGAGAGAGAGAGAGTGTGTGTGTGTGTGTGTGTCTGTGTCTGTGTGTGTGTGAGAGAGAGAAGCAGTCCAGCATGTGTGTGTGTGAGAGAGAGTGTGTGTGTGTATGTATGTGTGTGTGAGAGAGAAAGAGTGTGTGTGAGAGAGAGAGATAGTGTGTGTGTGTGTGAGAGAGAGAGAGAGAGAGAGAGAGGAGGCTGCAGGTGAGGAGGAGGCGCCTGGGTTAGTAGGGAGGGAAGGAGGTGTGGAAGTGGTTTGTTCCTCCTTTCCCTGCGGGGGGGAGCAGGGAAGGGGGGAGGCAGAAGCTTTCCGTTTCCCCCTTTCCCTGCTGTAGGGGGTGGGAGGTGAGCTTTCCCCATCGCTGTTTCGAGAGCAGCTCTCAAAACAGCGATGGGGAAAATGGGAGCTGACAGTCAGGCTGCATTTTGTGGGGGAACGCGCATCCCCGGACGAATTGTGGCCTGACTGGTGTCTCCCTTTTTCCCTATCACTGTGTTGAGAGCTGCTTTTGAAACAGTGATGGGGAAAAGGGGAGCCAACAGTCAGGCCGCATTTCGTCTGCAAACACGCGTCCCCTGACGAAGTGTGGCCTGACTGTCAGGTTTATTTTTTCCCATCGCTGTTTTGAGAGATTCTCTTGACACAGTGATGGGAGGAGGGTAGCTTTCATCATCGCTGTTTCAAGAGCAGCTCTCGAAACAGGGATGGGGAAAATGGGAGCTGACAGGCTGCACTTCATCCTGGATGAAGTGCGCCCTGATTGTTGCTTCCCCTGGCGCCGACCTTGCCACAGCTTCGGCTGGGTTGCGGGGAGTTGGGGGAGCCCCTCTTCTCCCCATGGCCCCGGGGATGAAGGTGCTGGCTTTGTTGCAGCTTCGGCAGGGTTGCAGGGAAGAGGGGGAGCCCCTCTTCTTCCTGTGGCCCTGGGGACAAAGGCCGCGCCGGCCTTGCCGTGGCTTCAGCCACAGCTGATGAGGGGGAAAGGCACACGCGGCGGCTGTTCAATTCATTGAGTCATGACTGATCTACATTTTAGTCTCCTGAATCTACTGGTGGAACTGCAAGATGTACTGTGAAAAGTTAAAGCTCATGCAAGGAAGCAATTCAATACTGCTATCCACTGGGCAATCTGGACCACATGTACATTCTTTTTCTCGAGCTATAACTTGTGCACTTTGTTAAATCTACTGTATCTGTGCTAGCAGATATTTTTGGTCCTGTCAGTATCATGATGGAGTTAAGCCACTGATTTCAACCTAGGGCTTGATCACTGCACACTGTGGTAGTAGGATAATCCACTCTTTTTTCCTGGTACAGTAATCACATTATGCCATTACAGAAGCAGGCCAATCCACAGCCAGAGAACCCATACATGAAGTTTTTGAGCCCCTATTATAGGTTCTAATTATTTTTTTAATTGAATTTAAAAAATACAACAACTATAAATGAAAATACAAACATCATACTTACAAATATATATAGCAAAAATATATATAGAAGAAGAGAGAAAAAGAAAAAAAACATAAAATATAATTAAGCTACGACTTAATAATATACCGACTTCCTCTTTCATCCATACATCTTTAGTTACTTTTCAAAAAAATTTAGTACATTATAATACTCTTATAACTATCCTAATATACGTATTCAAACTCTATTCTTAAATTCATCAATTTGATACAACTATTAAGTCACAGTAAAAATAAAGTAGTTAAAATACAATTTTCAAATAATTTATTTGAAATTATTTACAATGCCCTGTAGAAAACAGAGTGTCACAGTTGTTTTCTAACCCCCAAAACTCATTTGTTCTGGTACTGGTCTATTCCTTTCATCCCCCTTCAGTGAGTAATCCACAAATAATTGCCATATTTTCCAAAATCTATTTTCTTTAACTATTATAGGTTCTAATGATTTTTGGTGCACATATGTCCACTTTAGTTTAGTCCATTCCCAGTGCATTCAGTGACCAGTAATAGACGGATCTGAGCCTTGCAACTGTCAAAGGCTCCTTCACTTGTCAAATTCCAGTAACATGCAGTGGATTAGTAAAGAAGCTATTTCAAGATATTGTCAAATGGTACACTTCCCCTACTCCTCTATGAAGGAGCAGGGAAAGTGAAATTTTTCTAATCTGCTAGACCAGGAGTCAACAATCTTGACTCTCCAGATGTTCTTGGACTTTAATTCCTAGAAGCCCTGATCAACAGGTGTACTGACTTGGGCTTCTGGTAACTGAAGTCCAAGAACACTTGGAGATCCATGTTTGCTGTCCCCTATGCTGAATTGCTTAGATTAAATTATTTGGGTTTTTTTCTATTAAATACCAATTGAAACAACAGTTGCAGGCAATTTTTTCATCAGCACTATACACATTGCAGAGAAAAAATATTTTTAAAATTTTTTAATCTAAGCAATTCAGCATATCAGTGAGAATCTAGGTTTCCCTTGCTCGAAAGCCAGTCGTATCCGACTCTAGGTTGCAGTGCTCATCTCTGTTTCTAAGCCGAAGAGCCAGCGCTGTCTGCTTCTGCAGACGTTTCTGTGGTCATGTGGCAGGCATGACTAGACACCGGAGCGCACGGAACGCTGTTACCTTCCCACCGAAGTGGTCCCTATTTATCTACTTGCAATTTCTTGCTTTCGAACTGCTAGGTTGGCAGGAGCTAGGATGAAGACGGGAGCTCATTTCCGTCCTGCAGTACTCAGGAATCGAACTGCTGACCTTCCGCTTCCCAGTCAGCGTCTTAGCGACTTGAGCCACTGCAGTACCCATCAGTGAGAATCTATCAGATTTTAAAAAAATTAATTTCACTTTGTCCTTTCATGGTGGAGTGAGGGAATCAGGATATCATTTTGATGATATCATGAAGTGGTTTGTTTATTAACCCACATCACAATACCAAAATAGGATCACTTGAGGTTGATATGTCATTTGTATGCAAGGATCTCACTAAATTGCATTTTACTGACACTATTTAACTGCACAACCTGCACCAAAAGGGCCAGCAGCTTCAGTCCACTTTTCAAATGTAAAATCATGTTTTGGCTTATTCTTGCACAGTAAGGAAACTTCTCAACACAAGCCTGCCAGGATTTGGCAGGTGTGTGTGCTGATTTTGGATAGAATTTACACATTTATGGATGTTCCCTCTCTTTTTTATATAGTTTCACAAACCTTGCTAGGATAGTGATGGCAAATCTTGGCTCTCCAGATGTTCTGGAACTTCAATTCCCAGGAGCTCTGATCAGCAGGAGTGGACTTCTGGTAATTGAAGTCCAAAAACAGCTGGAGTATCAAGGTTCGTCATCACTGTGCTAGGATGACTGCAGCCTTGTTATAGCATGCACCTTTAAAACAAGTGGGTTAAATAAGTTGTTTTCATCTTTGACAGCAGACAGCATTTTCTTTTGTGCTTATTTTGCATTATGTGTGTGTATTCTTAAAGCTAAGGACTGCAGTGGATCAAGTGGCTAAGATCCTGACTGGAAGGCAGCAGGTCACCAGTTCGATACCTGAATACTGCAGGGCGGAATGAACTCCCATCTTTGTCCCAGCTCCTGCCAACCTAGCAGTTCAAAAGCAAGAAATTGCAAATAGATAAATAGAGACCACTTTGGTGGAAAGGTAAACAGCATTCTGTGCACTCTAGTGTCTAGTCATGCCTGCCACATGATCACAGAAACGTCTGCAAAAGCAGACAGCGCTGGCTCAATTATAAAACAGAGATGAGCTCTGAACCCTAGAGGTGGATACAACTGGCTTTCGAGCAAGTGTGACCTTTACTATTCTTAAAGCAAAGGCACTGTTTCATTACTGCTGTATTTTGCAAAAAAAAGAAAGAATAAAAACATAAAAGAGGAAAAGAATCTATCATTATCATCATTATTATTATGGAAGAAAACATGTTCAAGGTTCTCAACAGGCTATCTCATAATGTCAATGCTTTCTGTTTCAGACAAGAAATATGGTATTGTCTCTTTCCTAGTCTGTTCTACCTATATGTCTCATTCCTAGTCTACTCTATAATTCTGGAACCAATCCACTACCCATAAATTATATTTCTGGGATTTCAGCTATATACTTTGCTCTCTAAAGCTTCATCCTCTATTGGTAGGTATGGACTTGATTAATAAAGCTGAAACCTGAGACATCTGGAAGTAGAAAGCTGACACATAGCTTCAGTCAATAAGACAATTATCACAATAGAAGTCAGAGAAAGTCACTGTTAGATCCACAGATGTATTAAACACTTAGTTCAGAATGAGAAGCCCTCAGAATGCTAATGTGCTCCTTGTACTGATTGCTAGGATGTATTCTACTGACCTGGTGAATGTTTCACCCACTCTTCCATATGACTTTGCCAATTACTTGTTCAGCAGTGAGCTCTGAATTCCAATGGCTTTAATTAAGTCATTTGTTCATATTACTAATTTGTCAACATCGGGAAGACTGGTTTCTGCTGATGCAGATGTTGATATGCTGAGCAGTGGGGTTATTAGCAAATGCTCTTAAGCCACATTGCAAAAGTGAAATAGGCCTATAGATTTCCAATAATTAATGTTCCATAGTGACCATTAAGCTAGCTATATTAATGAAAATGCAAATACAGTATAAAGCATTATATGTTTCAGCATTCTCACTATTAGCTGGCATTTGTTGCTAGGGTCAGGATGGGAATTACATATGTTTGAGGAAAGACAATATGACAGGATGTTTTGTCCATATAATACTTGTGATAGCAGTTCTTCATCAAATGCAAACTATGGCCGAATCAATCAGCAAATAAATCCAGGAATCACTAGCAATGTTGCATAACACACATAGGAATGGCAATGATCCTGATCCCCAGTGTAGCATTTTATGTTTGTCAGCTGTAGATTTTTAAAGAGCTGTAATAAGGCAGCCTCCTATGTTTTTGAGCCTTAGGTCTTCTATGGAGAGCTTTCTGCTACTGTACCATAATCAGGTACACCGAGGCACAAGTGACTGTCATTGGCTTTGAGGTGGTGGGTTTGCCAAAATTATTAGGACTGGAACATGATTGCCTGTAGTTCTCCTGCCAGGGAATATCAAACCAATCCTATCTTTGCTGTATCAAGACATCAACACTGAACTCATTATCTGTCAAGCCTAGCTGACAATTTACTTCATTAAAACAATGTTAAAAAGTTGTAAATAGCATCTCTGAAAAGGGCTGGGAATATTTTGGCTCACTGTTTCCTCTGCTTCTCGACAGTTCTGTAAATATTGTACTAGGATAGAAACAATGACACATTTCTAAAGAAAAAGTAAGAGGATGGAGAAAAAAGTGTTTTCAGCTTCTTTCTTGCACTTTTAGACCACTCGATGATCAGAGTTCTAACGTGCAAAAAACAAAGTAGAGATCAGTGTGAAAGTGTGAGAGCTGGGCCATTAGGAAAGCTGAGCGCAGAAGAATAGATGCCTTTGAGATGTAGTGTTGGAGGAGAGTTTTGAGAGTACCCAGGATAGCTAGGAGAACAAATGGGTCTATCATAGAAGAAATAAACCCTGACTCCTCCTTAGAAAGTCAAATAGTAAAGATGAAGCTAAAGTACTTTGAACATCAAATGATAAGAGAGGATTCACTTGAGAAAGCCTTGATGCTGGGAAAGGTGGAGGCAGCCAAAAATGAGATGGATAGATGGTGTTCTAGATGCAGTGGGCACAGAGCTGGGTGGGTTGAGGAGGATGGTGGAGAAAATAGATGCCTGGCAGACAATGGTCCATAGGGTCACAAAGGGTCGGAATCGACTGTCCGACTGAACAACATGAAAAATCTTACTCAAGGGGTCCACTTGCACAACTGAATGATGTCACTGGCAGGAGCACATTGTTGCTGACTAAAGGCTTTCTTTTACAATATCAGGGTGCATGTGACTTTGTTCCATTGTATACACAAGCCACACTGATATCACAAAATGAAACCTTTACTCACAGGGGCTGATTACATCATTACCAGTGTGCAGGCAGAGCTGCACAACAGGATGTCAGTTATTGAATGCAAACAACAAAACATTGACTGAAAACAGCCTGTAACAAAATTAAAATAATACCAGATTGTAAACACAGATAAAAAGCAGAGCCTTTCCTGCCTCACCCCTGATGATTAGACAGTACTGTCTGAGCTCATGGAACTTCAGACTTGTTAACAGGTCCATGCACATCTCCAAGGAATTTCCAGGATTCACAACAAACTCACCAAAACCTTTTGAATGGATACACTGTTCAGCTTCAAATGCCTTAATCAGACATGGTCCCTTAAGGCCCTTAAGACATAGCATTCTTCTGCCCTTAGTCCTAAAATCATTTCATGAAGGTGCCCTAGTACTGCAGCTGGATCACCAGTTGTGCAAATAAATTCCCCTGTAAAAGATCTCCTTCTTCATCAACACCATCATCTAGTTCTTGCAGGCCCGTGGTGGATATTTTGGACACCAGTGTGCCACAGTGTCTGGTACCTCCCCAGAGGCAGGCAGAAGTGGGGTTTTTTTTTCATAACACCCAAAAAATCTACTGTCTAAACTGGTTACCTCCTGTTGCTTAAAGCTAGGGCTGCAACTGGTTGGGTGAAATTACCATGTCAGTTACAAATGATTGAATCAGCCAGTATATAGCCTCAACATGAAACCAACCACTACGTGCTTTGGGTAAATGCAACCCATGTGTAACAATAGGGGCCTTGGCAAAGCACTTCGGCAGTGGCACAAGATAATAATAATAATTTTGTGTTGTTTTTTCAATCTAAGCCTTATTATTATTTTAGTGTTTGGGAATCAAGACAATGGAAACGGCTGTAAGCTAGCCTAGCACATCTTTATTGCATGGAGTACAGTACGAACATGTGGTAATGGCGGACAAACAGCTCCTTTTATGCGGTGGCTATACAATTGAATATGGCTCTTCGACGGGCATTGGCTACTGCCCAAGTGACGTCATCCTTGGTCACGCCTTTCTTGTCCAGGTGAGGTGAGAGCGGGAATCTTTCCCGCGCAGCTGAAGGCATTTGAGGAATGTGTACCATGTGAGCTGGGCGCTCGCTACTGCCCCCGGTGGCCACTAGCTCGCGTCCTCATACAGAAGGTTACAGTGTTACAATTAGAGATTGTTACATCCACTCATTCGTGTGGTTACAATTACATTCAATACACAACATCCCTCCCCCCTAAGATGGGACAAAGTCCCTCAACCAAACTGGTTTTCCGCATGTGCGTTTTGGGCGTGCAGCCGTTATGCTTGACTCAGCCGTGCCCCCTCGTCTGTGTCCTCCTGGCTCTTGTCCTGCACTTGGAGAGGATGACTCGTTAGTGACTCGCTGCGGACTTGCACCTTTGGTATGGGTAGGAGAAGGGGGAGGATGGGTTTCTGATGCGGATGTGGGGAAACCGGGGGCACTAGGGGCTAAAGAAAAACCCCGCTCTTCGCTTGGACGGGTGGGGGAACACTCCGAACCCCCCCCCCCGGTTTGGTAACTCAAAATCTAATTCAGGGGCAACAGGGGCAAACTCATTCCTCTCTTTCAAAGGGCTGGGTAGAACTGGTGTATCTAAAGGATACGGATTTGAGCCTGTGCTTCCCCCCCTT
The DNA here is from genome assembly GCA_035047305.1 of Bradypodion pumilum. Taxonomy (NCBI): domain Eukaryota; kingdom Metazoa; phylum Chordata; class Lepidosauria; order Squamata; family Chamaeleonidae; genus Bradypodion; species Bradypodion pumilum. The sequence continues at coordinate 291,855,539 of JAWDJD010000004.1, read as the reverse complement.
GTTTGGGACTGTTGCCCTTTGTTTTCTCCCCCTTGGGATAAGCGGGTGGGGGAGGAACCTAAAGTTGAGTTTTGCTGCTGGACCCCTCTGTCCGGCCCCCCAATCACTCGATGCCAGAGGAGACCCGTGTTGGTCTCGACACAGTATGACACTGGTCCCGTTTGATTAATGACTACAACCGGCACCCAAGCTGGCCCTGTAGTAGCATAGTTTCTGCAATGTACAGGTTCACCTATCTGGAAGTTTTTTATGGGGCTGTGCTCAATGTTTCTTCCCCTATCCTCCACCCTGGTGGGATCCAACCTGGTTAACAATGAATGCAATTTCCTTTTCATGAGGAGTTCAGCGGGGGAGAATCCCGACGCCAATGGCGTCACCCGGTATGCCAACAGAAACTGGCAGAGCTGCCGGTCCAGATCCCCTGGTCCCATGTGCCGCAGCCCCTCTTTCATTGTGCGCACCAGGCATTCCGCATGGCCATTAGTTGCAGGGTGAAAGGGGGCTGAGGTAATGTGCCGAATGGCATTGGACTCCAAGAACGCCTGGAACTCGGCCGATGTGAAGGTACTCACATTGTCACTCACAATGACGTCAGGTATCCCGAAGGTACTTATCAGCCTGCGCAGGTGTTTTATGGTTGCAGCTGATGAGGTGCTGCGCATTGGAATCACCTCTAACCATATGGAGTATGCATCCACTACCAGCAGGAAAAAGAAACCCCTGAATGGACCTGCAAAGTCTATGTGGAGGCGGGACCATGGCCCCCTAGCTGTGTCCCATTCTCTGTGTGGAAGGCAGGACTCCTCAGGGCGAGAGCTCTGGCAACTTTCGCAGGTGTTCACCATGTGTTCAATGTCTGCATCTAGCTGTGGCCACCAGAAATAGCTTCGGGCCAGCGCCTTAGAGCACCCAATCCCTGGGTGGCTGACATGTAAAAGCCGTAGCACCCTTGCTCTTAATGCTTCTGGGACCACCACCCTCTCCCCCCACAGAAGACACCCCCTTTCTGTGGACAACTCAACCCTCTTCCTGAAAAACGCAGCAAACTCGTCTGCGGGGGGAGCCGTGGGCCACCCCTTCTGTACCCAGGATCTAACAAGGGCTAAAGTTTTATCCTTTGCCATGGCTGCAGCGATTTCCACGGGAAATATGGGGGGTGCATCTAGGGCTTCTATGAGGAGGACTTGGCTGTCTTGCTCTATCTCACACTTTGGGTCTCCCAGCTGGGGAAGAGGAGACCTTGAGAGTGCGTCAGCGTGGCTTATGTCTTTCCCGGGGCGGTACTCTAATGAACCCTTGTATGCATTGAGGAAAATAGCCCACTGAAGCATCCTGGGGGAGAGGATCTGTGGAGTGGGCTTGTCTGAGGTGAAAATACCCAATAGTGGCTTGTGGTCGGTTACAATGGTGAATGGACGACCATACAAAAAATCATGGAACTTCTTTGTGCCCGCCACAATAGCAAGGGCCTCCCTATCTGTTTTGGCGCGATTTCGTTCTGCCTTGGACAATGATCTCGAATAGAAAGCAACTGGGGCTTCTCGCCCGCCCTCTAACACATGGCAAAGGACCGCCCCCGCCCCCACTGATGAGGCATCGCAGACCAAGACTACCGGCTTCTTTGGGTCGAAATGGGTTAGAATAGCCTCTGAGGAGAGGAGCTGCTTGAGTTCCCTGAAAGCCTGCTCCTGATTTTCCCCCCACCGCCAAACCGCATCCTTCTTCAGCAGCCTATGCAGGGGCTCTGCAATCAACGCTTTCCTGGGCAGGAAAGAATGGTAAAAATTCAGCAGCCCCAGGAAGGACTGTAGCTCCGGTTTCGCAGTGGGGCGAGGGGCGTTTTGAATGGCTGAGACTTTGGACTCAGCGGGTTTCACCCCCTCAGGGGTTATACGGAACCCCAGAAACTCAACTTCCCTTGCCAGAAACACACATTTGTCCCTCCGCAGCCTCAACCCCGCGGATTCGAAGACTGTAAGGACCTTATCTAGTCTCTGGGCCAGTTCTGATTTGCTCCCCCCAGATATCAATATGTCGTCGAAGAATGGCAAGACACCCGGTAACCTCTTTAACAAACGTTCCACAAGGGACTGAAATATCCCCGGCGCCGAGTTCACCCCAAACTGTAGGCGCATTACCTTGAATGCCCCCTTGTGAGTTACAATGGTTTGCACAGCAGCTGTGACTGGGGTTACTGAAAGCTGCTGGTACGCCAGCACCAGATCTAGTTTGGTGAAAAACTTTCCCCCATGTAAAGTAGCTAGCAGATGGCTAACTACCGGCACCGGATAGGCATTAGGGCGGATTGCCTTGTTAATTGTACACTTGTAGTCAGTGCAAATCCGCACCTCCCCATTTGCTTTCAACACTGTAACAATAGGAGTCTCCCACTCTGCAGAGTCCACAGGCACTAAAATCCCCTGACCCACCAGTTTGTCCAGTTCCGCCTCAATTTTGTCCTTTAGGGCGAATGGAACCCGACGTGGCTTGAGTCTAATTGGGCGGACCTCCGGGTCTAGGTCGAAAGAAACTGGGGGCCCCTTGTACTTCCCGAGCCCCTTCTTGAATACCTCGGGGTGTGCGTCGCACACTGCCTGGATCTCATCCCCCCCCCGATGGCATGGAGTTTGACTATGAAGATGTCCAGGGGTTTGAACCATTGTGTTCCCAGGAGATTACACCCCCTCCCTTAGAACTACTAGAGGGAGTTTCCTACTGAGTCCCTTATACTGTATCTCGAAGTCCCCGACCCCCAACACTGGGATCCCATTTCCCTGCATGTCTCTTAAGTTCGCCCTCATCTCTTTGAGTTTGGGTCGCTCCTTGGAGGGAATGCGCAAAAACTCCTTATGGGAAATGAGGGAGTATACAGACCCCGAGTCTATTTCCATCTTAACAGGGACCCCTTGCAACAGTACCTTGACATAAAAACGTGGTTGCCCTAGAGGCACGCTGTGGACGGCCAAGTTGTCTTCCGCATGTACTCCTCGGTACATGTGGTCCCTCTCTGGGTCGTCGCCGCCATCGTAGACTCTGCCGATGCCATCCCGTCTCCTCGTGGGGCGCTTGCTCTCGTCCCGGCATTGCTTGCAGAACCTGGCGATGTGGCCCTTCTGTCCACAGTTGTGGCACTCAGCCTTCCTGAATGGGCACTTGCTCCACTCATGGGACGCTCCGCAGCCATCGCAGCGCCGACCCCCTTTCCCTTTCTTCTCGCTCAGCCCCTTTCTGACTTTCCGGACTTCCTCATCTTCACTGGAGCCTGGGGTGGTGGAGGCCTCTGAGGATGTGGGCGAGCGCGGGGCAGGGGCCACCCTCCAAGTCGCCTGGACTGCAGATGCAGCTGCCTCTACTTGTGGAGGCTTTGCCTTGAGAAGCTTGTACCCGGCCCTCGTGGACTCAGCAGCTAGGGCCTCTTGTAGTACCTCTTTAAAGGTGAGGTCGTGGCCTCGGGTCATGAGCTTCCTTTGGGTTTCCCCATCTCTCATCCCGCAGAACATCCTGTCCCTCAGGACCACATCTAGAATTTCCCACCATTCGCATGGGGTTGCCACCAAATGGAGGGCCGCTGCATACTCGGATACGGACTCACCCGGATTTTGGTCCCTCCTCGTGAAGGCCGCCCTGGCAGAGAAGAAGGATACCTTGGGCTTAAAGTGGTTTCTCAGAGTCGCCTGGAGTTCAGTTACAGAAACCTGTTCCACCTCTCGTGGTGCCACCAGGTCCATCAGCACTTGCACTGCGTGGAAACCGAGCATCGTGATGAGAAGACCTCTCTTCTTTCCCGCGTCGGTGATGCCGGCAACTGCTACCGTACTCTTGAAGTGCATCTCGAACCAGTTCCATCGCTCGGGATGGGTCACGTCGAACACCCGTTGCTGTGAAGTTGTCTTGTCCCCGTGGGAATCCATAATCCCACCTTCGTCGCCAATTTAGTGTTTGGGAATCAAGACAATGGAAACGGCTGTAAGCTAGCCTAGCACATCTTTATTGCATGGAGTACAGTACGAACATGTGGTAATGGCGGTCAAACAGCTCCTTTTATGCGGTGGCTATACAATTGAATATGGCTCTTCGACAGGCATTGGCTACTGCCCAAGTGACGTCATCCTTGGTCACGCCTTTCTTGTCCAGGTGAGGTGAGCGTGGGAATCTTTCCCGCGCAGCTGAAGGCATTTGAGGAATGTGTACCATGTGAGCTGGGTGCTCGCTACTGCCCCCGGTGGCCACTAGCTCGCATCCTCATACAGAAGGTTACAGTGTTACAATTAGAGATTGTTACATCCACTAATTCGTGTGGTTACAATTACATTCAATACACAACAATTATTATCTCCGTTCTGTTGCCAAAGTGCTTCGGACTTTCTCCCACAGGGCAGAGGGGAGCCTGGCAAGAGGAGCCGAAGCGGAAACTGCTGAGGTGGCATGGCCCTTTAAGTTATAGGTTATAAGTAGGGGTGCATGGTGACACATCCCGGTATCCCGGCAGGCCAGCATGGGCCTGGATGAAACCAAATTAATTAATGTCTTGACAAACCAAAATTTGGAGGCCACAACATTTGCTGCTGGAAGAAATGCAGTTCACTTTTGGTATTTGTTGTTGGGAAAATGCAAACTTGCCTATCCTGAGTGCATATACTGCATTCAGTCACTCTTTCCCAGTCATTGGGAAATACATAATAGGTGGGCTCAGTGCAAAATTATATGGCCATCATGGGCTAAAATTCAGGTGTACCTTTCCAGTTCTTTGTCCTCTATATACCTATCCCGTGTGATTCAAGCTTAACCAACAGGGTAGAAAGGCCCCTCATTTCAAAACCATTAATTACATCTCTCCATTGATCGCTTCATCTTAGGCTGTGGGAAGAAACAAAAAAATCCTCTTTCATATTAGAGATAATAACTACAGTGTAAAGGTAGATTTACAGTGAGCTTTCCCAGACCTAAAACACCTTTCTTTACTAAAAGCAATGTTTTGATACTTCCTTTCTGAGTTCCCTAATTCATATTAATGAATTAGACTTTTGCATATGAAGATTCCCCGTGCCCGGTTGGGCATCAGTGGCTTCTGGCAGAGGTTAAACCAGTGAGCAAACTCCTGGCCTCTGGCCCTTGTCAGGGCATAAGGGGGGTGAATTAATGATAGGGATTAATTCGGCCGCTTGTAGCCTGACCGACGATTCTGCCGAGCAAGCACCTCGCAGACCCCAGTTACCCATTAGAGTAATCACTCATCCTCTGGCCAAGGTAATCCCCGGTGTAAATATCAGCCATATTTACCCTTGCTTAAACCCTAAACAATGGTCTTCCTTGCTCCATGTTTGTCCAAGTTAATTAACTTCCCTTTGAGAGGTTCCCTATTAACCCGGGTACGTGGGTGAGGTAATTTTCCTGTCCGGTGACAGTTTCGCCACCGTTGCGCTTTTTCCCCTATAAATGATGTTGCCTTTTTCCAATAAAGGACTGATCTGATCTCGCTCCTTTTGCCTCGTGTCGTCACTTGATCAGTCTCCTCCGGGACATTAAGGCCACCCCAGTGGCCCCGATTCCTACATCTGGTGACCCCGACGTGATTTACTCGTGAGTAAAGCGGCCCAGGAGAGGTCTACTCACGAGTAGCGAACCACGCGGTCCGGTTCGACGCTTGAACCGCGACCCGTCCGCCCGGAGGACAGCGCGGCACTCTGGCCGGCAGCCAGTCGGTCAGGAGGACGGCCTGCGGCGAGGCATTCTAAGAGAGGCATTCCTGCACCTTGCTCCCGGCTTTCGGGGAGACTTGCGCCAAAGGGAAAAACGCGTTCCGCTCAGGGCAGCTGTGAGCCCCTGACAGCGCAGAGGCCGCCGAGGGCCCGTGGCAGGAGGCCATGCTCCGAGCTCCACCCAGACGATCGTCGCCAGAACCAGTTACCTTGCCCCAAGACGCGTCAACCCGTCCCGAGGAGGAAACTTAGGAGGACAACTCGCAGGTAATATGGGGACTTGTTCTCAGGGACAGAGTCCGTCCGCTAACCAAAAAACTCATGAGGAAGAGTTTAGAATCCTGGCCAGGGTATTTAAGTTACGCTTTTACAGCAGGGAGCTAGCGAGACTTTTGGCGTACCTTAGGGAACACTGCCTGCTTTACCCAGAAGCAGGTACGTTAACCCTACAGCTCTGGGATCGGATAGGAGACTGCATTCAGCAACCCCCGAAGGCCCCAGGAGGGATAGTTAGCACATGGAGGAAGTGTAGGAGACTCTTAGCTGAGATCGAGCCAGTCCGGATAGAAGCGGAAGAACCCCCGTTAGAGAAGTCATCAGTCCAGCCAGTCGAGCCGACTGCGCCCACCGCACTCTATCCGACATTTAAGTACCAGCAGAGTAGCGCAGGGAGCCTTCCCGCGGTGACAGCTGCAGACGTCACCGAGGGAATGCAGGGCATGAGAAGCGCAGGCGCTCCTCTGACAGCTTCGGGTTCCCGAGTTACCAAAAGTCCCCTTCAGCGCACAATCGAAGAGGAGATTAGGAAGGGGGAATTGCCAGCAGAAGAACTAGCTGAGCTCAGACAGATATGTCCAATCCGCATGGAAATGGATGCGCTCACCGGCGCACAGCAGATTGTTCATTCCCCAGTCCCGTATAAGCTGCTCATGGCTATGCGGAAGGCAATTGCAGAAACAGGGCTCCAAAGTCGTTTTACTAGGGGCACGCTTCAGCAGGTGTGCGAGACCACCATGTGGATCCCCCATGATTGGAAAGCCGTCATGAGGATGATGCTGACCCCTAGCCAGTACATGATCTGGGACAGCGAGTTCCGCCTAGAGGCGCAAACTCGGGCTGCCAGGATGGGAGGCGCGGTGCTTCCTGAGCAGCTGTATGGCTCGGGTAATTTCGAGTCAATCAATGCTCAGATCAACCTGCCTCTCGCCACTCTCGAGATGTCAGCCGAGGCAGCCTTTAGGGCTTACTTTAAGATCCCAGCCACTGGCAAAGCGGCTAAAAATTACACCTCCATTAAGCAGGGAGCCCAGGAACCCTACATGGACTTCATCAATCGCCTGGAAGAAGCCATTAGCAGGCAGATTGATAATGAGCAAGCCCAGGAAGAGCTCATGATTAAGTTAGCCAAGGACAATGCCAACCTGGACTGCCGTAGAATCTTGCAGTCCCTAGGCAATCGTCCTGACTTGACCCTATCGGACATGATTAGAGCTTGCGCCAACGTTGGCACAGAATCCTATAAGATGGGTCTGCTAGCGGCAGCGGTGCAAGGAGGGAAAAGACCTAATGGTAAGAGCAAAGGAGCATGCCACAATTGTGGCAAGATCGGTCACTTCGCTAGGGAGTGCCGATCCAAGGGAGGCGGGCAAAAGTCCGGCCGTCCCAAGGCTCCGAACACCCTCTGTCCGAAGTGCAAGAAAGGCTATCATTGGGCCAGGTATTGCCAGAATCCGGGAAACCGGAACACGGGCATGTCTCTGGCCCCAGTCCAAACAGAGGCGTCCTTCACCCAGAACTCCCCAGAGCCAGAGTAGAGTCCAACCCCATCCCAGACATTGCAAGGGCACAGGCCAGCCCCAGGGGCAGCGCGGGACTAGAATTGACTTGCCAGGCGGACATCACATGCGACCTGCCAGGCACAGTCTATCTGGTCGATTCCCAGTACATGGGACCCCTGCCCAGAGGCTTTATAGGTTTAGTTTTGCCCCGTAGTGCAGCTGGTGCACGCGGAATTTTTATAATTCCAGGAGTCATTGACTCCAATTTTTCAGGCGTTCTCCAAGTTCAGCTTTGGACACACCTGCCCCAAACCATCCCTAAAGGGGACACCTTAGCGCAACTGATCATGGTTCCTTGTCGCTCGCCAGCAGAGAGCCAGGGAGGGCCCAGTGACAGCTTCGAGTCCCGGTCAGAGGACCGCTCGAGCGCCAGTGAGGCAGCGCAAGGATACCAGGTCTTAGCGACAGTGGAGACCAACATTGAGTGGAAACAGCGCCCGGTTATTGAGGTATTTCTGAATAATCGATCATTCTCAGGCCTGTTAGATACCGGAGCAGATGTCAGCGTGATAAGCAGAAGCCAGTGGCCAAGGGAGTGGGCCATTGAGCCGGTCTCCGATGTGTGGGGGGTAGGCGGCGTCCAGGAAGCGTTTAGGAGCTGAGAGTGGGTAGAGGTCACAATCCCAAGGGCTGAGGGCACGGCGGTGATCCGACCGCACATTCTTGACGTGCACATCAACCTTTGGGGGCGTGACATTCTGTAGCAGTACGGTGCCACCCTTACCTTTGGGTAATGGCGTTGCCACTTAAATGGCTCACCGATACTCCGGTCTGGGTAGAACAATGGCCGGTAGTGGGAGAGAAATTGGTTGCTCTCAAGCAGCTAGTTAAGGAACAGCTAGACGCAGGACATATAGAACAGTCCACAAGTCCTTGGAATTCGCCAATTTTTGTTATTAAGAAGAAGTCGGGGAAGTGGCGACTCCTCCACGATCTCAGAGAGATCAATAAATGCATACAGCCAATGGGTCCGCTTCAATGCGGCATCCCGAATCCGAACATGATTCCCGAGGGGTGGGAGATCCTAGTCGTAGATCTCAAGGATTGCTTTTATACAATCCCCTTAGACCCCAGGGACCGGGAGAGGTTTGCCTTTACCGTGCCGGTCGTGAACCACAGTGAGCCCACGCAGCGTTACGCGTGGAAATTTTTGCCACAGGGCATGCTCAATTCGCCCACCTTGTGCCAAATTTACGTTCACGATGCACTGGCAAAGTTTCGAAACCTCTACCCACAAGCCTTAGTTTGTCACTTTATGGATGATATTTTGGTAGCGTTGCCGAAACTTGGCAGCGAAGTGTTTTCAGACCTCCAGGCCAGCCTGGGGGACAAAGGGTTACTCATTGCCCCGGAGAAAGTGCAGAGAACCGAGCCCTTCTCATACTTGGGCCATCGGCTTCTCCGCTCTTTCGCAGCACCAGTTTTGCCTCAGATTAATTTACAGGACTCCGTCACCTTGGTAGAATTACAGCAGGTTTTAGGAAACATTAATTGGGCCAGACCGTATTTTCGATTGGATACGGATCTTCTGAAACCGCTCTTCTCGCTGCTAACGCTAGGTAAGCAGCCAGCAGACCGGATAAAAATTTCTCGAGACGCGCGCTTGGCGCTCGAGAAAGTTAACCAAGCTCTCAGCCAAAGATGGGTAGATAGGATCGCCCAGGGGCCCTATGCCCCAATCCTGAATCTGTACATCGTGCGATCGGGATCCATGTTCACTGGGGCGCTAGGAGTAGACTCAGAGAAGGGAGCGAAAATTGTGGAGTGGGTGTACTTGCCTAACACCTCATCTCGGAACATTGTTCCGCCCCAAGAACTGGTCTCCGCGGTGATCTACCGCGGCAGGCTGAGAGCTAGGGACATTTCTGGGCACGATTTAGCCAAGATCGTAGTCCCGTTCACCAAGGAACAAATTCAGCAGTTGATGCAGCTAGGTGACTCGCTTCCGATAGCTTTGGAAGGATTCACTGGAAGCTTGGCATACCATTTGCCTAAAGACCCCAGACTCGTCTCGCTTCAAACAGGAACAGTCAGCTTGCTCGAATTGCTCTCGCTGGTCCCACTTCAGGGGGCCAGAACAGTTTTTTCTGATGGCGGACGCACTTATGGTGTCCTGACCTGGCAGGAGGGCGAAGCTTGGCACACGCTGCTAACTCTTCCACAGAAGTCCGCACAGCGGGCGGAGTTGGCAGCCGTGAACCTTGCTTTGCGCACCTTCACCAAGGAACGTTTAAATATCATAACTGACAGCCTGTATGTTAGGAATTTGCTTCACAGTCTACCGGGAGCTTACATCACTCCCGCGATAGACAAGAATCTGCTTAGCCTGTTTCTCACTGCTCAATTTCATTTGCGAAACCGCACAGAGCCGCTCTATGTTGCCCACATCCGCAGTCATCAAGACCTACCGGGTCCGATTTCCGCGGGCAATAGCAGAGCGGACGCGGCGGCAAAGGAAATTCAGCAACGTTCAGTTTTGGGAGTTTTCACTACTCCAATTCAAAGTCATGCCTTTTTTCACCAAAACGCCAAGGCACTCGCCAGACAGTTCAATTTGCCACTTTCTCAAGCCCAGGGTATAGTACGCTCTTGCCAGCATTGTGCAGGGGCACCGGGGGGCCCTCGTGGGGGGTTAACCCGCGGGGGACAGAGGCCAATCAGGTGTGGCAAATGGACGTCACGCATGTGCCGCACTTTGGCAGATGGCAGTACATGCACGTCTGCATAGACACTTTTTCCCAGTTCGTTTGGGCGACGGCGCAGAAGGGGGAGACTGCCTCCCATGTGGAGCAGCATCTCCTGTCCTGCATTGCGGCAATGGGCAAGCCGCGGCACGTGAAAACGGACAACGCCCCGTCCTACTGCTCTAGGCAGTTGGCCACCTTCATGGCCACCTGGGACATCAAGCATACATTTGGCATTCCCTACAATCCGCAAGGGCAGGCGATTGTAGAACGGGTCAATCGGACGCTAAAGTCCTATATTGACAAACAAACAGAAAGGGGGGAGCCACCAGCCCTCCCCAATTCACAGGGACAAGCACAGTTTTGTCTGAATAAGGTGTTGTTCACATACAATCACCTCAATGTTTTTTCGGACTGTACGCCGCAGGAGAAGCACTTCCGCCGTTCGGAAGCTCTCCCGCGACCTATGGTCCGGTACCGAGTGCCACCGGACCCATCTTGGAGGGGCCCGGTGCCGCTCATAACCTGGGGGAGAGGGTATGCTGCAATTATGTCTCCAACAGGTGTCGTGTGGATTCCGGCCCGGTGTGTCAAGCCCCATTTGGAACCTCATGGCGTGGACCCAGACCGACCCGAGTCCGATCCCGGAGATGGAGGACCTCACTCTGACCGAGGAGACCCACCAGGAGAAGCGGCGGCTGCGGACCCAAGCGCAGAGGATCACCTGGGGGATGGTCAAGACCCTTTGCAGAGAGGCCGAGGACGCCCTCCAACGCGAGGAGATGGAGCCGACACCGGAGCACTTCGTTGCAGCAGTCTTTGCCCAGATTAATGCCAACTCCGTGATCTTCACCCTCATCCTGGCCCTCGCCTGCTTTTGGGGGGAGGCGTTCAGGCCGCTTCACTTCAGGCCAACGGCCTGCCGCCCGGTGAAGACCTTTCAGCACGGATGCACTACAACTTGTGGGCAAGGTTGGCGGGTCTCGTCAACCAGTCCGATTTTTGCCTGAAGCAGGACATTGGTTCTGCCTCCATCCTCAGCACCTGTCTCATCCCAGTGTGCCACACTCTCGACGCACGCGCCAGGGATGGTGACTGGCTGTTGAAGAAGATTTTTGGACTGCACCTCCCTGCGACTTTTGCAGCCTACGCTCGCTGGGGGGGATTGCGGCTCACCATGACTTTGCCGGCTGATGCAGCCACTCTTCACACCCCACGAGTGGCGGCCAGCCCGAACTCTACTTGCGCACAAATAATCGGCTGCGCCACAGGCGGCCGGACCCAGCGCAGCTGCCTCGATACCGGCAGCAGCAACTGGACTTGTGTAAACCCAGAGACAATTGGTTCGTTACCTGCCCATATCACCCTACCCTCAGGGTGGTTCTTCACATGCAACCAGTATACCTTCAACTATATTCCCGCAAATGTATCAGATTCCACATGTTGCCTTAGCCGGTTGACACTGTTGCTCCCCACTAGGGATATGGTTGCCCCAAGCACAAATGTTTCTAATGTTCCCCATGTTTCAAATGTTTCAAATGTTTCTGCACCCATCAGGCGCACTCGCACCACCCAACTAGACAGCTCATGTGACAGCAGCTTTAGAGTCCTAAGCCCAGCCGAATACGTCTCATTATCAGTCAGTATAGTTGGCGTGCCAGGCTTAGCCGTCGGCAACGCACGGAGAATTGGTCGCTTGGCTTGCGGTTTGGCAAAAGCCATCAACCATACCTCCACAGCGATAGCGCTCCTCAATCAGGAGCAGGCGGAACTTCGCCATGCCATCCTCGATAATCGAGCGGCTATCGACTACCTCTTATTGTTGCACCATCTGGGTTGCGAATCCCTTCACGGTATGTGCTGTTTCAACCTTACTGACAACTCCCGGAAAATCCAAAATCAGCTCACTGATCTCCACACCATAGTCCAGGGCATCACTGAGGGTTCCGCATGGGGGGCTTGGTGGAGTTCATTGTGGAGCTGGATGTGGTCATGGATCCCCTGGGGGTGGCTTCAGATGGTACTCAAGGTGGTAGTGGGGGTGACTATACTAGGCATAGCGTTATGCTGCTTTGCGCAATGTATTCCCTCACTGATCTCGAAGTGCCGCCCCGAGAAGAAACCCCGTGACGTCATTCCCGATCAACAGCTGATGATGCTTCTGCGCAGAGTCGCCAGTCAGGCTCTTAATATTAAAAAGTAAGGGGAGATGAAGATTCCCCGTGCCCGGTTGGGCATCAGTGGCTTCTGGCAGAGGTTAAACCAGTGAGCAAACTCCTGGCCTCTGGCCCTTGTCAGGGCATAAGGGGGGTGAATTAATGATAGGGATTAATTCGGCCGCTTGTAGCCTGACCGACGATTCTGCCGAGCAAGCACCTCGCAGACCCCAGTTACCCATTAGAGTAATCACTCATCCTCTGGCCAAGGTAATCCCCGGTGTAAATATCAGCCATATTTACCCTTGCTTAAACCCTAAACAATGGTCTTCCTTGCTCCATGTTTGTCCAAGTTAATTAACTTCCCTTTGAGAGGTTCCCTATTAACCCGGGTACGTGGGTGAGGTAATTTTCCTGTCCGGTGACAGTTTCGCCACCGTTGCGCTTTTTTCCCTATAAATGATGTTGCCTTTTTCCAATAAAGGACTGATCTGATCTCGCTCCTTTTGCCTCGTGTCGTCACTTGATCAGTCTCCTCCGGGACATTAAGGCCACCCCAGTGGCCCCGATTCCTACATGCATACTCTTGGGAAATAAATACATTCTCCAATGAACATCATTGCCACCTATTCTGACTGTCTAATGGCATGGAATTTTAAAGCCTCTTGCCCTCAAAGGAAAGGCAACAAAGACAAAACCCTTCATACTCCACTCCCCAGATAATTCAAGAAACAGTGATAAACTGACAATTAACTTATATTCTGAGCTCCAGTCCTTATACATAGCCACAAAAAAGGGCTTTTCAGAAACAATGTGCATACAAGAATCTTCTTTTCAACAGTAGAAAAAACCTTAAGGGGGGGGGGTCAAAATGACTTTTCTAGTGGCGTTTCTAGGCAAAATAGGGCTGTTTGGATGGGTAGCTGGATGGAGAGAGGCAGGCAGCTGTTCTATGGGAAGTTTGCTTTAGGCAAATTCTTGCCTGCTGTATGGGTATTCTGACAGCTCTTCTGATGGGCTGTTTTGATGGATATTTTCTCAGCTGAAGATTTTCAGTCTGAATGCTGGGGATAAGCAATTCTTCAAATTAAGCATCACAGATGTCACAAAGTGTTACATTTATAGAAGGAGCAAATATTACCCATTGGGGGCTTTCAGAACAATAGAACCAAGGGAACCCAGAGCATGAGCCATCTGACTTTCTTTTCTTTCTTCCCCAAAAGGAAATCAGGTTTTTTTTTCCTTCCCCCTTAAAGGGTGATGATCGCACAGACAAGTGGAGCTGCATAATGAATCTGAAAACAGCTTGCTTGTGAGAAGCCACTCCTCTGTATGGTCAATTTGCCAACAGAGATTTGCTACAAAGCAGACGGAATGCTGCAATGCAGTATTTTCCTCTGGAACTTTGCGACACAACTGTACTCCAATTTCCAGGCTTCCTGCAAAATCTCTGTTTACCATGTGGTCTGTTTCAGCAACAGCCCTTTGAAGGAGTTTGCTTTATTTATTTATTTATTGGGGGGGGGGGCGCTATTCATCTTTCAGGGAAACATATTTTCCTAAATTACTCCAAATCATTTTGTGCAATTGCTCACATAATATCCCCATACTAGTTTAATTGGACTGCTCATTGTAGCAGTTAGTAGACTCAAGCATTTCCCTATTTAAAAATAGATGGGGCAATATTAATAAGAGACATACTAAGACTACTGGAAAATTCAGGAACTCAAGGAGGAATTATGGAAGTGTCGTATTTTTGAATTTTGAGAGTACCCTGGATAGCAAGGAGAACGAATAGGTCAATCTTAAAATAAATCAACTCTGACTGCTCCTTGGAAGGCCAAATATTAAAGATGAAGCTAAAGTACTTCGGACATCAAATGAGAAGAGAGGATTCACTTAAGAATGGTTGAGGGCAAAAGAAGAAGGGGGCGGCAGAGAACGAGATGGAAAGATGGTATTGTTGAACTGGGTGGGTTGAGGAGGATGGTGGAGGATAGGGGTGTCTGGCGTGCAATAGTCCATGGGGTTGCAAAGTGTCGGACTTGACTATGCAACTGAACAATGGATTGAAAGATGAATGGGAAATGTCTTCATTTATCAGTACTGTATTATTTTGGAGTACACAAAAAGAGCTTCTTCAAAGATTGTGGTATTTCTGAACCACAGTACGGCATACCCTGGTAATGGCAACCTTCAATTGTTGGCTAATCTTTCTCACACTAGGTCAGGCAAAAGGAACTGCAGGATGAACTCACCAAAAGGTGCCTTCATTTTGACAGTTTCACATCTGGCCTAGATAATATGACCTTTGTAATACAACCAGAAGTTAAACCTTCTCCCCTAATCAATCAGTCCATTTCTCTATCACATGGCTGAACAATGTTCATCAGATGTTTGAGGCTACATTTCCCAGAAGGCCTAACCAATGGTGAAGAATTATTAGGGTTAAGAAACAAAATATTGAAGTGCTAAAGTTACCCACCTTTGTCTAATTCAACTTTCCCCCAGCAGGTTAGGTTCCCTCTATATGAACTTGACAAAACCTCCCATCAACCCATGGATAGCCATTCAGATCACCCTACAAACTTCACTGCATACAGTAGTGCAGTCAGAGAGTAAGTGGATATTTATAAGTGTTATGTATGTTTAACTGTGTTTTCTGACAGGAGCGGAATGTATCTTTTCTCATGTATCTATTTTTATGCAAATAAGTGGACAAAAATGTGCACACTCTGTTAGCCAATGGGCTTGTTGTACTTTTTGTTACTGTTACTATTTATAGTGTATATAAGTCCAAGTTTTGCCCCATCCAAATTGTGTTTAAACCCCACTAATAAAGAGCTGAATTTCACTACTTCATTTGTCTGCTTCTTCATTCCTTGAACACTAAACAGGCGACGAGGATGGGATGGTGTCCCCACACAGCAGCAACAGCAGCCCATTTGACCTAGCGCATCCAGAGAAATGGGCAACATACGAACACCGTTTCCGCCATGCAATGACCTCGCAGAAGATCGCCGACGGAAACCAGAAGCACTCCTGTTTCCTCGCTCAGTGCGATTCTGAGACGCTTGAGCTGGCAACCCACCTTGTTCTCCCAAGGGACATGGATGTGGTGCTGCTCGCAGAGATCATGTCTGCACTGAGGAGGCACCTGCAGCCAGAGGTCTCGATCTTCCCAGCCAGGGTGGCCTTCCAAAGAAGAGAGCAGCAACACGGTGAATCCATTGCAGACTACGCCGCCATGCTGTGCGTGGCTGCCACTACGTGCAAGTGGGACAACATTGAAGAAGCACTCCGGGACCATCTGCTGGCTGGCATGAGGGACAAAGATGCTCAATGTAGCCTCATGATCAGAAAGATGCTAACCTTCATGGATGTCCTAGAAGAGGCAGTAGCATCTGAGGCTGCATGGTCTGGCATCGCCACTCCACCACCAGTGCCACCGACTCAGCTGTGCAAGCTCAGCAAAGTTCACTTTCATCCTCCTCAGCATCGCCTGGTTCCACCTCTTCATGGGAGTCCAGCGACACAGAGAGAGAAGTCCAAATGGTCTGACGAAAGCACCGAGAGCACCGTGACGATCGAGAAAAGAAATTCCTTTGCAAGTGTGATGGCTGTGGAGACCGGCATGACTGCAAGAAGTGCCCCTTCCGCACCGCAGAATGCCACAACTGTGGGCAAAGAGGGCACATTGCTAAGGTATGCCGACAGTGAAAGCAAAGACTTCCAGCGCCTGTGCTCAAGAAGAGTCATCACCACAACACGTCCATTGCCAAAGTGTCACCCAAGCCTGAGCCATGCCAAGTGGGCATCGTCAGCGAGCGTTTCTTCGCAGACCTGAGCCTGCAGGACGTCCCCTTCAAGATGGAGGTGGATTCAGGTACTACCTTTTCCATAATCCTACAGCAGGAGTTTTTGAGAATTCCCCCTGCCTCTTGGCCCAAGCCTAAATCCTTTAAAACTTCCCTCCGGGATGTGCAAGGTTGCCAGATTCCGGTCCTGGGGGTGAGTAATTTCTTGGTTAAATTCAAAAACATTTGCACCTCCTTGCCATTGGTTGTAGTTAAGCAGGGCACTAACTGTCTTATTGGGACCCAATGGTTTAGGCCCCTGGGAATCCGGCTTTCTGGCAATAGACACTGACCCAATCCGGGACATTTGTGCTGCACATCCTGAGGTATTCAAAAAGGGTTTAGGATTATACAAAGGACCCCCTGTTGATTTTGAGCTTGACCCAACCATCTGACCGATCCAGAAGAAGCCACGCCGGGTACCCTTTGCTTTAAAGGAGAAGATAGAAGCCGAGCTGGACAAACTGGTGGGGCAGGGCATCCTAGTGCCGGTTGACTCCGCAGAGTGGGAGACACCAATAGTGACTGCTTTGAAAAATAACGGGGAGGTCAGGATATGTGCTGACTACAAGTGTACCATCAATAAAGCTATTCGCCCAAATGCATATCCTATGCCCGTGGTAAGCCACCTTCTTGCCTCCTTGCATGGAGGAAATTGCTTCGCAAAACTTGACCTTGCCCAGGCTTACCAACAATTAACTGTGTCTCCTGCTGCTGCCATAGCCCAGACCATAGTAACACATAGGCGGGCATTTAAGGTAACTAGACTACAATTCAGGGTGAATGCGGCCCCCGGAATATTTCAATCTCTTGTAGAACGTATTTTGAAATGGTTGCCTGGTGTCCTGCCATATTTTGACAATGTCCTGATCACCGCTAAGGACACAGTCGAACTAGCGGCCAGGCTTGATCGATTCCTGTCATGTTTCGAAAGGGGCGGTCTACATCTCAGAAGAAACAAATGTGTGTTTTTGGCACGGAAAGTGGAGTTCCTGGGGTACCACATTACACCCCAAGGTATCATGCCCTCTGACTCCAAGGTGACGGCCGTGCGGAATGCACCCAGGCTGAAATGTAAAGCCGAATTGCAATCATTTCTAGAATTGTTAAACTTCTATCATGCTTTTATCCATCACAAAGCCTCAGTTGCCAAACCATTACATCGGCTTCTTAAGAAAGATACTGTTTGGCACTGGGGCCATTGCCAGGAGAAAGCATTCCAAGAACTCAAAAGACTGCTATCTTCAGATGCTGTGTTAACTCATTTTGATCCTAACAAGAAAGTTGTACTTGTGTGTGATGCATCCCCTGTGGGGGTGGGAGCTGTGTTATGCCATGTGCTAAATGATGGGAGGGAAGCCCTTGGTGCATTCTATTCCTGTTCACTCTCAAAGCCTGAGAAAAATTATGCTCAGACAGATAGGGAGGCATTGGCAATCGTGGCTGGCACTAAGAAATTCCACAATTACCTTTACAGAATACCTTTTACCATCGTAACTGACCACAAACACCTCCTTGGAATCTTTGTAAACAGGAAGCCCACGCCTCAAATTCTGTCCCCAGGGATGTTGCGTTGGGCAATTTTCCTAAATGCATACAATTTTACTTTGGTGCACAGGCCTGGCAAGGACATCAGCCATGCTGATGCCCTGTCACGTTCTCCACTGCCAGGGGTCGGGGAAGCTGATTGCGAGATTGAAAGTGACCACCAGGTCCTTATGATTGAGGCTCTCAACTTGCCCCCAGTCATCCCCTCAGATATAGCCAAGGCTATGGCCAAGGATGTAACATTGACTAATGTCTTGCATACAAAAAGGCTGGCCTGTCTCTCCTCTAGCTGAGGAATTCAGAACATTCCACCGCAAGCGTTTGTTACTGTCAGTGGAACGAGATTGCCTTCTATGGGGCCAGCAGGTAGTCATTCCTGTCACTCTCAGGAAAAAGGTTTTATATCTACTTCACACAGGTTGCCCGGGAATTGTCAATTCCAAAGCCCTTGCCCATAGCTAATTTTGATGGCCTCAACTGGACCAAGACAGAACAAATGGTCAGCACTTGTGCCAGCTGTCAATCCTCTCGCCCAGAGCAATCCCACCTTCCCTCTCAGGAATGGGATTCTGCTCGGGGCCCGTGGTCCAGGTTGCACATAGATTTTGCAGGTCCATTTAAGGGGTGCCCTATTTTTGTTAGTTGTAGATTCATTCTCTAAGTGGTTGAAAGTTATTAGAGTGCCCAATACCACTTCAGCCAAAATGATAATGCACCTTAGAAGGCTGTTTGCAGAATTTGGACAACTAAAGACGCGCTTTGGCGTATGGGTGAAGGGGATTTGGAGCTCCAGTTATGCCAGTTTCTTTTCACATATAGGCTCACCTCCCCGGCCTCAGGGCTGTCCCCTGCTGAATTGCTCCAGCGAAGGAAACTGTCATCCTTGCTGGACAGATTGGATCCCTCTAGGGTGAAGGCACAATATAGTGATCCAACACCAGAAGGGTTTCTCTTTGGGAGACCCTGTACATTGCCGCAATTATGCAGCTGGTGGTCCTACATGGGTGCCTGGGTTTGTGATTGATCAAACTGGTCCTGTTTCTTACAGAATCGAAACAGCCACTGGTCTGATCTGGAGGAGGCACGTGGATCAATTGAGACCCAGAATATTGGACCCACAAGATGAATACAGACAGTCAACATTAGGGTTGGCCCCCACCCATTTAAACCCAGGGGGCAGAGGTAATAGTCAGCAGCAAGCTAACTTACACCCAGAGGTGTGTTCTAGGGACCGATTTCAAGGGGAAATTGTGGAATGCTCTCCTACTCCGGCCATGTGCACCCCTACACTGTCCCAGCCTAGCACTCTGGATTCCTTTATTGATGACGGCCAATTTTGTTCAGAGTTGCCCTCCACTCTTAGTACACACAGGAGGGACCCTGAGTTGTCTTATTTATCCACAGAATTAGATTTTGGTTTTGAGCGATCCCCTGCTCCTCCATCTGACAAACGGGGCTTAAATTTGGGTTTACAATCCTCCCCCTCTAGTCAATCCCTCACTCCAGTCGGGTCGCACATCATACGAGCCCCTGAGCCTGCTCAGCCAAGCATCCAACCCAGAAGGGAAACTAGATCGCCATCCTGGTTAAAGGATTTTGTTTTTACCTGGGGGGGGGGAGAATGTTATGTATGTTAACTGTGTTTTCTTTTTCTTTCTTTTTTAAATTTTTATTGGAATTTTTTTAAAAAAAACCAAATACAAATATAAAACAATGCAAATATAAAATAGTACATATAAAAATACAAAAATAAACATCCAAAAAAGAAAGAAAATACAGTCTATCCTAAAACACTTTTTAAGTATCTTTAGATTTGACAAACATAACTGCTAACATTACTAAATCATGTACACTTTTATGTAATTCAATAGTCTTTGTGCTGCAACTCCATAAAAATAAAAACAACATAATACTTAATTCACACCCAGTGCTTATTTACAACTTCTTTGTTCGGGTACAGGTCTGTTAGTTTCAACATCCATAAGTGAGTGATCCACAAAAAGTTTCCAAATATTCCAAAATCTGTTCTCTCTCATAATGCCCTTTTTTCTTTTATTTCCCATGTTAATTTATGCTAAATTCCACATTCCTTTATACCACTTCTCCGTCTATATAATTATGTCATTTTTCCAATTTCTTGCAATACATTGTCTGCCCGTTGTAAGTGTTATTTCAAGTAATTCTTTCTCATCCCTATTTAAATTAATACGTTCCACATTTGTTAACATAGTGGTATCTGACTCCAGTTTAATTTTTTTCTCCATTATTTCACTAATCTCTTTTTCAATTATTATCCAAAAATCCTTTATCACCTTACAACCCCACCATATGTGTTCATAAGTTCCTATTGTGTCTTTACATCTCCAACATAACTTATCCTTTTTATTATCAATCTGATGTAACCTCACTGGTGTCAGATACCACCTCCATAACATTTTATAATTATGCTCTGTAATTCTAACCGACATAGTTCTCATTATCCTCTTTTTCCATTTTTTCCCCATGTATCTTTTTCTATCCTTATATTCAGATCCTGTTCCTACGTTTGTTTCAAATCCTCCTGCGGATCACCCTCCCTATTTATTAAACTATACAATTTGCTAACTAAACCCTTAATATTTCTATCACCTTTTCTGATTTTTAACACCAATTCTTCAAATTCCGTCTTCTCTCTATCTACATCAAATTTTCTCAAATATTTACCATTCCAATTATTAACCTTCAGTATCTGAAACCAATTCATTTTCAATTGTTCGAATAGTGTTTTCTTTCTACTTCAACTGTGTTTTCTGACAGGAGCAGAATGTATCTTTTCTCATGTATCTATTCTTATGCAAATAAGTGGATCAAAAAATGTGCACACTCTGTTAGCCAATGGGCTTGTTGTATTATTGTTACTGTTACTGTTTATAGGACCAGAATGTATCTTTTCTCATGTATCTATTCTTATGCAAATAAGTGGATCGAAAAATGTGCACACTCTGTTAGCCAATGGGCTTGTTGTATTATTGTTACCGTTACTGTTTATAGTGTATATAAGTCCGAGTTTTGCCCCATCCAAACTGTGTTCAAACCCCA
Organism: Bradypodion pumilum; assembly: GCA_035047305.1. NCBI lineage: Eukaryota > Metazoa > Chordata > Lepidosauria > Squamata > Chamaeleonidae > Bradypodion > Bradypodion pumilum. The sequence goes on along the minus strand of JAWDJD010000004.1, from coordinate 291,834,679 downwards.
CTAATAAAGAGCTGAATTTCACTACTTCATTCGTCTGCTTCTTCATTCCTTGAACACTAAAATAAGGCACCTCCAAGGTAAAGACTTTATTTTCCCTGAAATGTAAGTTGGATCAGAGTAGTAACTATAGGGGAGATTAAATGGTCCTCCATGTGTTCAAGGAGCATGTGAGGAACATTGCTATGCTCATCTGACAACAGTGGCAATGCCATTTACTCATGTGGGCCACTCCCAACATGAGAGAAGCATCCTCCACCACCAGGATAATCTTACAGTCATTACATGTTTAGTGTAAGGGACCAAAGACAATGAAACAGCCGAAGGGTTGGCTTAACACAGGTTTATTGCATGATGATCCGGAGGAACATGTGGTAATGGCGGATGAGTAGCTCAATATATACAGCTGGCTATACATTTGAATGTGGCTCGTCGACAGACTATTGGTTGCTGCCTGCGTGACGTCGTAGAAGGTCACGCCCTTCTTGACCAGGTGAAGAGGTCGCGGGGAATCTTCCCGCGCTGCTGAACCAGGTGAATCTGAGCCATGAGAGCTGGACGCTCGCTACTGCCCTCTGGTGGTCACTAGCTCGCGTCCCCTTATCAGGTTTACATTGATACAGCTGATGGTTATAATGTTGCACACAGAAAGGTTACATTGTTAACACATGGCAAAGGTACATTGTTAAAGGCACAGCTTTACAGAACACAACAACATGCCAGAGGATAGACATAGGTCACCCTTGCTTGAAAGCCAGCCATATCCAACTCTAAGGTTTAGTGCTCATCTCTGTTTATAGCCAAAGAGCCAGTGCTGTCTGTGTATGCAGATGTTTCCATGGAGAAGACACCAGAGTGCACAGAATGCTGTTTACCTTCCCACCAAAGTGGTCCCTATTTATCTACTTACAGTTTCTTGCTTTTGAATTGCTAGGTTGGCAGGAAGATTAGACGTAGGATTGTGTTTAACACAGTCTTGAATTCATACTCAGTCAGAAGCAGGAGCTATTGAAAATAACAGTAGACACAAATGCTAACCTACCACATCATTTCCTACAGATAAATGCCACAAATCAAACAATCACACACAATAGCCTGCACTGTACCTCATGCAGAGAGGCCTCAGAAACCTCACATCCATAAGGCAGGCCACTATACTGTGTTGATGAGGAATGTTCTAATTGATATCTATAGCCACTGGCTTTTTGCTGAAGGGGAGTCTTGCAGGCAAAAAGTGTTCAAACTATAATAGCATTTTTAATTTATACTGACAGAGTGCAGCAGATTAGTATGGAGCTTCTGATGTTGAACAGGAGTAACTATTCTGTCAATTAGTAATGAAACAAAAAGGAGTGGGGAGTCCATATGCTTTATTGTTTCAGGAAAAATCCATTCAGGGATAGTGTGGGAGAACACTACAACAACCAACCAAGCTGGCATCTTTGGATGTATATTTATGTCGGCAGCCACTATGGAAAGGATTCTGTGTAAGGCTATCTTACCTCTTTTAAATGGAGCAAAGAACTGACATTTGGTGAAGAAGAACAAAGAAAACTAGGCTGAGAGTGAAATCTAGAGCTCAACAAGTGAGAGAAGTAATTCATACATTTGTTCACTGTTAGGAAAAATAATTACAACTTTGCATGCATATCAGAGAGTAAACAAAACAAAAGGACAAAAAAATGTTGTGGCACCTTAAAGACTAGCTCCTGTATTTAGTTTTGAGCTTTCGTTCATCTGACAAACTGGACATGATCCACAAGAGCTCACATTTAAATACAGGAGTTAGTCTTTAAGGTGCTGTCAGAGAAAAACTTTTCTGTGTTTTCCCCTGTTCTCGTATTTACTGGTTGCAGGGAATTCTATGTGAAAGTTTTATTGCATGATTTATGGCTATGCCTTTGATAGTCCTGCACTGAGTACGTGACTTGCTGCAGGGAAGCTGGAGGCTCATAAAATTGCCGTCTGACCCCTTTGTACCAATTAGGAGTTACCTGGGCTTTTGGGGTTACATCATCTATGAAAGGGCATGTTAAGGAATGCTCTATCTCTTCGCCATGGAAGGATCCAGGGTTGAGCCTCACGAGGTGTGAGTAGAGATTTAGATATGGCCAGGGGTCTAGGGAACCAATTAAGTTTAATTTTTTATTTCCTTTTGAATGACTGCATTGCAAGTTTGATTTCTCATGCTAAACTCATTTTCTTAATTTACTTAATAAACATATTTACTTTGAGACCTCTTTTGTCTTTTGAATTTGGGATTTTAAGGGTTGACTGGACCACGCAGAGAGGCCGCTCATTTACGCTACATAAACTTTTGATTCCCTGCAATCTTGCTAGCCTTAGCCAAGTGGAGCCTAGGGGAACTCAAAGAAGGGGGGTTACCCAAACGGAAAGGGCAGACGCTACTGGCAAGAAGGCAAAAGGGCAAGGTGGTGCAGAAAGGTTGAGGTACAAACCCCAGAAACTGGGCAGATCCCCCTCACTGTTGCCACAATGTTTTTGTCCATTTTTGTTATTTTGTTTCATTTCCTCTCTGATATGCTTGCACAGACTAACGCAGCTATCACTTCAAAAATGCTTTTCCTTTTATAATTTAAAAATCACATTCACCTTGCAGAACAGACTTAAAAGTGTGGGGAGGAGAGAGGGGGATGTCTCTCATGGCAGTTGACCCCTAGCTTTGCTTACCCCATAAATCTTCCTCAATAATGTTTATTTTAGAAACCTAACTCCTCAACTGACTTCCGTCAGAGATTTTCTGCTGTGAAACTTTTTCCATGTCCAATGAACCTTGCTCTGCTACTCTGGGTCTCCAATACCAGAAATGTATCCATATTTTCCATTATATCCACTCTTATGTCCGATGAAGTAGAATTGGTCCATGAAAGCTAACATTAAATTAGAGGAGTTATTCTTTAAGGTGCTACAGCTTTTTTTGTCTTTTGTTTTGTTTACTCTCTGATATGCTTGCACAGACTAACATGGCTACCACTTCAAAAACTTTTATAATGGATGTCAGACGAGGGCATATGCCCTGCTTGTTTCCATTTCTCAGGTACTACATGCAACGAAGGGCTCAGTCAGATGGGCATTTGTCTTTGGCGTGCTGCAGGAGAAAGTTGGTCAATTATTTTTCTGGCAATCTCACAACTTAATTTCAGAGGCAATCCAATCAACCACAAATAGAACATCTATCCACATGTTTATAGCCTCCTTCAGTGGGTTCTACTTCTTTCATGCTGGTAAATACAGTACATTCTGGTTTAGTCTATTTCCAGTGCATGTGATCAGAGGGTCCTTCCAGAGTAAATTTATGATAAGGTGAAGTAGCTCGATGAACAAGTCAATTCAAGATATTAGAAAATTGAACACTTACCCTGCTCTTCTGTGGAGGGGCAGGAAAAGTGAATTTAGTTAGTTAGTTAGTTAGTTAGTTAGTTAGTTAGTTAGTTAGTTAGTTAGTTAGTTAGTTAGTTAGTTAGTTAGTTAGTTAGTTAGTTAGTTAGTTAGTTAGTTAGTTAGTTAGTTAGTTAGTTAGTTAGTTAGTTAGTTAGTTAGTATGCTTAGGCAATCACTGGTGTGCTGAATCACTTGGATTAGACTGAAAAATATTTTTATTTGCCTTACGTATAGCATCAATCAAGAAACTGCCTACAGCTTCAGTTTCAATTAGCATTTCACACAAAGGCAAAGAAAAATATTTTAATGTATATAAGATCAAATATTGTGTCTGCCCAGGTTATCCTGCTATGGTAATAGAGTAAACAATAATTGCCAGTGACTCTATGCTGAATGTCAGGCAGCAGTTAACTAACCTGACAACCCAGAGGACTGATGGCTTTGGTGCTGAAGTCCACAGGGAAGGGTGATGGTCCTCAAGTGGATAAAATCCCACGTGAATCCATCTTGATGAAGGGCAGCAGCTTCATCAATACTGGCCTAGGGCGTTACCATGTCAAAGAGATGTATAAAAAAAGCCTCTCTATGTAAGAGATGTTTATTAAGATCGATTCTTTCATAAGGCTTAGGGCAAATCTGTTCCAACACTGTGAATCTAAAATTGCATTCCGTATGCCCCATCTGCATAAAATGTGACACCAGGGGAGCGTGAAGGTCCAAAATTCGAACGCAGGGGCATACGGAAAGCGATTTTAGATTCACAGTGTTGGAACAGATTTGCCCTAAGCCTTATGAAAGAATTGATCTTAATAAACATCTCTTTGACACAGTAATGCCTAAAGGGTTACATTTAGAACTAGATATGTCTCCCTTTTTGTAAGTATACTACTCGGAGGTAAAAATGTAGTTAGTCATCATCAATTTCCTAAGTAATTTCCACCTGATACAGATTAGATCCCTACTTATTCTTGTGAGCTTCTTTTCAAATCTAACGTCCGCTAGCACAGAGCAGATTCCACAAAAAGGCTAGGACGCTACAAGTTCATATTTGTGGGAATGTATCTGGTTTCTGTCTGCCTGTCTCCTACACATTTTGTAAACAAAGGCCTCTTTGTATACATGAGAGACAACGCTTGACTTTGGGCATGCGTAGAAAAGTGAGAAGAATTCTCCTTATTTGGTTTCGGACATTCTAATTGGTTGTGTGTGCCTTAGTTTTGTTTCTGATATACTCTGTTTGAATAAAGAGACGCCATGATTATTCCTTTGTTCAGCCAAAACTGCAGTCGTGTATATGTTTCCTCTCTATTTCTCTATCTCTGTTTCTTCCTTACTCTGCATAATGAAGCGGGACTTCATCAGACTTTTTACCTCTTCCTTTGTTTATCTGGGGCTATAAACTACTCCTTATGAGGCTGATTAATCTTTACATGGATCGGATTTCTACAACTGGTGCCCCGTTGAGGCAATTGAACTGTTTGAAATCTCCTTTCTACACATATTTGCCACATAGTCACTTTAGATGACTAGTTCTGAGGTAAGACTCCACAAATATTTTTTGAATTTTTTTAAAAAATTATAAGAACCCTTAATACTGTTGTATACATTGTTTATAATGGTGGATTTTATATGATCAAGTTCATATTAATAATTAATAATTTATTGATAATTAATAATTAAAAAATTCTTTGTATCAATTTTATTCATTTCATACCATCTTAATAATAATTTCTCTGGTTGTAAATATTGTAAATATTATTTGTATCACTGTTTATTGTTAGTTCATGCATTGCACCTTGTTACTGTATATTTGCACTGTACTTTTACAAATATTCCAATATAGGCTTATTCTAATTCAGAATTAATTTTAGATTCCCTGATGAAAGGGTTAATACCCAGAAAAGCTTTATAATATACCAGAAAAGCTTTGGATACTATTCTCAGTGTGCACTTATAAATATATTGCAAGAAGAAAACTCAAGCCTTTGACTCAATTGATTTATTTTGTATGGACATATGATAATACAGTTTGCATTCTTTGCCAATTACCAGCCACGAGCGGATATTCCTTTCTCTCCCCAGTGTGTTCTCCGCTTCGCCCAATCGTCTTCTATATTACTTCAGTCCTGGCCATAAAAAGTGATAAAAATCATCACTTGTATGGATAAAAGTCAGTAAATTTATGGAGCTACATTGAAAATCTGATTTAAATTTTGGATAATATTGCTCCTAATTACACAGCTTAGAGTCTTGTCAAAAATTGAGGGGATAAAAATAGCAGCACATCCCTATCAAAAATGATGTTGATTTTAAGAGACCTTTATTTTACTCACAGAAAGAAATGCCACAGGAGAGACTATGGAGCTACCAGACTGTAAACATGAACTCCTTCCTGATGCATAATTTAAGCAAGTAGCTTTGCTTGATGAAGTAGTCAACTATCTCAAGAAGACTGACATTGTCGCTAAAACAAACTGACAGGAAATAAGAGACCAAAAAGATACTCATGTGTTTTAAAGGGTATTTTACAAAGAGAGCAAGAGAGAGACTACCAAATGAAAGTCACACAATTCTCTAAAATATTTATAAATATTATCTTTATTAACTTTCTGTCTGCCAGACACTCCATTATTATATCTCACTTCAGAGAAGGAAAAGAAGTAGCCTGTCCCATCAGTACTTTCAAGACACAGAAATGCCTTTATTTCTAGTACAGAGTGCGTTGTGCCTTTCTACTGTATTGTGCTCCATCACAGCTTGCTTTTAGCCAAAACAGAAAAACTGCACTGTAACTTAAGGACACAAAAAAGGTTTCTCTATCTTTCTCTCATTTCTCTTTACTTATTGGTAGCATTTGTATCTCGCCTTTCTTCCAGGGACCTCAAGGCTATCTTTCTCTTCACTTTATTGACCTTGTGGGACAAATCAAGGTGAGAAAAAATGGTTGTCCTGAGATCATCCAGTGAGCCCCATGGTTCAGTAGGAAATAAAAGTCAAAGCAATCACACTTCTATACTGCCTCATAGCACCTAGTGCACGCTCTGGGCGGTTTACAAGTTAATAAGCATTTTGCCCCCAACATGCTCGGTACTCATTTGACTTACCTTCGAAGGATGGAAGGCTGAGTCAAACTTGATCCCTGGTCAGGATCGAACTCACAACCTTTTGGTTGCAGGACAGGACAGCAGTTTAATCACTGCACCACCAGGGCTTGTCACTGAGCCACCAGGGCTCGTCAAAAGCAAGATCTTCCACATCATTTTGTCACTACATGCTCTTACTGACTCTGGGAGGATTCTGCCTATTTTCCACCCTCAAGCTTCTTCAGCCAACTTGTCAAAATGTTTGCACATCAGAGTCATCAGGGGTCAGTTTGGGGGAAACAGGGGACAGAGTTTTGGATTGTTAAACTTTTGCTCCATTGAAGAGTAAATACTTTTTTCTCCACAACCCCACTTTTTCTTCTTTTTCTTTCTGGAATTCTCCGAGAGTTCCTGAGGCAAAATTCTGGGAGTTTCTGACACATACGCCAACATACATATCAATCACTTGGAACTAGGGCTATCTTCCCGCCATCTTTCCTGTACAGAAAAGAAGCTGCCGGAGTGCATCTTAACAGGTTTAGGTCTTTATGGGAAGCTTAGTCTTGCTGTCTAGAAGGCTCTATATGTGACACCTCAAAAGAACTACATCTCCCACAATCTTGAATTCTTATCAAATATGGCTTTGAATGTGGTGGAACTGAGAGAAGGGCTTCTCTTGTAGGTCTTAGTACCCGTGCAGGTTCATATGGGAAGATACTATCTCCCAAGTATGTCTGTGAAAGGATATAGTCTGTCTAGTTAAGGATAAGAACACACAGCTTTTTGGAAAGAAGGGACAAATATATATAAAATTAATAAGTTGAAGACGTATCATGTCCCATTGGTGGTGGATGGACATATTTGATTATGTAATTGTCTGTTTTTATATTGTTGTTGTGGTTGTTATTATTGTTACTTTTATGATTAGTACGTTTACTTTAAAATAAATAAAAAAGATACAATCTTTATGATGATATTGGTAGGAGAATCTGCCCACTGACAAACTGTAATGGTTAGAATGGGACCTGAACGTGCATTTTGAGTCTGTAATGTACTGATAGTCAAAACATGTTAGCCTTACGGTTTGGAAGAAACGAAACTTAAAGTTTGATAGACATGTGATACTGTATAGTCATTGGCTGGATTCCTTTAGGGGAATGGCAAGAGGGTGGAACATGTGAGAGGAGATAAAACCCAGAGGGTAGGGGCAGAACTTTCTCTTGGTCTAACACTCAACACTGCGTAAGTCATGTAGGCCACAGTAGATAGGCTTTTGTTGTTTTAATGTGCTTTCTGAACTTTTGATACTAAGAATTCTTTGCTTCCTAAAACTTTATTCTGTAACTTACTTTGACTACAATATACTACAATATACTTTAAAAAGACAAGATGATGACTGGAGTGGTTACTTGGCTATGCGCTACCTTACTTACAGCCTAGATTTAGATCAGGAGACGTGTGAAGGCAAGCTTAAAATCCTGGATTCAGGTGCAGTTCCACCTATGTGTAGACTGAAGAGTTCTACCTATGAGTAGCAGGACTGTTACATAAACAACACTGAAACTCTCACCATCCAAACCCCACAATTCTCCATTACCTCTGTCTGTAAGCTGCCAGAAACAAATTTTGGTTTTAATGAACCAGACAATTTTACTATTACTAGAAATGTCAACTGATTTTAATCTTCTTCTTATAGTGCACTTTGTGAAACATAGTTGAAAAGAGGGTACTAGAGGTCTCTAACAGAGAATTCTAATTACTTCACCAAACTGCATATGCAGAGATTATTTTGGATGGAGCCATGACAGTTGACATGGTCTCAAACTGATACAGTTGTTTAGTCCAGATATCACTTTATTCTCTGCTAGAAAAGCCCCTGAGTGCTGTCTTCTGAACTACAGTTCCTAAGGCACTCCAAGAAGACAACTGAGGATTAAATCAGCTGAAGTCAGAAGTAAAGACTACGGCTCCCAAAATTCTCCACCCAACATCGTCATATATAATGCTGGCTAGGGAATTCTGGGGTGAATTGCTGTAGTTGTTTTTAATTTGAATTATGACTCTCACACACCCCTTTGGAGTGTTCAGGCAAGCCAATTACTGGCATTTTTCCAAGCTCTTGATAACATGTCAGCTAATTCACATTCTTTCACTGATATATATAAAATTATTTTTATTTTTCCTCCCTGTATTGAGAATCTTGAGAAAATTATCATTATGACCATATTAAAATTTCCAGAGAAAATGTTTAAATTAAGTATTGAAATAGGTGCATGCATCACTTTTATGTGATATATTTCACAAGCAAGCCAAAGAGTAGAAATCATAATTACTAAAAATCAAGAAGTCCAAGTGAACTACTTAGCATTTTATATTAGACTGATTGGTTACAATTTTAAATTAATGTATTATATAGCTACTGAACCCCACAGTAACCCAACAAGTCATTTTGTGTTCCGGCATCATCCTTTGTTAGACTTGGAAAGTTCAAATTCAGCAGTATTAAGACCTTATGTGGAGTACTTTAGTGTATGAGTGGCCACAGTTCAAGAAGGATATTGTTAAGTTGGAAAGGATTCAGAGATGATAGTAACAGCTGTGTTTTTAAAAGGCATGTTGGCAGAGTATAAATTTTAGGGCAGGGACGAAATGACTTCATCTAATGAAGTTATGTGTAAGATGAGTGAATGTAAGGAAATGCCATTTCTCGCACTAGGTCAGACTAAAGGAACTGCAGAATAAACTCACCCAAAGGTGCCTTCATTTTGGCAGTTTCATGTCTGGCCTAGTCACATGAGAAGAAGCTACTACAAACCTTCATTGGATAAACTGGTAGCAAAACTGTAGGGCAGAGACATCTTTACTCTTAAGGCACTCCCCTCAGAACATCTACCCACATCACTTGCTACTCCCAACTGGCGCAGCTCCAGATGCTGATCCGAAGATTAGCAAGAAAGGCCATGATTCGGAGAAGAGCCTTCTTGGTGGCGGCACCAACTTTGTGGAACTCTCTTCCAGTTGAGCGGTGCCACGTTCCATCATCATCTACACCTATAAAAATGGGATGTGGCCGTGCATGTCCAGAATGCGTGTCCGCAAACGTCCAGCCTATCCCGTAATGAGCCGGCAACACTTATCTTAACACCCGGACATCAACCCCACAAGGGTCCGGAAGCCGAGAGCGGGGCCAACACCCCACGAACCCCCCCCCCCCAAAAAAAACTACGCTTCCCGTGCCATGCCACCCCTCAGCCAATCAGGCTGAAGGATGCGAGTGCAGAGGAGGTTGGACAGCCGGTGCATGTGTAAAAAAAAATTGCCTACACGCAATGAAAAAAACTCAGGCCAGGGCCCTGCCTTACCGAGGCAGACAGAGCCTGGGCTGAGGAAATGGTCTGCCTGCGGGCACGGCCAGGTGAGGTGGTGCTGTAGGTGCTGCCTCTGCCCTGCCACCCCTCCTGCCCTCAGCCATGCCACCTGAGGACATGGACTGACAAGGTGCCGCCATAGGCGCTGCCTCTACCCTGCCACCCCTCATGTCCTCAGCCGTGCCTTCCATGGGAGCAGGGGCCAAAGGCACTGCTGCCTTTGGCCCCTGCCAACCAAGAGAAGCGAGCCACTTCCCTGGGAAGCAAAGGCAGGGAACGGCCCTCTGTTTTCTGCTTTCGCCTTCCGGAGTGAAGTGAGCACCTTCCATATTCGGCCCTTGCATGTCGGAAAAGGGGCTTGCTTTCTCCGACAGGCTAGGGCCGAATGTAGAGCTCCCCCCCTCTGTGTGTGCGTGCGTGTGTGTGTGTGTGTGTGTACCACCCCAACCACCAACACACACACTATACCTGCCAGGCAAGGCCGGGCAAAAATTGCTAGTTCCCTATATTTTTTAAAAAACCCTAAAATCATTCCTTTTAAAAGAGGCTTTTAAGGATATATTGCCAAAGGCCAAGCATTAGGATTTTTTTCTGTCAACAATAGGTTTTTTTTTCTGTTATTTTTTTTAATGTGTGGGTGTTATTTTTGCTTTTTTGATATTTATAATTTTATTCAATTTGTCTACTTTTTTATTAAAAGGTTTTTATTATTATGTTGTACGCTGCTCAGAGAGGGAAAATATCCCAGATGGGAAGGATGTGGTGGCAGCAGCTACTCGTGTCCAAGTATACTCCCCCCAAAAAAAATGTTTTCAGGGAAAATGCATTGGCATGAATTTGTTTAAGGTAGATGCCAGGTTGCCATGAAGTGATCCACACACTATGATCATGAAGCCATCTTGTGTGGCACATACGAGATGAGACAAGCAGGATTTGACACTGGGACTGCAATGGACTGCCTAAGCCTTGAGGATATTGACATGGTGCGCCTTCACAGCCAGTTCATCTGGCATGGCCTCTTCAGCCTCCATGACCATTGGGAATAAGAATCAGAATAGTGAAGTAGTTCTTCCTTCACTATGGGAGGGATACTTACAAATGAATAAATGAACCAACCAACAAACAAACAAACAATATTCATCTGGGGCTGAAGCAGAGCTTGAAAACTACAACCCAAGCAAGAATGACTTGTATATTCTAGTTTTTCCAGTTTCTGATATAAGAAGAGGATAAACTAAGGAAAATGTGAAGAGGAAATAATAAGCAGAGGAATGTCTTCTGGTCCCATATTTTTACTACAAAGGTAAATCTGGAGTACAAAGTTATAGCAACTTGATACTATGTTGTCTGTCATGGCTTCATCCTACAGAACCTGAGATTTGTTGGTTGGTGAGGTACTTGGCATTTTCAGTTATTGAGGCCTCCATCAGTCCCGTGAGGTAAGCACTATAAATTTTTAGCATAGGATTCTAAGTATTCTACCTAACAATAAATCCTAGATTCTGCAGGATGGAAACATTGCAGTTAGCAATTTCAAATTGGTAGCAAAACTGTAGGGCAGTGACACATTTACTCTTAAGGCACTTTAAGAGAGAGGGCTACTACCTATAAAGCAGCATCATGCAGCTATCCCATGGAAAATGAGGTGGAAGAACAGAAGGGAGTTATAAGAATATACCAGAGTTGACTGGACTCTCTATGAAATTCTATGAATGAAGCAGGACAACTACACACTATCTAGTAGTTGTGAACAACTGAACCTTTCACTATATTTTAAAGAGATCTGAAGTAATTATTAAAATAACTTAAATAAAACAGTTCTGAACAACTCCTGGAATTTGAATTTTCCAATTTGTCCTATATTTCTATATTCTATAGGTTTTCTCTCATTCTTCTTTTTTTTTTTCAGGCAAAGCATCACCCTCAGTCAATAGTATCTGGAATCACAGAGAAACTGAATAGGTAACGGTAAAGGTCATCCTTGCTCGAAAGCCAGTCATATCCGACTCTAAGGTTCAGTGCTCGTCTCTGTTTATAACCAAAGAGCCAGTGCTGCCTGTGTTTGCAGATGTTTCCGTAGACATGTCACAGGCATGCCTAGATACTGAATGCAGAAACTGAATACAGACATACAAAATCATTTGTCTGCCTTTCAGAGAGAGCTAGTGTGTTGTGGAAAGATGTATGTGCACTGAGTATCTTACAAACACAAAAATAATAGCTTTGTTTGACTGAAATCTATCGAGTTGGAAAGCATCAAGATTTTAGGATAGCCACCTTCTCCAGGAAAGAGTTACCAAAATTCTGTTCACTCACATTAATTTTTCTAGTAATAGAAATGTAGCTCAGATAGACGTAAAGGATACTCCTTTAAATGCAGATGTTTGCATAAACTTCATTTTGCACAGTTGTTAATCAGAACCCTCTAAGATAGTGGTCACCAACCAGGGGCCAGGTCACACACCCTCAGACAGTTGAGGGGGCTTGACTGGTGGTCCCCCTGCCATTTATGGCTGCCGTAAACATGTCCGTGGCTGATTCCAGCGGCGGCAGTGGTTGGAACAAAGGCAGGGACCAGATTATTTGGTGCCTTGGGCTGGATAAGGCCCACAGGCCATAGGTTGCCTACCTTTGCTCTAAGATAATCATTTCTTATAAACTGTAATTTAGGTAATAAGAATGTGATCCGATACACTGTTTCCATGCTTTAAAAAAATCTTTAGACAGGAGGACTTAGAAAGCATTAAATGCATTAAATGCAAATTCCTATTGTGTTGATTAGTATTACTCTTATAGTGTAAGAAAAAAGATGATTGTTTTCTGTTTTTTATAGTTTCTTGAAACACCAAAAAAAATTCAAAATTCATCCAATTCTTTGAGTAATTTCCATCAAATGAGAGGTGATAGATTTCACAGTTCTTTACTTTTACTGCCCAAAGGCAAATAAATGTCTGCCAGGATCTTTTACACATTTTCATATAAAGAACCCATAATAAGAACACATGCACTGAAGATAAATGGGCCTCTTTGCTAACAACACTAATTAAAGCTGCTAATACAAGCATTTCTATAGGAATGTAACATTTTGACCATGCCATGTGCATGTAGAGCTGTCCCATTCACTTTAACGAGTAGAATGCTACAAGTATACAGGTACAACCTTTTGCATAGAGCAGGGGTGCCCAAACCTTTCGGGCCACAGGCCGGTCATATGGTTGAGCATGCCGATCACATGGTTCCTCCCACCCAGAAGCAGAAGTAAAACATACATGTGCACGCACAGAACATTGCCGCAAATGACCTGCGGCTTTTGTAAATGCATTTACAACAGCTGCTGGTCATTTATGGCAGCATTCTGTGCACATGCATGTGTGTTTTACTTCCACTTCTGAGAGCAGTGTAGGCACCATGGACTGAATTAATTGGTGCCACAGGCCACATCTGGCCTACAGGCCGTAGTTTGGGCACCCCTGGCATACAGCATGGACATTTAGTATTAAAAGTAATTAGTGAGAGACAAAGTTCAAATCCCTCCCCAAATAGTTAGCTATCATTTTTTAAAAGGGAACTTTAATTATCTCATTTCACAAAAGTAACTTTTTTTTACTTTTTGTTACCTTAAAACAATCAGAATTCTACAACCTGCTTGCAGAGAGAGGCATAAAGTAAACTCTCCTCCTACTTACTCTGGAGTCCTCAAAACCAATAGTAGGGCATCAATCTGCAGCACAGGGCATGAAAGTACCATTCTGGGCTCTGCAACAGAGCATAGGCAAGTTGCTTTAAATACAGCGCTGCACTTATGCTAATACTGGCTATAAATGGAGATATATTAAGTTGACGTTTCCACAGAGATGAGTTAGGATAAAGAAAATGCATGTCTGCAGATCTGCCTTAGCTTCCTGTCTCTCTTGCTCATCCACCCAACCTCCCAGTGTACTTTACATGCACTGCTGCACTTATTCCAACACTGGCTGTTGGAATATCAGGTATGTTGATATATTGCACATTTCTTCAATTGGTTGGTCAGGCTGGAAGATGAGGTCATAAGGCAAGAGGGGCGTCAATTGTCCAACTGTATTTCATAGCCTGCCTTGGCTATGAAAGGATTAAATTTTGACTTGGTATGGAATCAGACCAGCTGCACTTTAAACCTGCTCATTAGAGAAAAGTTAAATTAATCAAGATGTTTAAATATGCAGATCATCATTGACATTCACTCAGGGCCAGGAATCCTCAGGTTACAGCTGTTATGTATGTTAACTGTGTTTTCTGACAGGAGCAGAATGTATCTTTTCTCATGTATCTATTCTTATGCAAATAAGTGGATCGAAAATGTACACATTCTGTTAGCCAATGGGCTTGTTGTATTATTGTTACTGTTACTGTTTATAGTGTATATAAGTCTGAGTTTGCCCCATCCAAACTGTGTTCAAATCCCACTAATAAAGAGCTGAATTTCACTACTTCACTCGCCTGCTTCTTCATTCCCTGAACACAAAAACAGCAGAGGAGCATAAACTTTAATTTGCCATCCAGTCATTTATCTGCCTTACTGTTGCATGCAGTGACCTAGTATCTTTTCAATCACCCTTTAATCTGACATATGAGTCCTTAAGTAGACCAGGCATCATTGTAGTACAATTTTGACACAGATCTGTGTCAAACAATAGAGGTCCCTAAGATTTAAGTTCTGTTTGGCTACCCTCATTTGCAGCAAAGATCTCAGAGAAGGGAATTCATTTTTCCCCTTAAGAGAACTGATTTCCTTGTCCTCAGTCTCTATTTGAATTTTGACAAACTGATAACTTATTTATATATTTTTATTTATTTATTTATTTTTCACGCTTATATACCGCCCACTCAGGTACAACCCAACTCAGGGCGGTTTACATAGCGGACAGTAAATACATAAAAGACACATGATAAAAAAGTTAAAAGTTAAAAAAAGTTTTTAAAAAAACCCACCCCTAAAAGGTGCGCAAGAACCGAAGGGACCTTGGGGGAAGGCACACTTCTCTATACTAACCACCCAACGGTACTCCCATCCCCACCCGCACCCCAAACTTGGCCTGCCAGCCAGGTCTTTAGTTCCTTCCTAAAGGGCAACAACTCCATCTGGAGACGCAGTTCCACAGGCAGGAGGTTCCAAAGGGCTGGTGCGGACACGGAGAAGGCCCTCCTCCTTGTGCCAGAGAGGCGAGCCCCCCTTGCTGATGGCACAATTAGAGAGCCCCTCCAGTCCGCTCTGCTGGGACGGACAGACATCCTTAGGGCGATGCGGTCTCTAAAATACCCTGGCCAACTACCATGTAGGGCTTTAAAGGTCAAAACCAGCAACCTTGAATTGCACCCGGAGACAAACTGGTAACCAGTGCAGCCCCTGAAGCAGTGATGAGGCATGGGCATAACATCCACACCCCATCACCACCCAGGCCGCGGCATTCTGGACCAGCTGCAGCCTCCGAATGGTCATCAAGGGCAGCCCCATGTAGAGCGCATTACAGTAGTCTAGTCTGGAGGTCACCAGAGCGTGAGTGACCATGAGCAAAGAGTCCCGGTCCAGGAGTGGGCGCAACTGGCGAATCACCCGAAGTTGGGCGAAGGCCCTCCTGGCCACAGCCGCCACCTGTTCTTCTAGCAGCAGCCGCGAATCCAGGAGGACCCCCAAGTTGCGCACCGGGTTGGTCTGGGGCAAAACAGCCCCATCCAAAACCAAAGATGGTAGCTCCCGGGATAACACAGGACCCCCTATCCATAGCCACTCAGTCTTGCTAGGATTCAGCTGTAGCCCATTTGCCCCCATCCAGACCCCAAAAGCCTCCAGACAGCTGGAAAGGACTTTGACTGCATCACTGGGGTTCCCACGGGCCGAGATGTACAACTGTGTGTCATCCGCGTACTGGTGGTACCGCACCCCGTGGGAACGGATGATCTCACCCAGCGGCTTCATGTAGATGTTAAATAGGAGAGGAGAGAGTACCGAGCCCTGAGGCACCCCATATTTTAGGGGCCTAGGACTCGACCTCTCACTCTCCAACCACACCGACTGGGTCCGGCCCCTCAGAAATGAGGAAAACCAGGACACACCGTAACCTGGATCCCCAATCCTCGGAGCCGTTCCAGAAGGATACCGTGGTCAACAGTATCGAAGGCCACTGAGAGGTCAAGAAGAGCAAGGACGGACAGATGACCGCCATCCCACTCTCGCCAGAGATCATCCATCAGCGCGACCAATGCAGTCTCAGTACCATATCCAGGCCTGAATCCTGACTGGAATGGGTCCAGATATTCCGCTTCATCCAGCACCCCCTGCAGCTGACGTGCCACTGCCTTAGTTTTAATATAGGGAGTGGGGAAACAACATATATACTTAGCTTTATTGATTTCTTTATTTACACTGCTGGAAGTACCTAAAACAAGACAAATATAGCATTGCAAGCCATGAGCATAAGGGAAGAATCAAAATTATATTTTAATTCAGAAAATAAATCTTTTAGAACATGCAAAAATCAGCATTTTCCTGCATTCTGAAGGAATTTGGCATCAACATAATGCAAATGAGAAGAGAGATACATCATTATGCTTTCTTTATAGCATTAACTGTTTTGCATTTATCCAAACAAATGAAACTATAAAAGAAACAAAATATGAAAGGAATGTGTGGTTCTTTCATTAGTTTGCCTGTAATGTTGGATTGGTCTATAACTTAATGTGTACAGTATAAGGGGATAAGGTGGGGGGGGAGAGAGAGAGAAGGGGGAAGGGGAGGGAGAATTCAAAGCTTTGCCATTATAATTATAGCTCTTTAAATATCAAAAGACACAAAGAAAAATTCCTTTTGAAAGCGTGCAGACATTCTTGGCAAGCTGCTATTAAATACTTGCATAAATCTGCAGTTTGTTCCCCTTTGACAACAAGTATAGGTGGCATTGCTGCAAAAGTGTGCAGCTCTTTGTTAAGGTCAAAAGGAATACTTCAGCGTCCTCTGGTACATTTCAAACTCGCAATCCTGCTTCTAAATAGAAACAAATAAAATTGGGATCATTATTCTAAATAGAAACAAATAAAATTGGGATCATTATTCAAGATCCAGGAAAACCAACCATTTCTGCCCTCTGGAGCAAGAGAGGAAATGTTTTCAGTATTTCCTGGGTGACAGTTCTTGAAAAATACATAGTCAGATTCACTGAACTGTTATTTCAGACATCTGATTTTGCCTTATATTATCCTAACAGCACTTCAGCATGTCCATTATTCCAGTTCCCACAACCCTTGAGAAGCTTTCTCATGGCTCTTGACTCAGAATTCTTCTACCATAAGTTTTACATTGCTTAAATCAAAAGTGGGCAAAGTACAGTCCTACAAATTGAACTTCCTTCACTGTTTGCTATACTGGTGGTGGTGGTTGCTGCTGCTGCTTCTTGTGCTGTGTTACGCTACTACAGGTGCCCACAGGTGCCTGGGCACCAGTAGCAGAAATTCCCCCAGGCCATGCCCACTTGGCCGGCCACGCCCACCTCCCTACCCCAGGCCACAGAGTTAGCCCACAGAGTTAGCCATGCCCAAAGAGTTAGCCACGCCCATGGTAGGGGTAGTAAAAAAAATGCAGCACATCACTGTTCTTGTGCCATATCCAATTCTGAATATTGGCGATCCTCATGGCGATCAGCCATGAAGACTGTCCTGAGAATATAATGCAGAAGCCTTTCATTTGCCTTCCACCGCGCTTCATGACACCATTACCACTGATCCAGCTCTGTGAGTCATTGTCTGGTCCTGAACCCTTTTGGCAAAGTCCTCATCAGCCCCAGGCCAGTATTGATGAAGCTGCTGCCCAACATCAAGATGGATTCAAGTGGAATTTAATCCACTTAGGGACCACCACCCTTCCCTGTGGACTTTGCCATCCAAGGCTGTTAGTCCTTGGGTCGTCAGGTTAGTTAACCACCACCTGATGATTGGTGTTGAGTTGCTGGCAGTATGGTTTATTCTATTACCATAGCAGGATAACCTGGCCAGACTGGAACACTGCTTATGGCTCCTAGGAATTGCAATCCAACAGCATTTTAAGGGCTACACAACCCCCACCCATTTTAAGGCCTCTCTCTAAACAATGGGGCTGTGCACCAAAGGATGAATTACTAGCCAAATTGCCCCACTTCAGGTCAATTTGTATGAGATCTGAAGTGGAATGTGAAATTCAGTTCCAGATTTATAAATTTGTGTCTGGAGCATAGATAGAAATTAATAGGGCACAGATTGATCCATTCTTTTCTTTAAAAAATTAAATTTTAAAACTCATGAAATCTGAACCCTCTTTATGGTAGATTGTATATTTAAATATCATTTGTATCAGCACAAAACCAGAACAGAATGCCTATTTTGGCTTTGGAATGAAAATCAAAGGGTGTTTACAAATCAGCTCTGGCCCAGAGAACAAATCACTCTGAACTAGATCAAGATCTATTCTGAAGTCCCAGACTGGCCTCTAAACCAAATTAGACAACCCTTACACAACCCTAATAAACAGCGCAAATTAACAAATCCATCTTGGATTAATTTTCTTAGCAAGTTAATATCTAAAAGTCAATATTATCTTCAAAATGGAACCACTGTCTTACTAGTTGCTCTCTTTTTAAAGCTGTCTTCAACTGGTATTACAACAGTGAATGTACACCTAAACAGATTTCCTAAAAACAAGCACATACACTTCTAACTGACTCTAAGGAAGTTTGAAACTCCTACTCTACTGCCATCTTCTGGTTAATTAAAGTGATAAATAAATGGTTATAAAGCTTTTCCCTCATCCCCTCAACAGAATCTAAAGGTCATTAACAGGTTACTCTGGCAAACCAACTTTCATGGATTTTGTTTAATTATGTGAGCAAAACAATAACTTGCTTCTTAGAAGCTTCATCTGCTCCCCTCAAAATCTATGAAGAAGAGTGAAAGAAACCTACTGTTCTTCAATCTTTATACATTTTGCTCCAGGGAAGATGTTAATGCTTTAATCATGCTCTTTATCTGCACTTTTAACCTATAATGGCTGGGTTCTTCTTCTCCTCACTCTGTGCAACATTTTATTATTAATTTAACATTTCCTATTCCTCTAATCCATGTTACAAGGCTCCATAGACCCTCTTTCAACGTGGGCAAGTACTGTAGATAAATAGGGACCAGTGGACTGCGGAAGGAAACAGTGTTCTGTGTGCTCCGGTGTCTAGTCATGCCTGCCATATGACCACAGAAACGTCTGCAGAAGCAGACAGCGCTGGCTCTTCGGCTTTGAAACAGAGATGAGCACTGAACTCTAGAGTCGGATACGACTAGCTTCCAAAGCAAGGGAAACCTTTACCTTTTACAAGATTTACAAAGCAAAAAGGTTTTCTTTTGCAAACGGGACACTGCACTCTGATACTCACTGCCTGGGAGTGAGTCTTATTTGATTCTGTAATCTCTAGTTCTTGAGTCCAACTGTGTATTTTAGTCTGCCTTGAGGTGGCCTCTAGCTGTGATCACTGTGAAAGGCTGGACATTTTTAGTGGTGGTATGCAGCCCGATGCAGGCCAAAAAATGTTCTGATGCTAAGTCTGGTATCATTTCCAGACCAAGTAAAAAAACATTTCATTTGCCCAGGACTTTTATATTTGTTAAGTAACGAGGACTGTCTACTTACCAAAAGACCCTTTTAAAGGATTGGCAAAATACTACATTAATGCTCTTTATGCTAGCATATCCAGTCATTATTTGCAATGGATATTACCAAAATACTCAACCTGAATTCAAGAGGCAAGATCCAAGTTCTGCCTTCTATTAGAGAATGGGTCTGTTTGCAGAATGACTCTTAGCTTAACCACAACTTCTCCAATTCAGGAAGGACCCAGGCAGCCCTCTGTGATGCATTTTCACGAATCTGGAAGCAACGACAAAGTGAAGGAAGTGGCTTCATTTTGGCAATCCAGGGTTTGACTGGGACATGACAGAAGAAGACAAATCTGGACTAGGTGGATGTTGAAAGGAAAAGAGAAATACTTTCCCCAGCAAATTTACATCCTTGGAAATCTGGATCCAAGACAGTGCATGTAATTATTTTGTGTATGAGCTGGTGCTCTTGAATATTGCATCTAATTCAGTTTTCTATGAATGATTTGCTGAATTAGATTGGCTTTGGGCATTACTCTACTATAGGGCTCTCCATATATGCTTATGGTGGTCATACAGTAAGCTTTGCAGGGCAGCTAGCCATACAGTGACCATGTTCTGAAGGCATCCAGGCAGGCAGGCATGATCCAGAACAACCTTCCGCTGCTGCCACTATCCACTTACCACTACTCCCCTTATAAGTGTTATTGTGCAAGTGGCAGCTAATGGGTTGCCACAGCTTTGCTGCTTCAGGTGACCATATCACTCTGACTAATGTCTAGACCAGGCATGTGTGCTAAAGTAGATTTAAAAATGGCATAAAAATCACAGGATGGCAGATATCCTGAGTAATTATAGAAAACAGATTTCCCAAAAAGATTTTAAAAATCAACACTATAGAAGACTACATTACTAGTACATGTCAGAGAAAGCCATTGCTTTCCTTATGAAATTGGTAGGCTGGGTAGCTCAGTGTGATATAGTGCCTGGCTGTGGAGCTAAAGTTTAGGAGAGGGATTCCCAACCTAAGGCCCATGGGCCGGGTCTGCCCCAGGGTGCCATTTCATGTGGCCCCCCCACTCCTCCAAGGGCATTTGAGAAACAAAATGACCACCCATTTGATGCTATTGTGACAAAATGGCCATCCCCATCATGCAGGCAGGGCAAAATGGCCATCTGGCCCTTGAAGCTGACTGAGAGAGTGTAACCCAGCACCCGGCTTGAAAAGGCTGAGAACCCCAGTTTAGGAGGTGGATGCATCATAATATCTTTTATGAAAAAGAGTCACACTGTTTGGCCTTGGGTAAGTTAGATGCTGAAGTGCACAGAACACTGTTACCTTTTCTACTGAAGTGGTACCTATTTGTCTACTTTTAATTTATTGCTTTTGAACTGCTAGGTTGTCAGGAGCTAGGGTAGACAATGGGATCTCACTCTGTCATGCAGCACTTGGGTCTTGAATTTCTGAACATTTTTTTGCTCAAAAGCCAATTGTATCCGACTCTAGGGTTCAGTGCTCATTTCTGTTTACAGCCAAAGAGCCAGCACTGTCTGCATATGCAGACATTTCCATGGACATGCGATAGGCATGACTAGACACCAGAGTGCATGGAATGCTGTTTACCTTCCCACCAAATTAGTCCCTATTTATCTACTTGCAATTCTTGCTTTCAAACTGCTAGGTTGGCAGGAACTGGGACAGTACTCGGGTCTCGAATTGCTGACCTGCTAACCTTCCAGTCATCAAGTTCAGTGTCTTAACCACTTGAGCCACCGCAGTCCCTTTTCCATGATTAGAAATGCCCAAAATTGACAATTTTGCTGCTAGAAGCATATGTTGAATGATCTTCACTCTGAAATAAAGATTGCCACTGTATCTTCAAAGACTTTGCAATGCTTTAGCAAGGGTAGTGAGAGAGAAAATGTTATTTCATGAATACTTAGTTACAAGCATTCTAAAATGGCCTGGATCAGGGTTGACCTTCCAAATATTTCTGAATAATGAGTCCCATTATTCCCAACTATTGGTTGAACTTGCTGGGGTTGATGAAAGGTTGAAGTCCAACATCAGAGTGTCCTACTTAATTGCCGACTAACAAAGGAACACAAGGCAAAGCTGAACTCTGCATGTAATTGGGTGAAGAAATGCTGGTCCTAAATCCAGCCCTCCAGTCCCACTCTGGGATTCTAAAACCATACCCCACTCTTCAAGGCTACGGTTTCCACCTCCGTCTAAACAGGGAAAGTGCTGCTACTCAGGCTTAGTTACTGCTGACAACAGCTTTAAGCTAAAATAAACTTCTATTTTTGGTCCTGCTCTTTAACCTTTGAGCCTGCCCTCCATTTTTATATGTTCACCTTTTCACTGAAATTAAATTTGTATTTTGGATGGTGAAAGTCCCTCCACTATTCCCAAGTGGGTTTGAATCTAAATGAGGAATATGCCAACCAGATCTCCTTTATGGACTTCCTTATAAGTACAGGTACAGCTGTTTTTTTGCACTCAGAAGAAAAATAAAACAAAATCCCTGCATTTGGAAGCAGTGAAATCTATCTAATATGATATTAATGGAATACTTCCCTACCCTTTCCATTGTGGTCTCCTGTCTACCACTGAAAATTTCCCGTCAGGGAATTCCTTTAGCCTGAGATTTGGGGTGAAAGGCTCAACAGGACAAATCAGAACTGAATTGTGGCAGGCTGCACAACCGAGTGTTTAGAACAGGAATTCTCAAGGTTTTTAAGCTGGGGGGTCGGGCCACACTCTCTCAGACAGCTTCGGGGAGCAGGGAGTAGATGGCCATTTTGCCCTTCCTCCACCACATGGCACTTCCTGGTGTGGTGGAGGCGGTGGGGGGCCAGATGAAATGGTGCCACAGGCCGCATCCAGCCAGCAGGTTGAGAATCCCTGGTTTAGAAAATAATGCTGGGTCTACAGATAGAGGTTTCCCCTTCCTTCTCCATATTAGTTTACTATAATCTTCCTTTCCTTGGCAACTTCATTTGTAAAGCTCTGAGCTGAACATCATTCCCAACCATATACATGTATGGTATCTTTGAAGGTTTATGCCCCTTTCCATGTGAACCTCTTCTTTAAACTCTCTTCCCACCTCTTCTCTGAAGTTTGACACATAGAAGAAGCTTGTAATGGAGAATGATAAACAGCAGCCATGACAAAAGGGGGAATTACATTCCTGATGACTGTCCACTAATCTTCTACCATTTCTTGTTCTCAGCTTCTCATTCATAACACTGCATCACAAAAAAATAAATATTGTCGGCTACTTGGTCTAATCCACGTGTCCTATACTAAATCAATTTGCGCTGAATCCAAATCTAAAGTCTGATGCTGCCTAGGACATCAGGATCTTAAGTTAACAAATCTCACCCTCTTGGTCAGGTTTTTGTGTTGATCATTTGTGTTGCCACAAATGTAGAAAAAATTGTCTGGTTTATTAACACAGCTGCCCCTACTCATCTTTAGCTCAAAACAAACTCACTATGGCCTAGCTTTACTATCCAATAAGATGATTTTAATTTTAATTTAATTTAATTGTCACATTTATATACCGCTCACTCGCCCAAAGCCGACTCAGGGCGGTTCACAATAAAAATTAAAAAAAATTAAAAAAACATGTTAAAAACAGTTAAAACTACCCACCCCCTAAAACAAGGGGTGCAGGATCCAAAGGCACCATGGGGAGGAGTTCTTCTACACCAGCCACCCAATGGAGGTTACCCTTCCACCTGCACCCCACACTTGGCCCACCAGCCAGGTTTTAAGTTCTTTTCTGAAAGGCAGCAATTCCGTCCGGAGACGTAGCTCTGTTGGCAGGAGGTTCCAGAGGGCCGGCGCAGACATGGAGAAGGCTCTCCTCCTTGTGCCAGAGAGGCGAGCCCCTCTGGCTGATGGAACAATTAGAGAACCCCTCCGGTTTGCTCTGGTTGGACGGACAGACGTCCTCAGGGCGATGCGGTCTCTTAGGTAACCCGGCCCACTAACATATAGGGCACTGATTTCACACTAGACAAGCCCTTGGTCCATCTCAACTTATATGCCTATTCTTGACATCTCACTGACTTGAGCAGACATACCCAGCCACTGCTGAAACATGGATTCCATCAGGGGACATGATTTAGCTGAGGCGGAAAAAGGCATAATGGTAGTTGCAACTGTTATAATGTCCCCATGTAAAAATACATTACCCAATTACCAACTATCCCCACCCCATCCCCCACATCCCCTGTAAAGGGGGCATGGCCTGACCTGGGTGGTTCTGAACACCACCACCCCTCCCGTATCCTGGCAACAGAGCCCCCCCCAACAGCTGGAGGGAGAAGATGCCATGGCCTGGCAGGCGACTGAAGACTTTGCCGCCACCTCTGGGCCCCCACCAACAACTGAAGGGTGAAGATGCCATGGCCTGGCAGGCGGCTGAGGACCTCACCACCACGTCCGGGCCCCCACCAATGGCCGGAGGGAGAAGACGCCGTGGCCTGGCAGGCAGCTGAGGCCCCCACCAACAGCCAGAGGGGAGTTTGTCTGTGTTCTTTTTTTGATGTTTTGTGAGGTTGTACTTTATGATTGTTACTGTACTGTTGTTGTTTTGATTGTAAGCCGTCCTAAGTCACCAAAGCGAGTGGGCAGCAATAAAAATCTGAACAAACAAACAAATATTCGAACAGCTATAGCATGCCTTAAAATCTGTACGTGATAGGAAAATTCTGAGTTCAGATTTGGAATCAGCACACATGATATCATGTAAATCACATGTGTTATTCCCAGTAGCAAAATTGTTATTGTGCAGTGTAATTAAGATGACATTTACTGACAGGCTGGACAGCACTGGTACCAATCAGTTTTTGTTACACTTGTGCTTTATCTTTAAAAAAGCATTATACTGTACTCACATATCAAGCTAACCATCTTAGCATTGTATAAATACTATTTTCTAATGCAGTATATAGATTATGGAAAGAATAGGACTTAAGAGACTTCTGATTTGCAGGAATTACTTTTATTTTTAAACTTTTATTATAACTTCAAGGTTCTAGAAAACCAGTCAGGTAGGAAGCAGCTCCCTAGGAGAGCTACTGAACCTCTCAAAATATGGTTAGCAGAAAACAAAAAATCAACTTATGGGTCCTTTTCCCTATCCACATATTTCAAGACAGCCTAAAAGAGCTTAGTATACTGTAGTTGGTGCTCTTGTTAGCTACCAGTAATTAAGAGTCAAAGCCTTATCAAAGGCAAATTTTGTGTACCCCAAGAGGTGACAATGGCAGCAGAGGATTGTGTAAATATTTCACCTAGAGTTCTGCATGATACAGCATCTGTAGATCCCTAGCCTCCTCTTTCTAGCATACAATACTCAAGGTACAGATTTTTTTTTGCATATGTGGAAGTATCCTTACATAAGTGTCTCAAAGTAAATCGGGTGACTAAGGATTTAAATAGCAGACATTGGATAGTCCTTTAGCAGAAAAAAATAGCCACCTTACACACCTTCTATGTTTGGAGATACAGTAATACCTTGTATAACGTTTGCACCAGATAACGCTAAAACTGCATAACGTTAAGCAATCTGGAAAAAAAATTGCATCACATAGTGTTGGAATCCTATGGGATGTATCACATAACGTTCTTATAATGTACTAGCAGATTTTGCCCGGCAGTGCCGGGCTGTTTTAAATTGTTTTTGAAGGTTTTTGTTTTGTTAATGTTTGTACAAATGAGGTTAAGTCTGTAATTGTGATTTTTAAAATGTTTATACACACAGGCTGTTATAAACTGTGATCAGCTTTTTTGGGTTTGTTTTTGTGGATTAATAAAAGAGGAAAGGATGATCTAATTTTTTACAATAATTTTATTTAACCAAATAATGTTTTAGTATGTGAATGTTTTTAATAGTTGTACCTTGGATAATAATTTTTAAAATGTGAAAGTACATGTTTTTTTACATTCAATGTTTTTAAACTGTGTTTAGATGTTTTGGTTTCTTTGAGTGAAAACTCTACACAGGATTTTAGAAATGTTTTTATTTTATTATTTTGTGATTTGTGTGAATGTGTGATGTAATGTTATGTTTTTGACTGTTTTATCTCTTGTGGCCTCTGGGTGGGGCTGTTGAGTATTTCTTTTACTTTGACTGTTTTTTCTCTACTGGCCTCTGGGTGGCGCTTCTTCCGGTAAGTAGTCTCTTTCTTTCCTCATTTCAGTTCCGGCCGTCGTGGAGGTAGGACATGCTGATAAGTTGGCTGGTTTAATTTCTTTTGTGGGTTTGTTTTGTTTTTCTTTTTTGGTGTTTTTCTGTGTTTTTTGTTTGTTATTTTTGGTTTTGGTTAATTTTGGATGTTTTTTTTAAATTGATGGTTTATTTATTTTAATTATTTTGGTGTTTGTTTGTGTTTTTTAGTTTTGTTTCTCTTTCAAGGGGGGGAGGCACTGGTGCCTTGGCCCCCTCTTGAAAGCGAAACACTTTTTCGGTAAGTAAAGTCAGCGGGCGGAGCGCCATCTGCTGGCTTTGCTCCCCTGGGAATGGGTTCACTTTCAGTGTTGAAAGCAAAACACTTACTCGTAAAGTAAAGGCAGCGGCCGGAGCGCTGTTCACTGCCTTTCCTTTGGGGCGGAATTGTTTTGCTTTCAAGGGGGGGGGGGAAGGCACTGATGCCTTCGCCCTCCCTTGAAAGCGAAACACTTACTCGTAAAGTAAAGGCAGCGGCCGGAGCGCCATTCGCTGCCTTTCCTTTGCAGAGGAATTGTTTTGCTTTCAAGGGGGGAAAGCATCAGTACCTCCCCCCCTTGAATCTCCCGTTTGTGTTTTTTTTCCACCCAGGCTCAACTTTTCTTGAGGCTGGTGGTGGTCTCGCTGTGTCTTCGGCGGGATAGCATGGAGGAGAGGGAGTCCCTTCCTTCCCGTTTCTCCGTGAAAGAAGGCTGGCGGGTGTTTTGCGTGGCTGTGAGGCGCTGTGTCCGCCTGTGGCGGACTTGCCCTCACGTTGTATTTTTAATTTTTATTTATCGTGCAGCGACCTTCTCAGTGTTCTGCACGCTCATGGCGCACAGGACTCTGGAGCTTGTAGTTATGGGTTTGTGCGGCGTTTTTTCCTGCGGCTCCATTTTGATTGGCCGCGGCACGTTTACGAACGTTCCTTTTGCTTGCGCCTGTCAGCCTGATTGGCTGTGGCGCGGCGCAAGGAACGTTGGGAAGTGAAGTTCTTTTTATTTGTTCGCGTTCATGGGTCTCCTGCCCCACTGGTGCATTTCTCAACCCCCCAGTTACTTCCGTACCCAGTTCGGACGAGTGCACGAATGCTCGGTACGGGACAGTATGGCCGGGTGCGGGATCCTTTGTCAAATCACAACGGTTAACGCTCAGATTTATAGGTATAGATCTCTATGGAGTTTTAACATTATGCAATTCATCCCATAGGATTTTAATGTTATGCGATGCATGTATCACATAACTTTAAAAATCAGATAATGCTAAGACGCGAGGAACCAAGTTTTAGTGTTATCCGGGGTTCTACTGTACTACAAAACAAACTGTTTTCAAACTTATACACAGGTTGGCAAAATATTTAACTTCCAGCAGCTACAAGGTTGTTGTTTTTTTAAAGAAACTGGAGCAAGTTTCAAAGGCATAGTTTTCAAAGTATATTAGTGTAGCAGTCAGTATACAAGTCCTCAGGAAAAAAAGCAGGTGCAGTAACTACAGTCAATAGGTGTTGCTTGGATTTCATATTATGTGTTCTTTTTGTTAATGAAGTTAAAGAAAACCAGCTACGTATGTTCTGTTCTAAAGACCTGACGAAGAAAGTTATTGCTGCCTTCATTTGAAATAGTCTTTTCATTGGGCCTATATTTAATCCATGAGTCATGTTTCTTAAAACTCTCCAGCTTCTTAATTCTGCCATGTCCAATCCTATAAATATCTCATCCGTGTCAAGTGGAATTTC
This sequence comes from Bradypodion pumilum, assembly GCA_035047305.1. NCBI lineage: Eukaryota > Metazoa > Chordata > Lepidosauria > Squamata > Chamaeleonidae > Bradypodion > Bradypodion pumilum. Next base: position 291,807,225 of record JAWDJD010000004.1, on the reverse strand, counting down.
CTCTGTATTTCTTGCACTTAAGCAAAGGCCACTACTGTGGGCAGTACTTAGATCAGTGGTTACTGAAACATAGTGTTTTTCCACACCAGAATTTTGAGCTTTGTCTGTAAACTGCTTTGGGTCACCAATACTAAATAATAAAATAAATGTACTGTATTCACAATTTTTGAAAACACTTCATATGCCAAGCAGCGTACTGCTTTTACATGGTGCAGCTAAGAACAAAATAAAGAAAAAATTCAAAACTCACAGCATAATTCTATTCAGAAGTGCTAAGGAATCATACTAAATATGTATAGGATTGCAGCTTTAATTACCTTCATATACACACCCAAAGCATCTTATTATGGGGTGATTTTTTATTTTATGCAGAACTCTTTGCATCAAATGCTACCATCAGAGGAGGTTTAGCACGTGTGAAGTACATAACAGTACAGTACATGTTTTTCACATTGTTTTCTAAAGCATCAAGTGGCTAGCAATTGAAAATGAAGTCCCACTGTGAAGTTTAGTAATACAACAAAAAGAGACACAAGTTATTTGCACATAACAATGTGCTGGGTAAGCAGTCGGTGTAAGTCTAAAGCACCTCCAGGTTCACACTATAAATTATGTCACCCCCTACCCAAATGCTATGATGGATGGCAGTGAACAAGGGAAATTTTGACTAAGCCCTCAACTTCCTGGTCAACTTTCTAGAAGTGTTGGCAAACCTATCTCTTTCTCTTTGCACATGTACCCTCGCAGGCAAGCCCTGCCCCGCTTCCCTACCCACCCACCCCTCTCCCATTGGGGAGGCTGAAATCCCACCCAGGCGGAGGAAGTTAAAGGTAACTTTGTTTCCTGAAGCCTTGACAGGAGTAGCTCTCATGCAAAGTTGTGGTAGGCATTCCTGTTGCAATCTTGAGTTGCCTATGAACCTTGGGTCTGTATGTCTTGGAGCTATTACTTTTCTTTTGAACACAACTTTGCTGTCATATCTTGCAAAAAGACACTGTATTTTCCTTCCTTCACCTTATCAATGCTTATGGATTATTATTTTTAACAATTTTTGAAATTTTGCATGAAGAATCTTTGATATTTTGTAGTACTTTTTTAAAAACTGAAAACATGTAAGAATTCTGAAGCGTTCACTGGAGTGAGAGATATGCATTTATCTTAAACTAGGAATGTTTTAAGATTAGTAGGACCAGACAACATGCTAGAGCAAGGTTTTCCTGCACTTCCCTAATACAGTAATGATTTATGCTTTTCCTTTTGCCTTAATATACTGACTTATACTTTAATGAGTGTTGTGATATATGCCTTAATCATCCCCAGTTGTTTTTATGACAAATGGCATCTGCTTCTGCTGGTATTGAAATGCAATGTATTGTTTACTTTCACTCTTCTCCACAAGCAACTGACTTTTCACAATTTTGCTTGTACATTTAATATATTTTCAAATGATTTTTTCTTTAGCATAATTATGGATCACTTTCATATATTTTGTGGAGCAAAATAAGATTGTCAGCACAAAGAAACCATTTTTCACACATGGCAACTCAACATAAGTTATGGTAAATTTGAAAGCCAGACTAAACATAATTACTGTATTTTCTGGCTTATAAGACTACTTTTTAACCCCGAAAAATCTGTGCCAAAGTCGGGGGTCGTCTTATAGGACAGGTACTTAACTGCAGCTGACAAGTATATTCCAAACTCTATATTTTAACTGGAAAAGTTGGGGGTCGTCTTATACGCCCAGTCGTCTTATACGCCGGAAAATACGGTATAAGCATTGCAACAAACTACTGACTGGAACACCAGATGGAAGTAAGTAATTCCCAAGGTGCTTTGTGGTGCTTCTATCCAAGAATGCAGTGGAATATTTCCAGGCTTTTGCTTTAGGGTGCAATGTTAAATCATTTAGAAGAACATACCGGCTACAGAATTACTGCAAATGTGCTTGTCAATAAGCTGAGAAGGATGGGGAAGTCTCCTACTGTGTGTTGCAGAAGAGGGGTGTGTGACCAGTGACCAGTTAAGCAAGACTTTAGATTTGACTGCTCCCAAAAACCTGGTGGGATAGAGAAATACAGGTATACTAGTCTTGGGACATGTCTATTTGCTTTCTCTTTAGTGACATCCTCCACTTTCTCATCTCCAGTTTACACTAAGTGTGCAACACTTTGGAGGCAAAATTTCTTCTGCAGAAGATTATTCCTTCTCTTTCTCCTTCCATTTTCCTGTTAAATAGAGCAGTATATATGCAGAATACGTGTAACATATGCAAAACATATGGCACATCTAGATCAGAACACCTCCTTCCAAAGTAACAGGTCCTAGTATTTCCACTGACCCTGAAAAGTTAAGTAATAGATGTCAGCAAACATTCCAGACACAATATAAATGGACATGTTTAAATGATGTATTCATTCACATAATAGCTTTTTTAAATTATCTCTATACTGGTTTTCCAACAAGAGAAAGCTCTTATGACACCAGAGTGCAGCTGCTTCATATTTCATTGTGCTAAAATGGCTGCTATATTTATTCATGTGGAAGTGTAATGAAAACATTAAAAGAAAGTTAAAAAGTAGCATAGAATATATTCAGTTGAATATGGTACCTAGGCTTTTATTATATAGTACTAACAGATAACATGTAAACACAGCCATGAGAGCATACAAACTGAAACCATGGATAAACGTTTATTTCCCAAAGTATTTTGAATTGAAAGAATACCAATATATTCAGAGCTGGGAACAAATAAAATCTGAGAAACTGAGTATATGCTTGCTAAAACAAGAATTATGTTTATTTAGCTAGTGAATCACCTAGAGGAGTAAATTTTCACTTTCATGATAGCAATCTTTTCAGGCTTGCAAACACCCAGAAATAGGAATTAAAGATTTTAAGTGTAGTTATAAAGATCATAAAAAGTCTGATTTAGACTGAGGTACATGTACTCAAAACTGAGATTGAGTAGTAGCAAACAAAGTTCCTCAGACAAATGCACTTTTTTCAGTATACATATTACAGGGGGAAAAGGAAATGTGCATTAACTGGTGCGGCCCACCAAACTGCATATATTAATATTCTCTACACCAAACAGTCTGAAACAAGGGAAATGTCATTCTAATATAATTTCATGTTATAATTCATTTGGCTAAACCATAGCTCAAAGTTGCTTTGCCATATTAAAGTTCACTACAATAATTTCCACATGAACATTTAGACTTGTGTTTTACTCCAGGACTAAATATGGCATGATTTTGCTTTAAATTCTGCTGAACAGCTAAAAACTGACAATTAAAAAACTACATCAAAGAAAAATAAGTTGAAGCAATGTGAATCTCACATCATTGAACCACTTATGATGGTTAATCGTTAGTATTTAACAAATTCAAAGAGTTAATGAATCCTTGCATTCGTTCCATCTCCTGTGCCTTAGCTAGGATGCATAATTACAAAAGACAGCAGATACTGGTAAAAGCTTCAGGACAGAAAGTGCTTGACGAAGTTACAGTTCTCAAGTGTGTTTGGTGAGAGAGTATAAGGGCAGATGCACTGATGAGAACCATTACAAGAAGAGTCAATTTTGTGTTAAGTGTTCAAAGATGTCACCTTAAGCAGGAACAAAGCTTTAATAACGTCTTCTTAGACATATTAGGCATTTCCAAAGTCTACATCATTAGTGTTGTAATTCTAGCAGGACCATCTCCATTCAGTTATTGTTTGTTTCTATTCCTCTCCTGTAGAGAAGACAAGAAAGGGAAATTACTAAAGCATTGTCATAAAATATTTCAGTGCGAAAGAATATAACAGCTAGTTCAATAATAAATACTTCATTAAAGCATGAAGGTATTAAGGAAATATGAAAGGAGTGAGAACTTCATTTCCCAGTCTAACTTTTAAAGCTTAAAAATGTTACAAATATCTGATGATTGTACAAATCTCTTCTTAAACATTTCAAGGAAAAGTAGTAGCGATAGTATAATGGTTTTAAAACTTACATGAACTACACATTGCATTTGCATTTTTTATTATGCAAACATAATATAAAAGCCCTTATTCTGATATGTTCACAGTAACCGACTGCAAACACCATTAGACAATAGTGGCACAGACCATGAAGTTGGTAAAATAATTTTTAACAGATCCTCCTGCCAATGCTCGCTGGGTCACACCACAGATAACGTAAGATTGTTGACATTTCACGATAATACATTAAATTTCAGCTACATGCCTTTAAAAAGGTGAATAAAGCTAATGGAAAGAATCTAAAAACACGTTTTGGACTATGTTTACTATGGTGACTGGTGGTATCAGGAACATCTCAAAGTCCTTGTAGTTTAGCAATTTGCTTAAGAATGAATATTAACTATACTGTGGGGATACAAAGGAAGAGCCTCCTCAAAGATTGTGTTATTTTTGAACCACAAATTGGTGTACCCTGGTAACGGCAACCTTGTGTTGCTGGCTAATCTTTCTCACACTAGGTCAGGCAAAAGGAAATGCAGAATGAACTCATCAAAAGGTGCCTTCATTTTGGCAGTTTCACGTCTGGCCTAGACACAGAAGAAGCTATGCTATGGAACAATTTCTTTTCCTCATGCGCATTTCCTCCCACCACAGCCTTCCTTGACAACCCACTAAGGGCATTCAATAGAACACTGGATAAGGTAATGCTGCTTTTCTGTATCGGAGATTCCAACAGTAACTTTCAATGCAACGTTAACTAAGCATCAACTCTGGATCCAACCCTATAACTTCTCATATAAAAAAGAGTATCCAAAATACTGTATTAACAGAAGTTAATGAAACAGGAAAAATATCAGTTTTCCTGTTCAGTTCTTTAATATCAGGCCAATGTGTCAATGCACCATGTATAAGGTCAAGTGAAAGGATCTGCAGAATGAAATCACCAACAAAGATGCCTTCATTATGGCAGTTTCAAGTCTGACCTAGACACGGAAGAAGCCAGAGATTTTTAAACTGCAAGTTGTTTCAAAATAGTCTTCAACAGCCTCTTAAACAAAGTAGGCACAGCATATCTCTCTTTCTAAAGGAACCATGCCCCAACAAGGGCATGTTCTTTCCATTCTTCAAGCCAGAGTGTGGAAATCCATACCAATCCATTATGAATGAAGATGAACAAATTTTTATTCTGAAGATACCATTTTCAAAAAAGGTGGAATCAGAAGTCAATTTATTATAAGCAGCATTCTTGAGAAATCACTGAACAAACCACTTTGGAGAAGATTAGTGGCTACATGGTGTCCTAAAACTCACCATACATAGGCAAAATTGCTTAACAGATATCTTGGAACATCTTCATAATGAGTGGGGGAGAAGACTTCATGTGCATGTAGAAAGAGATGGCCAATACGTGGACAATATTCTGTAAAAATTGGGATGAATATTTTGTACAAAAGGCACATTTAGCTACAATTTCCCTATGTATGGCAACTTTTGGGACACACTGCAGTATTTTGTTAAAGGGCTTGAGCATCCAACAGGTGGCTTACAATAACTTCTAGCTATGCACCACATGGTGAGCAGATTTAAATAATTGCTAACTGATTATTCTACAGGTGTTGATTTTTTTTCAGAGTTCATTTTATATCAGGCCAACACCTCTAACCTTTTCCATGTGTATCCCTTAATTTTCTTGTTCATTTTTCCTGCTACAGACATCTAGAAGTTAATTATTCAATTATTAATAAGAGAACTGCAAAAGCAAATCAGCACTATAATGCAGATTTCTGATTTCCCCCCTGTGAAATGCAACTGAACTAGTAATTGTCATGAAACAGAACCAAATTAAGACAGAAAATGTAAATAGTTTGACACCCTGTCTAGAATACCAGAGGATGAAAATACATGCTGTACACATAATGGATGTATAACATCATTAATATGCAAGCCCTTTGTAAGTATTCTACATAATTTGGATGAGGATGAATTCTGATAAAAAGTTTCAAGGTGTCTCCATGGAATTTCACCTTCATGCTTCTCTTTCAGATGTTACTGAACCACAGTTCACTTCATACTTGGTCGGGTTAAAAAAATGTTGAGTATATCAGAGCTCTGACAACATTTAGATTAGCCAAAGGGTCTCAAGCCCGAAACATTTATAAGGATAGATAGCTTTAAGAATGATAACAAAGACTGCATGATAAAAATTTGTTACTTTTAATTACAGTAGAACACAACCTCTTGAAACTCAAGGAATGGAATAAGGCTACAGTATTTTCATCCCTCCAAAGGACACAGAATCACATCCTTATCTGCTTCTCTCAAACTCTTTGAGATCATAAATATAACAAAATATACACTATACATGATGCTTTCAACCAGCTCACTAATCCAGTTAACAATCTTTGGGTGTAAGCAAATATAGACAAAATTGGAACAAAGTGCAACTAAATTGGCTTAAATACCATTTCAGTATGAATAGCTTATGTATGAAAACAGACAATCACAAAGCTGGTTGTATTTGTATGTTACGATGTGCCACTTTATAAATCTTATCAAGGAACCTTTATTATTAAATACTGTTATGAAAAAGTGTGATTTCAAATGATAGATATCGTTCCAAAACTTCTATTGGCATCATTTTCAGACAATTCAGGAGTCTGATTGACTCATGGACCCTGATTAGGACTCTCTATGAAGGAAGCAAAACAACTTGTCTTCAAATACTTTTTCTTCCGTGTCTAGGCCACACGTGAAACTGCCAAAATGAAGGTACCTTTTGGTGAGGTCATTCTGCAGTTCCTTTTGCCTGACCTGCAAATACTGCACTACTACTAATGTTCAATTAGTTACAATTTACACAGAGAGAGAGAGTACATGAAGCATATAAAGAGAAATTACAACTTAGTCAAAATGTTTTTGTTTTTCTGACTTCTATTCTTTTCAGGGTGTTCTCACAACTCCAGCTGAGAAATGGATCTAACATCTTATGTCCCTTGGTAACATACTTACTTGTTCATTACACAATGTGAATCCAGGATTGATAATGGATGGCTTTTATATACGAATGCAATATCAATTCATTTAATCAGAATTCACAAATGAAACTTCAGAAGTTTGGCACATATGTAGCAACTTTAGTTTAAGTGTGATGAGGGAGCAAAGACAAGGATGGAAGTTTTGTACAGCGGTACCTCGCTTAAAGATCCTAATGCGTTCCATGGGATTGCTCTTTAAGCGAGTTTGCTCTTTAACCAAAACACCATTGTAAGTGACCAATTGTGACTTTTGGGAGGGGGGATTGCGAACCCTGATTTAGCTGTTAAGCAAGTTTTTGGTTGGTTTTAATTGTTAAGCGAGGCAACCATTCAGAGAAAATTCTGCTCTTTAAGCGAGTTAGTCTCTAAGCGAGGCACTCTTGATGCGAGGTTTCACTGTATTTAATTCTGTCATTATTTTCAACACTATTGGCATGAAGAAGGCAAGTGTTCTAGAGCACACCTGCAAAAGAAGGCAAATGTCTGGATTTTCTTTAACTGGAGGCTCCCAGTAGGATTCAGATCTCCAGGGCTCTAAATAAAGTAGAGAACATTCAAAAAAGAAGAAAGCTTTCTGCAACAAACACCTTCTACATATAAGGAGGGTGAAGAGAACAGAGCAGGGCTGTGCTTGCTACTACTGTACTTTCTTTCCATGAATGTAGAGGTTTCAGATGGGCCTAGTAACAAGAAAGCGCTACAGATGTAAATACTTGAGAACAATAAAGAAGAGGGATATAAATTGGGAGGATTTTACATGTCGATATGCAGAGAGTGAATGCAGGAATATGAAATGTACAATATTTAACTTGGTGTGCTCATAGATTTATGGTTGACTGAACAGATTCAGTCATCATCATATATGATGCTTTATCTGCTGGAGAGCACAACTCAGGAATTTGGATTGCTGGCTCATATATCTGCAAGATTCGCCTTAGAAAACTGCTCAGGAATTAGGATATGTCCTCAAGGAAGACATTCAATCTTACATAGCACAACTGTTGTGTATTATCAACAAACCGCCAATAATGCAACCATTCTATAGCTTAACAAAGAAACTCAATGCAAGGAAGAAGACAGTAGTTCAGATCTCTTCTTATTTAGTAATGTTGACAAAGTCAAGAAATGAAGACCAGAACTAGGATGGATTCTATTTCAGTTTCTACTAAGGCTTTCTTGGTTTTGTCCTACCGGAAGACATTTTGTAAAAAGTCACAAAGCAGGCAGTCTGTGCTGAAATGTGGCTAGCTGGGAGCTGATCAACCTCAGAAGGCTGGCCTTTACTGTTTTAGCTCAATAGCACTGTGGCAAATGGTGTCCCTCCTCTCTCAGGCTCAGTCCATCACAACCCTTGATTTGTATACTTATCTGTTATGCTAATCATTCTGTTCCCCTGTACTTGATGTGTATAAATTGATGCCATGAAGCCTCACTCTTCTGTCTCACGAAGTGGACTTGATCCACGAAAGCTAACATTAAAATACAGCAGTTAGTCTTTAAAGTGCCACAATGGGTTTGTTTTGTTTGTTTTGTCTTTTTGTTTCATTTACTCTCTGAAACCCTTGTAATATTGCCAGAGAGGGTTAGAATGGTTGCTAAGAAAACCCAAGAAAATTTGTATTTAAGGGTTAGGAGAGAAAGAAAGAGAAATCAAATAACATGGTATGAAGGCAAAGCAACCAGTTTGGGGAATTCAGTGGAAAGTAATAGAAACCGATTGTTTGACAGTTCTGTATCACAGATTCTCAACCTGAGGCCCATGGGCCAAATGTCCTCCTGGCACCATTTCATGTGGCTCTCCCACCGCCTACATCACACCAGGAAGTGCCATGTGGTGGAGGAAGGGTAAAATGGCCGTCCAACCCCCAAAGCTGCCTGAGGGAGTATGACCCGGCCCCCGGCTTAAAAAGATTGAGAACTCCTGATCTATCAGGTTGACTTTTTTGTTTTAATTACAAACTGTCTATTTGATCAGCAGAGTCACTGAACTCAAACTACATACCAATACACCACAGAAAACACAAAAGTTCCATCCTTTGGTGGAACTCCCTTATAGCTGGGTGGGTTCTATCTGGAATTAAGATATAGATATGAGGACAGAAGAATCCAAGGATTGCTTATTATTTGAAAAGGGAGTTAGACAACAGTTTGGTTTAACTGCAGATCATATGTGAAAAGAGTTTGGGACCATATTAAGAAATGTTGATGAGGAAGCATCTGGAAAGTAGACCGGACAATGTGTTAAGTGACTGGAAGCATCTAACAAAAACATAACAGAAGCTATAATATACAGGTAAAACTCAAAAAATTTGAATATCGTGCAAATGTTCATTCATTTCACTTAAAAGGTGAAACAAATATATGAGATAGACTCACTACATGCAAAGCAAGAGATGTCATGCCTTAATTCGTTATAATTGTGATGATCATGGTGTACGGTGTACATAAGACTATGTGATGATTATGGGGTATATGAGATTGGGGGGGTTGGGGTTTTCATAAGCTGTAAGACATAAGCATCAATATTATAACAAAGTAAAGCTTGACATATCTCGCTTTGCATGTAATAAGTCTATCTCATATATTTGCTTCACCTTTTAAGTTGCATTACTAAGTTGAATGAACATTTGCACGATATTCTAATTTTCCGAGTTTCACCTGTATCTGATTGGGCTAGAGTACTTTTGTAACTTTTTTACCACAAGAATTCAGATGGTTGGTTTATTATAAACATTGAGGGTTAGTAACCCAAGCAGCAGATTATGGATGGGTGTTTGGCATAATGTTCATGCTCAATGGAAACAAATTGGCCAAGCACACTGCTAGAGTCTGTGCAACTACCTACCACCAGACTAACAATGAGCAATTCAGGAATCCTTCCATGGCCCACACAGATGAACTAAAGGGATGCTCACAGGGACAATTTTCTCCAAGGCCACTAAGAACAGAAAACACATGGCAGAGAGACATGTTCTCTTATGAAAACAACAGCTTTATTCCTTTCCAACTGCTCCAAGTAAATTCTTATGGATTCTGAGACGCAACAGCAGGAGAAAGCATATCATTGCTTAAGGTTGAGAAGTTAAAGAAATACCTTAAGAGGCAGTACATATGTTATGGGGAAAAGCTTCACAGAGGTCAAATGCAAGCAATGATATTATTAAGAATGGGGCCAGCATCAAACCTTCAAGGGAGGAGCATTCCTCCTCTTGTTATGTCCAGTCAGGGGGAAAGAACTCCTAATGCTGGGGGAACACCTGTCAAAATACAAATAAGACTGAAGGATCTAAATTATTTAAACAAAGTATGGGACAAAGAAATTAGTCCTTTCAAAGATATTAAAATCTTATTACACTACTGCATGCCTATGTGGAAAGAAAATATGAAAAATTGCAACTGTCCAGTTGGGCAGAGTACTACTACAAATTCACACGTTAGCTCCATTATCATACTTAATTTTATAAAAGAAATGACAAAGAATAATTATAATGTGAGCATTAGAATATCAACTGACTTTGTAAAACCTTTTTGAAAAAACCTGATCACTTCTAAGTCTGTACTGATAGCCCTAAAGGTTAGAGATTATAGTCCTCATTTTTGAGGCTCTTACAGTCAACACAAAAATGCCTTTACACTAGACCAAATACAAAACTTAACCAGAAAGGGAAAGGTGGAAAATTACCACCAATCATATTCCTGAATAGAAACTTATTACCCTGAAAACAAAGGACCACCAGGAAACAAAAAAAAAGTTTTGCCATGTCTGGTCATTGGTAAATTGGCTCCCTGTATCTGGTCTGGTTGTTGGTACAGTATTTAGCTTCCTGTATCTGGAGAAGCACATTGCCATGAAAACTGAACCTTCTCGCTTGTTCTGGTTTGCAACACAACTAGGATGGTAAGAAAAAAATTATTAAAATGGAATGTTTTACTTCAGGACTATCAATTCATTTATTTAAAAAACTGAAGACCATACTGTTCAAGGAGGCCTTCTAAAACATTCTACCTACAGCTAATTAGTTTTGATTAATTTATGGTTGGTTTATTTAAAGCTTGTTCATCTTGAAGTTTATTTTTATTTTTCAGCAAGTCATCATCTGTACAGTAAAACCCCAGGTTATAACGGAGGTCCATTCCAACAACCTCTGTTGTAACCCGAAAAAATTGTAACCAAAACATCCATAGGGGTGCACTGAAAAATAAAAAAATGGTCCTGAATTGATCATTGTAAACCGAAAAAAATACTGTACATTAAAATTTGTAAACTGGGACAGCATTTCCATAGCAAACTTAAACCGAGGTGGTTGTAACCCGGGGTTTTACTGTATTTAATTTTTGTCATTTTAATTATGTGAATCACCCAGAGTGGGAACATATTCCAGATCAGAAGTATACAGATGCAATAAATAAATTTTAAAAATACATTAAAAAAACACTGAAGTTGCTCCAAAATAAGCAGTGACTTAAGAATCTTGAGTAAGAGCTGGACTGAGAAATACATGAACATGTGGTACATGTCAACTGTTACAATATGTTCAGAAGAGCACCCTGCTATAAAGTTGTTATGGACTTGGTAACTGAGAATATGTAAGTATAGTATGATGTTGTGTATATCACATAACCTTGACTCCAGTAACGTTGCATCAGATAGATAATAAGAAAGATAAAATGTGTTGGAGGTGTAAGGATGCATTGGGAACATACGAACGTATGTGGTGGAGTTGTAATGTGGTAAAAGATTTTTGGAGAAAAATTGAGAGAGATAGGTGAAATTATGGATATGAGATTTAAATTGGGGTCAAGTACCGTTTTGTTAACAGATGTGGAAAGTATGAACTTAAATAAGGATAAAAAAGAGTTATTAGAGATAATGTTGACAACGGGTATACAGTGTATTGCTAGAAATTGGAAAAATGATGTGTTTATAAAAATTGAAGAATGGCATAATGTGGGATTTAGCAATGAATGATAAGAACATGGAAGATCAATAAGAAAAAGAGTATTGTTAAAGAAAACAGATTTTGGAATGTTTGGCAAGCTTTTGTGGATTACTCATTGAAGGGGGAGGAAGTGACAGACCCGTACCTGGTCAAAGGAGTTTTTGGGAATGAAAACTAATGAGATACTCTGTGCTCTCCAGGGCATTGTATAAAACACTGGGTGGATATTTTTTGTAAATTCTTTAGTATTTTAATTTGTATGATGACTGTGATTTTGAAGTCTGATTTAATAGATGTATTAAATCTTGGAAGTTACAAACTGAGTTTGAATATGTATATCATGATAATAAGAATATAAAAAATAGAATATGCAAATTATGATAATTGTATGAATGATAAGTCTCAAAATCCTTTATTTTTTTGAAAGTATAATCAAACAATTAAAGATGTGAAGAATGGCAAGTTATTAAACTACTAAGTCATAATTAAATAGTATTTTTAAGATGTTTTATTTTTATATTTTCCCTTTATATATATATATTACACTGTATAAGTATATAATTGGTTATAATTTGTATGTAATGATGTGTATTTTATGTATTATTGTTGTTTTATTCCATTTGTTGTATTATTGTTTAAAAAGTTTAATAAAAATTATAGAAAAGAAGAACCTTGAAAAAAGTGCAATATTTTCTAACATTTGTAACACGAAACGACATGTCCAGTAACATCTAAGGCAGGGCTTCTCAGCCTTTTTAATCTGTGGGCTGGACCATGCCCCCTCAGACAGCTGAGTGGGCCTGAGTGGTGGTTTCCCCCGCCATAAATGCTGCTGTAAAACATGCCCGCGGCTGTCATAAACACGTTTCTGACAGCTGCGGGCACATTTACTGCTGTCATAAATGCATTCGCTTCCTGTAGCGGCAGCAACACAGGCCACATGAAATGGTGCCGTGGGCTGGGTCCAGCTTGCGGGCCGTAGGTTAAAAACCCCTGATCTAAGGATTAAAATAATCTTATTGTTCAATACTGATATCTATTTGAGGTTTCAATTTCAACAATGATTACAGAAACAGACATGTAACAGACAACATGTGACACAGATAAAACTGGTAGACTAGCTATGAGGCTGGTAAAAAATACTGCTACTTGAGAGGAGCAGAAAAGGGGAGTTGAATGGTGTGATATAAAGTTAAAGTAAGCAAGAAAACTACAGGAAAAAGATTAGAAGATACATGAAGTCCATGTTTAACAGTCAACTGACATAATACCAATCAACCCCTGAACATAAATTGTGCCTATTTTGTGATTTAATTTCTACAAAGTATATTTTGCCAAGAGAGCTATTAAATGCCACCTATATACCTAAAGACCACAGAAGCACAACTCTAACCTTTTGTAGAACTTTCTTACTTCTTTTAGAAGCCTTGGAGTGGATTCCAGAGATACTTTAGAGCCCAGGAGCCCCACACAGATGAATTAAAAGGGATATGTGCTCAACAGGACAATTTTCTCCAAAGACACTAAGAACACAAAACACATGGCAGAGATGGGGCAAATTGTGCTTCTAAAAAAACCTCTAGCCTCCAATCAAGAAATGACTTTGTCCCAGATTTCCATTTCTTTCCAGCCACATGATGATGATGATAATTTTGTGTCAGAAATTATTCTGGGTTGAAAGGATTTTTGCTGGAGAAACTCTCCTCAGGGGATGCCCGAATGAGGTTCCTTTTGTGTCCCACCAAAGTGGTCCCTATTTATCTACTTGCAATTTCTTGCTTTCAAACTGCTAGGTTGGCAGGAGCTGGGATGGAGATAGGCGCTCAATCAGTCATGCAGTACCTGGGTCTCGATCTGCCAACTTGCTGGCCTTCTAGCTAACAAGGCAAGCTTCTTAACCACTGAGCCACCGCATACATGCATATGGGGAGAGATTAGGTAAAAGGTAAAGGTCACCCTTGCTCGAAAGCCAGTCATATCCGACTCTAGGGTTCAGTGCTCATGCCTACTTATAGACAAAGAGAAAGTTCTGTCTGTGTTTGCAGACATTTCCATGGAGAGACTAGAAATGCGATATATCCTAAATTTCTGAAGGCACAGAAGAAAATCTGGGATTTCCCCCAGGTTGTTTGTTTTTGTATGTGTGTGTGTGTGAGAGAGAGACAGTGTTAGTGATTCTACAGCCAGTTAAAATAAATACAATACTTGTTTTAATATAAAATCTAAACTTACAGTAGGTCTTCAACTTATAGCAGCTTGTAATATGACACATCCATATGTTTTGCAACCTTATGATCACATGTATGAGCAGACTGAATCAGCTGACTTGATGTGTAGGCATGCCTCAAAGCAACATAACTGAGAAGAGCACTATATTAGAACAAAGTCCCAAAATCCCATCATTTTGGTCCTAAGGCATGACATTTTCAGTCAGCATAAGAGGTGAAAGACCCTGCATTGTTCAAACTTTCACATTCAAAAATTCATGTTTACTTAATAAATGCTAAGTGTTCTTCCTAAAAATTATATGCATATTTTGAGATTCTGCATTTAATTTTAGGAACTGTTCATATTTTAAGACATTAAATGTTTTCAGGTATCAAACTTCCATTTGTAATACTGTACTTACAGGAGGAAGAGGTTTGATTTATAATAACTTGTTTTATTTTACAAGCCCCTTCCATGATGCATTTAGACAGGAATTGTAGCGTTTACTGCTATAAAAGCATAAAATTTAGTAACAATTACACTGTCTGGAATTATTGGAGCAGACCTTTCCGCCTTAACTTTCCAATTCCCCCCTCCCCTTCCAACTATTTGCCCCTTTCCTGGATTTTCCATCTGTCCACTGAACCAAACTTTCATATATCTTAAAGGGATCCACAAGGAACACATTGGCTGCTCTGTAATTTGACTGTCTTTGGGAAGCTCCAGCAATACCTGAGGAGAGCTACGTATGTTTCTCCAATACTAGCTATTCTCTCCCTATAAAAAACTTGCCCCACTCCCATAGTGATGATCCTGGCAGCCCTGCGTTGGCTTAGTGGTTAAGATCCTGAGTGCTGCACAACAGATCTTGGGGACATGAAAGGAGCCTCATTTGGGTGTCCCCTGAGCAGAGTTTCTCTAGCAAAAACCCTCAACCCAGAGTAATTTCCGACATGAAATTTATTTATTTAGTGGTGCTCCTTAATTTCCCACTGGAGGGACAAATATAGTACAGTAAAACCCCAACTTACAAATGCCTCGAGTTACATAAAATTCAACTTACATAATGATTTTGTGCTAAAACTATGTCCCGATTTACACGATTTCCTATGGGTTTGCTTCGAGTTACATAAAGATTCATTTCCCTATGGGTTTGCTTTGAGTTGCATAAAAAAAGATTTAAGCAAAAGCCTACAGAATGGACTTTTTTTCATAAGTAAGGGGTTTACTGTACTTCCTTAAATAAGGTGTGAATCCCATTTGCTCTTTTTAAAAAGGAAAGCAGAAACTTTGGTGGGCTGCAAAAAACAAAAAAAGGGAACTTTTACATGCTTTCTCTACTGCTCTGTACGACAAACAGGTTGGCACAATATCTTAGCAATAGCTGATACCAGAAATAAAACCTTATTGGGTTCACAAGCTCCATCAAGGGAAAACTGATCTCCACACCAGTAAGGATAAGTGCAACAGCCGGGAAGTTGAAAATGGGACAGACAAACAGCTTGTCAATATATTCCCTACAATATTCTGCGTTTCCAACATTTTCCAAGATAAAAGTTACTCTTAAAGAGAGAATTTTCAAATGCTTGCAATACCTTCACAGTACCTAGTTCCCAAGAGTCACCAAGAAGGAGCTACCTTTTCAATGTAATGAAGACAATTTTTAAAAGTATATACTATCTCAAAACACATTGAGAATTAGAAAACTATTGGGATACCAAAATGGCATTTTGAGTGACCATTTTTGCCTCTTCTATTGCCTTTTCTTTTAGCATGGTAGTGAGTCAGAGAGTTGAAGCAGAACTGAGAAGACCTGGGTTCAAACCCTAGCTCAGTTCTGGTGCTTGCTGGATGACCAAGGGCCAGCCACGAGTTTGTGAGTCTAACAGGGTTACTTAGAGAAGAAAAATGCAAGGGCTGCATACTGGGAAATCTGAATCCACTTCACAGAAAATTGAGGTAAAAAGGTAACATGTGAATGATTAATTTCCAGTCACAAAAAAACCACTATCAAAATAAAACCAAGTGATTAGTAGAGCTGTCTGTTGTGAAATGGGAACTACAAAGCGTAACACTACACTTTAAGAACAGGTCTGATTTTCTTCTTCTTCTTCCGTGTCTAGGCCAGACGTGAAACTGTCAAAATGAAGGCACCCTTTAGTGAGTACACAGAAAGAGCCTCTTCAAAGACTGTGATACTACTGGTGAACCACAATCAGGCATACTCTAGTAACAGCAACCTTGTGTTGCCTGAAAGTCACCTAGTTTAGACGAAAGGAACTGCAGCAGGTCTAATGGTGCTTGAATAATGCTTTCTGCATACTATATAGTAGTGTTTGTTCAATTACACAAAGACACAAAGAATATAAGTAACATCTTACCCATTAACCACCTTTCCAAGCAAATAAATATTTTCAGTGCTTTGGCGAACTGTATGCAGCCCACTCTGCCTTACACTACCACCCAATTCTGTACAGACAGAAAAAG
The DNA here is from genome assembly GCA_035047305.1 of Bradypodion pumilum. Classification (NCBI taxonomy): domain Eukaryota; kingdom Metazoa; phylum Chordata; class Lepidosauria; order Squamata; family Chamaeleonidae; genus Bradypodion; species Bradypodion pumilum. Next base: position 291,790,589 of record JAWDJD010000004.1, on the reverse strand, counting down.
GTGCTTAGAGATGGCTGAAGTCTACAGGTGCAGGCTTGACGGAAGGAAACTAATAAAGGAATACCTAAGAGCAGTGGTTCACAACGTCTTTCAACAATGGGCCAGACCACGCCCCCTCAGATAGCTGAGCGGGCCAGACTGGTTCCGTAAAACGTGTCCGCAGCCGTCGTAAACATGTTTATGATGGCCGCAGACTCATTTAAGGCTGTAGTAAACATATTTACGATGCCTGTGGACTCATTTATGGCTGTAGTAAATACATTTATGATGGCCACAGACTCATTTGCGGCTGTTGTAAATACATTTACGCAGCCATAAATGAGTCTGAGGCCGATTCCGGCGGAGGCTGAGGGAGCGGCTGGAATGAGGCCGGAGGCTGTATTATTTGGCGCTGCAAGCCAGATCCGGCCTGCAGGTTGCACACCCCTGCCTAAGAGGGAGGCAGTCCAGCCCTTAAACTGCCCCCAATGTTAATTTCTTAATACCATTTTAAAATTTAAAGATATCTAGTACTGTAAAAAAAATCTGTATGAAATCTGACAGGCTTCTCACCCTGAGAAAGTTCTACTATTATTGCAAATGCCATTCAATTCAGGAGAAAAGATTGTAGACTAGAGTGGAACCCCATATAACGAATGCATCATACAACGAATGCATCATACAACGAAGAGGATTTTGGAACAAATGAATGCAATGTACAAAAATGTTTGTTGTACGATGCATCCATTTGTTCCAAAATCCTCTTTGTTGTACATTTTATATCGTTGTTCGGTGCAATGGAGTAGCTGAGCAGGTCGGCTGCCTCCTCTGGAAAAAACCCAGTTGGGGTGTCTAACCCCCGGCTTGCTTTCGGAAGAGGCAGCCGACCCACTCAACTACCTCCCCCGAAAACAAGCCAGGATCAGACGTCCTGACACGGGACTTTCGGAGGTAGGTGGGCTCGCCCAGCGCCGGGCTGTTTGACTTCGGAAGGGTGGGGGGAAGGTCCTAGAAGCTCTCCCAGCCCTTCTGAACTCAAACCGGCCGGCGGAGGGTGAGCCCACAGTGGCCGGTTAGACTTGGGAAGGGCTGGGAGGAACCCAGTGCCAGCCAAGACAGCTTCTAGGCACTCCCCTCTAGCCCTTCTGAAGTCAAGGCGGCCACCGTAGGCTCACCCTCCACCAGGACTCAAGGCTATGAAGCCTGAGGCTTGCATTTGGAGGAGTTCTGCTCCTTTGAACTCAAACTGGGCATCATAAGGCAGGGCTTTGTCGCCTCGAGTTCCGCCAGCGGGTGAGCCCACACACATGCAGTGTCGGCAGAGGGCAAGCCCACAGATGCATGCAAAGTGCCTTTTGGAGCAGCTAGGAGGGACCCTTTCCCTCGTCACCCCAAATGCACTTTGCAATTGGCAGCTTAAGGATTCTCCCCTCTCCCAGCTGATTTGACAGCTGTGCCCGCCTGCGATGCTTTGTGTTCAAAGCAGCTGGGGTGGAGGAGATATTCCTTTACTGTAGCTGCTTTGAGCACCACCTGTGCTCCCCATCTCTGCTTTGGCTGCTGTAGCAGCTTCAAACCCATGAGTTCCACGAGCCTTAGTGTTACCCGATTTTTAACGTTATGTGATACATTTCACACTGTTAAAAAAAGTCGGCTTCCTTTGGGGGAAGCTGGGGGCGAGTGCGCCCACCCGCTTTCCCCCAAACCAAGCCAGAGATCACAGCGTCTGATCCCCGGGTTGGCTTGGGGAAACCGCGCAGGCGCACCCACCCGCTTTCCCCCAAACCAAGCCGGGGATCACAGCGTCTGATCCCCAGCTTGGTTTGGGGAAATGCGCACGAGCGCACCAGTGCGCATTCCCCCAAACCAAGCTGGGAATCACAGCTCAGACTACCCGTTTCCTTGGGGTGAGAGCGTGCACACGGGCTCACCCCAAGGAAACCGGCGACCTGATGCTCAGACCGCCAATTTCCTTGGGGTGAGTGCGCACAAGGGCTCTCAATCCAAGGAAATGAGCGGCCCGACACTCAGACCACCCGTTTCCTTGAGGGGAGAGCGGCCGCACACGCTCTCACCCCAAGGAAACCGGCGGTCTGATGCTTGGCCCTACGGAGGCCCCCTTCCCTCACCTCCCCCCCCCCCAAGCAAATGGGCCTCCGGAGATCTCTGCCCCAAAGCCGGCAGGGCTGGTCTTGAGCTCCACTTTTTAAAAACATTCTTTTTTTAAAAGGAAAAGCTTCTTTTAACAGTTTATTCTTACCCTACGCATGGCTTCCTCCTCCTCTTGACGCTTTTCATAATGTGCAAAGTCATCAAAGATTGAGGTGGTATGCTTGAAAGTAGCAATTATTTTAAGCACTTGCTTGGCTTTTTCTAGGGGTACTTCTTGAGTGTCCCTTGAATTGGTAACTGGTTTGTTGTCATTGTTTTCCAAGCGAATGTGCCGCAGCTGGTTGTTTGGAACGTCTTTAACAAAGATCCATTTAACGTCAAACTTCCCCTTCCATTTATCCTGAGACCAGACTCCAGCATATGCATTGTAGTCCACCACAGACTTCATCTCAGCCACTCCACAGAAGTGTCCACTGCCATTGACACTGAACAGTAAATAGAGAGGACCTTTTCCATTCAATGAACGGTATGCAGCATCCAAGCGCTTATTACCGTGTTCAGTACTACACCAGATAGAATACTTAATGGAACGATGTATATCATCCTCTGAATAGCTTTTGATTATAAACACACGACCATTCTTCAGATTCCAATCAAAGTCTTTGGGATTATAGTTATTTATGGCCTTTAGTTTCTCCAATACTGGGTGCACTTCTAACCCAGATGGTGAAGAGCTAACTGGTATCACACCTATACCATAGTTTTCACTGCCAGCACCATTGCTCTGATTGAAGCCTACCCCCCTATTGCGAGGAGCCACCCAGCGATTTTGCAGCTGCTGCTGTTGCAACTGATGTGGTGGAGCCTGTTGTGGAGGTCCTTGTGGTGGCTGTGGCTGTGGATGCTGCGGAGGCAGCTGGCTTGGCACCATCGGAGGTGGCTGAATTAATGGCTGAGGTTGGTGAATTATAGTCTGAGGAGGCAGTACCGGTTGGTTCATGGGAGCTTTGACTACAGACCCTTTGTCATCCCAAGTTCCAATGTTCATGTTGTGTTTTATAGGGGGTGGTGGCACAGCAGTTCCAATTCCCACATTAACTTTCGGCTTAAGTTTTGGCTGAGGCTTAGCAGGCTTTCTAGCAATGGCAGCCCATGAGGTTGGCTTTGGTGCTGAACTGCTAACTGCAGGCACACTATTTGCTGCAATGCTCGTCATTCCTGTACTACTCAGAGCTGAACCGACAGTCTTTGTTACAGCAACCGTCATATCTCCTCCTATTTTCAATCCAGTCATGCCTTGCTCAATGCTGCTGATGCCAGGCACCTTGCTCAAAGTATCGTTGCCAAATCCAGCCTGTCCATCGGCTATAGCTCTGCCAAGAGAGCTAGGCGGGTAGCCATAGCTGCTGCTATAAGCAGAGCTTTGAGTTGATTGGCCCTGAGATCCACTTGTTCCCCATGTAGAGAAATCTGCATTCCCAGGGAAAAAATTAAATCCATGCTGCCCAAGGAATGGAGGGGTGTTTCCTAATGCCCCAGGTTGACTAAATACACCATCAGGGATGTAGTGATGTTCACCATTGCTCATCTGTCCGTAAGTTGTCAAGTATGGCATTGGGGGATCTCCTGCTGTCGACCATGCAGCTTCACCCAGAGAGTATGGGAATCCAATGGATGGCGCATAATAACTAGGCATATATGGGTCTGACATTGGTGGATAGCTATTACTCTGCAGGAGAAAAAAAATCAGTTTAAGATTCAGATTTTAATGCTACAAGTACAACGTTCAGTTGCCAACAAATCTATCCTTCAAGACATCTAATGCTGCTCTTTCTCTCAGAGATAATTTTATAAACATAGAAAACAGCAAACTTAATAGGCAATGTAAATCTCATGCAAACAAATATACACTATGTAATAATAGTTACAGCTAATTAGAGGAACAATGCTAAATTTGAATTACTTCAGCAAAATTTTAATTATAATGATGTATTCAGACGGTGTTTACACTTTTTTTGCAATAAACATCTAGCCAATTATTAATATTCTAGATATCATGTTATTCTGCATTCTTCTAATGGCTTCCTCTTCAATCTTTAGGTTTTCCTTCTTCCCTTCTAAACTGAACAAGTGACCAGCACTGACAGACCTGTTTGTTCACTGTGTAAGTCAAGTAACCTTTACTTAAGCAGTCTGTTTCTGGTCTAGGTCTATGGATTACTCCTGAAATGTTTAACTATTTACTATGTCCTTTGCCAAAGTACGAATAGGTTTACTGTGCAAGTTGAACAGGCCAAGAAATACCCACAAATTTGACTGCCTGTATAAAACAAATTTTACTTTTATATAATTAGATGATGATTTTATCAATCATCCACAAGGATGGTTTTATAAATCTTCCACAAGTCATCAACACGTGCTGGTACAGTTAGCTTTTTTGTACGTGTTGAAGCAACTAATTTATCTATTTTATTTATTTAGGGGTTTTATTGCTCAAATAGCACTCTATGATAAGCTGTTCTATTTTAGCTTTATCAGCACCAACATTACTCAATAATACTAGAGAACAGGCAATATCTTGCTAAAACTGTCGTATAACTTATATCACACAAGGTTGACTACATCAGCAGTCACAATTTTAAAGAAATTACAAAGTTATTACACAGAAAATTAAGCAGCGATTACACACGAGTTTCAAGACCTTCAGAGGGGAAATAGGAAACAATTAATTTTGGGAAAACGCTGTAGTTGCTAATGTTATTAGTGTAATGCAGTGTAATTTATGGCAACAGGATTTCAAACAGTATATCAGAGTACTTATTCTGCCTCTAAAACTAGCATAAAACTATGTTAGCCTGGCATATAAATTTAGAGTGCCCTGAGCAATGAACCTAGGAAGACGCTTATTTCAATGATAAAACATAAGGCAACTCTAGCTTAATAAAAACTCATCACCATATCTGACTTGTATTATTCTCACCACATTTTGTAACCACTTATAACTGCTAATAATGATAAAGACATATATTCATGTACATAAAATCTGTCTCTCATATCACAGAACATGCATACAATGAATTAAAAATAATACTGTCTCAGAATGAAGAATCTCCATGCATTTCTTTTAAAATGTGCACTAACTGAAACACAGACTTCCCAAGATGGAAAAAATTTCCTTTGAAAGATAGAACACATAAAAATTGAAAATGATTGCTGATCAAAGACTACACATGGATGACCACAGGAAGAATATGGCACAAAATAATCAGATCTGTTTACTAAGCCTAATTACCTTATTCTAGAACTCTTCTAATATATGATATGCAGATATTTTAATTTTTAAAGCACTGCATTCTTCAAAAATATATGGAAGTGCCTTCCTTTAGGAAAGAATGCCTTAAAATGAATTTGAATTCTTTGAAGTGGATGGAAGTTCCTCCTCTCAGCACTTTCTAAATTTCTACAACCAAGGCTTCCAGCAATATAATTAGCAACTGTTAAACATGTAAAACTTTAGACACCTATGAAATAGGCTCTGCAAAGGCTTATGGAATAATAAAATATTAGCTTATGACAGCATAACTGGCATTACTGTACTTGGGAAAGTGTCCACAAATGTACTGGCAAAGAAAGGTTCAATAAATTTTAGCAGACTATTAGATTATCAGAACAATGTCAGGCGTTCAAAAACATTATTAATAATTATGTACTAGTTGCCAAATACTATCAATGCCAGAATGATTTCTGATATAGAAACCAACAAGAACGTCTGTCACTCCAACCAGGGCAGACCAGAGGGGCTCTCTAATGGTACCATCAGCAAGAGGGGCTCGCCTCTCTAGCACACGAAGGAGGGCCTTCTCCGTGTCCGCACTGGCCCTATGGAACCTCCTGCCGATAGAGCTAAGGTTACAGACAGAATTGCTGCCCTTCAGGAAAGGTCTGAAAACCTGGCTGGCAGGGCAGGTGTGGGGCCCCGATGGGAATGTGGCCCCCACCCACTGGTTTATAGCCTAATGCAGATTAGTGATCCCTTCCCCTCCCTTCTTTATTGATAGGGATGGGTGAATTACTGTTTTATCTGTTTTATCTTTTGTATGTTTTTATGCTAGTTTTACTGAAATTGTATATTTTGTGTTTTTAGATTATGCTGTTGAACCGCCCTGAGTCGGGTTATACCTGAATGAGCGGTATAGAAATTCAAAAAATAAATTAAATATCCATGTGGAAATACTGCTTATTGAATTGATCAGCCATAGCATCCCTAAAGGTAAAGGTCACCCTTGCTCAAAAGCCAGTCGTATCCAACTCTAGGGTTCAGTGCTCATGTCTGTTTCATAGCCAAAGAGCCAGCACTATGTCTGCAGAACTAAAACTACCTTGACTGTGTGGTCCTTATCGAAAATACTTGCTGCACAGCATGGAGTAAAAAGGTGCGACAACAATATTAGGGTGTGATGCCACTTGAGAACAGAGCAGCTATTCTGCATTGGATAATATTTTAAGAAAGAAGTAAAAAAATACTCCAATAATAGCTCTTTCGCTTCCTCCTTTTAAATGTTATGCTGATCACATGCTTTAATTCAGGAGTAATAAATATTAAGAGACATATTTCTGAAATATGCTGCATTGCTTGCTTGTATATCAGTGTTTCACAGTGACCTAAAATGAATACTTTTATAGTTTGATAATAAAATCCAGTTTTGTGTTAATTCTCTTCTGAAAAACAAAACTGTACATTTTAGCTTTCAAACATACATGCAAGATTCTCATAAAAACACACCTGATTTGTCTGGCTACTTAGGTATGGCTCAAAATCATCATCATTTACAGCATCCTTTTGATGAATCGAACCGTTTTGCACTGAAACTGAAATGCAATCAAAATTAGAATTTTTTAAAGAAAGACTTGTATATAAGACTTATACTTAGAATAGATTTAATATGACTTAATTCTTCAACTGTATATACTTAGTTTTCACAACAACCAATGTATTTTCAAATCAGAATACAACTAATAACCAGAAACAGTACCTACATCTAGAATTTTAAAAAGCCAATGTCAAAATATTGACATTTTACATGAACATCATGGAAAAAATGTGAGCAATAAACTATTGGGAGTTAAGTACACCTACTTTCAAAGAAATAAATTAGACTGATTATTACAATCTCTCAAGAGCCTCTTGATGAAACTGCAGAGTACAATTTTGTCTGGTTACATCCATAGGATTGTTAAAGCTCTGTGGACTCGTATGTAAGTATAAAGAGATTAACTCCTTTGATTAAATAACTTTTACAAAACACTGAGTAGCACTATAGAGAGCCACTGCAGAAATACTCAGCTGGATAAATTCTGAATGCAAGATTAGCAAACGAATTATCCTGCAGTCCTAAATGATGGGGAAAGTTCAGCGATACACCAAATCACAAAGCTACAAAGTACAATGGTACCTTGGATAAAGTCCGATTCGGATAAAGTCGCGGTTTTCATGCACATGTGATGCATCGCATAAAGTCCAAAACCGCTAAAAAATGGACGTTATCCGAGGTATTTGGTATAGGAACCTCGGATAACGCCCATTTTTTGGACATTATCCGATGCATCGCCCATCGGATTCGGATAAAGTCCAAACTTGTGGAACAGAGTTTGGACATTATCCGAGGTTCTACTGTAGTCACAATGACCTTCTGGGGGTTAAGATTGTAGTGCAGGGGTTCCCAACCTATGGCTTGCAGGTTGAACTCGTCCCATGGCACCCTTTCATGTGGCCCACGGCTGCCCTCGCCGCTCCAGGCCCATGCATGCACAAACGCACCTGTGGCTACCGTAAATGTGGAAGTGGGCACTCCTGGACCGGGACTCCTTGCTCATGGTCAATCATGCTCTGGTGACCTCCAGACTAGACTACTGTAATGCGCTCTACATGGAGCTGCCCTTGATGACCATTCGGAGGCTGCAGCTGGTCCAGAATACTGTGGCCTGGGTGGTGATGGGGTGTGGGTGTTATGCCCATGGCTTACCACTGCTTCGGGAGTTGCACTAGTTACCAGTTTGCCTCCGGGTACAATTCAAAGTGCTGGTTTTGACCTTTAAAGCACTATATGGTAGTGGGCCAGGTTACCTAAGAGACTGCATTGCCCTAAGGACATCTGTCCGTCCAACCAGAGCGGACCGGAGGGGCTCTCTAATTGTGCCATCAGAGCTCGCCTCTCTGGCACAAGGAGGAGAGCCTTCTCCGTGTCTGCACCGGCCCTTTGGAACCTCCTGCCAGTAGAATTGTGCCTCCAGATGGAGTTGCTGCCCTTTAGAAAAGAACTAAAAACCTGGCTGGCGGGCCAGGTTTGGGGTGCAGGTGAGGGGTGGCTTCCGTTGGGTGGTTGGTATAGAGGATTATTCCTTCCCCCACAGTTCCTTTGGTACCTGCACCCTTTTTAGGGGGCAGGTTCTCAGTTCTGTTTTAGCTGTTTTATCTATGATTGTGAACCGCCCTGAGTCGGCCTTGGTCGAGTGGGCGGTATAGAAAGCTAACAATTAAATTAAAATTAAATTTGCGACTGTTGTAAACGCACCCGCTTCTGGGTACATTTTTTACTTCTTTCTTAAAAGCTGTCCGGGGTGTGTTGTCAGACCCATGACATAAAAAGTTTGGGAACCCCTGTTGTAGCGTATGAGTGGCTGTTGAAAAAACAATATTACAACTAGAGACCAGAATGCTTAATCAACATCGCTTGTCTCAGAAATAAAATCTGTCAACCTTTACCAAAGTAACCATACCAAGTATTATACAATCTGTTCACACACTAAACTTCATACAAATTATTCTTCTGAGTCAGTTCCACTTACATTCAGACAATCAAAACAGCCAGGTTATTGTAGACTACATCCACAAGTGAATAGTACCTATAAATCTATTACTTTTGTCCATCTATATGTACCTACAGTAATCTAATCTTAGCAACAGAGAGCACTTTTCAAAGGAAGAATAGATACACATTAGAAATTTGATATGACTTAATTCTTCAATTGTATAAAATTTGAGCATGTTTTGTCAGCAGTGGAGCTTTCAATCCACTTCAAAATAAAAAACTACTGCAAACATCAGCAATCTAACTATTATTTGCACTTTTACCAGCAAAGAAAAGGGGCCGCATTCTTCTAAAACATAAGCAGTAAGACCTCAATCTCCTTAAGTGCACTGAAGTCAACCATAACCTACCACTTAAAAGGGAATCAAAATAAGCATCCCTTACCCTACTGCCCTACTTGTGACTGGGCTGGATACAAACCACCTTACATTTTTAATTTCACTAGGCCAGCACAAAGCTTAGGAACACCAAATACAGTAGCTGTAATCAATAAGTGAGGACAAAGCACCCATATTTATATTAATCAAAATAAAAAATATGTTCTTGGAAATTCTCTCTGTAACACACAACTCACTAAAGAGAATGGGATTATGGGAAAGCACGGATAGCGATTTCCCAGCATTACAAATAACTTACCTTCAGATCCATCACACCATATGTAAAAGGTAAGTGGTAAAAGACAAGAGTTCGCACTTTATGTTCTCACAGTTTTGTTTAACTTTACATAAGTAAATACTGTCATTGTTTCAAGTATTTCACATGGAATCAAGTTACTAAATAATTGCTTTCGGTAAATTAAAGTATGTAATAAAATTACATTTTGTCACAATATTGTCATTTAGAAAGGACATAGGTGATTTAAAACCATGCAAAAAGCTTCAGAATTGGCATGCAAATCTTCAGATTACTGTTATTTTTTATGTACAGATATACTACATGTAGAGGTTGGTAAGTGTAGCCAAGAATGCTTCTAACACAATGGCAATGTAAAGTGTTCTGATCTGTGTAAGACTTCTGCTTTTATTTCTAGATGTCTATGCTGCACATATGTGCACACCCAAAAATTATGAATTGCACAAAGCTTCTAGAGGTTTAAATAAGGCAAAACAATTTCCAGGGTGTTAGACTTAACAGCCAGCACCTACTGACATATGTACTCTTTCTTACCACAAACAACAGATTTCCACTAGGATGAAAAGAGATTTACTGATTTATATCATACGGAAACAGAATGTTTATATGATTTTTCCTGTCTTCCCTGCTTTGTATTGATTACCTGTTGGTTACTACATCAGGTTCAAGGTTTTGACTACAACATACAAAAGCCTCCACCTCCATGCTAGTTCAACTGCCCATCATAACTAGATTCACTGAATCTCTGCATTTAGGTTGCTTCCTCCAAGCCCACAAATCTTCAACAATAAACCAGGCCTTTTTGGCGTTAGCACCCTCACAAAAGAATAACCTTCCTCATGAAGTGCACAAGGTTCCTAACTTCCTTTCCTTTAGGAAGTTAATAATTCTGCTTGGGGGGTGGGGGGAGAATTTGGGGATTCCTCAAAAGATTCTTTCCCTAGTATTACTTACACCTGCCTGTAGTTCTTTATTTAGGTTGTTTGTATTGTTTATATGTATATATGCATCTAACTGTGTAAACCATTACATTTACTAGATCCTCTGAACTGTGGATTTCGGTAAAGTTTTTTCTGTTTTGTTGTTACAAGACTAATGTCAAAAAAGAAAAATTGACTAATCCTCATCTCAATCTTGCATGAAATCGAATAATCCCATCCAATGGCTGCTATCTATATAACTCCATCATTTTATTAGCCACTTTTCTCATCTCCACATCATTCGATTTCCCTTTCTTGTTTCTCTTTTTGCATATGGAAATGGAAGATCCCCATCCTGAATCATTTTACAGAATCTCACTAAAGTATTTAGTATATTCAACAGCTTACTGTGTTTAATGGTATTTCTATGTACTGTATTTTCTGGCGTATAAGACTACTTTTTAACCCCGAAAAATCTGTGCCAAAGTCGGGGGTCGTCTTATAGGACAGGTACTTAACTGCAGCTGACAAGTATATTCCAAACTCTATATTTTAACTGGAAAAATTGGGGTCGTCTTATACGCCCAGTCGTCTTATACGCCGGAAAATACGGTATTTGCAAATTGTACTAACTTGAATTTGAGGATCTTGTTGGTTTAATGTTTTTATTCTGTAATTTAATGGGGGCAAATTCTCTTATTTCTATATGAGTAAGAAAGTATTGATTATAAATACCTTACATTCTTCCCATATAATTCTCTGGGATTTATAGTTTTCTAACAAAGCAATCCTATACAAGCCTTCTCACAAGCAACTCCAATTAAGTTCTGTGAGGCTTACTCTAAACCAACCTTGGTTGTTTCCCAACCTTTGGTTTTTGAACTTCAATTCCCAGAAGCCTAAATCAATTTCCCAAAGCACTGATCAGTCAATGTATTTCTGGGAAATGAAATCCCCCTTTGAGGAATGGGTCCCACATTGGGAGCCACAGCTCTAAACTGATTTATTTTATATCACATTAAAAGTTTAGCAGCAACATAACATCACAGTAACATCTCTTATTTTGACCTCTTACCATGCATAGGATCTCACTGTGATGCAGGCTATCAGCGTTCACAACTCTAATGATTTGTTGGGGATCAGAGGTACTAGAATAAGTTGCTGTCACTGGTTATTTATGCTGTAAGAGTTGACACTGCTGATCAATATACCAATGTGCATACAGGCACACAGCCTTAAAATAAGAAATGCGCTATATATGTTGTTGAAAGCAGATATTCTCTATCCTCACATTTCATATGTTACCCTGATATAGGGCTCAGTTTGGAATATGTAGATCAGACTCACTGGATTTGGGTGGGGAAAATACAGAGAAGAAAAAAGTATGCATTTAGAAAGCTATCTGAAGAAAACTATTACTGAAGGGAATAAAAAGCAGAGAAAAGATTCAATCTTAATAATTTATGGAGCACACAAAAATATTCCCAGTTTTTCCTCTTACCAACACCCAACCTGTGTACTGGGATTAAATATCCTGAGCAATAAGAGAAAGAATGGGGGAGGAGATGAAGTGTAAAAACCAGACACAAATTTACACTAATTAGAGCAAGTCTTTCGTTCAACAGCTCCTACATTCCAGCCACCACTGTTCTTCAAGAGGGCCCACTAATCCTACAGGGAAGCTATTTAGGGGGATATATCAGGCTACAAAGAAGGGATAGATGAGAACCTTTTCTTCTGCAATTTGCCTTAAGCTAACTTCAGATACCAACTAATTTTTCAATAATATTCAGCTCTTTGCTCATGAACATATCATTGCAATAGCTACTGCAGCTCTGCTAGCATTATAAAGATATTCAATATGCTAAACCAGGGGTGCCCAAACCTTTCAGGCCACGAGCTTGTCACATGGTTCAGGGAGCCAGTCACTATGGCCCACGGGCTGGATCCGGTCCCTGACACCAATTCATCTGGCCCACAAAGCCCTTGTTGCTCCCAGAAGCAGAAGTAAAACATTTTACTTCTATTTCCTGGAGCAACAAGGGCTTCGCGGGCCAGATGAATTGGTGTCAGGGACCGGATCCAGCCCGTGGGCCGTAGTTTGGGCACCCCTGTGCTGAACCAACATATCCACAAGGAGGCAGGTTATCAAAAAAGCGAAGCTACGTCATTTGATCACATGGTTTGGCCAGCTGCAGCAAAGCATTACTAGCACTGAAATATCCTGACATATCTAGAAAAGAACACAGTTCATATCTTTTCATTGGTACATTCTACCAAAATTACTACATAAATGTGAACTATCAGTGGCCTATCTTGGGGACATTAGGGCCGCCCCCTGAGTGGAGTTTCTCCAGCAAAAATCCTTTCAACCCAGAATAATTTCTGACATGAAATTATTACTCAATGTAACTCCAACAAAAATGTCTACTGCGTGGTATTATGACTAAGAAGCTGAAAAGCCAACTTACCTTTATTTCCCTGTCCTTTAGGTCTCTGTTAATAACAAAGCAAAGGAGGGAAAAATAACAGAATTAGGTATGAAGACTGAAAATGCACCAGATTGTTAAAAATAATAATACCATAACAGAATAGTTCTTAACCTGATGAATCCTATGAAAGTTACTCCCTGGGATAAATCAGTGTGGACATTAAAGGACACTGCCATATTTTGCCATCCAAAAATACAAAAGAAACAACATAGGGCAAGAGCGCGGGATACAAATCTAAATAAATATAAATAAATAAATAATAACACAAAAATAATATTTTGACAACCCTTATAAAGTCTAAATAAATAAAAATAAATAAATAATAACACAAAAATAATATTTTGACAACCCCAAAAGGCTAAAACTGGACATTATTTTATAAAAAACATTGTTTCTGGGTAGATAAGAGCACTTGATTCTTTCATGATTAAAAACATAACTAAAAACTATGCCCCCTCACATAAAGATATTTTCCTACCATATAAAGGACTAAATACAATGCTTCAAACAGTTCGTATATTGGATCATTCCTGCTTCTTAAAGCAGAAATGTAAAGCTGATTGGCCTTAAAGAAAAATCTAGCCTGTAACATCAGATGTATTTATATATTTCACTGTCATCACTGAATGATTCCTGTTTCCCGTTATTTCTATTACAGACCTAATGACTCCGACCATGTGATGATTTCTAGTAAAGGTAAAGGTTTCCCTTGCTCGAAAGCCAGTCGTATCCGACTCTAGGGTACAGTGCTCATCTGTTTCTTAGCCGAAGAGCCAGCGCTGTCTGCTTCTGCACCCATTTCCATGGTCATGTGGCAGGCATGACTAGACACCAGAGTGCACGTAATGCTGTTACCTTCCCACCTAAGTGGTCCCTATTTATCTACTTGCAATTTCTTGCTTTCGAACTGCTGGGTTGGCAGAATTTCTACCATGCAGGAAAAAAAACCCTGAAACTAGCTAACTTTGGACAATAGGAAAAAAGTTATTTTCAAATGTGACGTTAAGTTTACAGCAGTAAATTGTATGGGAACATGGGCTGTGACTTGTTTTTTTAAAAAAATCTTCATTCCTATATATGTCTTTGAGAACAAAGTAATGTGCGTAGACAAGAGCAAAGGGGAAGCCCTGAAGGGTTGAGGCTATGAGGATTGGGTCTGGAAAAACATCTATGCAAAAGAGGAAGTGTATTGAAGAACAAGGCGATTTAGGAACATAAACGAGGCAGCGGAAAGAGACACCAAAAAGTAATTAAATAAGGTATCTGTGAGCAAATAAGAGACGTGGGACATATGTTTGAATCCATGGCGGGGGGGGGGGAATATCATAAACGGGGCCTGGATCGCAAATGAAACCAAACAGAAGCGGTGTCACCGGAGTGGGTGGTTGCAAAGACACCGTCGAGGAAGGCAAGAGAGGGCGGCAGGTACAAGGCAGGCAGGGAGTCGTGCAACAAACCCGCAGAGCCACAACTCCAGCGGCCCGGATGGGGGAAGAAGGGGTGTGGGCGAGGGAGAGGCAGCACAAGCCAGGCCCGGGAGAAAGATTAATGCGAAGCCGGAGGGGAAAGTGCCGGAGCCCGTCATGGGGAAGGGACGATTGGGGGGGGGGGAGGAGCCGGATCGCCTCACGGTCCCGAGCGGGGAGGCCTCAGGGTGAGGCGAAGAAGAAGAAGAAGCGGCCTCCTCCAGGCCTGCGGAGGGGGCGGTCCGTCCTCCTGGGAGCAGGGGAGGAGGAGCCGCTCGGCCTCGGATCTAGCGGCCACGGAGGAGGCCCCGCTATGCTCAGCGGAAGGACGGCAAGGCCAGGCCAGGCCGACCCTCTCGCTCGGGAAAGGCGAGGCCCGGCCGAGGGCGCTACCTGGTCGACGCTGGTGGCTGACATTCTTCACGGGGGAGCCGCAAATTTCCCCCCTCACCCCCGCCCCGCTTGGGCCTCCGCCGCCGCTTCCTCTCGAGTCCTTCCGAGTCCTCGCCTCCTCCGGCGCCTGATTTGTCTCCGCAGCCCGGGGGGGGGGGGTCGCCTTCCCTGGTCAGGCCTTCCGAGAGAGAAAAGCAACCCGCTGGGCCCAACACCGCGCTTCCCTCCCTTGATCCGGGCTTCGCTTCCCCACAATGGCGGACGGACGCGCTCCGGCTCCGACTTCCGCTCTCCGCGGCGCCCTGACCTTCCGCTCTGCCCTCCTCCTCTCCAGTCCTCCTCCTCTGCTGACGACGTCGCAGCAGCCGACGTTTCCGTTTCCGCCTCGGGTCACGTGGGTCAGAAGAAGACGAACCAGTAGTGGGAGGGGAGGGAAAGGAGGGAAAAAGACCGGCGAGGAGTGCGCAGGCGTACGAACCGTCTCAAGTAACCCGTATGTGCTGCAAACATGGAGGTATACAAAACAGGAGATGGCACTACCGGCTTCATGCTGTAGGTTTTTTGAAGCCAGTGGGCGTGGCCTGCCACCATATTAGGTGGACCAAAATATTAGCAGACTACCGTTTACGATTGCTTCTTTTGTTGGAGGGTGGTGGTGGATTGATCACCTCTCCTGGGTTTGGGGGGGGTTGTTTGGGGGGACAAAAGGGGTCTGTCCCCCCAACCCTTCCAGAGCCAGGGGACCCGGCAGAGAGGGGAACGAATCCACCCCCTCCACTCCGTTGTTAAAGAGAAGAAACCGCTTGCTTTCTTCTCTTTAGTATGGTGTGTGTGGGGGGGATTCCCCCTCTCCGCTGGGTCCCCTGGATTCAGGAGGGCTGGGGAGACAGACCCCTTTTGTTCCCCCAAACCTCCCAACCCCAGGGAGCCAGCGGAGAGGGGGATCGCAACCCCCACCCACTGATATTAAAGGGGAAACCCCGATCTACTTTCACGACTCCACACAATCAAAGCACCATAAGGCAATGTTTTGGGCCGACTAACATGGCGGACTGTCAGATTAGTCGGCTTCAAGTTTGTGACGTCATGTCATCTGTTTTTCATACCTCCATGAGAAGAACCAGTAGTGAGTGGGGTGGAGGAGAAGGAGGAAAGAAGACCGGCGAGGAGTGCGCAGGCGCACGAACCGTCTCACGTAACCCGTATGTGCTGCAAATCGATGGTGGGGAGGGGGGGGTGAGAGATTGAAATCTGGTCAGACGGCGCAGGCTCAGTGTGAGGACTGGCCGGTTCGGTTGGGAAGAGGAGGAAGTGACGTCAGCCCTCTAGTTCTTTTTGAGAATCCCACACAGTAGAGAACCGACCGTATAAGAAGCGAGAAGAGAAGGTCTGTGCGTTCTTTCTTTGCAGGGAGGCAGGCAGTTGGTGGGGACCGTTGTGGACTAAACGGCCTGCTTAGCTGAGGGCGACTTTTGGTCTGTGGTGGGTATGAGGGACGGACGGTTGGTGTTCAGTGGGTTTGGGGGAGCGGGGCGTGTTTGGGCGGCAATGGGTGGAGAGGGTTCCTTTCCTGGACTTTTCTTCTTCTTTCTTTACTGGCCTTAGGATCGGTAGACTTTCGCTTCCCATTCGGCGCCTCTTCCTTTTTGCCTCAGCGGGCCTCCTCCTTAGAAGCAAAGTGCGAGAGGAAGCGCTGTAATTTCAGCTTCACACACACACACACACACACACCTAATTAGTAAGATTTTAAAAATCACTGTTGCTGTTTTTCCTTCAGTTTCGTGGGCCAGGCTTCAAACTGTCAAAAAGAAGGGGAGAATAATTCCTTCCCTAGCTTTCTTTCGCCTGACCTCGTATGGGGAAAAATTTAGCCGGCCCAGCAGGGTGGCCGTTGCCCGCGTAGGCCCGGTTGTGACACAAAAACCGCCACAATCTTCCATGTGTTTCTTTCTGTGCAAACCGAGGTGGGCCCTGCTTTGAAGGGCTGAGAGGGACATCGTGTAGCTAAAGAAAGGCCAGGAAATGGCGGTGAAGGTTGTGCTAAACTGCATCTGCCCTAGCGCGGTTCGGAGGGCCTGTCCAGGCAGGCAGGCCGGGCGTCCGGGGAGGACAAAACGACACAAACCCACTGGTCTTGGGCCTATAGCGCCAGGCCGAACAAGAGCCGTTTCGGTTGGAGTTCTGGTGGCGGTTTAGAACAGTGTTTCTCAACCTTTGGGTTTTCGACTTCAATTCCCAGAAGCCTAAGTCAATTTCCCAAAGCACTGATCAGCCGATGGACTGACTTAGGCTTCTGGGAATTGAAGTCCAAAAACCAAAGGTTGAGAAACACTGGTTTAGATCCTGACCAGCCGGGAAGGCCCAGAACAGCAGAAACCGCAGCCTGAGGGGTTCAAGGGAGACATTCTCTCCTTTCCTCTTCCTATCTTTTTCTCCTCAGTCCTCAAAATGAACCCCAAGACTTAATCACAAATTCATCCACACCCCTTTAGGGTTCGTTGTTGTGGAGAGGCACTAAGCGCTATGAGGTGGTATATACAGATGAAACTCGGAAAATTAGAATATCGTGCACATGTTCATTCATTTCACTTAAAAAGTGAAATAAATATATGAGATAGACTCATTACATGCAAAGCGAGATAGTTTAAGCCTTACTTTGTTATAACGTTGATGCTTATGGCATACAGTTTATGAGAATCCCAACCCCCCCCATCTCATGTACCCAATAATCATCACATAATCTCATGTACACCATGATCATCACAGTTATAACGAATTAAGGCATGACATTTCTCACTTTGCATGTAGTGAGTCTATCTCATGTATTTATATATCTCGGCCCATGGGGACCCCAGTGATGCAGTCAATGTCCTATCCAGATGTCTGGAAGCGGTTGGGGTCTGGATGGGGGACAACGGGCTACAATTGAATCCCTCCAAGATTGAGTGGCTTTGGATAAGGGGTCCTGTGTTATCCAGGGAGCTGCCAACTTTGGTCTTGGATGGGGCTGCTTTGCCCCAGACAGACCTGGTACGCAACTTAGGGGTCCTCCTGTATTCGGGGCTGCTACTAGCAGATCAGTTGGCGGCTGTGGCCAGGAGGGTTTTCTCACAGCTTCGCGTCATCCGTCAGTTGCGTTCGCTCCTGGACCGTCCCGGTCACACATGCTCTGGTCACCTCCAGGCTAGATTATTGCAACATGCTCTACATGGGGCTGCCCTTGTCAACCATTCGGAGGCTGCAGTTGGTCCAGAATGCGGCAGCCCGGGTGGTGATGGGGCACGGGCGTTATGCTCGTGCCTCACCATTACTTCGGGAGCTGCACTGGCTACCAGTTTGCCTCCGGGTGCAGTTCAAGGTGCTGGTTTTGACCTTTAAAGCCCTTCATGGTAGTGGGCCAGGATACCTTAGAGAACGCATCATCCCAAGAGTGTCCACCCATCCAACCAGAGCGGATCGGAGGGGTTCCCTGGATGTTCCATCTGCCAGAGGGGCCCGTCTCTCTGGTACACGAAGGAGGGCCTTTTCCGTGTCTGCACCGGCCTTGTGGAACCTCTTGCCTGTAGAGTTGCGGGAGCAGATGGAGCTGCTACCTTTCAGAAAAGACCTAAAAACCTGGTTGGCAGGGCAGGTGTGGGGCCCAGATGGAAGAGTGGCCCCTGCCTGTTGGCTTATAAATTAAGCCCCCATTTCTTTTAATTGTCTTTTTTAATGTGGGTTTTAAGAGGAATGGGGTAGGTGGGTGGGTATGTTGGGTTTTAATTGGTTTTAATTGGTTGTACTGTTTTATGTGTGTTTTAACTTGTTGTGAGCCGCCCAGAGTCGGGTTTACCTGATTGGGCGGCATATAAACTTGAATATAAAAATAAATAAAAAAATTGTTTTTACCTTTTAAGTGAAATGAATGAATATTTGCACAATATTCTAATCTTCCGAGCTTCACCCGTAAGTGTAATTGCAATTATCGCTGAATCATGGCCATAAATGTAGGGTGTAAAAAGATGACTTCCCTGCTGGCTCGTGTGGCTCCTTCGAGCTCTGGCTGAGAGGAATTTAGGGGCAGTTCATCTGCCAGGCTTTTTCTCTCTGGTGGGATAGTGGGATCAAGACGTGAGGAAGCTTCTGCAATACACAGGCATATAATAAGTGACTTTTAAAGTAAAAAAAATATTACTGGTGATTTTAATTAATGATAATTCCACAATTCATGGGCTTCTTTTGGCTGATGAACTGAGGTTCTGACAGGGTGGGCAGCTTCTAACCTTACAGTCTAAAGAAATTGTTTTACAGCTTTGGCTATTCTAATGAAGTGGATATATGTATGCTAACATACTATTTATATTCCTTGGGTTATTGTGGCTCTGCTATCTGCCCCTTTTTCTTATTGAATCTTACATGTTTCTAATTAGTGACCAATGAGTGCAGGGATCAGCAAACTTGCTTTCCAGGTGTCCTTCAACTTCAATTACCAGAAGTCCAAAGCATTACACCTGCTGATCAGGGCTTTTGAGAATTGAGGTCCCAAGAATATCTGGAAAGCCATGTTTGTTGATACCTGGACTAGTTAAAATGGCATCTCTATCATTTGGCAGCTGCCCCAATGATAATGTCATATCTTGTGGTATCTTTGTGCAGTTTTGGCAAAAGATTCAATTGTAAAATGGTTATAAATGAATGGGAGTTTGTTCCTTTTGAGACATAAATATGTTGAGTTCTACATATTATTTCTTTCAGGAAAATTCATGTGCACATTGTTATACGAGCAGATCTTTTGGTGGTGATTTATGTAGATTCCAGCCTCAGTAGTGATAAGTAAGGTATGGGTGTGAACAATTCAATTATTGAAAGGACAGGTATCAAAATGGATGCTATGTACCAGGAAATCCTCCAAACTTTTTTTTTAAAAAAATCAGACTACTGGTTAAGCAAGAATATTTTTGAAAAGGGAATAATATTACAATGTCAGAAATATGAATGTTGATGTTTCATGTAGATCACCTGTCTAATTTGCAAAGGAAGATCTGCCTTGTTCAGTAGGTTTTATGAATTGTTCTCATGTCTGCATATATACTTCATATTCTGACCACATCTATATGTGCTGGTATTGTATTTAAAATCCATTGTCTACCCTGAAGGTTACCTGACAACCTACAATAACTGTTGAGTGTTGTAGTCCTAGCTTGTAGGTGTACTTTTGTTATATTTTCTCCAAGAGAATAGTTTTAATTGTTTCTTGAGAACCTACAGTGTGGAGCATCATTGACTTGTTCTACTTTGAGTTTGTAAATGTGTGAACTACTTGTACATAACTCTTCTACTTTTCATTTGAGTCTTCCTTAGTGTGGGCATTGGTTCTGAGTGCTTTTTCTCTTGAACAGTGACACATACACACACATTTGTTCATAGAGATTATTGTCATTGTGTGTGTGTTGTTGTTGTTTTTTTGGGGGGGACAGGTTTTTAGGCTTGGAAATAACAGCCCAGGCAGAGTTTAGACTGTAAATTTCAGAAGGATTATGCATCTCATTTGCTGTTGGAAACATATAAGTGTAGTATCTATAGATGTTTTCTAAATTTTTGGTGCAATTGGATAACTGAATAATAATTTGAAAATCTTGTCTGAGAAATGACTCTGGCAATTTAAGTGTATACAATTTAAATTTATCAAATCTGGATTTAAATAAAATGTTACCTGTGAAACATTGCTGAGGGTCAGTTTACTGAGTGACGGGTCGCTCTTTGGGGGTGACCTTCTAATCCAGGGTTGGCCAAACTATGGACTGCAGGCCGGATGCGGAAGGCAGCCCCAATCAATCCGGCCTGGGGTGCCATCACTGCTCCCAGAAGGAGAAGTAAAATATGCATTCATGGGTGTAAAATGTGTGAGTGCAGAACACACCCTCATATGTACATTTTGCTTCCAGGTGGGAGGAACCACATGACAGGCCTAGAGATGTGAAGGCCTGGAAAAAATTGGGGGGAAACCGGGTCTCTTTCCTCCCCCCCCTCCCCCCCTCCCCAGTTTTTTCCTGAAGCCTTTTTGGAAAAATAAAAAAAAATTATTATTTTATTTAGTATGTTTATATCCCCGCCCTATAGGTGTGAACACCACTTAGGAATGGAATGTTTTATTTTAACATGAATAAAATATTTTAAGATAAGCCCGGGTTCAAATATTTTATAAAACATTTCTTTAAAAAATGTATGATATCAGATTATTTTCAATTTTCCCAAAAATTTCTGTTTTTTGTGGTGTTCTTTTTCCATCCCGTCCCCGCCCCCCCCCCCCTCTAGACCGGCCTATGGCCTGAAAGGTTTCGACACTCCTGTTCTAATCCACACCCCAAAGAAGCAAAATCTGAAACCTGTTCTGTCTGAGCTGTTTCTATATCCTCTTCCCCATTTTGGAATTTACCTTTAAAAAGAAGGCCTGATATGCACATCTTGCCATGGGGTTTGAAACTTTTAGTTTGAGGTCGATTCATGTAGAGTTGAGTACTCCACATGTAGTTCCAAACTCCAAGTGTGAGCGTAGATCATTGTGGCTTGGTTTCAGAATTGCACCAAAGGTCTCCACAAAATAGGCAATATTCTAATTAGAATACAAAATAGAATATAGCTGTCAGGAAAACAATTTACTCATGAGGAGGACTTCTGGCCACAAGTGGTTGGTCCCTGCTTCTGAGCTGCTGCCCCTCTAGCTTTAGCAACCCAGGATGTTAGCTTAATGTAATAAGTCAGTGCATAGCCAAGTAAACACTCCAGTCATCTTCAGGTATTTTAAAAGTATATTGTAATCAGAGTAAGTTACAGAAGAAAGTTTAGCAAAAGTTCAGAAAGCACATCATAGCAAAGAGAGCTTCTCTAATTGGGCAAGCTCAGGGGCCCTCCTTCTGGCTTAAGCAACTACATGTTTGCTGCTCACCCTTAACTCAAAGCGTTGGATCAATAGAGCGTCTTGGCTCCTCCCTCTAGGTTTTATCTCCTCGCACATGGTCCACCCCCTTGCCATTCCCCTAAAGGAATCCAGACAATGAACATTCAGTATCACATGTCTATCACAAATTAGGTTTCATTTCTTCTAACCCATGGGGGCTAGCATGTTTTTAAATTCCAATCCCTCTAATGTGTGCTATAGATCCTCCCACACATGGAAATCTTCATCTTGGAACAAGGCTGAACCAGGGAACAAATCCTGCCCTGACATGCCTTCCTTTCCCTGTTAAGTTAAGAGAGACTTTAAAACATATATGTGCAGATCTGTTCCTTTGCTGTTCATTACTTGGGTTTATGTATATATGCAGGGCTTCAAATTCATGTATCATGAGGTCTCACATATTTTTTCTTATTCTTGCAGTACTTGTTTGAAATTTCTACCTTTCGTGCCTCTACCATGAGCCCTACTGATTCCAAGCGTTGTGGTGCGAAGCGGAGGAAGAACAAAAGAGGAACTTGTCTTGTCCAATCAAATTTGGATTCCCTGGAGGACAAATCTGTGGAGACTGACTCCTCAGCTGCCACAGCATCCTCCTCAGCTCCATCCACTTCCTCTGTAGGCATCTCCATCCAAGCTGTTGCCACTGTTTCTTCTCCTTCTACTGGAACTGATCTTTTGGCAGCAACTGCCACAGCCACTCCCCTAATTTCCAGTGAAAGAATGGGGAAGAGCGAGATTCCAAAAAAACGATGTGGAGGAACAATTAACTCAAGACAAACCAGTAAGCGATGTAGAATTGACACTTCAGCTGGAGAAATTGCTTTACCAACAGAGCCTATTGACCTTGAAGA
The DNA here is from genome assembly GCA_035047305.1 of Bradypodion pumilum. Taxonomy (NCBI): domain Eukaryota; kingdom Metazoa; phylum Chordata; class Lepidosauria; order Squamata; family Chamaeleonidae; genus Bradypodion; species Bradypodion pumilum. The sequence goes on along the minus strand of JAWDJD010000004.1, from coordinate 291,767,937 downwards.
AAATACTTGTGAAGAAGTAGTAGACCTCACATGTGAATCTTCAGAACCAATAGTGGTTGATCTGACACGTAACGATTCTGTTGTGATAGTTGAGGAAAATACTTGTCAACAGCAAAATCAAGAATTAAGAATCCAGCAACCCCCTGACAGCTGTGTACTAAGCAGTGATGATGAAGAATCAAAAGATAATGATGTGGTGCTGACTAGTATATTACCTAGCGAATTGGAATTACTGGAAGATAGAATTTCAAGTACACGGCGTTCAGGTACTGTGAGCTGTCCAATTTGCATGGATTGCTATTCAGAAATTGTACAGAGTGGGAGGCTCATTGTATCCACAAAGTGTGGTCATATCTTCTGCAGTCAGTGCCTCCGTGATTCTTTAAGAAATGCCAATTCTTGCCCAACTTGTAGGAAGAAACTTGGTTACAAACAGTATCATCCAATTTATATATAAAGCCTTAAATTATTTTCCAGATAATAAGAACTGTGCTTTCATGAATATGTCACAGACCTTTACTTCTGCAATCAGTAAAGAATTAATATTCAAATATATGCCAAAACATTACACTACTTTAGATGCTTCTAGTTTGCCTTTTACTTGGCCCATCTTATATGAGATTGTGTCTCATTCTGTTATTTAAAAGTTGGCTCTACAGTTCATTGGGACCTGCACGTATTTGTAAGACATTTGCAGTGAAAGTAGCTGATGTTTCCATAATTCTGATGAAGAACTGGAATGGAGCCCTTGCAAAATGTCTATTCTACTTCAAGAACTGAATTATTATGTTCATACTAATGAAAATATAAATGGCAAATAACTCGGGAACCAGAAAATCTTTGTATGTCACACTGTAAGAAACAATCTGAACGAGTTTTCCTATGACACACTTTATGTCTGTCAATCTATTGGTCACTTTATTTGCATAGCAGCTTTACACAACCTTTTCTTTATATTCAGAGCAGTTCTAAGGTATGCATGAACATCTTCGTTTCCAAGAGGACTCGACTTTATAGCCATACTGAAACAAAACAAAAATGTTTTATCTGAAAGCCTTTTCTAGTTGGCATGGGAGATTATATTTGTAGGAATATATGGAGCCATAGTCATAAGCAGATCTGTGTGCATGCCCTTTTGTATGCTGAAAAGAGTATGTATATTGAAACCTGTCTTCTCTTTAGGGGAAGAAATTAAATTGACATGATTTTAAGGTTGTTTTTGCCCTTTCAGATATTCATAGTATAATGCTAAATTGCTTTGGGCTAAATCCTTAATAATGTACCGATGACATATCTTTAGCAGTATATTGCTGATGCATAACAGATGAGCTATTAAATTATAGTGGTGACTCTGGAAAAAAGACATTTATTATTTAGTATATAATATAATACAACATGTGTTGGTTTCTTAAATATGTATGCTACCATTTGCACTTTGCCCTAAACAGCTGTATTTAAAGTAAGAAAAAAAAGACCCCGAAGGCATCATCTTACTTGCTAGTTGACAATTGTAAGGCAGTCTTACAGTGAACTATGACTGTGGCACTAAGTACACAGTTGCAAGTGTTTTTAAAAAGCTGATGTCATGTGAACTACACTTTTAGCACAATGTGGTTTATAGTACATCCACAGGTCTCATTTCTCAGCTGTTTACTCTGTAACGTACAATAAAGTGGCAGTTTCTGATGCAGTGGTAATTGAATTGTGAAGGATAATGAAGACTTCTGTAATATACTGAAACAAAATGTTGCACCTTTATATTAGCAGGCAACAGGTATAAGCACGTGCCATATAGCCATAAAGATTAATGTGATGTAAAAGATTTGGGAAATTGAGCTTTTGCATAATACCAATATTGATAAAGCATCAAAAATAGACAAGTCTCATACTAATTCAGTACAGAATTGATGACTATATATAGAATAATTGCCCATTATTAGAGATGTAGAGAGAGTTTTAGATAATCTCCAGACCATTTGGATTATGACGGAAAATCTGTAATAATTGTTAAAGTGCAGAAAATTGCCACTCCTGCCTTGTACAAAAAGAAAAGTCTAAAGCTGGGTTTTTCTCTGATACAAATAACTGATGCTAAATTTCTTTGGTCTAGGTCAGGGGTCCCTAAACTACAACCCATGGCTGGATCCGGCCCCCAACGCCAATTCATCCTGCCCACGCCACCCTTGTCGCTCCCAGAAGAAGTAAAATGCGCCCGTACAGGCACTTTTTACTTCCACTTCTGGGAGCAACGAGGGTGGCACAAGCCGGATGAATTGGTGTCTGGGGCTGGATCTGGCCCCCAGACTGTAGTTTGGACACCCCTGAACCATGTGACTGGCCCACAGCCTGAAAAGTTTGGGCACTCCTGGTCTAGATTCTTAACTAAGTACTGATGTCATATCTTTAACAACATCTTGAACTTTCTCTTGTTCTCATCAGAACTGCTGATCCATGAGCAGTTGCAAATGACTGAGGGCTGCAACTAAGTGAAACAGATTCTTGTCACAACCCATGTAGTAGGTTATTTGAATGTTGCATCTGGTGTTTGCTGATAAACAGCTCCCATAGTACTGAAAAAAGTTTTTAACATGCCCCATGGTTGCATAATGTGGTTTTGGAAATGCTTCATGCAAAACTTCCTTGGATATTGTGATTATCTTTATCCTTAAAGGATGCAAAACTTCATTAACTTATATCTTAGAGCAGTGTTTCCCAACCGTTGGTTTTTGGACTTCAATTTCCCGAAGCCCAAGTCAATTCCTAAAACCACTGATCAGCTAATATACTGATTTAGGCTTCTGGGAATTGAAGTCCAAAAAACCAATGGTTGGGAAACACTGTCTTGGAGAAACCTGTAGTCAGACATTAGGCAGATACTTACCAATTTGGACCAAAATTATTTTCAATAAGTTCTGCCAATGTGACAGGAATTGTGTCACTTATGGGGAAGATTGCTTTGAATGAAGGAATCCCACTTTGATTCCTTGTTACTTAAACATAATCTTGTGTACAAGTTAGGTGTTTCACACATGATCCAGAATGTAATTAACATCTGCTTAATTTTTGCAAAAGTCCAACAGGCAGTGCCTCTTTTGGATTCTTAGATTGATGTTGATTAGAGAGTTACTACAGTACTGTACTTCAGTTAAGAAGCACTTGATTTGTCGATGAGATATTTAAGCAATGATGAATCAGTGGAGGGGCTCCTTAGCCGCAATCTGCTGTTGCATATAATATGCCAGTGTAATTTATGTAAGATGATTTTGGAAACGAGACGGATAATCTGTACCTAGTAATAAATCCCAGTAAACTCTTGTGATCTTACATTTGTCTAAGTATAGTTTCTGGGTGTATGGTGGCACTTAGAAGAAATTTAACATGATTCCCTAGTCTGAGAAAGTAGGTTTATGATGTTCATGCAATTATTTTCATTAGTCTGTCTACTCGGCTGTTTCATATCCAAATTTGATGCATGGTTTTGAGAGTTGAAAAAGGAAAGCTTGTATCAATTCACAACCTATCTTCAGTTACTTTGTATTGCTTCTAGAGAAGAGCTAATAGGACCATTGAGATAACTGAAATATTGTTATTAAACATTCAATGATTTCAATGAGTCAAGTGTGACTAAATTTGGATCCAGTTTATGGACTGTATTTTGGCACAATGTGATATTATAGCAGGGTTTAGGCTTAGGTATAGTCTCCTTTTTCAAGGTAAGCGGTGGGGAAAAGATTTTCATTTCTGATTTTAGACTAATTACAATATAGCATACAGTATCTGAAAGTAGGCACATTGCTTCATTGAATCAGTCTAATTTCATTCTTAGGTAAAACTGGGTTTAATTCAGTAAACACATTTTGTTTGGGTTCAGATATATTAATGAACTAGTTAATTACAAATGGAATCAAATACCTCTGGTTTCCTCTGCAATGGAGAGTACATAAACCAAGACTTGTACATAAGCCAAGAATTAAACTACAATATAATGAGCATCAACTTGACTATATAGCATCAAAAGATTTAAGATTTTCAACTTAATTTTTTCAGGACACGTGATACTGAGTTTAAGAGGTATATTGATTTAAGAACCAGTGGTCAAATTTCTGTTGTTTATCTTTTTCATTTGTAAATATGTAGAATTGATGCTTTTTTTTACTTATTTAAATGTGTCTGTATATATCAATTAGTGTTTGGCATCTTAATTAGGCAAATAAATTTTACTGCTGTTAAAATAATTTTCTGTAAACTCTGTCTTTCCACCAATTGTATTGTGGAGGCTGAGAAAGGGAATTTGTAACATGCCTGATGTAACATGCTTTGGAACTTTTTTTGTCGTAGATTTGCTCTCACATTCCATTGCCACTGAACATTTTAAAAAGACACATACACAACTGAGCCAAGTGGGCAATGACTGTACAGTACTATTAATTGTAAGCTACATTTAAAACAGCAGGGATATAAATGCAAAGAACATATGAAAGAGGAGGAGGAAAAATAATCTATTAAATTTTAGCTTCATTTGTAATATGATTTTACCATAAACTAAATTTTTGTTTAAGCCAGGAACCTTTTATTGAAAGATCATTCCCCTCTTGATCTAGGAAAAGAATCCTGAGTTCACAAATTGGTAAATAATTACTGTACCGTATTTGCTGGCGTACAAGACCAACTCCCCCACTTACGCAAGTACATTGGAAAAATGGAGTGCATCTTGTACTGTATATAGTGGGCTATTTTGGTAATAACAAGGAGGGGCGTCTTATACTGTACTCTGATGTGTCTTATACGCCAGTAAATACTGTATGTTAGCTGCCTATTAGGTTCTGAGCATCCTCTTGTTAGATTTACTCAGTGACATAGTTCTGCAAACCAGCCATGAACTTCATAATTTGTGGTTGCAATTAAGTTTAACAACTTTAAAAGGAACATTCTGAAGTTGCACATTAAGTTTAACTGCAGGGGAAAAAACTAACCATGTGTGGAATACCTTGGTTGTCAGTTTAGCCCCAAACTGCTGACTTTTAAATGATGTCTTCTAAAAAGTACAGAATTTTAAAGTTGTATTTGATATCTTCCAGTGAAGGAGCTCTTTGGTAAGATTTCTCTGATCCTTGTGAACAGTACTGCATCACATCTTCTTTCTCACATTTGTGAGCTGTCTTATAGAAAATACTAGCAATTGCTACCCTGCTTCGTAGGCTGGGTCACTTGGGCCCTGCGGAGAGGGAAGGTGACTGCCAGGCTGCTCTTTCCGACCGGGGATGTGCGTCGCCAGACAGATAGCAGGCTGTCAGCAGGCAGGGATCCGTCAGGGAAGGCTCTCCCTGGAGGATCGCTGGCTGCCACCTCTGCATTTTCCTCTCCGCTGTTTCGATGGCTGGCTCGAAACAGCGGAGGGGAAATGCAAAGGCGCCAGACGGATCCGTCAGGGAAGGTGCTCTCCCTGGCAGATCGCTGGCTGCCGCCTCTGCATTTTCCTCTGCTATTTCAAGGGCTGGTAAGTGTGAACGGTGCATTACAGGATAGGCTGCACGTGTGTGGAAACGTATTCCGCACACGCACGGCCACATCCCTTTATAGGTATATATAACTTGACACTATTTCATTCCTACTCCTGATTCATAAATTTTGAAATAATTTTTCCTTGTCCAAAGATATGTCTCTCCTCTTGTTCAAGCCCCTACCTTCACCATATATACTTGTTCCAGTGGTCATAATCCAATTGCTAATTTTAATTGGAGAAGACCATTGAATCAACTGCTGAATGATGAGGCATGACATATAAATCTCCTTGATTCACTGTAGTTAGGACTAACCATTAATTTTAGGCCACTGTGTTTTATACTCTTCCCATTATTTCATGTTTTCATTGTGAATGACACTTCCAGGTTTTTTTAAGGAAATGCTTCATGCATACACAAGTTTAGAGTCAACCTTTCTAAATGCAGCAGGTTCATTTCAGTTCTAAATTTTCAGCTCATAAGAACTGAACAAAGCATGGTTGAGTGTGATGACTACCTTTTTATTGACATTTTCAATTATTAGGTTAGGAGGATGAAAGATGTATTGTTGCAATGGGACCCAGATGTTGGAGTGGCTGGCCGCAAGGAAGACACGCAAGACAATTGTGTGAAGTCCAGTCCCGATCTGGGTCGGGTGGCACGTATTTATTACCCTGCCTTGGGGTGATGCGCGCCTAGGATGCGTGTTACCCCCTAATACAGAGGCTTGAATATGTGACCTCTTCCGGTGGCCCAGCTGCCATGCCGGTTCTTAGGATGGTACCTAGGTGTTAATTGGACAACTCGCACCTGATTACCTTGGGTTGGCGAAACCCATTGTTCCTGCCCTAATCTCGGAGTCCATGTGTATTGACTCTGGGTGCCTAATTCTGCTGTCTAGCGCGGCTTATTTGCCCAACCTAATCTGCAGCCAGAAGTGGAGGATTGTGTATTTCCATTAGAGTCATTACCTTGGACTTTTGCCCTATTTCTATTGTAGCCAGCAGACAAGGCTTTATGAATTGCCCCCCAAACTAACTAGCCCGAACCCCAATTGCCTTTCCAGAAAAGTCCAGTTGGTACCCAGATGTGTTCAAGACCAGGCGAACCCCTTGGGAAAGGTTTGGCCAATTATTCACACGGACAACCCACAATGTATATCACCATACAGATTATCAATAAGTTACAGCAACTTCAGTTGACAACAGTTCATAGATCAGTCAGGTAAATCATTAAAACATTCTCAAACATAGCTAGCAACTATAAATGAATTCATCTCCAATAAGCCTGGTGACTGATCTTAAGTGCAAGTAAACATGATCTGTTCTAAACTTCAGGAGTAAGAGACAGAATTTTGCAACTGTAGTTAATTATTAGGTGGTGTTTTTTTTGGGGGGGGATGGGTGGGTGGGAGGTAATTTAAGAACAAATTTTAAAAACCCTTGGTCATGCTGTAACTCTGTATGGCATGGCATAGCATAATCTTGTGTTACAATGTTAGTTTTAAAAGACCTTGAACAGGCTCCTTACTTTTGAATTTTGTTCAGTCTGTATAGGTAAAAGTCACCCTTGCTCAAAAGCAAGTTGTATCTGACTAGGGTTCAGTGTTCAACTCTGTTTACAGCCAAAGACATTTCCATGGACATGTGGCAGGCATGCCTTGACACCGGAGTGCATGGAATGCTGTTTACCTTTCCACTGAAGTGGTATTTATCTACTTGCAGTTTTTTGCTTTTGAACTAAAGTAGTTTAGCCTCATTTCACTCCTGTTTTTTCTAAACTGTCACCTAAGCTAATCGGATGACCCTGCTTCTGTTCTATCCTGGTGCAGCCTGATGGGATGACTGCTAGGTGAAGGATGAGGGAAGAAAGACCTAGTGGTAATAGTGTTTTCAGCAGAGGTGATAACATGACCGTGCTTCCCATAACTCTGCACTACAGACTGATGGAACAGTTGGTACATATGAAATGCTGAGGTAGATATTGCTATATTAACAACACTCATTTTTTTCTTTAATGTGCATTTTACACCATCACCACCCTGCAAGGCCACAATGACCAATTTTCACTTAATAGCTCGTGCATGTGGATGCATGTGCAGCAGAAAGCCTGAGAGGCAGAGAAGACGAGCAGGAATCCCGAGAGTATAAACTAAAAGTAGCCAGATAAGGTAAAGGTCTCGCTTGAAAGCCAACTCTCTGTCTACAGCCAAAGAGCCACTGCCATCTGGGCACAACAAATCTACATTAGTCACATGGTCAACCCATGATATCCTCAGCAGCCATCTGTAAATCCACATTTCAAAAGTTTCGATTTTCTTTTCAGAAGCTTCAGTCAGTGTCCAAGCTTCGACTCCATATAGCAACACTGGGAATATGTAACGTCTTGCTATTCAGATCTTTATAGTGACAGTTAGCTCTCCTAGGTCGCCCTTGCTTGAAAGCCAGTCGTATCCGACTCTACAGCTCAGTGCGCATCTCTGTTTATAGCCAAAGAGCCAGCGCTGTCTGCACATGCAGACGTTTCCATGGACATGTGGCAGGCATGACTAGAGTGCATGGAGCGCTGTTTACATTTCCACCGAAGTGGTCCCTATTTATCTAATTGCAATCTCTTGCTTTCAAACTGCTAGGTTGGCGGGAACTGGGACAGAGAGAGGAGCTCACTCCATGTGCAGCACTTGGGTCTCGAACTGCTGACCTTCCAGTCATCAAGTTCAGTGTCTTGACCACTAAGCCACCACAGTACAGCTTAGATCCCCTACCTACTGCATAACAAATATCACATTTTTATAAAGGTGGATCTTGCAAAAGTGGTTTTACAAGATAGGCACAGCCCTCCACCCCACCCTTCCTCCCTGTCCCTAGGCCATGCAGAGCAGAGGCCTAGTTGCTGTTGGCGCATGGTTCTGTCGCCTGCTGTGGCTAATATTGACCGATGCTGGCAGGCCTCCTGGGGTTTTGTGGGTGGAGTTCGCGCGGGTTTGTGGGGGTATGTGTGTGTGTGTTGGGGGTGTGGGGGGTCGGGATCTGGTTAGACTTTGGCCCATAGGGGAGCCTTTCCTCCTGCCCTCCCACCAGGACCATCACACAAAGTCTGTCATGTCCTGGAGCTCTGAGTACTCGTGTCAGGGCAGCCTTGGCCCCGGCCTTTTTTGGCAGCGGGTCCAGCGCCCAAACTGGCTACGCCAGTTGCACCTCTTTCGCTGCCGCCTTATATAAGCCCGCCGCGCCGACGGCTGGACGGGAGAGCCGCCGCCGCGTCGACTCGTTTGGTGAGCCAGGGCGACGTGAGCCCACGTCTGGCCTGGGTTCCCCCCGGGGAAACTGAGGCGGCGGCGCTATGAGCCTCGACGAGCCTGGGAACCTCAACCACTTGCCGGACGACTCGCCCCTCGTGAGGGCCGCCGTCGCGGCGCTGAGGCGCAAAGCCCAGCAGGCGGAGGAGACTGTCCGCGTCCGGACGCTCCCGTTCCTCCTTTCCGATACTCACCTGGTCCGCTTCTTAAGAGCGCGAGACTTCGACGGCGACCTGGCGTGGAAGGTAAGCGCGCGCGAAAGAGAGGGGAGGGCGTGTGTGTGTGTGAGTGTGTGTGAGTGTGTGTGTGAGAGAGAGCACGCACACACTCTCTCTCACACACACACACACAGAGCACGCTTCTCACACGCTGCACGCACACTCACACACGTACAACACACACACACACAGAGCACGCCTCTGACTCTCACACACACACTCTCACACGCACAACACACAGGACGCCTCTTACACGCACAACACACAAGACGCCTCTTACACGCACACTCACACACGTACACACAGAGCACACCTCTCTCACGCACACATTCTCTCACACGCACAACACATACACACATACACACAGAGCATGCCTCTCTCACACGCACTCTCTCACTCTCACACGTATAACACACAGGACGTCTCTTACATGCACACTCACACACGTACAACACACACAGAGCATGCCTCTCTCACGCACACATTCTCTCACGCACAACACACATACACACAGAGCACGCCTCTCACACGCACACTCTCTCTCACACGCACAACGCACAGGACGCCTCTTACATGCACACTCTCACACACGTACAACACACACAGAGTATGCCTCTCTCACACACACATTCTCTCACACGCACAACACACATACACACAGAGCACGTCTCTCACACGCACACTCTCACACGCACAACACACAGGAGGCCTCTTACATGCACACTCACACACTACAACACACACAGAGCACACCTCTTTCACGCACACATTCACACGCACAACACATACATACAGAGCACGCCTCTCACGCACTCTCACACAGAGAACACTTCTCCTCCCCCCCTCTCTCTCTCTCTCTCTCTCTCTCTCTCTCTCACACACACACACACACACACACACACACACACACACACACACACACACACACACACACACGGCTCAAGCGCTGGGCCGCCAGGCTGGGGGGAAGTGGTACTTGGTCACGGTCTGCTTTTAATTCTTCCTTCACACCAGTCTTTTTATTTTGTCCGTGTCACATAATAGGTTGGAGAAGCCTTAAGCAAGCCAAACTTGTCACACTTGCCCAGGTGTGGTTGTTTCCTTGCTTTGCACTTCAACCCTCCCCTACTTTTGCCAAGGCTAGCCTCCCACTCCGGCGTGGGCTAATGAGTGCCTAAATCCAGAGAAGGGTGCCAAGGTGGTGTAGTGGGTAGAGTGATGGATTTCAGCTCAGGAGACCAAGGTCCAAATTGCTCCTCAGTCAAGCAAACTCACTTGGGGATAACACTGATAAACTTATATACTTATCAGAGAGTAAACAAGACAAAAAAAACCCATCGTGCCACCTTAAAGACTAACTGCTGTATTTTGATGTTAGCTTTCGTGGAACAAGTTGACTTCGTCTCTGATATGCTTCCACAGACTAACACGGCCACCATTTCAAACATTCTTACTTACTTAGGTCCTCCCATGTTATGTAGCTTATCTGACAGCAAGGGATCTCCAACAGTTTCAGTCTTGGGCATGTACTTCGGCATCTTTGCCTGTCATTGTCAGGGTCTTTAAATCTGTCATGAAAATTCTTCATGTATTTCAAGGGTGCTATCATCATTTGGCATTAGGAGGGATCCAGTTTATTGCCACTTTAGGAATCCTGTTTTCCTTCATGCAAACAATATGGTCTACCATTTGGAGTTTTTTGTGTGCAACAATGTAACTTGGACAAGCCACTCCTTCAAAACACCTCGTCATTGGTAATATGGTCAAAATATTGAATCTTAATTTGGCAGAGACACCTCTGCTGGAAGATGTCAAGTTTCTAAACACTGATAAAACTGGTTCTTAAATATCTCACATAGCTAGCTGGATTGCTCTGTGGTTTCAATGTCTGGCTGGGGAGCCAGAGATTGGGAGTTTGATTCCCCCACTGTGCCTCCTGGGAGAAGACCCAGACTGTGTAGCCATGGGCAAGCTGCACCATCCAAGGTTATAATGAAGTTTGGGATATAGCAATTAATAATAAACCAACCTAGCAGTTCGAAAGCAAGAAATTGCAAGTAGATAAATAGGGACCACTTCGGTGGGAAGGTAACAGAGTTCCGTGTCTAGTCATGCCTGCCACATGACCACGGAAACGTCTGCAGAAGCAGACAGCGCTGGCTCTTCGGCTTAGAAACAGAGATGAGCACTGCACCCTAGAGTCGGATACGACTGGCTTTCGAGCAAGGGAAACCTTTTATCTGAAATAAAAATAAAAAGTGAGTGTTAAAAAAAACCTAATTCAATGGAGAAATGTTAATGTCTTGGTTAAAGGGGAGGGTCAAATCCCTGCAAGGCATATACAGGTTGCCCTCCTTATCTGCAAGGGATCCATTCCAAAACCTGCAGATACCTGAAACAGCAGGTAATAGCAAACCCTATATATAACATACAGACCTAAGTCATAGGAAGGATTTGAGATGCCTCTGTTGTTCTACATGAGAGATACCAAAATTTCTGCCTCCATTCCTTGTAAACAATACTCTGCAGACAGTGGCCTCCAGTGGCCAGCCCTAGTAATGCATTAAAGAAATACATAAGTACAGTACCTGCATTTCTATAGTACATTACTATAGAAACTTTGCCATTGCTTTGACTATGTGGACTTTTGTTGGCAGGGTGATGTCTCTTCTTTTTATTATGCTGCCTAGGTTTCTCATAGCTTGCCTCCCAAGAAGTAAGCGTATTTTTATTTCATGGCTGCAGTCACCATCTGCAGTGATCTTGGATCCCAAGAAGGTAAAGGCTGTCACTGCTTCCATTTCTTCCCCTTCTATTCTCCTGGGAATGATGGGACCAGATGCCATGATCTTGGGGTTTTGTTTTTTTATGTTGAGTTTCAGGCCAGCTTTTGCACTCTCGTCTTTCACCCTAATCAAGAGGCTCTTTAGGTCTTCTTCACTTTCTGCCATTAGGGTAGTATCATCTGCATATCTCAGGTTGTTGATGTTCCTTCCAGCAATCTTAATTGCAGCTAGTGTTTCATCCAGCCCTGCATTACGCATGGTGATTATTCCCAGTAATGTATGGCTGTGAGAGCTGGACCATAAGGAAGGCTGAACACAGAAGAATAGATATCTTTGAACTGTGATGCTAGAGGAGACTCTTGAGAGAGAGTACCCTAGATTGCAAGGAGATCAAATCAGTCAATCCTGAAGGAAATCAACCCTGACTGCTCACTGGAAGGACAAATAATGAAGCTGAAGCTTAAGTACTTTGGCCACCAAATGAGAAGAGAGGACTCACTTGAGAAGGGAAAGATCGAAGGCAAAAGGAGAAGGGGACAGCAGAAGATGAGGTGGCTAGATGGCATCGTTGATGCAATGGGCGTAGATCTGTGTGGGCTGTGGAGTATTGCAGAGAAGCCTGACATGCAGTGGTCCATGGAGTCACAAAGGGTTGGACTTGACTGTGCGAGTGAACAACAACAACAAAGTAGAAACTTTTACTTGAATATTTTTGGACTCAAGGAAAACTGACACTGCAGATACTGAGCCTGTGGATATGGATGGTGATGTGTAATCTCTTTTTTTATGGGATACAGGCAGTGGTGGGCTCAAAAAAATTACTACCACACTGTGGGCGTGGTATGGTGGGTATGGCCAAGGGGAAAGCCCTGCGTTGCAGCCGAATTAGGACTACAGTACTTTATTTCAAAACTTGGATGTGTGGGGCCAGCCAGAATTTCTGCTGCTGGTTTTGGCGAACTCATGCAAACCTGCTGATGCCCACCACTAGATACAGGATGTCCTAAACATGTGATGTTCAGATGGAAGGGATTATGTCTCTACTGGTCCTGGTGCATTATTATTATTTATTATTACTGGGGAGGAGGGGATGTTTCTGTTTTGTATGTAAGTTATTTATTTATTTATGTTTGTTGTTCGATTCCAACTCTTTGCGACCCCATGGACCACCGCCCTCCAGGCACCGTTGTCCTCCACTATCCTCCTCAGCCCGCCCAGCCCTGTGCCTACTGCGTCTACAACACCATCTAGCCATCTCATCTTTGGCTGCCCACTTCTTCTTTTGCCCTCCACCTTCCCCAGCATCAAGGCTTTCTCAAGTGAATCCTCTCTTCTCATTTGATGTCCAAAGCACTTCAGCTTCATCTTTAATATTTGTCCTTCCAGGAAGCAGTCAGGGGTGATCTCCTCTAAGATTGACCTATTTGTTTTCCTCGCTGCCCAAGGGACTCTCAAAACTCTCCTCCAACACCACATTTCAAAGGCATCTATTCTTCTGGGCTCAGCTTTCCTAATGGTCCAGCTCTTACAACCATACATTACCACCGAGAATACCATTGCTTTGACTATGCGGACCTTTGTTTGTAGTGAGATGTCTCTGCTTTTCACTATGTTCCCCACGTTTCTCATAGCTTGCCTCCCAAGAATCAGTCACTTTTTTATTTCATGACTGCAATCCCCATCAGCAGTGATCTTTGATCCTAAGAAAGTAAAATCTTTGAATTGTGCAATACACTTGGTCTCCTGCCTAACTCCTCATTGGATCAATAACAAATTTATGTGCACTGGCATTTTTTTAATTGCTAAGATTGTGACAGAAAATCTATTATCACTACTCAGTGCAGCAACTCTCCTTTGACAATTTGAAAAATTGCAATGACAGAAATTGCCCTGTAATCTGGAAGGATGGCAAGCACACTGTCCGTGCTTTACTACTGTGGGTACTATAGAAAGGTTTACTTTGAAATCTAGACTTCCCCACTTCAAAGCCTCTGTTACTATGATCATCATATAGCCTACCAATGATGGCCAACCTTGGCACTCCAGGTGTTCTTGAACTTCAATTTCCAGAAGCCCTGATCAGCAGGTGTGTTGACTTGGGCTTCTGGGAATTGAAATCCAAGAACACCTGGAGTACTAAGGTTGACCTACTGTTCCTCAGGCACATTTTTAATATAGTACTAGCGTAGGTTGCCCGGCGTTGCCGAGCTGTTATAAACTGTGGATTAAAAAAAGAACAAAGGACGGTATAATTGTTTCAAATTGTTTTATTTAACCAAATAATGTTTTAGTTTTTTTTGTTAATAGTTGTACCGTGTGTAATATTTTTAATAATGTGAAAGTACATGTTTTTTACATTCATTGTTTTTAAACTGTGTTTAGATGTTTTGGGTTTTTATTTGAGTTAAAAATCAACACAGGATGTTATAAATCTTTTTTTTAAAAAATTGACATATATTTGTGATTTGTGTAAAATTGTGATTTATTGTTATGTTTTTGACTTGTTTTTACCCTTGTGGCCTCTAGGTGGGGTTGTTGAGTCTTTTTGAGTTGTTTTTACTATTCTGCCCTGCAGGTGGGGCTGCTAGTGGTTCTGTTTTAGTTTCACATGTTTTTTCTCTCCTGGCCTTTGGGTGGGGCTTCTTCCGGTAAGTAGTCTCTTTGTTTCTTCATTTCTTCATTTCTGTTCCGGTCATTGTGGAGGGAGGACGTGCTGCTGAGTTGTCTAGTTTTCTTTCTTCTGGGGGTTTTCTTTGTTTTGCTTTTGTGGTGGTGGGCTGGGAGGTGTTTCTGTTTGTTCTTTTTTGTTTTGGTTGAGTTTTAGGTTTGTTTAATTGGTTTGGTTATTTCTGATTTTGTTTAATTTTTCTTATTTCGTTGTTTATTTGTGTAATTAGTTGTTGTTTGTGTAATTTGTGGTTTTTCTCGTGTTGTAGTTAGGTGTTTTGTATGTGGTTTTGTGTCATTGTGGATGTTTTTGTTTGTGTATTTTGTGGTTTTTTTGTTTATTAATGGTTTTTTAAAATTATTGATTTATTTTTGTTTTATTATTTTTTAATAATTTTAGTGTTTGTTTTTGGTGGTTACTTCTGAAGAACTGGCTGCCTGTGGGTTTCTCTTTTTCCCATTGCTGCTTTGAATTTTGTTTTTGATGCAGCATTAGGGGAAAGGAGGGAGGAGGCAGTCAGCCCGTTCTTTTCCCGGGAAGGTTCGTTAGGTAGGCCGGGGGAGAAGGAGGCAAAGAAGAGCTCTCTGCCTGACGATGGTTCTCTACTCTCTGTCTCATTTTTCTCCCGGCTTACCTAACTGGAGATCGGCAGGCAGCAATCTGTAAGTGGTGGGGCTCTTCCTTGTGGATTGCTGGCTGCTGCTTTTGTATTCGGAAGTACAAAAACATCAGCCAGTCATCCGCTAGGGAGGGTGCTTCCCCTGACGAACTGCTGCCTGTTTTGGGGTGTTTTTTTCTACCCTGGCTCAACTTTCCTTGAGGCCGGTGTTGGTTTCGCCGTGTCTTTGCTAGCGTGGAGGAAAGGGAGTCCCTCTTCTTCCCGTTGCTCCGGGAAAGAAGGACGGCGGGTGTCTCGCGGTGGCGTTTGTGGTTTTTTGTTTTGTGTGGCTGTGAGGCGCTGAGTCTGCCTGCTGGGAACTTGCGCTCCCGTTGTTTTTTGTAAGTTTATTTTTTGTGTGCCGGCTTTCTCAGCGTTCTGTGCACTCAGGGCGCGCAGAACGCTGGAACTTGTAGTTTTGCATTTGTGGTTTGCTTTCGTGCGGTGGTTTTTTCCCTGCGGCTCGATTTCAATAGGCCACGCCATGTTTCCCAACGTTCTTTTTGCTCACGCCTCTCAGCCTGATTGGCTGTGGCGCGGCGCGGTGCAAAGAATGTTGGGAATTGAAGTTGTTTCCCTTTGTTCGCGTTCGTGGGGCTCTTGCCCCACTGGTGCGTTTCTCAAACATTTGGTGACCTCCGGACTGGGTTTGGGCGAGTGCAGGAGGCTCGGTATGGGACAGTGTGGACGGGTGCGGGAGCCTTTGTCACATTCCAACGTTTAACACTTGGATTTATAGGTATAGATAAGAGCAACTCAGCAAATGCCATATAACACTTGCAAGATAAAAAAATGCAATATCAGTCTCTGCATGTATACACACAGAGTCAGGAATTAAGCTTGGAATCCAGATGTGGAATAGTTATATGATCTTGCCTTGCCCACCCCCACCCCGGCTCCCCTCATATTCCTGAAACAAGCTGTCTTCCCCTGTGGTGTAAAGACAAGCTGACAAGCTCTGCTTCTTCCAGTAATTTAGAAGAGAGCTATTTACAAATATGAAGAGAGTGTCAGAAAACAATTAAGAAATGCTGAAGTAGAGCAACAGAACCTTCTTCCTTCATCATTGACCTTCAAAACTTTGCAATCTGTTGTGGTACACTCAACAGCCTACAAACACAAGATGTGACCCACTACTGTGACCCCTTCCACATAGCAATGGTTTTTTCTCTTCTATTCTTAAACCACATGTTTTCAAAATGCAGAGACTGAATATGTTCTCAGAAGCTGTTTTATTTATTGCTGTATAATATTGAAAACAAAAAATGACCCATGTAATAACTGGACAGTTTCCAATTGTTGTTTTCATCAGCTAATTATATGTCTGGAGAAACTTAACATCTGGCTTCATGCCTGTCCATTGCCCTGTTTTCAGTGTTCATTGCCTAGTACAAACTGTTCATAGCTGAAAATGTCTCTCCTGTGCAATGAGGTATCAGCATGGCTGACTTTCATTCACTCTCTATGACATTCTGTAATTTCATCACTTTTCTGAGAAGAGGGAAAAATTATGGGAAAGCTGCTGCTATTTGAGGTAAAGGTCACCCTTTCTCGAAAGTCAGCCGTATCCAACTCCAGGGGTTAGTGCTCATCTCTGTTTCATAGCTGAAGAACCAGTGCTGTCTGCTTCTGCAGATGTTTACGTGGTGATGTGGCAGGCATGATTAGACACCGGAGCACACGGAACGTTGTTTACCTTCCCACCAAAGTGGTCCCTATTTATCAATTTGCAATTTCTTGCTTTTGAACTGCTAGGTTGGCAGGAGCTGGGACAAAGACGGGAGCTCTTTCCATCCTGCAGTATTCGGGTATTGAACTGCTGACCTGCCGCCTTCCAGTCAGCGCCTTAGCCACTTGCACCCAAAAGAAATGAAAAATAGAATTAATTTCTTGCTATATATCCTTAAACTTTCAATCCTGACCAGGGATCAAGGTTGACTCAGCCTTCCATCCTTCTGAGGTCAGTAAAATGAGTACCTAGCATGTTGGGGGCAAAATGCTAATTAACTTGTGAACCACCCAGAGAGTGGCCAAGCACTATGGGGCAGTATATAAGTGTAATTACTAATTGCTATATAACACTGATACAGAGGTGTATGTACAGTACTGTAGTCTCACTCTTATATAAAAGCTTACATTAAAATATAGTAGTTAGACTCTAAGGTACCACCATGATTTTATCTCCCCCCCTTTTTTTTTTTTTGCTTTTCTTGTCTGATAGTCTTTGCATAGTTACAGCAGCTTACCATTTCATCCACCATATTCTTTTCATAAATGAAAAAATGTGCATGGTAGTTTGCAATTGAGTAAATTGAACGTACAGTAATACCTCATACAAAGTCTGCTTCGTACAACATCGAATTCATACAACATCGCCTAATTCCTTGAAAAAAGTTGCCTCATACAAAGTCGCTGTGACTTTGTATGAGGCATTGGGGTTTCCCCCAGGTTGCATTGTATAAAAGGCAGGACACGTGCATGCATTGCTCTTGTGGGTTTTGCACAAGGCAAAGAGTGTTTAGGAGTGGTTTTGAGCGTGATTTTGGATTTTTTCAATTTTTTCATCAGAATTTTTAGAAGCATTCCCGGGATTTTTGCAGCATTCTTCAGGTTCTTGGACAATCAGGGTTGATCAGGGTTGTTTGACATGTTTTTGTAATGTATTTAGCCTTTAGACAATGATTTCTTAAAGTTCTGTCAATTTCCTGTCTGTTTCCTTTACTTTGCCCTGAAGTTTGTGCTGTTACAGTACAATGTATCTCTATGGAAACGACGTTGTACGAGGCATCGCGGCAAGGATTTGGACGTGGTAGGAGGCATCGTGGCTAGGATTTTGCATGCCTCATACAAAGTCCAAATCCGTATAAAGTCCAAACTTGTGGAACCAAGTTTGGACGTTGTATGAGGTATCACTGTACAGTATTCTATTGATTGGTGACTGCAGTGGCTCAAGTGGCTAAGATGCTGACTGGGAGGTGGCAGGTCAGCAGTTCGATTCCCGAGTACTGCAGGACGGAATGAGCTCCCGTGTTTGTCCCAGCTCCTGCCAACCTAGCAGTTCGAAAGCAAGAAATTGCAAGTAGGTAAATAGGGACCACTTTGGTGGGAAGGTAACAGCGCTCTGTGCGTTTGTTTCGGTGTCTAATCATGCCTGCCACATTACCACGGAAACATCTGCAGAAGCAGACAGCGCTGGGTCTTCGGTTTTGAAACAGATGAGCACTGCACCCTAGAGTCGGATACCACTGGCTTTCGAACAAGGGAAACTTTTACCTTTACTATTGATTTGCTGATTTATTGGCGTTATGTTGTTTAATGTTTGTACTATATGAGTTAAGGTTTTTTGCCACAGTTTGCCTAGTCTGGTCAGATAGAACAGAGGAAAAAAAACATTCTGATATATAGAATAAAAGATATTGGATTTGTCAGTTGCAACAGGAATCTGTTTAATTTCTCCATGCATTCTTGCTTCTTCAGGGGGCATTTATGGCAGTGAACATGATGTTCATCCATTTTTTTTATCACAACCATGTGATGTAGATAAGCTTGAAATACACTGACCAGAACAAGATAACCCAGTAAGCTGTAGACTGAATCAAGGCCTCTCCACCATAAGCCAATAATTCTGTACACAGAGGAAGTACATAATGTTAGTTTTAAAGGATTTCAATAGATTTGTGTCCAGCAAACCCCTGGATGAAAATGTCAGTCCCATTTTCTTTCCTCTTGACGGCTGATTTGACATCCTGGCTTGCTGAATACTGTACTGAGGAAATATATGTAAAAGACCATTTATTTTGTAGAGAACTTCTAATGATAAAATAATACCATACCATGTAGTTTCATCAGCTAGCAATGCATGATGGTTAGTTAGGATAAAATGCCAAAATTTAAGATGTAAATATATCACTGCAAAGCATGAACAATGCATTAGCAGCGGATCCAGAAATTAAAGGTTGTTGTTTTTAGTTTTAATCATTCTGCTCTTTTGGAGAAATGTCAGAAACAAACAATCTTAGAAGTGTATGAACAATTGTCTTCAAAGCAATAATAAATTGAGTTATGGACTGACAGTGGAATATCAGAATTATACGTACAGTATATAGGAATCATACGCTTTTATCCATGCCAAATCCTTAGCAAAGTGCAACAGGAAGCACTGTAATTTTTGAGCTTAACCCTTCCCCCACACACACACACACACATGCCTAATTAGTAAAATACATTTGCATGAAGAGTTTTAAAATCACTGCTTGTTTTTTCCATGTCTAGGCCAGACGTGAAACTGCCAAACAGAAAACACCTTTTGGTGATTTCATTCCGTAGTTCCTTTTGCCTGCCCTAGTGTGAAAAAGATTAGCTGGCACAAGGTTTGCCGTTGCCTGGGGTACACCCGATTGTGGTTTAAAAATACCACAATCTTTGAGGAGGTTCTTTCTATGTACCCAAAAATCACTGCTAATGCAGTTTACTCAAAAATAAACCCAACTAAGTTCAATGAAATTCACTTTCAGATAACTGTGGATAGAACTGAATGAAAAAGGGGAAATGCTAGTGGAAGAGAATCCATTTCATGATTTAAGAGTTGTTTCATTTTATTCCACAACTATCTTGATTCTTCTCTTTCTGCTAATTGTTTTTTCAGTTATTGAAAAATTATCACAAGTGGCGAGCCGAATGCCCAGAAATAAGTGCAGATTTAAGTCCTTACTCTGTTCTTGGTCTATTGCGCAATGGTTACCTTGGAGTTTTGAGAGAGAGAGATCCAAGTGGCAGTAAAGTTCTCATTTATAGAATTGGTAAGTAACTTTTCTTTTTATGTCATTGTCAAGTATCCCTCTTGCTGTAAAGTAAATGAAGGATTACACATGAAAACCCTTAAAACCAGGCAGAATTCCATACTGAGTGCTGTGACATTAACACTTTCAGCAAAGTGATTAATGATTCATGTATTACTGTATGAGCGTCCTAAATAAATGCATAGAACAGAGTCCTGTTGGTGTTCACAGAGGGATTGCATAACTTACTGGAGCTAATTAATGAGATGCCAGGGCAGGTGCCAACTGTGCAGTCAGGCACATGATGAGACATGCAACCCAACAAAGGCCCAGCATGGCACCTTCTCAGTATGCCACATCTCCAGGTAGCCCTGTTTAGGCCGATATTTTCAGGACAATGTGACAGACAGTGGTGCCCAAACTATGGCCCTCTGGCCGGGTCTGAGCCCAGATTGCTGACAATGCCGGAAGTGCTCTGACCTCATTGGAAGTGCCGAAATGTGCTTAAAAAAATTAAAAAGGGCATGAAAATGCTCCACTAAATGCTCCCTTCTCCAATGGAAGCATTGGAGAAAGGGAAAATTCCTGGAAATGCAGTGTGAATTCAACTGCCTCCATTGCCAGGAGGAACCACGTGATTGGCCCGCACAGGTGATTGAGGGGGCATGGTTAGGCCCCTGGCAGGAAAAGTTTGGGCACTCCTGGATTAGACAGTCCTTCCATAAACAGCAGTAGGATTAAGTATTTCTAAATACTGCTCCCCAATTCTCTTTGTGGGCAAAACTATCACTCCTAGCTAAACTATGGCAGGAATAAACTGTCAAGACCTTAGAGGTGGTGACTCAGCTTGAATCCTTTTAGGGTTGCTCTACCCTTCAGTGTTCAAAATAATTGTTTAATTCTTTTAGGTGATCTAATAAATTAAAGTAAGGGTGCAATCAGACATGGGTTTATCCTGTGGTTGAGACAGCTTTGAAAACAGGCTGGTTAAGTCTGTTTTCCAGCAACTACATAACATTCTGGTAATCGCAAACCAGGCTGACCCTTACCCATGTTTATGTGCGCCTTTTTGAATCTGTAATAGGGACTACCTTTTTGGTTTTGGTTTTAGTGTAGATAGGATCCCTCCATTTTGGTTCAATAACAGGTGCAATTGCCAATATTGAACGGAAGCAGATCACTCATAGGAACAGTATGTTGCTTAGTAAAACATTAATAAAAATAAGCCTAGCTTTCTCCTGCTGAAAAGGATGTGGAAAGGGATTTTCTTTTATCCTTTAAATCCAGCACTGAATCACTTGAGTGGCAAGCCTATTTAGTGGCATGTCAATGTAGCTTTTCCCTGTTCCCCTGTGGAAGGGAAGACAGGAGGATACTACTACTACTACTACTACTACTACTACTACTACTACTACTACTACTACTACTACTACTACTACTACTACTACTACTACTACTGAGAGAACTAAGCAAGAGAACAACCCTTGACACCCTCTGAATGGTTATGAGCCTCAAGTCCACCAGCTCAGATTCAGAAAGAGCTTTATGGCAAGAACAAACATTCTTGAGGATACACAAGAGCAAAACCAAATTAGAAGATGGAGGATGGAGCTCACTGAGCAAGACACTTCATTAAATCTCCCCTATGTCACTTGGAGGACCCTGAATAGGCTGATGGTTGGAGTCCCTAAATGCAAGACTAACATGCTCAAGTGGGGAATGCTGTTGGACAACAACACACTGTATGAATGTGGAGAGACACAGAGTCTGGCTCATTTGCTGGTCTGCCGATTGCTGCCAGTCACTGATGTGGACTTGGGCTTGGGCAACGACAAAACCAAGTGGCTTCATTTTGGTAGTCCAGGGTTTGATCGGGACACAAAAGAAGAACTACTACATACTACTCTTTTCTTTTTCTTCTTTAATCTTTTTTCCCTTTACCCTTTAAAGCAGTGGTTGGGAAACACTGCTTTAAAAGGAGGAATGAGCTAATTAGGGTTGCTTGCAGTGCTGTGTGATTGCAGTGCCTTGAAACCACCCAGTCTCCGGACATTGATTCAAGGATTACCCAAAACAGCACACTGTGCCTCAAAGCAACCTTGTTTAACCTAATCCGTCCCAGGACAAATTGACTATCAGGTTGCTCTATAAAACCAACAAGCAGTTTGCTTTCATTGTATTTCAGCTTTTTTCATAAAGAGCCAACGCTTTCTGCCTCTGCAGACATTTCCATGGACATGTGGCAGGCATGCCTAAACACCGGAGTGCACAGAACACTGTTTACCTTCCCACCGAAGTGGTCCCTTTTTATCTACTTGCAATTTTTTGCTTTCGAACTGCTAGGTTTACAGGAGCTGGGACAGAGCTGGGAACTTACTCTGTCATGCAGTACTTGGGTCTCAAACTCTGATCTTTCAGTCTTCAAGGTCAGCGTCTTAACCACTAAGCCACTGCAGTCACTACTTAAGGACAGAGCAAATTTGTCAGTGGAGAGAGTTTAAAATAAAGGAGGAGTACGATTGCTCTCCCATCCTGTCTGCTGTTGTTTTTGTTTTGAACTGCTAACCTTCTGCCCCCCAGTCAGGGTCTTAATATGTAAGCCCTAATATTCTTGCAGAGTGGTTGTAGTTGATTTATCCAGAGCAGCCACCACATCGATATTTGTAAGGGGGAAATGCCAACAGCTTGTCCAGTAGAAGAAGTGGAGTAAACATGCACTGACATTAAGTTGCCTTTGGACACACTGCCTTATGGCTTACCCAACAGTAAATTGAATTGTGACCTAATTCTGTTTAGTATTTCCATCAAAGGCGAGGCTCCTCTTTCAGGGCAAGGACTGAATACATTTCCAGAGAAACTGAATTCCAAGGTTGCCTTCCAATGGTGGGCAGTGCAAAAGGTGTGGGACCCAAATATTAGCATCTTTTAATTTAAAATTGTACCTAAGCATTAGGAGAGGAATTTCTAACTTTTACATGAGAATTTTTTAAAAAAACCTGAATATATGTCAGGAAACCAGGAAATAAAGATATCATGGTACAGATGTTATTTTCTGGGGAAATCCTGAGAGCCACATTCAGCCTCAGTTCTTGAGCTTTCCCTCTCCTGATAAATGGAAGAGGAACTATAATTTCTCACAATTTTAAAAAAATAAGGATGATTCATGCATCCTTCAGTATATGGAGAAGGAGAATTCATCAGCTGGGCTGCCCAGAGAGGAGGGCTTTTCCCTGGATTCAAATTTACTGTATAACCCTCAGCTGTAGCAGCAGATAAATAGTGACATCAGTAAATATGTGAATATTGCTAAAAGTTGGGAGGTGTGTTTGGAGACAGGGAAGTGAGTGTGTTTGTGCATGCACTCACATACTTGCAGGTCTAACTCCCTCAGTTTTACTGGATGGAGCTTTCATGCTAAGGAAGCTGTATGTGGCTGCTTACAAACAGTGACTTACATTCTAGGTGCAGATACTGTACTGACATAGCCCATATCTATATACTAGAAAGAAGAATCAGTCTTGGGACTTCAAAGATCTGCAGAAGATTAAAATAAAATCTTTAGGGAAAGTTAAAATGTCAGGAAAAGGGAACTCAAAGCAGCCAAATGAGAACCTAACATACCCAGAAGCACCAGAATGTAGAGTTTTTGATACAAGGGAGAAGTGAGATGGATAATCTAGAGACTGGTTATGGCCTTGAATGGAAGCATTCTACACAACATTTTGTTGTACGTTGCATTTCTAAAGTTGTCAACAACAAAACCAGTGAAACCTGCAGTAATTCAGTTATCCACCCTAGATAGTTTAGGGAGGATAAAGTGTTTACTTAAAGCAAGCCAGAAGACTTATAGAAATCACAGGACTTTGTTGTTTTGCCCTTGACTCTTGCAGACCACAATCCAATTTAACCCAAAGTATTAATCAGAAGCCCATTTAGTTCTACAGACAGAGAAGGAAATATACTTATCTTTCATTTGTCTCTCCTTCTTTGCTTTAGCACGCTGGGACCCAAAAATATTTACAGCATTTGATGTATTTCGTGTAAGTCTCATCACCTCCGAACTTCTTGTACGGGAGATAGAGACACAGCAGAATGGAGTCAAGGTTATTTTTGACATGCAAGGATGGAGATTTGCACATGCATTTCAGATCTCTCCAACAGTGCTCAGAAGAATAGCTGCTGTGCTCACTGTAAGTTCTGGTTAACTTGAGGTGTGGTCAAAAAGGTTGGAAAGGCTCATGTTCAATTGTACCATTAAAGGTAATTTTGGTGGGAGTAATCTATACCTATAAATCCAAGGGTTAACCATTGGAACTTGCTATACGTTTCTGCACCCGTCCATCCTATCCTGTACTGAGCCTCCTGCACTCACCCGAACCCGGCCTGCAGGTTACTGCAGGGTTGCCGAAGGCGCCAGTGGGGCAAGAGCCCCATGAACGCAAAAAAGGAAAAGAACTTCAATTCCCAACGTCCTCCGTGACGCGCCTCAGCCAATCAGGCTGAGAGGCGCGAGCAAAAAGAATGTTGGGAAACGCGGCACGGCAAATTGAAATCGAGCTGCAGAAAAAAATACTGCTGCAACAACGCAAACAAAAAAACACAAAACTTCAAGTCCCAGTGTCCTATGCGCCGTGAGCACGCAGAATGCTGAGAAAGCTGGCGCGTGAAAAATAAAATTAGAAAAAGCAATGGGAGCGCAAGTCCGGCACAGGCGGACGCAGCGCCTCAACAGCCTCACAAAACAAAAAGCTACAAAAAACCATGGTGAGACACCCGCTGGCCTTCTTTCCTGGAGCAATGGGGAGAAGAGGGACTCCCTCTCCTCCACGCTACCCCGCCGAAGACACGGTGAGACCACCGCCGGCCTCAAGGTACCTTGAGCTGGGGTGGGGGAAAAAACCAACAGCAGACAGCAGTTCGTCAGGGGAAGCACCCTCCCTGGCGAATGACTGGCTGCTGTGTTTGTACTTCTGACACCACTGTTTCAAGAACTAACATGAAACAGCAGTGGAGGTAATACAAAAGCAGCAGCCAGCAATTTGCAAGGAAGAGCACCACCCCTTACGGATTGCTGCCTGCCGATCTCCAGTTAGGTAAGCCAGAAGAAAAAGGAGACAGAGAGGAGAGAACCATCATGAGGCAGATTGCTCTTCTCTGCCTCCTTCTCCCCTGACCTACCTAACGAACCTTACCAGGGGAAGAGTGGGCTGACTGCCGGCTCCTCCTTTTCCCCATTGCTGCATCGAAACCAAAATTCGAAGCAGCAATGGGGAAAAGAGGAACCAACAGGCAGACCATTCTTCATGCAAATGTACACACCAACAAACACCAACACTAATAATAATTAATAAAATAAATAAATAAATAATTAAAAAACCCATTAATAAACAAAAAAGTAAACCACAAAATCCACAAACAAAAACATCCACAATACCAGAAAAACACAGAAAAAACACCTAACTACAACACGAAAATACCTAACTAACAACACAACTACCACAAATTACACAAATAAACACCAACGAAATCACAAAAACCAGAAATAAACAAACCAATTACATACATCTAAAGCCAAACAAAACCACAAAAGAACAAACAGAAACACCTCCCAGCCCACCACCACAAAATCAAAACAAAGAAAAATCCCAGAATAAATAAAACCAGAGAACTCAGTAGCATGTCCTCCCTCCACGAGACCAGAACAGAAATGAAGAAACAAAGACTACTTACTGGAAGATGCCCAACCTAGAGTTCAGGAGAGAAAAAACAACTGAAATGAAAAGAAAACCAACACTATTACTAACAGCCCCACCTGCAGGCCTGAATATTAAAAACAAGTCAAAAACAAAACAGCCCCACCTAGAGGCCACAAGAGTAAAAACAAGTCAACAAATGACAAATCAAAAGTTTACACAAATAACAAACATATGTTAAATAAATAAAATAAAAAGATTTATACCATCCTCTGTTGATTTTTAACTAAAAAAAACCCTCCAAAACATCTAAACACCCTATGCTAGTCTTCTATAAAGCAAGCTATCAGTCTATGAAGGAATCAGTCCCTACAGTTGGATCAAAAAGGGTACAGATCAGCCTGTATGTCATGTGATCACCAGGAAATAGATTTCACCAGGCTGTCCAAAATGCAATGTTTCCCTGTGTGATCACACTGCTACTTACTTTTACCCACCCGTGTATGTGTGTGTGTGTGTGTGTGTGTGTGTGTGTGTGTGTGTGTGTGTGTGTGTGTGTGTGTGTGTGTGAATACAAGAAACAGATACATTCTCATGATTTGTAAAGTATGTTGAAAAAGAATAACTGAATGCTTTATAAAAGCACTAATGTATATAAAAGCACTAATGTATAATGTACATGGCTTAGGAAATGCTAAACTAATCAGAATATTGGTGTACACAAATTATAAATTAGATCCCATTCCTGTTCACTGAAAACTCCTTCTGCAGCATCATAATTTCTCAACCTCTAGCAACCTTTAGAATAATGAGTAGAATCCTACTGGCAATTTACACTTGCATAAGGGAAATAGCATAACTGTGACAGTGACATATTGGCCCTTATTAACAAAGTGCTGGTTGCAGTTCTAATTATTTACCCAACTGTGCAATAGTAGGGTTTTGATCCTGCTGGAGGAAGTGGAAACCACCTTTGCCACTCCTCTTTACTCTTGTTCTACTTGTAAAACTGTGTTTGCAGCTAAGGGACTCTATGGATAAATTGAGAGGGACCACAGGTTGTTGGGTTCAAGGATTGGAGGCACCATCTCACCACATACACACCCACCTCTCGGGACCTTTCACTAGATCCAGAAACATTCAGAAAATGGGAGGAGCTATTTGGTTGAAGCAATGGCCAATTTGGATCCAAGCTACTGAAATGAGAAATAAGCAACAACACTGGATGATTATTATGATAAAACTATGATATCCTTGCCACTTTGTTCAGCATAGTAACATTCTTTTCTGCATGACAGGCTATTTCAAGCTTCTGTTTGAACCATATTGAACATTTCTCATTTCATAAGTTCATCCCTTAGCTGTGGTTGTTTCCAGAAAACCATTCTATGTTGAACATGTTGATATTCTTTAGTCTTTCATGTGAATGTTGGTCTTGAAATGATGATGCTCTTAGGCTTGTATTACTTTTTCCCCTTCTTGGCAGGATTCCTTTCCACTAAAAGCTCGTGGTATTCACTTGATCAATGGGCCTTTATTTCATCCTATCTTTGTTATACTTAAGTCCTTTCTCCCTGAAAAAATCAAGGCACGGGTAAGTGATTATATTATTTTTCCTGTGAAATTCTTATATCGGTTCACATACATACATGTGCTAGGTTCACTACTTAGGTAAAGGTCGTCCTCATCTCTGTTTATAGCCATAGAGCCTAAGTGTTCAGACGTTTCCAAGGACATGTGCAGTGATGCGCTGCAAAAAATTTTTACTACCCCCACCGTGGGCATGACTAACTCTGTGGGCGTGGCTAACTCTGTGGGCCATGCCCACTTGGCCTCTGTTATGTATGTCTGTGTGCATGTCCTACACCATGGCCTGGGTAGGGAGGTGGGTGTGGCCGGCCAAGTGGGCGTGGCCTGGGGGAATTTCTGCTACCGGTGCCCGGGCACCTGTGGGCACCTGTAGCAGCGTAACACTGGACATGTGGCATGCTTGCCTAGGAATGCTGTTTACTTTCCTGCCGAAGTGGTACCTATTTATCTACTTGCAATTTCTTGCTTTCGAACTGCTAGGTTGACAGGAGCTGGGACAGAGATGGAAGCTCACTCTGTCGTGCAGCACTCAGGTCTCAAACTCTGATCTTTCAGTTTTCAAGGTCAGCGTCTTAACCACTAAGCCACTGCAGTCACTACTTAATGACAGAAGCAAATTTGGCAGTGGAGAGAGTTTTAAAAAGGAGGAGTACGCTTGCTCTCCCAACCTGTCTGCTGTTGTTTTTATTACCTTTCACATTGAGAATGTGACCTTCTTGGGGGGACTTTTCTATTTGAGCATGCTTTTTCATGACTTGGAATCACAGAAAATCAGGATTCCAAAACACAGTTGGGGCTTCCATGGTTAGAAGAGACTCCCAACCCCATATACAGAGTGTGATAGCAACGCACAAGACAAAGAACAGGATTGAGACACTTGCCCTCATTCTGCTTCTTTATGTGCTGACTTTATAACCATACTTAGAATGCCCCAATAGGGCTAACATTCTCTCCACATATTTTTGTTTTAAACGAGTGAGTCTACTCTGCTCTTAGTCGTCATCCATCAGTTTCCAAGTTTTCCTTAATAGGCATTCACACAAAAAATTCAGAATATTTCTAATTCAGAGTGAGATGCAATCTTTTTAAATGGCTATGCTTAGTAAAGGTCACCCTTGCTCAAAAGCCAGTCATATCCGACTCTAGGGTTCAGTGCTCATCTCCGTTTATAGCAAAAGAGACAGCGCTGTCTGTGTCTGCAGGCATTTCCGTGGACATGTGGCAGGCATGACTAGACACAGGAGTGCACGGAACACTGTTTACCTTCCCACTAAAGTGGTACCCATTTATCTACCTGCAATTTCTTGCTTTCGAACTGCTAGGTTGGAGATTTGATTTCTGCAAAATCATGTAGAGTGGATACAGAAAACACCTTTTCTTTTCCCTGGATTTTCTGCCATTCACTGAGAACTAACAAAAGGAAACACAGGATGTTTCTCTTCTTTCCTCCAAAAACTTGGTAGCCTGGGAGAGAAGCTTTATTTCAGTCCCTTCTTTAAGTTCTTTGAATTTCCCCTGCCTGCCAGTGAACCTATCAGAAGTCATAAATAGAATTTGTCACCTTTTCCAAAGCTCTTAAGAACTCTGGGGTGGGGTGGGGGGAGCAAAATACCCCTTTAAATTGTGTTGTACATGCCACTGAGCATAAGCAGGAGGATTCTGTAGGCTACCAGTACAGCCAGGCCAAAATATATGAAGTCCCAGAAATAATTCAGATGTCTTTCCATTCCATGCTATAATTTTGACCTCACTGATAAAACTGGTTGCCTTTTTAATGCCTCAATATGAAGGCAAGGTTGCCAGGAAATCCAAAAGGAAAAAAAGCAGAGCCTTAGTCTTAGGTTTACTTAAATATACAGTTAAGCATAAAACAGGCATTCTAGGTAAAATGCAAGCTAGATGGAAAAATAAGTGTCAGATTTTTATTATGTGGCATATAGGGCCAATTAAAGGTGCATGTTTACCTTCCCTCCTGAAACTGCTAAACCCAACCATACTGATTGGAGTAGATGTAATCTTGGGAAAGGAAAGCAGGAGTGGAATAATAAGTTTTATTTTTCCCATCTTGCCCATGTTGTCATTTTAGGTATCCACTTGGCTTTGTAAGGGTTTTGTGATCTGTTCTCGCACACAGGTTTGTCACATCTGTAATCCATTTGGTCCTAAGACTTAACATGATTACATGGTTTTCTAATATACACTTTGGATACCTTGGAGTCATTATTCAGTGAGGAGTCCATGCAGTGGTAGACATCTCCACTACGACATTCCACACATGCAAATGGACCTGGGAAATCAAATCCATCTGCATGCGTTTTTTAGCCATTTGGATATTACGTCACCCGCTGGCTAGGTGGACCATGACATGTGTCCTCCGCTTTCACCTTGCCTAAGGGATCCAATGGGGAGCTTTTTGGTAAGTCTTAGTCTCGGCCTAACATCAGACAAGTGATGGGCAACACTGCCTAATTAGACTGTTCAAGACCCCGTGCCTTGACAAGGCTCTCAAGAGCCTAAAATGTACATGTATCAAAAATAGCTTGGCATGGTTAATTTTACTAGACTGTTCATTGATGAAGGCATGTGCTTTAATGTTTCATTGATTCGAAGGATACTTTTGACATGACCAAATGTGTGAGCAGTTCATTTCATTTCAGATCCACATGCATGGGTCTAACTACGTACAGAGCCTCCAACAGCACTTCCCTGCCAGAATTCTCCCAGAAGAATATCATGGTGAATCAGTTTCCATTGAAGAGCTTTCGAGAGAGTGGACTGACTTCATAATGGACTCTGAAAGTTATCTTCAAAGTATTTCTCAGCTTGGGTAGTACTTTAACTTGGCAATGTATCGTTATCAGGCGGACCATCGATATTTGATTTTTAACCAGCCAGAAATAAAAAGATGAAGTTAATCCCGTAAATTACTTGTTTTCAGAGGCTTCATCTGGTTTAAATGGGATTGGCTCAGTCTACAGATTTTAATGAAACAGTTACCAGCATAGACTTGGCTTAGAAAATATGAAATTGTATTTGGAAGATGAAATTATTGCTATCAGAATGAAGTTGCTGGAAGAGAAAGTAAGGAAGGGCAGGAGTTCATTTACATTTTATAATAAAGGGACCAAACTAATGCTACAGGACTATCAGGAATAAAAGCCAGAAATATTAAATCAATGCCCAATTTGTCTTATGAAAAACTGGATACCTCAGATAAGCTGACAAACAGGGCAAAGTGAAAACAGTAGTGTTCTGTTTCTTGCCTTAATAACTTATATTCAGACTTTTGGTGCCTTTGAATTTGGACGCTGCATTTAGCTCATAGTTAATAGACTGTGACAGTCTTAGCTGACATGTTTCTGACCAATTTTTTTAAAAGCCCAATTGAGGGACTGCCCTCCACCTCTTGAGCTATATAATTCAATATGTGAAGTACAGTACATATTTTGTAAAGCAATTGTCTCTTTTGTTAGTTCTAACATTACTTTCTATCAAATGAATGTTGCATCCAGGATACTGGAAAGAGATTTAATTTATATATGCTGTAGTCCATGGGGTGGCAAAGAGTTGGATTCAACTGTGCTACTGAACAACAACAGCAAATAGTTATCAGATAATGATATGTATTTTCTTGTATTTGTGCATTTATATGATTATAAGCCACTCTGAGTGGTTCTTACACCAAAAGGGTGGAGTACAAATGTAAATAAAATAAATAAATATCCAATCCAACTTATCAATGTTTACTCAGAAGAAATTCTAATTATGTTGAGTTTCCGCCTTACCTTCTACTGCTTACTGAGAAGTAAGACACATTTAATCCAGTGGAATTTACTGCCAGGAAAGTGAATACTGAATTAAGCATGGTACATGTTCACAATTAACTAACAAATAGTTAAATAATGTTCAGAATCCAATTGCACTATACACATGAAAGTCAAGGTTGTGCATGTGGTAGTTGTGTTAGCATGAGGCAGAAATCCTATCCTTGAAGCATTTCTGCTGGTGAATTGTGCAAATTGGTCATATCGGGGATGTGTGACTAATTACACAATTCCATAATGCAATTCCTTGTTTACATTTACACTGAAAGAATGTTGATTTGCTTTAAACACAGGCGCTTTAAAGAATTTAAATTAGCAATAATAGAATGAGTCTCCCAGCTAATTATGTTGCGATTGGCAGCTGTGACTGATACCTGATACTGTGACATTAAATAGAGGATATATAATATTGCACAGCACTTTTCACAAATTTTAGTGTCTTGCACGGAAGACAAAGAAGGAGCCGCAGTGAGGGCTAAAACACAGCTTTATTGCATGATGGTCAGGATGAACATGTGGTAATGGCGGAGGCACAGCTCATTTTATACTGCAACAATACATTTGAAAAGGGTTGCACGGTAGCTCATTGGCTGCTACCTGCGTGACGTCATTCTGAGTCACGCCCATCTTCTCCAGGTGTTCCTTGTGCGGGAAGGTTCCCGTGGCTGCCGGTGATTGGGGGAATTTGAACCATGTGAGCTGAACGCTCGCAGCTGCCCTCTATGGGTAGCTGGCTCGCATTCCTTTAACAGCTGGGTTACATTGTAATCATTGTCAGGTTACATTCATACATACTTAAAGTGATACTGTTACATATACAACACTCCTCCCCCGTAGGATGGGACAAAGTCCCTCAACCATTGTGGCTTCCCGCATGTGCGATTTGGTGTACTACTGCTTGGCTGAGCTCAGGGGAACTAGGGGCTCCGAGTTCCGCAGACTCTCGTCCTGTAAAGGAATGGGGGAACTCATTAGTCGTCTGACGGGGACTCTGTGACAACCTTGCATTTGGAGATGGGAACGGAACATGTAACTGGGATGTGAACCCCTGCCTGTCACTCGTAGCGCCTGGCGATCCCCCCAGCACGAACCTCGGAACCGATGAGGAGACCCTTGTTGTCTCGCCCCGGTTTCTTGCGCCTGCAACTGGCGTACTTGTGCTACCCCCTGCTGCCTGACTCGGTGTTCTTGGGGATGGAGAGAACGAACTTCCCCCTGCTGCCTGGGTTGGGGGTCTTGGTGATGGGGTGAACTATAGAACAAAAGGACTGGGAGGGCTGGAGGTACCAGGGGCTGAACTAAAACCCCTCTTGTCGCTCAGACGGGTGGGGGACAACTCCGCGACATCCCCCTGGTACGGCAACATAAAGCCAAACTCATCCCACTCTTTCAAAGTATCCTCCTCCTCATTTGAGAATCCAGGGTATGCATTTGTACCTGAGGACGTCCCCGTGTCTCCCCCTTGGGCTAAACGGGTGGGGGAGAACCCTAACGCTGATTCCCTTTCCCTGGTGACTCGCCTTCTGAGCTGGTCAGTGTGCCTTCTCCACAACAGACCTGTGTTAGTCTTGACCCTGTAGGACACTGGCCCTGTTTGCTCAATGACCATTCCTGGAACCCACGTTGGTCCCGAGATTGCGTAATTCCTGCAGTGAACCGGGTCCCCTACCGCAAAACTTTTGGAGCTCTCTATCTCTATATTTCTCCCCTCATCCTCCACCCTGGTCGGATCCAACCGATCAAAAAGCGTTACCAGCCTCCTCCTCATGAGGAGTTCAGCCGGTGAAAGTCCTGAAGCTAGGGGAGTTGCCCTATAACAGATGAGAAACTGACACAGTTGGAGGTTCAACTCACCGGGACCCATGCGCCGCAGTGTGTCTTTCGTAGTGCGCACTTGGCGCTCTACCTGACCGTTTGTGGCAGGGTGAAATGGGGCAGAGGTAATGTGCTGGATGGCATTCCTCTCGATGAACGCCTTGAATTCCGCGGACGTGAAAGTACTGGCGTTATCGCTCACAAGGATGTCCGACAGGCCGAAGCAACTGAACACCCCGCGCAAGTGTTTAATGGTTGTGGCAGATGAGGTGTTAGTCATGGGAATGACTTCCAGTCATTTGGAATATGAGTCCACTATCAGCAGAAACATGGACCCGCGAAAGGGGCCAGCGAAGTCGAGGTGTACTCGGGACCATGGCCCGCGGGCTGTGTCCCATTCCCTATGGGGCAGCCGGGACTCCTCAGGCCGAGAGCTCTGGCAGCTCTCACATGTGCCCACCAGGTGTTCTATATCCGCGTCTATCTGGGGCCACCAGAAGTAGCTCCTAGCCAGTGCTTTGGAGCGCACTATTCCTGGGTGACTGGTATGCAGTAGCCTCAGCACCTTTGCACGTAATTTCTCTGGGATGACCACCCGCTGGCCCCAGAGGATACAGCCCCTTTCAAGGGAAAGCTCTACTCTGCGCCTGAAAAATGATTTGAATTCCTCCTTGGGGGGAGTTGTGGGCCACCCTTTTCTTACCCAAGAACTGACTTGGGACAGGATTTTGTCAGCCGCCGTGGCTTTGGCGAGGTCTGCGGGAACTATGGGGGGCGAGTCGAGAGACTCGATCAGCAGGACTTGGTGGTCCTGCTCTACCTCGCATTCGGGGTCTCCTAAACTAGGGAGGGGAGATCAGGACAGCGCATCTGCATGGGAGATCTCCTTCCCTGGGTGATGGACCAGCTCGTACTGGTAGGCGTTGAGGAAAATCGCCCAACACAGCATTCTGGGGGACAGGATTTGTGGGGTGGGCTTGCCTGTAGTAAAAATTCCCAAAAGGGGCTTATGATCAGTCACAATCGTGAACTCGCGGCCGTATAGGAAATCATGGAACTTCTTTGTTCCCGTGATTATGGCCAGGGCCTCTCTATCTGTTTGCGCGTAGTTGCACTCCGCCTTTGAAAGTGACCTGGAATAGAAGGCAACCGGGGCTTCCCACCCGTTCTCTAACATGTGGCACAGCACCGCCCCCACCCCCACTGGTGATGCATCACAGACCAAAACTACCGGTTTCCTCGGGTCGAAATGGGTCAGGACGGCATCCGGGGACAAGAGCGCCTTGAGCTCTTTGAACGCTTTCTCCTGCCTACCCCCCCCCATCACCAAACCACATCTTTCTTAAGTAGCCCGTGCAGTGGCTCTGCGACGGATGCCTTCCTTGGCAAGAAGGAATGGTAAAAATTCAGGAGCCCTAGGAATGACTGCAGCTCCGATTTCGCGGTGGGGCAAGGGGCGTTTTGCACAGCCGCAACCTTGGACTCGGATGGCTTGATGCCCTCCGGGGTTATCTTGAACCCAAGAAACTCAACCTCCCTCACGAAGAATACACATCTGTCCCTTCTCAACCTCAGTCCCGCTCTCTCGAATACAGAGAGGACCTTGTCTAGTCTTCTCGCTAGTACCGATTCACTCCCCGCTGTTATCAAAACGTCGTCAAAATATGGGAGCATGCCTGGAAGCCCCTTTAAAAGGCGTTCCATAAGGGACTGGAAGATCCCAGGGGCTGAATTTACGCCGAACTGTAGGCGCGTTACCTTGAATGCCCCCTTATGCGTAACAATGGTTTGCGCAGCAGCAGCAACTGGGGTTACTGTGAGCTGCTGGTACGCCTGCGCCAGGTCTAACTTGGCAAAACACCTTCCCCCATGCAAGGTGGCCAGTAAGTGGCTAACTACTGGCACCGGATATGCATTTGGCCGAATGGCCTTGTTGATTGTACATTTATAGTCAGTGCAAATCCTGACCTCCCCATTGGACTTTAAAGCTGTAACAATCGGAGTTTCCCACTCCGCGGAATCAACTGGAACTAAAATCCCCTGCCCCACCAATTTGTCCAATTCTGCCTCAATCTTGTCCTTGAGGACAAAGGGGACTCTTGTTGGCTTTAGACGTATGGGCCGGATTTCTGGGTCCAACTCAAAAGAAATGGGGGGCCCCTTGTAAGTCCCGAGCCCCTTCTTGAAAACTGCAGGGTGCGCATCGCACACGTCCTGAATTGGGTCAGTCTCTATGGAGTTTATGCCGGACAGTTCAATTCCCAGGGGAGCAAACCACTGGGTTCCCAAAAGGCAACAGGTCCCCCCCTTGAGAACTACTAAGGGCAGTTTCTCTGTGAACCTTTTGAACTTCACCGTGAAGTTTCCCACCCCCAACACCGGGATCCCATAACCCTGCACGTCCCGTAACTTCGACTTCATGGCCCGCAACTTGGGGCATGCATTTGGGGGAATGCGCAGGAATTCCTTCTGGGACAGGATGGAGTAGGATGACCCTGAGTCTATTTCCATCCTAACCGGGACCCCTTGTAACAGTACCTCTACGAAGAAACGCCGGTGCTCCAGGCCCACGTGGTTCACGGTTGCCGCGTCGTCGTTGGCTTTGGTGTGCTTGAGGGTGTTTCGTGAGCCCTTGTCCTCCGTTCGCCCGCGCCTGCAGACCCTGGTGATGTGGCCTTTCCGCCCGCAGTTGTGGCACTCGGCCTTCCGGAATGGGCATCTCGTTCGGTCATGAGATGCCCCGCAATGGTGGCTTCCTCTCTCGCTGGTTCGGCGCTTTTCTCCATGCCTCTTGACTCTCTGCACGTCGTCATCCTCGCTGGAGCAGGAGTCCACAGTCATGGACGACTCCTCGGAGGTCGCTGGGGTGCCTGTGGGCGACTGGGGTGCCCGCCAGGCCGCTTTCGCCGAAGTCCGCCGGGCCGCTTGCACAGGTGACTTGGCCCTCTCAGGTGCGGCCCCACGGGACTTGAAGACTCTGACCCCGCTCCTCACCGCCTCGGCCGCCTGGGCTTCTCGCAGTACCTCGTTGAACGTGAGGCGATGGTCGCGGGTCATCAACTTTCTCTGGACCTCCTCGTCCCTCAGGCCACACAGCATGCGGTCTCGAAGGGCTATGTCCAGGTCCTCCCATTGGCAGTGAACGGCCGCCAGCCTGAGGGGCGCCACGTAGGCGGATACAGATTCTCCCGGGCGCTGGTCCCGCCTGTGGAACGCGACCTGGGCCGGAAAAATAGAGACGGGTGGCTGGAAGTGATCCCTCAGTGTTGTGAGGATGCGGTCAATGGGCACTGCGTCGACCTTCCGGGGAGCCAGCAGGTTCATCAGGATGCGCAGCGTGGCTGGCCCCACTTGGGCTAGGAAGTGCGAGCGCACCTTCCCTTCGTTGTCGATGTCTGCAGCATCCATTGCGTGCCGAAACTGGCACTCGTACAGCTCCCACTGCTCAGGATCGCTGATGTCGAACTGGTGAGGCTTGATCTTGGGATACGCCATGGATCCCACCTTTGTCGCCAATTTAGTGTCTTGCATGGAAAACAAAGAAGGAGCCGCAGTGAGGGCTAAAACACAGCTTTATTGCATGATGGTCAGGATGAACATGTGGTAATGGCGGAGGTACAGCTCATTTTATACTGCAACAATACATTTGAAAAATGTTGCACGGTAGCTCACTGGCTGCTACCTGCGTGACGTCATTCTGAGTCACGCCCATCTTCTCCAGGTGTTCCTTGCGCGGGAAGGTTCCCACGGCTGCCGGTGATTGGGGGAATTTGAACCATGTGAGCTGAACGCTCGCAGCTGCCCTCTATGGGTGTCTGGCTCGCGTTCCTTTAACAGCTGGGTTACATTGTAATCATTGTCAGGTTACATTCATACATTCTTAAAGTGATACTGTTACATACACAACACAAATGTAGTATCTTTTCATCTTTTTACAGGAATAGAAAGTGAAGAGACAATTTAAATTACAAATAAATCATCTGTACTTACTAATTTATGTGTTTTTTGTAACTGGAGACTTTATATTCTTTTTACAATAAAAATAGATCTGTAAACTATCATAAAACTAAATTGTGTCCACAGTCTTGTATATAGCTACAAAGCTTTTGGTACCATGGAAGAAGAAGGGGGAAGGGAAGAAAGAGTTAGCTCTAATTATGTTTGATACCAAAGTTAGACCTCTGGGTCTATATTTCATCTAATGTGATCCAATATTGTGATTTTTCCTTTCTCTGTTCCAGATTCTTC
Organism: Bradypodion pumilum; assembly: GCA_035047305.1. Lineage (NCBI taxonomy): Eukaryota > Metazoa > Chordata > Lepidosauria > Squamata > Chamaeleonidae > Bradypodion > Bradypodion pumilum. The sequence goes on along the minus strand of JAWDJD010000004.1, from coordinate 291,730,860 downwards.
CTTAATAATTATCTCTTTAGTTGGTGATGGGTGTCAAAGCCATTCAGCTTACATAACTTTTATATATTTGTAGCTTTAATGATCATACAGGAAAATCATACCTGTGGGAAAGTACTCTCACTTCTACAAATAAGTTTTGGTAAATGTGTAACACTTTTTAGTGAATGGTTAATTAATGGGAAATATATAGAGATTGCACATATTTAGTTAATATTTTACATAACAAATTTAATTAAAATTAAGATTAACAGGAGATCAACAGAATAAAAATAAAACATTTAATTTAGATACGAAAAATTGCAATCTTATGGTGTATTTGATTATATTTGTGATTTTTCTTTTAAAAAACCAACATTTTTATTAAATACTGGTTTAATTTGTTGTATAAAAATTTTATTTTACAAAATGTTATATAACTTATTGTTCATATGTAAATAAACTTTAAAAAAATCCAGTGTCTTATTATGTCTTTAAACTATTTATGTAATACTGAAAAACTAAATGATATTTGAAAACAGGTTTTGCCCAGTTTTAGCTCTAAAATTGGTTGATTAAAAACGCAGACACATGCATATCCACTCAAAAATCAATACCTTCAATATCAGTTTGACTTACTCCCAGGTAAGAATGTCTAGGGTTGCAACCAATGCAGTCAAAATTGAAGCCAAAATGTTTGATTAAAGAATATCAATTAATTCATTACAATTTATGACTATAAAAGGAGGCTGAGTTGAAAAGTAGCCCAATGGACTAGTTGGAATCAATGGTGTGAAATTTAGTTGTGATTATCCAGTTCTCTTCACTTCAATGTCTGCTTTTAATAGCCCTAATATTTGGATTTAGCACGTGGTGTACTGTAGCCAAAATGCTGCTCCCAATCTGAGTTTGCTCCTGATGGACTCCAGGTTGACTCAGCCTTCCATCCTTCTGAAGTCGGAAAAATGGGTACCCAGCTTGTTGAGGGCAGGATGCTAATTACCTTGTGGACATCCCAGAGAGTGGGCAGTACAAAACAGTTATTGATATTACTATTTTCTACACATTGGTTCCTTCTGAAAATCCTCAAATGGAGGCAGTCCTTTTTGTCATCCTGACAATTGCATTTTACTTTGGCAGCAAAGCCTAAACCAAATATTTGCATGTGCTTTTCCCCCCTCAGGATCCTGTCATTGTGGTTAAATTGGTATGTAGATCATACCTGTCAAGTTTTGGATTTGGAAATAAGGGAAATTTCCTGGCAAATAAGGGATACTTGACAGCTATGCTTATCCTGTGCTTCCCTCCAATGGCGGCAATAGGGCATTGCAGTCTAAATAAGGGATGACAGCGGGAAGGAGGGTAAAATAAGGGGTTTTCCCGGCCAATAAGGGATACTTGACAGCTATGATGTAGACAAAGAATCTGGTTGAACTGTGCAGCTATTCTTTTTCTGCAGGTATACATTTCAATCATTTCAAAGTACATCAGTAGTTTGCTAAAGTCTAATCTGTACTTGGATTTCTTTCCAAGTCATAGGAACAGAGAGAACCCTAAACAGTCTCTTTCTTTCCACAAACTTCTCTTCAGAGTACATTTTTTGACACTGGGCTTTTTTGAAGCCTGTCTGAGGCCTGTGAATTGATTGTGCATGGATGGCCCTGGAAACCTCTTTGCTTATTGATATGCATCAATAATATTTCCCTCTAAGATGAAAATAAAATATAGATACAATATTTTCTCTTGATGAATAGAGGCAATCAGAAAAGTCTGGCTTCCCGATTGAAATATTTTTGGATCTTACAAGCACCACATTCTTGGTATCTTCCATTTGCTTACTTGTATTACAGCCTAAAATAAAAACAAAACAAAAAACAAATAACCAGAAAGTGCATTTGAAAAGATTTATGACATTCAATTGGGTGGTAAATTATTCTTAAAATCACTAAATGTGAGCGGGAAGATTTTGGTTTTGCAGATTCTCATTTTCATTTACTAAAGCTGGACCTAGGGATGAAGAATAGATGATGTGCAGTGGATTTAGTATCAAGTTGCCCCTGAGCATATGTGTAGCCCAGAAACCTGTGATCAGTAACAGCACCAACCTTCCAAGCCGTTTCAACTCAGAACCATTCCACCTTCACTTGCCGAACCAGTCTTTTTCCAGCAGCTTGTTTAGAGAAGGGACAAATAAGATTTTCAGTAGCTGTTAGATACCGTGGTTCCTACAGAAGGGGGGGGGCAATTTGAGAATGAGTTATGAACAGTGAATGGCCTTTTAGGCTTCCTCCACGTGAATAGTTCACTTTTTGAATAATAATTATATGTCATGGCGGGATCAGTATTTTAGAGATGCTTAGGTAGGGTATGGCCAAAAAAGGTGGGAACCACTGAGTTAGATAGAAACAGAGTTTAGATTCTTGTCTTCTACAGGATAATCAAGCCTCACGTATCTGGAGGCAAAAATAACAAAACCAAGGCTGTCTTACTTTGAGTGCATCATGAGAATTCATAGAAAAGACAACAATGTTGGGAAAGATAGAATGCAGCAGGAAAAGAAGACCAAAAATAAGATTGATTGACTCTGAGGGAACCCACAGGCTTGAATTTACAAGAGCTGAGCTGGGTTATAAGAGATTGCTTATTCATGCAGTCACCATAATTTGGAGAAAACTTGACATCGCATAAATGTAATTTTCTTACAAAATATTGTATTTGGTTTTTTAAAACTGCTTCATATGATTTTATGGGGCTGCAGTGGGACTGACCACCCAGGTATCTATGCTAAGCTAACTGCCCAGTGAAAACAAGCTGAACAAAAATGTGGAACATATTTACCGGTAGACCTCTCTTAAGCCAATGTCGAATCGAATCGAAGTTTAATTTATATACCGCTTTTTTCGACCACAATGGGTGACTCAAAGCTATATATAAGAAAGAGCAGGAGCTAAGTTGGCGACAGCCAGAGAAGCGCTGGCTGCAGCTCTCGAGGTCGAAGTTCTCTCCAGCCACACCATCTCTCCGCCCGCTGGATCGGCCGGGCGGGGGAGGGAGCAGCCCACGACCCTTGCCGACGGCAGAAAAGGAAGCGCTTGGTCGGAGTGGCAGTGGTGACCCTCGGCGGCAGAGAAAAGCGTCCCCTGTAGCTGCTGGAGCAGCTCCAGTTGCCGCTCATCTCCACCGGCCGGCTGCCGGTCGAAGCGGCGGTGGTGACCCTCGGCAGTGGGAGAAGGCGTCTTTTGTAGCCGCCAGAGTGGCTCCAGGTGCCGCTCATCTCCACCGGCCACCTGCCGGTCGAAGCGGTGGTGTTGACCCTCGGCGGCAGGAGGTGTCTTTTGTAGCCGCCAGAGCAGCTCTAGGTGCCGCTCATCTCCACTGGCCGGCTGCCGGTCAAGGCGGTGGTGGTGACCCTTGGCGGTGGGAGAAGGCATCCTTTGTAGCCGCCGGAGGAGCTCCAGGTGCCGCTCATCTCCACCAGCCGGCTAAATGTTTTAACTAAATGATGCATACTTTGGAATGGCTACAAAAAGCAAAGTCACACAGAAACTTTCCATAAGCACAAATGAACTTCAGTCCCACCTGTAACCCTACTCTTGCCACCTCTCTTCTTATAGGCTGTCAGTATTTATGACACAAAAAATCACGCATCACTCTGTAACAACTGTACTACCTCATTAAGCCAAGGAATTCCCTGCTATTTTCTTTTTGGTAAGAGGAGGTTTAAGAATCCTTCCCAAGCCACATGCCTCTTATGGGGGCACGGATCCCTACCTCACCTTCGAAAACCCTTGCTTGGCAGGGGGAATCCATGAAAACACTTCATGGAAGACAGAATCCAAGATGCTTCAGGGCAGGAGTGTTTGCTTTCCAAGCCTAACACTCTTCTTGTGCCATATCTGATTCCGAATATTGGCTAGTGCCAAAAGACTGGTGGCTCAAGTGGTTAAGATGCTGAACATGCTGACTGGAAGGTCAGAGTTTGATTCCTGGGTACTGCATGACGGAGTGAGCTCCCGTATCTGTCCCAGCTCCTGCCATCCTAGCAGTTCGAAAGCAAGAAATTGCAAGTAGATAAATAGGTACCACTTCGGTGGGAAGGTAAACAGCATTCCGTGCCTGCCACATGTCTATGGAAACATCTGCAGGCGCAGACAGCGCTGGCTCTTTGGCTATAAACAGAGATGAGCCCTGAACCCTAGAGTCAGATATGACTGGATTTTGAGCAAGGGCGACCTTACTATTCCCATGGCGATCAGCCATGAAGATTGTCCTGGGAACAATATAATAGTTGCCTTTCTTATCACAGTGTGCGTGACACCTGAACACACTGATCCAGTTCCATGAGTCACTTAGTGGTCCTAAGCCTGTGATGGCGAACCTTGGCACCCCAGATGTTCTTGGTTTTCAATTCCCAGAAGCCCAAGCCCCAGTGAATCCACACGAATGGGTTTGCTGCGATTCATCCAGCCCACGCCATCCTCGTCACTCCTGGAAGTGGAAGTAAAACGCGCCCGTCGTACAGAGTGCCAAGGTTCGCCATCACCGTCCTAAGCCCTTTTGGCACACAAAGTCGTCTTCAACCCCCAGGCCAGTATGGATGAAGCTGCTGCGTTTTCTCAAGATGGATTCAAGTGGGATTTAATCCATTTGGTGACCATCACCATTCCCTCTGGACATCGCCACCCAGGGCTGTTAGTCCTCAGGGCTGTCACAAGTTAGTTAACCGCTACTTGACCATAGGTGTTGAGTCGCTAGCAGAATGGTATCCTCAGGGGTTTCTCAACCTTGCCCCCCCTCCCCCCCCCGTGTTCTTGGACTTCAATTCCCAGAAGCCCAAGTCAGAACACGGGAGGGAGGGGGCAAAGTTGTGAAGCCCGGGTCTACTCTAATACCATAGCACTAGCAGGATTACTTGGCTAGACACAACAGGACTACATTTCCCGGCATGCCCTTGGCGGCAGAGAAAAAGAAGACTTGGGTGGGCGTGGTTTCAGTAGTTCGCCCCACCCACCCCCTCCGGGCGCGCCCGCGGGCCAAGTCGGCGTTGCGAGCGGGACGCGGAGATGGCCGGGTGGCGTTGTGCGCTGTGCGCGTGCGCCTTCCTCGGCCTCTTCTGCCCGTCGGCCGTCGCCCTTGCGCTGCGGTGGAGCGACAATGAGAGACCGACTATTGGTGAGTGGAGGGGGAGCAGCCTGGGGCTGGAAGGCGAGGCAGAGACGCCGGCGAGGGGTTGGAAAGTAGTAGTTGAGCCTGCCTTTTCGGTTTCGAAGTGGTAGCCGTGTTAGTCTGTGCAAGCATATCAGAGGGTAAACAAAACAAGGCAAAAGCAAAACAAAAACAAAACGGTTGTGGCACCTTAAAGTTAGTCTCTAAGGTGCCACAACGTTTTATTTTTCTTTTGGTCTTGTTTACTTTCCGATAGGAGTGTTTTGGGTCTCTGGTTACGAGTTCGATTCCCCCATGTGTGCCTCCTGGGAGAAGAGCCTTACCTGTGTACAGGTAGTCCTGCCTGGGCAAGTTGTGCAGTCTCAACACATCCCCAAGAGAAAGGGGGTGATAACATTATTTCCGTGTATTGTGTGGTGCAATGGTTAAACTGCTGTACTGCAGCCAGAACGTTGTGAGTTCGAGCCTGTCAGGGGTCAAGGTTGACTCAGCCTTCCATCCTTTTCGAGGTCAGTAAAATGAGTACCCAGCATGTTGTCGGGGGCAAAATGCTAATTACCTTGTGAACTGCCCAGAGAGTGTATTAAGCTTTATGTGGGGTGGTATATAAGAGTACAGTAAAACCCCGACTTACAAATGCCTCGAGTTACATAAAATTCAACTTACATAATGATTTTGTGCTAAAGCCATGTCCCGATTTATACGATTTCCTATGGGTTTGCTTCGAGTTACATCAAGATTCTTTTTCCAATGGGTTTGCTTCAAGTTACCTAAAAATTCATTTCCCTACGGGTTTGCTTCGATTTACATTAAAATTTCCTTTTCCCTATGGGTTTGCTTCGGGTTATGTAATTTTTTTCCCTATGGGTTTGCTTCGAGTTACATAAACCATTTTAAGCAAAGCCTACATAACTGACTTTTTACGTAAGTAGGGGTTTTACTCTATAAGAGTGATTGCCATTGCTTCCTATAAAACCCTGGAAAGGGTTGCTATAACTCAGAGTTGACTTGACAGCACACAATTACAGTGGTATTGGTACCTTGGATAAAGTCCGATTCGGATAAAGTCCGATTCGGATAAAGTCCGATTCGGATAAAGTCGCGGTTTTCATGCACACATGATGCATCACATAAAGTCCAAAATCGCTTAAAAAAGGACGTTATCTGAGGTATTTGGTATAGGAACCTCAGATAAAGTCCATTTTTGGACGTTATCTGATGCATCACCCATTTGATTCGGATAAAGTCCAAACTTGTGGAACGGAGTTTGGACTTTATCCAAGGTTCTACTGTATTGTTATTTTAATTATTCTTTTTCATTTTGGCCTAGACATGGAAGAAGTAGTAGTTATACAAGTTTTTCAGTCCCTGTCATGTGACGGCCCCACATCTTGTGGCTTCTCTTTGCCTTGACCCTGCCTTGCATCCTTCTGCTCCCAAAGAGGCTGTCTTATCCATTGACTTCTCCTTCAGAGAAATGCGCTGAGATGTGGGTAGGAGGACTTGCAAAAAGACGCCTCCATCTTGTCTTGAAGTCAGGGTTATTCCTCTGTTGCAGGCAAAAGGGCGTGAATTGTTTTGATTTGTGAAATCTCAAAGAATGCCTCCTTCGCATATCTGGAGCAGTTTTCAGAGAAGTAGCCGTGTCAACACACAAAGAGCCTCCTCGAAGATTGTGGTATATTTTTGAACCACAACCGGGTGCACCCCGATCAACAGCAACCTTGTGCCAGCTAATCTTTCTCACACTAGGTCAGGTAAAATGAACCGTGGAATGAATTCACCAGAAGGTGGCTTCATTTTGGCAGTTTAAAGTCTGACCTAGACATGGAAGAAAGAAACACACAAACATTGTGGCAGTTTAAAGAGTTAAGCCAGGAATTCTCAACCTTTTAAAGCCAAGGGCCGAGTCACCCCACGCTCCGTCAGATGGCCACTTCCTGGTGTGGTGGAGGCAGTAGGGGGCCACAGGAAATGGTGCTGTGGGCCACATCCAGGCCACAGGTTGAGAATCCCTGACTTAAGCTTTCATTTCTCTGTGAGTTTTTTGTTTGTTTGTTTTTGAGTTACAGCCCACTGGCTCCAAAACTACAAGAGTTTATTCCCCAGCCTGGCGAACAGAAATAAAGAAGGATCTGGAATAATTAATTGATGTATTTAATTTAATTTAATAGTCATATTTATATATGCTAACTTGCTGTGTTACCCAGTTCTGGTTATTCTCTATATTTGCCATGAAGAAAGTGTCAGTGAATTCTGGGGCATTTACTCTAGCCCAATGGTTCCCAATGTGGGGCCCATGCCCCACAGGGGGACTTCGATTCCCAGAAGCCTAAGTCAGAACAATGGTTGATCGGTGCTTTGGAGAATTGAACTCCCAAAACCAAAGGTTGGTAAACACTTCTCTAGGCTAAAGATGGAGAAAACCGCTGCCCTGGTTGTCAGACTGTTGACTGATGCAATTATAATTGTATAATTTCTGTGGCCACAATAGTGTGTTTTTAATATTGCTGATAGGATGAAGTACACTTTCATAAACAACTCATTGTCCAAAGAAGAGGCTGAGTGGCTTTACTCACTGGCTGTAGCAGCTGAAGTGTAAAGCAAGCTGCATCAAGAACATTTTTGCACCAGGCATTATGCCCAGAGCAACCTGTTGATCCTGTAGCTTATGGATTGGCAGTGGAGATGTCAGGTTGAATCCAATAACGATGGGTAGGAACTTTCTGTCAACAGAATGAAGGTGGAGGTGGGTTTTGATGGCTGTCTTCTGACAGCCCTCTGTTTGTGCTCCAGATCTCTGGTGGGCGTACAGACTCCATGAACCCATTTTAGTTGTTGAGAATCAATTCTTCCTGCTTTTGTGTCTGTCAACACAGTCACCACTAGAAAATGCATGCTCCAGCCAAATTCCTATGTATATATTTTTGCAAAAATTAACTGGATGGGAATTTATTTATTCTAAAACAATAAATTATTGTTCAACATGTGCTAGAGTGTGAATTTAATTTTTATTTATGGCCTCCCCTTATGGCATCTCTGCATTTCTTCTACAGATATGAAACTGCGATAACTGAAACCACCTTTTGGTGGGTTCATTTTGCAGTTTCTTTTGCCCAACCTAGTGTGAGAAAGATTATCTGGCACAGGGGGCTATTGCCCGGGGTGTGCCCATCTCTGCACTGAATTTGTGGAAATACCTTTAGTATTGGGAAACCTTAATTTGATAGAGGCTAGGTGGCAGAGAATAAGATGACTAGATGGCATTGTTGATGCAATGGGCACAGAGCTGTGTGGGCTGAAGATGATGATGGAAGATAGGGGTGCTTGATGTGCAGTGGTCCATTGGGTCTCAAAGGGTCGGAATCGACTGTGCGACGACAACAACAGGAGAATGTTGCTTCTGCTAGCTATATTTTTATGAAGTTCTCTGCCTGGATTTTTCCACTTTAGTCTGATACTGAAGGTTCTGAGCTAATGCCTGTATTGTAGGTTTGTACAGTAATTCTATATTTTTTGTAATTTGAGTATGTATACATGACATCCAATGTGGTGTAGTGGACAGAGTGATGTTCAAATACATAATCAGGTAAGAAAATTCAAGGGTGGAGTGGAACTATTTAAACTTTTCCTTAAATTTCTCAGTTACCTTAAAAGATCTAGCAGGGTCACAATTAATTGGTTTTACTTGATGGCACATAACTAACTAACATGTTATTGTGTATCTTACTCAGTGATTAGGGGTCTTGTCAGCTTCTTTACTTGTCTTTAAGTTAAAACAGGCTAGATATTTAGATATTAGGATCAGAAGAGGTACAAGGGCTGTTTCAGTTCTAACGTCAGCATTGCTCCTGAATATACGTTTTACTTTCTCCTGTATAAGGGGTTGGCTGCCAGGTACTCCTTGGTTGACCTAAAGCAAAATAACAACTTACATTGGGGACATGTTCTAGTTCACGGGTGGCCAAACCTTTCGGGCTGTGGGCCGGTCACGAGGTTGAGCAGGCCGGTCAGATGGTTGAGTGGGCTGGTCAGATGGTTGAGGGGGCCGGTCACGTGGTTTCTCCAACTGGAAGCAGAACTAAAATGTGCCCACACATGCACAAAACGCTGCCACAAATGCACCTGCGGCTGTCATAAACGTGTTTACAACAGCCACAGGTGCTTTACGGCAGCTTTTTGTACATGCACAGGTGCATTTTACTGCCACTTCCGGGAGCAGCACGGGTGGTGCAGGCCAGATTATTAGGCACCATGGGCCGGATCAGACCCATGGACCATAGTTTGGGACCCCTGTTCTAGTTATTAACTCTGAGACGCTGTGTGACCATTTTTCTGCCTCTCACAAAGAAGGTGAGATTGCAGTGTGTGTGTCTGTGCCCATGAAGATTTGTTGTGTCCTTGTACTCTGTATCATGTCACCCTTCGTTCCATAATGAAGAAAATAAGCACATTGCGTACAGTGTATGTGCGGAAATAACACCCCTTTACTATGTGAAGTCACTTTGGTTTATTTTGCACACCATTTTTCTGCTACAAAATAGCACTTCAAAGTACAAATAGTAACCAATTTGAAATGAAACCAATCACAATTGAAAGAGAAACACGTTAGAAATGGAAGTTAGCAGATATATCTCCAACATAAGGAACAAGAAATTTCAATCATCTTTTGTCCACCTTGGAGACCCAAAGACTGTCTTTGTGTGGTGGTGGAAGAACAGGACATTAAGATGTTAAGTTTTTTAACCTTGTTTTTATATTGTCTGTGTTATCAGAAAGTGCATATATCTAGTGTCAGTAAGTTTTTAGAGTATATGCTATGCATGCACTTGCACAATGTTTTAGAATGTTCTTGTTTTAGGGTTACTATTTTTCCTATAACATCATGGTTTTTATTTTGACATTGAAAAGTTAGAAGGAGGACATGCTCAATCAAATTAAAGCTATTATAGTAGGCTGACGAAATGGCCATTTTCCCCAAACATTATGATGCAATGGACCATATTAGGCAATTGTGTACTTTTGTGGACAAGAAGGAAGAGTATTTCTGGTATGCAAATTGAGGAAGACATTGCTGGAGAGCAGCTTTGAAATATTTAATACATACTTGTGTTAATGCATATGTGCTGTCTCCCCCCCCTCATAGGTTTATCCAGGGTAGCTCATAACAACTAAAACTAAAACTTCCAACAGTTTTAAAAATATTATAGAAATAAAGGGTATATTAAAATAATTTATTTATTTGTTTATTGCTTAGATTTCTATACCGCTTTCCTTCTGGTAGAGGGAACTCAAAGTGGTTTACAATAATACAAAGCAATATAATGATACAGTATAAATAATAAAAAGCAATATAAATGACATAAAAATTAGAAATAACATTTCAAAAATAACAGTGTTAGAAAATACAAGAACCAAAATACAATACAATATACTAAGTAAATTAACAATATCCTGCTGAATAATATCCTGCTGAAAATAATTAAACATATATTGAGATTAAAACAAATTAAAAACAATTAAATTAAACATTTAATGTGTAGCACAACACCTCCGTTCAGTCATTCTTCAAGTATGTGTCTTCCATGCAAGCATAACCTGGTCATTATTACAGGTTACGCCTTTGAACAACATGGGTTGGGGCACTGACCCCTCAAACAGTCTAAAATCCATTATGTCAACCTGGATGTTATGTTAGGAGTCACAGCAGGGAATTCAACTTCTGGCTCCACAGCCAGATATCTAAACCATTGAGCTATCCAGCTAGCAGTATCCTGCATAGTGCAAGTCAACGCTTGGATAACACAGGCATTAGAGGCATCGACCCCTGTGCAGTTGAAAAACCACATTCTGGGTTGACCTGTCTATCTGTTTATGGCTACCATTTTTTCATCTCCCAGACAGACAGCATGCCGCGTTTGTGTCCTGATGCTCACCATTTTTTCCTGCCCCTACAGCTGTGCATACCTGTCAACCATCCCGATTTGGCCGGGATTACCACGGAATTTGATGCCGATTGACGTCATAACCTGCCCCGCGATGCCAAAACCCCGTAATTTGGCAGCGGGGGGGAAAGCTTTCCACGCATGTGTAGAAGGGTTCTACACAAGTGTAAAACCCTTCCACGCATGCGTGGAAGCACTACACCACTTGCGTAGGGGTTTCACAAGCGGCATAACGCTTCCACGCATGCGTGGAAAGCGACCTGCGCACAAGCGATCTGCGCAGGTCCCATTTTTTCCGGAGCTGCGTGTTGACAGGTATGCAGCTGTGTTGTGACAGCGCCAGTGGCCAATTAGGGCTTTCAGAGTAGCCCACCATTAACCATAGCTCTGGGTTGAGTAAAAATCTTTGATTTCTCCCCCGGCAAAAATTCTGCATATAAGTGGAACTATGGAGTTAAAACCCACACTCTTGAAAGGTCAAGGGTAGTCACAAATATGACTATAGCTTGAGTCCATTTGGTGGTCTGGACTAGAATGTATTTGAATCTATGGGATTTGCATTAGTGTTGAGTTATTGAGCAGTTTATTTTAATAGATCTTGTCTTATTGGGCATGCCAGTTGGATTTAGGCCTGTATGCTTAAACCTGTTCTATCCATTTTGAACTGGTGATGATTTTGAGTGATGACTTTTTTACTGCTGAGCCAAATGCCACATTCATTCATTCCTCCTTTCTTTGATGTCAATATTTATAAAGGAGTAAAATCTTATCGGCTATTTTGTGAATATAATTACTGTTACAGCACACACCTCTGGTTCATATGTCTAGAAACATCTCAATGTTGTATTTTCAGCACTGTCAATGTGTGTTGGAGTCATAGCTGTCAAGTATCCCTTATTGGCCGGGAAAACCCCTTATTTTACCCTCTTTCCCGCCGTCATCCCTTATTAATTAGGCTGCAATGTCCTATTGTCACCATTGGAGGGCAGCACAGGATAAGCATAGCTGTCAAGTATCCTGTATTTGCCGGGAAATTTCCCTTATTTCTAAATCCAAAACTTGACAGGTATGGTTGGAGGATGGTGGTGGCATGTGGGGGTCTGGCAGGGATGAACCATAAATCAAGTTCATGAGAGGGCAAACTCTCCTGTTTGTTTTATGAGTTCTTCTCGAGAGATGACCCACATCCTTTTACTATGTTTCAATATCTCCCTGAAAGAATGTCAGCACACATGCAGTCAAGGTCTTTAGCTTCTGCTATAGAGAGGCTGATCATGCAAGTTTCACGAGGCTAGTATGCTGTTCAGCTGCTCAACCAATCAGGACTTTAATCACGTACTGTAGCTTGCATGATTCTCACACGGTACCCTGTTAGATACAATGTATGCCGAATGTAACCTATGGCTGAATATTCTCTATTGTTCCCTATGCTACCAATTCTGCTATTGAATGCACTATTGTTCCTGTACTCTTATCTGCTACTGGAATTTTGGCAATAAAATATACTGGTCGAGGTTGGTTCCTTCAGAGCTCTCCTCAAGCAGTCGGCTGGACCGTATCTGCTTGAACATTTTCATGGTATCAGGATTTCCTCCCGCAACAAATGTGTAATATATATATTCTTTATTTTTGTGTGTGTTTTAGGAATATTGGCACAGGAAAGTAGCTTTCATTTTTTTAAAGAATTTGGAGGATCTTATATTGCTGCTTCATATGTAAAATTTCTCGAATCTGCAGGAGCACGAGTAATACCAATAAGGTAAGCTTCTGCAAATACAGTGGTCCAGTTACATTCCAATCCACAGAAAACTTACAGAGCTTATTCTGTGATAAATTTGTTAGTCTTTAAGGTACTATAATACTTTTTTGGCCTAAAATCTATTTGCTAGCTCCAGCTAAAATAGTTCCTTTGAATCAATAGAATTTACATCCATGTTGATTTACCATTCAGCAATAGATCCAATGGATCTACTCTAGCTATGACTAGGAATCAGATTTTTACTCCCCCCCCCCTTATATGCTATGTAATACAATGCAGGAACTTTCCCTGATGATGGGGAGACAGAAGAGCATATACCTAGGTAAAGGTAAAGGTTGCCCTTGCTCGAAAGCCAGTCGTATCAGACTCTAGGGTTCAATGCTCATCTCTGTTTATAGCCAAAGAGCCAGCACTGTCTGCATTTGCAGATGTTTCCATGGACATGTGGCAAGCATGACTAGACACCAGAGTGCACAGAACACTGTTTACCTTCCCACATATCTACTTGCAATTTCTTGCTTTCAGACTGCTAGGTTTACTGGAGCTGGGACAGAGACGGGAGCTCACTAGGGTCTTGAACTGCTGACCTGCCAACCTTCCAGTCATCAAGTTCAGTGTCTTAACCAATAAGCCACCACAGTTCATATAGCACATATCTAGAGGCTGCTTAATAGATAAAATGAAAATGTTTATCATAATTTATCATATGCATGGACTAGTACTTTCTAGATTGGTTCCAACTTCCACAACTTTTTATTTTATTTTAATGACTCCAGATTAGAGCGCTCAGATGAAGAGTATGAAAAGATTTTCCAATCGATTAATGGGTAAGTGTACTAAGGAACATTTGTTAGAGATCTGTAATAGGAAGGAGCATTACAATCTGAGATGATAGTTTTTAGTTGAGCTGTGCATCTTAAACAAGTCTTCCTTCCTAAATATTGGGCAGATGATTAGATCAAGCTTAAAACATGAGCCATGATTGGGAATCCTGGTACTGTACAGTAAAGCCTCACATAAAGGACTCCTCGCTTAGAAGCTAACTCGCTTAAAGAGCAGAATTTTCTCTGAATGGTCATCCTTGCTTAACAACTAAAAACAACCAAAAACTCGCTTAACAACTAAATCAGGGTTTGCAACCACCACTACCCGCCAGAAGTCACAATCGGTCACTTACAATGGCAGCGGTGGCGCTTTTTCCAAGTGTTTTGCTTAAAGAGCAATCCCGTGGAACGCAGCGAGGTACCACTGTATTATGGCAGGTTCTCAGAACAGTATAGTAGTAACAGGTAGCATATTCAGCCACATACATGTACAGCTCACTTTCAATATGTAGGTGCTTGGGGACATTAACAGTTAAGCTGGTGTTCATTCCCACTTTCTGCCCCAAGTTTTGCTCATGTCATATTACAGAAGAACATCTACAGAGGACTTAGCCTCCTTTTGTTAGTCAAGTAAGAGAAGAAGGGCTCAGTCCACCAAATTATGCTATCTGAGTATGTCACCTGCCTTTTAGCTTATATTGCAAATCTCTCTGCCCATGCAGTCCATGTTATCTGTATGTTGTTTGACTGTGTGGTCAACTTTCAATTATTTGCTGCAAAAAAGGTGTTGAAATTTTGTTTTGTTAGGATTCTTTATCCTGGAGGTTCTGTTAGCCTTGAGACGTCTGAGTTTTCGAGGGTTGCAAAAATATTCTACAATAAAGCATTAGAGGTAAATATTTGGTAAATAGTGTGGCTCTTTCCCTATGTAGGGGAGAATGCATGTATGATCTAAATTTGCTGTCACAGCTGTTGAGGAGGAGGATGGGCCTTTCTTTGCTCCTGGAAAATCATCTGGAGAAGGTTTTCAGGTGCACTGGGACACAAGGGGAGGGAATTGCTCTTCACACCTTTTTTCAGTGCAAGAACTCTGTTAGACCCTGACCTGTTTATTACGTAAATCAGGGGTGGCCAAACCTTTCGGGCTGCAGGCTGGCCACATGGTTCACTGGAAGCAGAAGTAAAACGTGCCAGCACATGCGCAAAACACTGCCGTAAATGCACCTATGGCTGTTGTACATGCCTTTATGGCAGCCATGGATGCATTTACAGCAGTGTTTTATGCATGCATGGGCACATTTTACTTCCGCTTCCAGGAGCTGCAATTGCGGCATGGGCCAGATGATTGGCATTCTGGGCCAGATCCAGCCCATGGGCCTTAGTTTGGCCATCCCTGACGTAAATAGTGTATGTATAAGTAGGTACAAAGAAACTATTCAGGGTTCAAAATGATATTTCTGTAAGATTTACATACTTCTTTGTGCACTGTATTGAGCAGCAAGTTCTTTGTTTCTAAAACCCAAAATATTGCAAATCTATAAATAGAATAGGAAAGCTAGTTTAAAATCTATATGTGGGGATCCGTGTTTTAATTTTAATTCTTAATGCGTCTTCCCCCTAGGCTTATGACTCAGGAGATTATTTTCCAGTATGGGGCACATGCTTGGGACATGAGTTGCTCGCCTATCTTACTAGTGGCGAAAACCTACTCACGTGGACTGATACAAATGGATTTTCATTGCCACTGAATTTTATTCAAGGTGAATATAGGTCACAATTTCATTTCATAAAACACTTCTGAATTTGATTGAGGAGGAGCAGGGGAGAGGAAGAGATGCCTTGTTAAATCGACAAGGCTCAATGGAATAATAGCCACTTGGAGAATATTTGACCAGTGACAGGACTTATGGACTGGTGCAAAAGTCCTCTCTTCAGTATTGCAGTCTGGCTCATGGGCTATGCTTGGAAGAAGGCTAGACTTAGCATACAGACTGCTGCAGGTACAGCTCTTCTATACAAAACTTCAGGAGCCTGTGAGAAAGGGACAGAACTGTGATGCCTACTTGCCCCAGAGCGTTGCCCCTTCCTTAACCCTAGTATTGACTAGTGCCAGCTTTCTAGAGTAACAGTGGAAGGTGTAGGTTTATAATTTATATGTTACTTAGTTATACTGGTAAAAGTACTAGTGGTTATATGTTGTTGGGCTACTAGTTCCCTAGCCTTGACTGTTGGCCTTGTTGGCTGGAGCTGGAGTCAAAAAATCTGGAAAGCCAAAAGGAGCTGTAGTGGCTCATTGGTTAAGAAGCTTGTCTCATTAGCTGGAAGGCTGGCAAGCGGCAGTTCAAGACGCGGGTACTGCATAATGGATTGAGTGCCCATCTCCGTCCCAGCCCCTGCCAACCTAGCAGTTCAAAAGCAAAAAATTGCAAGTAGATAAATAGGGACCACTTTGGTGGGGAAAGATCTTGGGGACATGAAAGGAGCCTCATTCAGGCATCTCCTGCCTTATCTCTTAGGGCAGGAGTCTCAACCTTTTTAAGCCGGTGGCCGGGTCACGCTCCCTCAGACAGTTTTTAGGGCTGGACAGCCATTTTGCCCTTCCTCCACCGCATGGCACTTCTGGGTGTGGGGGAAAACATGAAAAATGGTGCTGTGGGATGCATCTGGCCTGCGGGCCGCAGGTTAAGAATCCCTGTTTTAGGGTGACTTTAGAATGGCTGCCCTTGTTTCTTCTGGAGTAGCACTTTGCCTCTTTAATCCATAGCCCATGAAGCCAGACTGTTGTTGTTTTGAAGATTCAGCTGGTTGTCTTCTCTATCCCTCTTCATCCCCATTGGAGTGTGTGGAACCTGTGGCCTTCCAAATGTTTTGCTGGACACAAAATCCTGCCACCCTTGTCCTTTGGCCATTCTGTTGAGTGTCAGAATCCAGCAAAATCTTGGAAAGGGAGTGCTCCTTCCCTCCATTCTGTCTTCTACATGCAAACCAAATACAACATCACTGGTATTGGAGTTAAAATAAAATGGGCTTGGTGGAATGGATGGGGACCATGCACGACTCCAGCATGGGTGTCATGACTGGTATCCAAAGCTATGCTGGCCTTTGGTAGTGTATGGCCATCATGGTTTCCACCCAAACCTATCTTACTATAGATCCGTGATGGCGAACCTTGGCACTCCAGATGTTCTTGGACTTCAATTCCCAGAAGCCCAAGCCCCCATGAATCCGCACGAATGGGTTTACTGCGATTCATCCGGCCCACGCTGCCCTTGTGGCTCCTGGAAGCGCAAGTAAAACGCGCCCTATGGGTGTGTTTTACTTCCACTTCCAGGAGCGACAAGGGCGGCGTGGGCCGGATGAATTGCAGTAAACCCATTCATGTGGATTCATGGGGGCTTGGGCTTCTGGGAATTGAAGTCCAAGAACATCTGGAGTGCCAAGCAAAGTGCGAGGATGCTTATTGCATTTTCTCTAGGTTAACTTTCTGATTATGGTTTGATAAAAAGGCTGAGTGGTTGCTGGTGTGTTCACTGTCTCTTACCAATTACCCTATGCTTTTGTAACTGGGCAGACTACCAATCCTACACAGCTAGTGAACATCCTAGAGGTGGTATATTGACCGTTTTTTTATATTTTATTTTATTTTGCTACAAGGTCCCAAGAATAGCAGAATGTTTAAAGACTTTCCAGATGATTTGCTGCAAGCACTGATTTCTGAGCCTGTGACTTCAAACTTCCACTTTTGGAGCCTTTCTGTGCAGGTAGCATCGTGCTTCTAATATGGCAATGCAAAGTCAAAATGTCCCAATGTTGTTGTCTTTTTAAAAAGAGATGGATATAGGTACATTTTCCTTCTCTTTCAGAATTTCACACAGAATGAAAAATTGCACAGTTTTTACAAGATCTTGACAACAAATAATCATAACAATATAGAGTTCATATCAACCATGGAAGGTAATAGAAACTTCTAAATTTTGCAGTGAATGAGTCCTCACAACCAGTATTGGGAAATGTTTTGGAGGGAGGACTGTATTTTCCAGGGTCCTCAAACCAACCTAGCCAGAGTGCCAAGTAACTTCTTCAATCTCTTCTATGCAAAGTCCTTCTATAAATGCTTGTGTGAAAACTATGGAATTGCATATTTATGGCTTTGAAATAAGTTTCTTACCTTGTTTGCCAAAGTGACTGAAAACTCCTTTTGTTTCCTAGCTTACAAATACCCCGTTTATGGTGTCCAGTGGCATCCAGAAAAAAATCCGTTTGAATGGAATAACTCGACAGGGATACCCCATTCCCGATCAGCTATAAAAGTAGCATATTTCATTGCAGACTTCTTTGTTAGTGAAGGTATGGAAGTGTTCTTTTAAGGCCATATTTAATTGTGTGCATTAATCCTGTCTTTGAAAAGAGAAAGACTTGCATATAGAGTCACAAGCTTTCTGAGAGCAAAAATGTGAAAATATGTGTGTAATGGTGATTGACCATACAGTGACTTTTTTTAACTAAGCAAATTTTAAAAAAATGGGAGCACCTTATACATTGTAAAGAGCTGTATAGCAAGTTTTTAAAAATCTGTTCCTTGAAGGGAGATATTTATTGAAAGGAATTAGATGTTTTTAGGGATGTTCATTATTACACATTACACTGCTCAAGGTGACTAACAAACATAAAGAACAAACTGAAAATAATCTTCTTTTGGTGTGGCTGCTTTTCAAGAACCGCAGCATTGAAATGGCAGCCATATGCTTTTATTAAGACAGTGTTAGAAGAGCCCCTAATGTCTGCTTTTTTGGGGTGGGTGGGTAGGATCACTCCAATTTGGTTCATTTCCAGCTGTGATTGCTGAAAATGAACCAAAAGTGAGCATTCTGTTGTCAATTTGCCATTTGGTGAAGTGGCTTAAAGAAGAGAGCAGGTTCTCAACCGGACTTTGAAAAGCAAAGGAAACAAATATCTCCATCTGTTTCTTGGAGAAAGTTTTCAATTTGTCTTTTATTTTATTTTTAATTGATACAGCATATATATATTCTGCCGTAATACACTAAAATTATTTTTCACTTCCTCAGTTACTCCACATAGCAGAGGAAGTGCTTAATTTGCCAATATCCTGAAGCAATTTGAGAGCAACCTAGAGTGGATCAAATAGGGCCACTTAAGACCTGCACACCATTTCTATGCAAGGATCGCGCCAAATAGCATACTAGACCTCCTAGCAACCTTAATTAGCCTGTTTTCAGCAAGGCCTAGGTTCCTCTATTAGTGTTCTTCACTCCCATGCACTTCTGATGCTGTAGACCATTGTTCCTACAATTCCATCTAACATGGCCAAGAGAGTGGGATCATGGGAGTTGAAGTCCCCAAAGATCACCAAGTTGAGGAAGATTGTTTTATAACTTCTAGGCTCTGGGGTGTCACATTTTGTTTAGGACAATGATCTTTAAAGTGCATACTGTATAACAAGAAAACGTAGAATTTATAGATGATGATATCTTAGAAGTAATCTGTATTTTTCTAATATTTTGCAGCCCGGAAGAGCAACCATCACTTTCCCAGCAAAGAGGATGAGACCAATGCACTGATTTATAACTTTAACCCAGTTTTCACTGGGAGAAATTCTTCCTTTGAACAAGTTTATTTCTTTGATTAAATTTCCAGCCGGAAGTATGACAGTGGAAGTATCAGAAATTATCTGTGTGTAGCAGGGTTCAGAATCAAACTGACACAATGGATTATGAAGATAAAAAAACCCAGATCACTTATAGCTGCTTCCATTATTAGTTTATTTTAATTTTTTTGGCCATCCTAATTATACCTTTTGTTTGTGGCATAATGTGCAAGACGATACTCCCACAAGAGCTTCATTGGCAAAAATAGTGCCTGTGTACAAGCACTGTTATTCATGAAGCATGTAGCCTCAGTCGTTGTTCAGAGTAAGAGAGAATTCCTGGGCCCAAGGAAAGTTCAGTCAAAGAGACAAGAGTAATGTTTGATGGCTTTTCAATTATAGCGAAGGTAGGGTAATTATGCTCTCCAGCAATCATTTCCATCATCCCTCACCATTCTTGCCC
The DNA here is from genome assembly GCA_035047305.1 of Bradypodion pumilum. NCBI lineage: Eukaryota > Metazoa > Chordata > Lepidosauria > Squamata > Chamaeleonidae > Bradypodion > Bradypodion pumilum. The sequence goes on along the minus strand of JAWDJD010000004.1, from coordinate 291,711,122 downwards.
TGCCTAGACTTATGAAAATTGGCATCTAACAACAATTGGAAGATAAGGCACTCTGCCACCCCTTGATTGCAATCTTAACAAGGGTGGGCAAAATATCACCCAACAAACCATCATGTGTCACTATAGAATGGAAGGGTATTTTCCTCTGTAAAAAAAAATCTTGTTAAAAATAAAATATTTTTCATTGGATGAGATATGTGTGATTGAGCGCTGGGGGTTGGTAACCCTTCAACCTCTTGAGGTTACTTGCTTTGGTCTAAACCAGGGGTTCTTAACCTACGGGCTGTGGACCGGATTCAGCCCACAGTGCCAAATAATCCAGCCCCTGCCCTCGCTCCAGCTGCTACCACCAGAATTGGCTGCGGACTTATTTATGGCCATCATAAACATGCTTGCAACAAAGCTGTAAATGGCGGGGAGACAACCAGTCCCGCCCCCTCAACTGTTTGAGGGAGTGAGACCCAGCCCACAACTTGAAAAGGTTTGGAACTCCTGGTCTAAACCTTGCATAGCATAAAGAACTGATCCAGGAGTACTATAAATAGTTAAGGTGATAATGAGAAATCTGAAGTTCTTACTTGCTATGGCAAATAGTATATAAATTGATTAAATAAAAATTAATTGAGTATATAGTAATAGCATGCACATATCTACCATGGGTGCAGTGGAATATTACGGAGTGGTGTGTACTCTTTTCCCACAAAGAAGAAGAGTTTCGGGACGGTGTGGTTTTATATGACGTGTATGACAATTTCCTTACATATATGCAGTAACTCTGGGTTGGAAACACTCATGGACCCTGCTGGGAATGTGGTTTTTAGATTGTGGCTGTAATTGCACTGTTAACACTTTTTGAATTCTACAGAACTGGAGATTTCCTTTAGTATGCCTGAATGTAAAAATCTTATTTGTTTTAGAAAATAAATAAAGACACTTCTTTGTAATACTGTACATCAGAAGGATATACAGTACTGTATATCAGTTAGGGCTGATTCCTATGGGATTCCTGTTAGAAACATAATGTACTTATGTTTTCAACCTACACCATTAGCCTCAATCTCTTTCAAAATGAAATGTAAAGCATTTCCATTCCTAGTGACTGTTTGGCTCTTGCACTAGCTTCTTCCATTTTGGGAAGTATAATGACATTCCTCTTCATATGGCCTGCAGTCCTAGTGACCAATGCATGTAGTTTACATCAGCTTATAGAAAAGAAAATGCTATGCTAGTATGGGCCTTATTCTTGGCCTTTCCATAGTGGACTGCAGCAGATGGATGCACCTATAGCCATTGGGAGCCCATCAATAGAAACAAGTTAACTCAAGATCAGACTTTAAAAGATGTAGGGCTAATAATAATTTTATCTGATGTGCAGTAGCATTTTTCCTGCAGTTAATTGCCATTACAGTTCTTTTGTAAGCTTTAAAACATAGACCTGCTGGAATCAAATCTGAAGAACTGAATGAAAAAAAGGACACTGGATAAACTTGCCATGTCTGTTTAGGCTGCTCAATTTAATTCATCCATTTCATCTCCATTTCGGTTTTCTGAATGTAAGCATATCCTGTTTTTCCTCTGTTTAACTATCATTGCTGTATAGTAAAAGAAAATGCAATACATTTTTGAATGATGATTCTTTTCAGTAACACAATTCAAGTGTTGTATTCATAACTCAGGTTAGGGCATTTGTATTCTGCCTGATATCCTCAGATGCTTAGTTCTCAGGGCAAAGTACAACAATAAAAACAATACAAAATAATCCAGCACTTTAAAATCATTTCAAACCATTTATGTTAAAAACATGATACCGAGGTAGGTAAATTTGTACACCTCTTCAATTGTTTGGTTCCTGATTGCAATTCTGGCCTTGGTTTGGTGATTGATGCTCATTGCTTTCAATACTAATTCTCAATCCGATTTTTGTTACTTCAGTTTCCAAGTTAGTAGTCGTATCTTGTATTGGTTTAGTCTTTGCCAGTAAAGCTATGTCATTGGCAAGTCAAGATCAGTTAGCTTCATATAATTTTTCCCCGTGGAATTCTCCATTCCAGGTTGTCAAAATTCTCATGGCATAGCCTAGACATGGGAGGCAATTGATAACCCAATACGAGCCCTCATGTGCAAGGACACAAGATGATGATGTTAAATGCAACAGTCAAGAAGCCTCCACATTCTGTTAAAGCCTGTTCTTTACATATGAGATTTAATGTTCAAATATACCTCTGGGCAGAGAACTACTTTCTTTTTTTAAAAAATCATTGGAAAATTTATTTTCTTGGGTGGCAGATCCTTGCTCCGCGTTGGTGAAAAGGATCCTCTGGTTTTAATATTGGCAGAAGGAGGAGGATAGTTTCAGGAAGGCCTTCTGGATCCGAGTGTTTGGGGTTAGAGGGGCAAGCAGAAGGCTATCTACTTGAATAAATAATCTAGATCCGTGGTGGTAAACCTTGGCACTCCAGATATTTTTGGACTTCAATTGCCAGAAGTCCCTGTGAATCCACACAAATGGATTTACTGCAATTCATTTGGCCCGCAGTGCCCTCGCTCCTGGAAGCGGAAGTAAAACGCGCCCGTATGTGTTTTACTTCCGCTTCCAGGTGCGATGAGGGCGGTGTGGGCCGGATGAATCACAGTAAATCCATTTGTGTGGATTCACGGGGGCTTCCGAGAATTGAAGTCCAAGAACATCTGGAGTGCCAAGGTTTGCCATCACGGATCTAGATCATACCCTCAACCAAGCAAATGACCAATAGGAAACATTTTTGCTTTCTGGGACAAGATTTGCGCTTCTAAATCAGGAAGAATTTCATACAGGATTTCAGCCAGAATTCTCTTGCTTGCATAAGAGGAAATGCAGTAAGTTTTGGTGGCAAATTATTAACTCATTTTTAAAAAGTGCTTGTTGGATTTCTGGTCATTCACTCAGGTGTGTGCTTGTCTGACTTATCTCCATGCATTGCCAGTTGTGTGTTACGATATTTGTCTGGCCTGCCCAAGGAGACAGTCACTTCTTCAACAGATGTAACTTTTTAAAAATGGCACTTTTACGTGCCTGGCACTAGATGGCTCAGATGTTACAGCTCATACTCTTTCTCTGTAACGCGCAACCAAAATGTGTTTTAGGGGGAAACGACATCCTTACACCTTTCCCAATGGAGTTTGGATGGAATATTTTATAATTATAATTATTATTATAATTACTATTATTTAGTGTCAGAAATCATTCTAGGTTGAAAGGATTTTTGCAGAAGAAACTCTGCTCGGGGAACACCCAAATGAGGTTCCTTTCATGTCCCCAAGAGCTGGGACAGAGACGGGTGCTCAATCCGTCATGCAGTATCTGGGTCTCGAACTGCCAACTTTCCAGCCTTATAGTAAGTGGCAAGCAAATTCTCTTCTTACTAATAATAATTTCGTGCCAGAAATAATTCTAGGTTGAGATGATTTTGCTGGAGAAATTCCGCTCAGGAGATGACTGAATGAGGCTCCTTTCATGTCCCCAAAATCTTTTCCCACTGAAGTGGTCCTTATTTATCTACAGTACTTGCAATTTCTTGCTTTTGAACTGCTAGGCTGGCAGGAGCTGGGACAGAGATGGGTGCTGAAACCGTCATGCAGTACCCGTGTCTCGAACTGCTCACTTGCTGGCCTTCCAGCTAAAAAGGCAAGCTTCTTAACCACTGAGCCCCTCTCTTCTTACTGAAATTATTAGATCAGGGATTCTCAACTTGCAGCCCATGGGCCAGATGCGGCCCATGTGGTGGAGGAAGGGCAAAATGGCTGTGCGGCCCCTGAAGCTGTCTGAGGGAGCGTGACCCAGCCCCAAGCTTTAAAAGGTTGAGAATGCCTGGATTAGATAGACTAGATGGAGAGCACTATGGCCCAGATCCAGTAGTGCAGTTCAAAATTCCAAAACCAGAAGAAATGGGAATTTCTTCTCCCCATCACTGCAGATTGCAGGATTACAAAAGATCTCCAAGGGGTTCCCCAGCCTCTAGAGCAGGTTTTTAGGGAGCACAGAGAACTGCTGAAGAGAGCTTTGTCTTCGAAAGCAATGGGAATCCGCAGAAATTCACCACTGGATTCTGGTCTTGGCAGCCAAAACTCTAAATTTTAGCAAAGACCAATATTAACAAAAATTTATTGTTAGAATGAAACTTCATTGCGTAATATATGCATTCAAACTCCCTGATTTTTATCAATGGGTAAATCCTAATACATATATTTAGTCTCAAGCCAATGTACATGCTTTTGCTCACTTAAATCACACCGTCCCTTGTAAATGATGGGATTCGAAGATTTTGCCCATAATTTTCAAATTCATATAGTGTATGAAAATTCTGCATCTGGTTAATAGAATAGTGTCAATGTAGTTTTAACAAAGGAGAAAGTATAAACAACAATGTATTGTCTTAAATCTTTACAACCTAAAATCCAGTTCCATGTAGAATAGACTCAGTTGGTGAATGTTAAATCAACAGTTATGTAAATTCTATTCATTCAGTGGGTCTACTCTAGCTGAGTCAAACACTTGGCTTTTGGCTCAGGAAATTTTTGTCTCTTAGGGTGACATTAGCAAGGCTGCCATTGTTCCCTCTGGATTAGCACCTCAGCATTTTAACCCAGAATGCTGTGTTTTTGAAGGTTCAGGTAGTTATCTTCTCTATCCCTCTTCATCCCCATAGGAGGTGGGAAACGGGTGGCCTTACAGATAACAATAGTATTCAGTATCCTTTATTAACTGATTAGTCATCTGACCAGGGTGATGGTACCCCTCAGTGGAGGAAATGCCACTGGAAAGCATCATATTGGGCCCAACGGCAAAATGAGTGGAGGAGAAACCATTTCACTATTTTGATTCCCAATGGTCATGGAGATGGAAGAAGCCATGCCAGATAGACTGTCTGTGAAGGTGCACCTTGTCAATATCCTCAAGGCTGAGGCAGTCCATTGCAGTCCCGGTGTCAAATCCTGCATGTCTCATTTTATACGTGCTGCAAGAGATGGCTCCATGATCATAGTGTGTGGGTCACTTCATGGTAAACTGGGATCCACCTTAAACAAATTCAGTCCAATGGCATTTTTCTTGAAAATGATTTTCAGGGGGGGAAATGTATACTCATAAGTAACAGCCGATGAGTCATCTGACCATATCAGGTTAAAATGAGATAAAATACATTAAATAAAATATGATTACAAAAACAGAATAAAAACAGATTAAAAGTAGAATGATATAATCACAATAAAATGTGGCTCCCAACGCCAATTCATCCAGCCCGCACCACCCTCAGCACTCCTGAAAGTGGAAGTAAAATGCACCCATATGATGTTGGATTTGTGGTAAGATGGAATGAGTAGCATAGCAAAACAATGGAGAAGCTGCATTTTTTCCTAGCACTCATTTTGTTGAGCTATAGACTTGTGAATATGTGGATTTATTTACAGTTCTGAAACTCATCAAGAAAGTGGTAGTGATTTCTATCTGAGTCATAGCTATGTCACTGTTTACAAAAAAGAGGGACATCACAAATACAGCCACTTGGGTCCCTTCCTTGTTAAAATGTACCATATATGCCATATTAAAACATTTGAATATTGTGGGTGTATACGTTCAAGAGGGACTGCGGTGTCTCAAGTGGTTTCTGGGTACTGCATGATGGAGTGAGCTACTGTCTCTGTCCCAGCTCCTGTCAACCTAGCAGTTTGAAAGCAAGAAATTGCAAGTAGATAAATAGGGAGCACTTTGGTGGGAAGGTAAACAGCGTTCCATGCACTCCGTTGTTTAGGCATTCCTGCCATATGTCCACTGAGGCGTCTGCAGATGCAGACAGCACTGGCTCTTTGGTAATAATAATAATAATAATAATAATAATAATAATAATAATAATAATAATAATAATAATAATAATAATAATAATAATAATAATAATAATAATAATAATAATAATAATAATAATACAGGTTTATTTATACTCTGCTTCCCTCAGCCCGAAGGTGACCCAAAGTGGCAACAACAGTCATAAAAATCAACAATCAATAATTTTACAATATAAATGCAATAAATACAGGGGAAGATACAAATCACAACAATATTCATAAAAAATACAGTAGAGCAACCCACAGAGCCTGGGCTAACGACACATGCAGAGCCCAGGGCTTGCCCTCATAGACAAAATCTAAGACAAAACAAACACACCTCCCCGGAGAGTGGAGTGGCTCCAGGGCAGGCAGGGGAGTCCTCCGGTGCGCAGCATTTTTCAGCCCTCCGAGCAGGTGGAGCTCGGAGGGCGAGGCAGTGAGCGGGCGCACCTGGCCCCAACCCGGGCGGTGGAGTGGCTCCAGGGCGGGATGAGCACTGAGCTCTAGAGTCAGTTACTACTGGCTTTCGAGCAAGGGCAACCTTTACCTATACATTTAATACTATAATATCTAATGTTGTTGAAAACAGCTTAAATTGGTGTCTAATTATATTTTGTTGAGCTATAGACCTGTGAATACTGTATGTGGATTTATCCACAGTTCTGAAACTCATAAAGAAAGTGGTAGTGATTTCTATCTGAGTCATAGCTACGTCACTGTTTACAAGAAAGAGGGACTGCAGTGACAAGGGGCTGCAGTGGCTCAAGTGTCTAAGGCACTGATTGGGAGGCAGAAGGTCAGCAGTTCGATTCCCAAGTACTGCAGGACAGAATGAGCTCCCATCTTTGTCCCTGCTTCTGCCAACCTAGCAGTTCGAAAGCAAGAAGTTGCAAGTAGATAAATAGGGACCACTTCGGTGGAAAGGTAACAGTGTTCCATGCACTCCGGTGTCTAGTCATGCCTGCCACATGATCACGGAAATGTTTGCAGAAGCAGACATGGCTGGCTCTCCGGCTTTGAAACAGAGATGAGCACTGAACTCTAGAGTCGGATACGACTGGCTTTCGAGCAAGAGAAACCTTTACCTAATTATATGAACAGAATCACACTTATAATTTAACTACTAGCACCTCTTTCCTAGTCTTTTTTTTTGGCTAGTCCTTGATTGCTAAATTATAATTTAGATGTTAAGCCTTCCTAACTAAAGAAGGCAAATTAAAGTCACTTATTGCAGCAATTTTAAATTGGATTGCACTGCCGTGGAAAGTGAAGCAATTAGAATTCGGGATGTCATTTCTGCCTAATTAAACATCTGACAAGATGCGCCTAGTGACACTCCTCTCCAATTTTCATTCTCTTTGTTTGTGGTAGTGCGTTTTTTTAAAAAAAAGAACACCTCTTCAAATGCACACAGGCCATCTGTTAGTTGCTGATGATCACCAAGTATTGCATTATTACACAAAGCATTCCCACTGCAGTGTATCAAGCATAAAAGTACACCAATTCCATTACCTTCATTTCCTATGAAAGACTGAGCCAATGACTACTTCCTAACATGGCTACCTGGATTTATTTTTCAACTATTTACTTTTTTTTTTTTAAAGTATCACCAGTGTAGACACCAAATCAATACGGGCAAACAAAAGAAATATAATTAATGGAAGTACCAAAACATCGAACCAAGATGAGTTTCAGAAAAGCAATCAACAGAAGAAAAAGGATCAATTAAAACGAAGAATGTGCACTAGCACCAAAATTTGAATTTGGAAATACAGAGTTTCATCATCTGAATCTGAATGTTGTGAATCTAAGCCCCTCCCCAGAGAGATTGTCTGCTCACCCAGGCTATCGTCTCCCCTATGCAACAAGCAATCCTGCCATTTTTACATTTTCAGAAGACATTTTCCTGCATCCCTTCAATCTCCTCCAGGGTAACTTGGAACGTAGTCTTGAGATGTGATTCTGACATTTGCTGCTTACCACTACATGATATTTGCCCATCTATCTCCCTGCTTCTTTGGGTTGGTGGCTCTTCCCATTCACAATAATGAAGCCACTTGCCCCTCACAGTACCCACTTCATTTGGTAGCAGGAGTGCCCTGTGCTGGGTCTTCAGGTGGCTGAGCATGCTACTGTTGAAGACATGGCCCAAATTCTGCTCACACTCAAGCACCTTCTTTCATTGCAAAAACTCAGCCATGTGAACTTCTGTTGCACATGTTGAAAATGCTTCCATATCATTAACTTTTGGGGAGCTTCAACTTTTGAAAGTATGTTCCTGACAAGGAATGCTCACTTGTCATCATTACTGGTTCCAGCAGCTGGCAGGACATGTTCAGCTAGATCGGGGTGCTCAAACTTTGTAAGCCGGGGGGGGGGGCAGTTCATGCCCTCTCAGACTGTTGAGGGGCTGTGCAGTGGTGGTGGTGGTGGAAGTGGTGGGGGAGTGGTGGGGACTCGGGATGGTCCACCCCGAGCCACCCCGACTTCCCCATCACCACTACTGCCGTTACTGCCGATGACCACCCCAAACCACCACCAACCACTCCCAACCCACTGCTAGTGACCACCCTCAGCCACCCACTATTCCTCCCCCAGCACCACCACTGCTGCCAACCACCCTCAGCCACCCCCACTCCCCCCAACACATACATTGTTTCCCTGGTTACTGGCCTGGAGGAGCTGCATGGCGTGGGTGAAGGAGGGGTCCAGGCTGTCATTCATGCCTGCACTTGGCCAGAGCGACTCCTGGGAAAGATGCAGGCAGCCACATGCATCCCTAAAGGCACCTCTGTAGCAGGGCGGATGTTACAACATCCACCCTGCTGTGGAGCACCAGCAGGGACAGGCCAAGCCACGCAAAGGGGATAAGAATTGAGGTGGCGGTGGTGGAAGAGGTGGTTGGAGGGAGGGCCACAGGTTGAGGATTCCTGATCTAGAGGGACAAGGGTGATTTCAATGTCTTCAGAAATAGTGCGCACCTGAGTACTCTCAGTCTCCTCCTCCCCACCCATCAGATATTATGTCCTTGGAGAGCTCCCACCAGACACAATGCTGTTTTGCATATATGAGAGGTTTTCTGGGATCAGAGGCTGGGGTAAACTCTTCCTTGTGAATGATGAAGTTGCATCATATGGAACACAATGGCTGGGGCTCTTCATAAATGTCTTTCCCAACCACAAAGGCAACAACACTACTGAATACTGATGCCATCCTTGTCCTCTGGCACATTGACTCTTTGGGAGAAAAATGCCTTTTTTGCCATTCTCTCTCTCTCTCTCTTGCCCTGGCTGGATTGCATAGAATCATTACTGGAACATGTCTGAGATTGACCAATCTCTGTCCCACCTTGCACCAGAAGCTTTTCTGTCACCTCCTTGGCACATTCACACACACAGGCTGTACTGCTGCATGCTGCTCTTTCATAGTGTCAAAGCAGAATAACATAGTTGGTGACACATTTTATTTGGTGGGCTCATTACCTTAGTTTTTTCTTTCCCATTCCCATTCCTAGCTGTAAACGTTGCTGTACTGGATGCAGGCAGCATTCCTGCAGATTTCCCCAAATGCCTTCTTCTTCTATCATACCTACATTTCATACTGCCAATAGAATCTACCCAACGAAGAATTGTGTCTGATTCTGATAAAGCAAAGTACAAACTCTTCCAATGAAAAATCACACAAAATCTCTCTCTCTCTCTCTCTCTCTCAAATTAATAAATTTTCTCTATATAGAACACAATTTTATTTCCCTGTCTCCCTGTCTGATATACTTCAAACAGGACTAAACCTAATATAATATTTCCATTTCCATGTTAATTTATAAAGTACTAACTGATTACCCGGCCTTGCTTGGATTGTTTTTTTCTTCAACAGAACGCGGCTTGAGAGAACTTTAAGTGTACCACTGTTCTTTCCATGATATCATTCCTGTAATTCCAACTGAAAAAGGAACCCACAGCCTTAGTGTTTACCCAGCCCTGTTCAGGTTTTTGTTTCTTTGTCCCTTCCCCTGGCCAGACTTTCCCCCTCCAGATCCCGGCCCCTCCCCCCACTTAGCAGGGCAAGGATGGCCCAACAGAGGCACCTCCGGAGCCATGGAAAGGCCGCATAGGAGGCTTCCCCCCTGGGGCCAGGGCCTGAATTCACTGGGGGTGCCAAATGGTTTTTGAAACCCCACACAGTGCTGATCTCACAAGCCCAAGGTAGGTGTGTGCCAATTTTCAGCGAGATTGGTCCAGGGGTGTGGGTTCCTATAAAGTACATACAAGACCACACCTCTGTTTTATAGATATAGATTAATAAATGAATCTACTAATCTATATTAAATTTTTAAAAATCAATGAGATATACTGTACAGAATGTAAATGCAAATTAAGGGTTAGAAAAAGATACAGTGAAAACTGCTGCAGTGCAAGCTTGCACCAGAGCATATCCTAAGATAATAGTGGAAATGCCCATCTTTCAAGTGGGAAGAACCAACATAAAAATACTTCTGGTGTCTGTGTCTGGTTTAGATTTCACCCCAGGAACCCAAGGAGACACTATGTTCACTGTCCCCACTACACTTGGTGCCAGTATTTCTGAGGAATTTAATTTTCATTTCTCAAGAAGTCAGCCAAGGATGCCTGAGAATTACATTTCACTCTAAGTTCTTTCTCTAGCAAGCAGAAATAGCCTTTTGTTTTCTAATCTATACAAATAAATGGGACTCTGAATATGAGGAAATATTATTACAGAAATTGGGAACTATCAAATTCAGATGTGGATATACAATATTCAGAACATGGTATTATACAATGCATTCTGAATATTCTGAATCCGAAAGTACATTCCTAATTAAAATGCCTTGTCAAACAAAAAGCTTTTGACTTGGCACCAAAACAATTGCAAAGATTATCTGTCAAAGGGAGGGGGGAATTATTCCAAAATTGGAGAATTTTATCTGAGAAGGCTGTTTTCTTTGGTCTATCTAGGAGACTGGGAACAGAGCTTTTCTTTATTATCCTAACTCACTTACAGACTGATGAAGACAGAAGACGTACTGCAGATATTTAAGGATCTTTAATATATACATAAAAGAGAATAATAGAAAACAGCATTCAGCAGATGTGGATGCAGGTTGTTCATGTGGTGTAACAAAAGGCTCCAGCTGCTACAGGAAAGTAGAGCCTATTACTGATGTCAGTAGCTTGATCACTGCAGGAATGTAGCAGGGAACCATTTCTGAAAATGTTTATCTTACCTTCTAATCATATTCAATTCTTGTGGTTCCATGCAAATCAGCAGAGCAGTGACATGAAATGCAAACAGCTTCTGGAAATGTTGCATTTTTATCTTTAGGAACTGAAGCTCATTCACATACACACTATGCTTTTCATGCCCTATTTTAAAAAGAATAAACTTCTTGTCCCCACCACCCCAAAATCTGTTCCGGGCAAGATGTAAGTGCACTATTCAAGATCAAATGCTGAAGATGACTGTAACTGTCGTATCAAAACAGACACCTGTCCCTTGATACAATGGCAGTCATTCTTATGGGATCCATGTTCCCCCTCCTATGTACTTCTTGAAGCACTTGGCAACCTGCAGACCATGTTGTATGAAAGCAACAGACCTAAAGGGGGAGCATTCTTAACCCTGCTTTTGTTGTTGTTCAGCCACACAGTCGATTCTGATCCTTTGCGACCCCATGCACCATTGCCCTCCAGGCACCTCTGTCATTCTCCTCAACCCACCCAGTTCTGTGCCCATTGTGTCTACAATACCATTCTAGCCATCTTATTTTCTGCTGCCCCCTTCTTCTTTTGCCCTCAACCTTTCCTAGCATCAAGGCTTTCTCAAGTGAATCATCATTTGATGTCCAAAGTACTTTAGCTTCATCTTTACTATTTGACCTTCTAAGGAGCAGTCAGGGTTGATTTCATCTAAGATCGACCTATTTGTTCTCCTCACTGTCCAGGGGACTCTCAAAACTCTCCTCCAACACCACATTTCAAAGGCATCTATTCTTCTGCTCTCAGCTTTCCTTATGGTCCAGCTCTCACAGCCATACATTCCCGCTGGGAATGCCATTGCCTTGACTATGTGAATTTTTGTTTGCAAAGTGATTTCTCTACTTTTAACTATGTTTCCCAGGTTTCTCATAACTTGTTTCCCAAGAATCAGTCTTAGCAAGAACTCTGCTTAGCAAGAGGCAGAATACATAGTGTCTTAAGAAATTGGCTTCCTCAGCCAGCTCTCCTGAAAGGATGTGATTGTATGTGCTGCTGGTAAGGTTTCCTTCACCGGCCCAGTGGTATGGATCACATCTGTGGAAGACCTTTGTAATTTAATTTAATTTAATTTAATTTTTCGAATTATTCGCCGCCCACTCAGGCAAGCCTGACTCAGGGCGACGTACACAATCTAAAAAATCCCATTACAATAAAACGATAAAAAAAACCACCCCCATTAAAAACCCACACACCCCATGAAGGAGAGAGAGGGAACAACTTATGTTAAAAGCCAGCGAGCAGGAGCCACATTGCCCTCAGGGCCCCATATCTGCCCTGCCAGCCAGGACTTAAGTCCTTTTCTAAAGGGCAGCAACTCCATCTGTAACCGTAGCTCTACTGGCAGGAGGTTCCAAAGGTCTTGTGCGGACATGGAGAAGGCCCTTTTTCTTGTACCAGAGAGGTGGGCCACCCTGGTTGATGGAACAATCAGGGAGCCCCTCCGGTCTGCTCTGGTTGGATGGGCAGATGTTCTTAGGGCGATGCAGTCTCTTAGGTATCCTGGCCCACTACCATATAGGGCTTTAATTTTACTGTTCAATAGAAGACATGCTCAGATCTATTTCTGGCTGCTATTATGCAATTTATCACAAAACTTGTGGTATTGAAAGAGAAACAGGAATGCCCTGTGTGTATTTTCTTCACCAGGGTCAGTCCTACTGCAAGGGAAGAGATTCTGAGGTCATGAAAGGACAGTAGGTTTGTTGTTATCTAGTTTGCTATTATAGGTCAGGTGAAAGGAACTGCAGAATGAACTCACCAAAAGGTGCCTTCATTTTGGCAGTTTCACGTCAGGCCTAGACATGGAAGAAGAATTGCACAGCCACAGAAGGAGGTGCCAAAATAACTTGGGTGGCTTTCTGAACTCTTCATCTTGAGGGAAGAGGTACTGTTTTCAAAGTATTTTGAACATCCTTGGGAAAATGGATGCAGAGCCATTTTTTCCTACCAAACAAAATATAGTCAATATAGATTTAAGAGATTATTTTTAAAAAAAACCTAAAAAAATTAAAGCAAAATTTGGAAGACTTATAGTGTTCAGTCTATATTAAATCTGCTTGATTTTCACTTGTATCTTCATAAGAGCTTGTCTAACAAGCAATTTAGCAGTTTTTTCTCTTGATTATTTTTGATACCTGTCTCAAACATATTAGTTCTTGCCTACATGACAGCAGTTTTGCCTTCCTTTTACCAACAGAATGAACCTACTGGAGTAAACTTTCAATTGATTTCCACAAAAGAATTAACCTCCTCCGTATATCAGCTCCCCTCAGTGGCTTAGCGGTTAAGAGCTGGAGACTGGAAGGTCAGGTTTCAGTACCTGTGAACTGCACGATAGGGGACATGAAATTAGTCTCATTTGGGCTCCCCCTGAGTGGAGTTTCTCCAGCAAAAATCCTTTCAACTCAGAGTAATCTCTGACACAAAATTATTATCACTCACTTGACTGACATTTATTCATTCTTCGACTCACTTGCTACTGCACAAATGAAAATGGCTAAGAAGCTGATTATCATTTTAAAAAATAAAATAAAACAAAAAATATTCTACAAGGAATAAAAGGGAAGAATGTCAATAATATCTTCACCCTCAATTAGAAGACATTTGCTGCATTTTTAAACAGATACAGTCCAGCAGCATGTTACTGTTGGATAATAATAATATAATAATTGTGTCCCTCAAGTCAATTTTGACTTTTGATCCATTCCAGGGTTTTCTAGGTATAGAATATAAAGAAGTGGTTTACCATTCCCTTCTTCTGACTGGGAGGCACCCTGGGATGGTGCAGTTTGCCCAAGTTCACACAGGCTGGATCTTCTCCTTGGAGGCACAGTGGGGAATCAAACTCCCAAAATCTGACTCTACAGCCAGATGTCTAAACTGCTGAGCTACTTGGCTTTGATGTCTCTCACATCACATTTCAGAAAAATCAGTAGCTTTTAATTGCTTTTAAATTGCATGTCACTTTGTCTGGCAGATGTATTTGAAATGCACACTAACGTTTGATTCTTTGAAGCTGGGGATTCTGGGTCATACTTTGATTCTGGCATAATATGTACCAACTTATACGTAGGGGTCAGATTCTTCAATATCGTTTGTGGGATGGTAGCCCTGGGGGAGTATATATAAGCACATCTTTTTCACAATAACAGTTGTGATGTGAAAAAAAGCTTGAGGCAGAATTCTGTTCAGTTGCTCAGGAAGGAATAATGCAATGAAATAACTCCGACCATAGCAATCTATCTGTGATTATATTTGGAATCTTCTGCAATGATTCCCCTCACCCCTTTTACACTCACTGCAAACCCATGAATGGCAGACACTCTAAAGCGCACAACTTAAATGCCATCTCAAGTTTTCTTCAAAATAATGAAGAACTTTTTAATCAGCTATATAAAAGCATTTCAGGATTTACCTAGTATGATCAAAGTCAAGAACTAGTCCCACTCAGCCATTTTAATTATGTCATCTTTCAGTGGAATGCACATGCAGTAGTAGCACCCCTTCCCCAACATGGATGGCCCAAAATATTCTGCTACCTGAGGATCGCAGCAAATTATGCTTCCTACCAGAAGTGTAGTGATAGATTTGGAATTGCATGTGCTCATCATGAGAGATTCCATGGCCAGCCCCCTCTCAGGCCAACACCCAAGTAGTAGGACCAGTCCAAATCAACAAAGGAGGAGCATGCTCTTTGTAAAGGTAATGGCATTGATCTGCCTGTTCAAGACCAAACCAACATCAAACAATTCACATTATGACAGGAATAGCTTGCAAAAACAAACAATTCCTTCTGGGAAGCTCCATTCTCCTCCCAGCGACTGTGAGGTAACATCTCTGCTCTGAATAAATGGGAAGACCTGGGGAATGTGGATGATGTCATAATACCTATTACTTAGAAAGTCCTGGGGCCTTGACTCTGTAAACCCTAGTTCCACTACACCAGGGATGCTCAAACTTTTTGTGCCACAGGCCGGTCACATGGTCCCTCCCAGGAAGTGGAATTAAAGTGTGCCTGTGCATGTGCAAAATGCTGCCATAAATGCACCTGTGGCTGTCGTAAACATGTTTATAACAGCCGTGGGTGCATTTACAGCAGCATTTTGCACATGTGCGAGAACATAAGAACATAAGAACAGCCTTGCTGGAACAGGCCACAGCCCATCCAGTCCAGCATTCTGTCTCACACAGTGGCTCACCATTTCCTTCAGGGTATTCCCAAGCAGATACCTTCACCTGCTTAGGATTCCCTGGAAATGGCATTGAGAGATATCCTGCCTATCTCTCCAACCAAGGTTGTCCTTAAGTATCCATAATTATAGCCATTGATACCCTTGTCCTCCATGAACTTGTCTAATCCTTTCTTAAAGCTGTCAAGACTGACAGCTGTCACCACTTCTTCTGGCAGGGAGTTCCATAAACCAGTAATCCTCTGGGTGAAAAAGTACTTTCTCTTATTTGTTTGAGAACTAGTACCCAAAAGTTTCATGGAGTGTCCCCTAGTTCTAGTATTATGCGATAGGGAAAACAGTTTTTCCTTATCTACTTTGTCCACACCGTGCATGATTTTATAAACTTCAATCAGGTCACCTCTTAGACGTCGTCATTCAAGAGTGAAGAGGCCCAACCGTTGCAGCCTCAGATGGTAAGGAAGGTGTTCCAGTCCCCTAATCATTCTGGTTGCCCTCCTCTGCACTTTTTCCAGCTCCATAATATCCTTCTGGAGGTATGGCGACCAGAACTGTACACAGTATTCCAGATGGGGCCTCACCATAGATTTATAAAGAGGCAAAATGACACTTGCTGACTTATTTTCTATACCCTTCCTAATGATCCCTAGCATTGAGTTTGCTTTTTTTTACTGCTGAGGCACACTGGGTTGACACCTTCATTGAGTTGTCCACCAGGACACCAAGGTCCCTTTCCTGGTTTGTCGCAGAGAGTTCAGACCCCATCAGTTTATAAATGTAATTGGGGTTCTTTGCCCCAACATGCATCACTCTGCACTTACTAATGTTGAAGCTCATTTGCCACTGTTTTGCCCACTCCCCCAGTGTGAAGAGATCCCTCTGGAGCT
This sequence comes from Bradypodion pumilum, assembly GCA_035047305.1. Taxonomy (NCBI): domain Eukaryota; kingdom Metazoa; phylum Chordata; class Lepidosauria; order Squamata; family Chamaeleonidae; genus Bradypodion; species Bradypodion pumilum. The sequence continues at coordinate 291,694,910 of JAWDJD010000004.1, read as the reverse complement.
CCTACAATCTCTCACAGTTTTCACTATGCTGTATAATTTAGTGTCGTCAGCAAATTTGGCTACCTTGCTATTTACTCCTACCTCTAGATCATTTATGAAGAGGTTGAAAAGCAGGGGTCCCAGTACTGAACCTTGGGGGACCCCACTCTTTACTTTCCTCCACTTGGAGAAGTGTCCATTGCGTGCTACCCTCTGCTTCCTGTCCCTTAGCCAGTTGCTGATCCAGACCTGTCCCTTTATTCCATGACTGGTAAGTTTATTCAAGAGCCTTTGGTGCGAGACCTTGTCAAAAGCCTTCTGAAAGTCCAGATAAACAATGTCAACTGGATCCCCCTTATCCACATGCTTGTTGACACTCTCAAAAAATTCCAACAGATTAGTGAGGCATGATTTGCCCTTGCAAAAGCCATGTTGGCTCTTCTTTAGCAGCTCCTTCTCTTCGATGTGCCTATTAATTCTATCTTTTAGGATGGTTTCCATCACTTTACCTGGGACACATGTCAAACTGACAGGTTGGTAATTTCCTGGATCACCCCTGGATCCTTTTTTAAAATTGGTGTTACATTTGCTACCTTCCAGTCATCAGGCACAAAGCCTGATTTGAGGGAAAGATTATATATTTTGGCTAGGAGATCAGCAATTTCATCTTTAAGTACCCTGAGAACTCGTTGATGGATGCCATCTGGTCCTGGTGATTTGTCAGTGTTTAGTTTAACAAGACATGCAAGGACCTCCTCCCTGGTTATTTCTATCTGGCTTAATTCTTCGGTTTCCCTCCCTACTAAGATAGGCTCTGTTTTGGGCATGTGGTCTCTGTCTTCTTCAGTGAATACTGAAGCAAAGAATTCATTGAGTCTCTCCGCAATCTCTGTTTCCTCTTTAATAACCCCTTGCCTTCCATTGTCATCTAATGGTCCAATGGCCTTCCTAGTTGGGTTCTTACTTCTAATGTACTTAAAGAAGTCTTTGTTATTTCTCTGAGTATTTTTAGCTATACGCTCCTCAAAGTCTTGCTTTGCTTTCCTGATTGTTGCCTTGCATTTGTTCTGCCAGAATTTATGTTTCTGCCTGCTATCCTTATTCGGACAAGCCTTCCATCTTCTAAATGAGCTTTTCTTGCTTTTGATCACTTCCTGAACAGCTCCTGTAAGCCACATCGGAGTCCTCTTGGACCTGGCAGTGCCTTTTTCCCTTTTGGATATGCATTCCAATTGGGCCTCTGTTATTGTTTTTGTAAACAGCCTCCATGCCTCTTGGAGTGTTTGGACTCTCTCAATTTTCCCTTTCAACTTCTTTTTTACTAGTTTCCTCATCTTTGGGAAATTTCCTTTTTGAAAATTTAAGGTCTCTGTGTTAGATTTTATCAGTGACTTGCAGTCTATGATCAAGTTAAACATAATTGAGTTGTGGTCACTGTTCCCTATTGGATCAGTCACATTAACATCTTGCACCAGATCCTGAGTATTACTCAGGATCAAGTCAAGGATTCTTGTACCTCTAGTTGGGTCTTCAACCATCTGCCCCAGGGAACAATCATTTAGCATATCTAGGAACTTTATCTCTTTATCATGTGCTGAACAACAGTTCACCCAGTCTATGTGAGGGTAATTGAAGTCCCCCATTATAACCAGGCTTCCCTTCTTGGATGCCTCCTTTACAACATTCTCCAACTGCCAGTCTCCCTCAAGAGTTTGGGTCGGAGGCCGATAGTATATGCCTACTGTTAGACCATCCTTGTGGCCTGGTACTCTTACCCACAGAGCTTCTAATGGTGACTCCAAATCACCTAGATATTCCAATTCATACGATTTTATCACTTCTTTGACATATAAGGCTACACCCCCTCCCGTTTGCCCCTTCCTATCCTTCCTGTACAGTTTGAAGCCTGGGATAACTGTATCCCATTGGTTATCATCCGTCCACCAAGTTTCAGTGATACCAATAATATCAATATTCTTATCTATTGCTAAGTATTCCAGCTCCCCTATTTTGTTCCGGAGGCTTCTGGCATTTTACTTCTGTTTCCAGGAAAGGCAAGGGTGGCACAGGCCAGATGGTTTGGTGCCATGAGCCAGATCCAGCCCATGGGCCATAGTTTGGGTACCCGTGCGCTACACCATTGCTCCCAAATCAACCTATATAGAACTAAAATTGAACAGTGTATTTCAGCACATTTAAAAATCCTCATAGGCACCTCTCCTGGTTCCCAGCAGTAAAAATACAACAAAGAAAATAAAACTTTAATTCCTGTTTAAAAAATATCTGAGATCTGTTGCCTGACGTGTCCACCTCACTCTGTTTAATACTAACGTCAGACTTGTTTCCCTGAACATAATTGTAAAACAGATTGAGCTAGATGTTCACCCCCGGCAGCCCTGGACACTGAGCTGCCACACCCCCGGGCACCCACTCCAACACCAGCGGGAGCTGAAAAGCAGCACAGGGGTGAGAGGCGGAGAGGGACTTGGGCAATGGCCACACCCTCAGCAGCCCTGGACACTGAGCCGCCACACCCCCAGGCACCCGCCACAACACCGACGGGAGCTGAAAAGCAGTGCAGGGGTGAGAGGTGGAGAGGGACTTGGGCAAAGGCCACACCCCGGCAACCCTGGACGCTGAGCCGCCACACCCCCGGGCACCTGCCCCAACACCGGCGGGAGCTGAAAAGCAGCACAGGGGTGAGAGGCGGAGAGGGACTTGAGCAACAGCCACACCCCCAGCAGCCCTGGAAGCTGAGCCGCCACACCCCTGGGCACCCGCCACAACACCGACGGGAGCTGAAAAGCAGTGCAGGAGTTAGAGGCGGAGAGGGACTTGGGCAATGCCCATACCCCCGGCAGCCCTGGACACTGAGCTGCCACACCCCTGGGCATCCACCCCAACACCAGCGGGAGCTGAAAAGCAGCGCTGGGGTGAGAGGCAGAGAGGGACTTGGGCAACAGCCACACCCTCGGCAGCCCTGGACACTGAGCCGCCACACCCCCAGGCACCCGCCACAACACCGACGGGAGCTGAAAAGCAGTGCAGGGGTGAGAGTTGGAGAGGGACTTGGGCAACGGCCACACCCCCGGCAGCCCTGGACGCTGAGCCGCCACACCCCCGGGCACCTGCCCCAACACCGGTGGGAGCTGAAAAGCAGCACAGGGGTGAGAGGCGGAGAGGGACTTGGGCAATGGCCACACCCCTAGCAGCCCTGGACACTGAGCTGCCACACACCCGGGCACCCGCCACAACACCGACGGGAGCTGAAAAGCAGGGGGAAGGAGAATGGTGGCATGAGCCCGTCTCTTGTTTTGGTTACTGAATTTATCTCTGAACGTTTCTTTTTTTGATTAGATTATTCTTGCTCTGGTTGTTTATGATATTGCATTTTAACTGCAATTCTTTACTGATATTTTTATATTGCTGATAAATTATGTTATGTTATTATTGTACAGATTTTTTGTATTGATTTACCTTGTATTACTGTATTATTATGTTGTTTATTGTATTGTTTATTGTATTGTTAGGATTTTGATATGTTGTTGCCGCCTTGAGTCAGCTTTGGCCGAGAATGGCGGGGTATAAATTAAAATTGTATTGTATTGTATTGTATTGTATTCTTCCTGAGCATAGGATACTATTTTTACTGCAATAGTGCAAACCAATATATTGGTCACATGCAATTTCTGAACCTCTAACAAGGCAATTTTAGTGCCTTTTTCTTGAGTAAACAGATTTCAAGGATGAGAGGTACTGATGACTGCAACATTAGGATCAGAAAATAAATTTGTTTACAGTAGCATTGTCAATGGCATACCTGCCAACCTTCCCGGATTGGCCGGGATTTCCCGATTTTTGGCGCCGATTTGTGCCGTTTCCCACCCGCAGCTGCCAAAACCCCAGAATTGGCAGGGGGGGGGGAAAGAGGTACTGTGCATCCCTTCTGCGCAGATCGCCTTCTACATGTGCGTAGAAGGCGATCTACACAGAACCGTTCTGCGCAGGTTGCGTATTTTCCGGAGCTTCGGTTGACAGGTATGGTCAATGGTTCAGCTGACACAAAAATCTGTGTTAAGGGTGCTGGATAGACAGAAGAAAAATGCTAGATAGCCACTTTCTTGTGAAAGGATTTTTATATGAGGGATGGGACTAAAAGGGGGTTTGAAAGAGCGCATGTGGAAATAAATGTTTACACATGATTTATATTTTACAAGGCTAGGAGGCAATCTCTCTCTTCATTGCATAAAAACAACTCCAGGCCTGCAATTCATTATAATGAAACTAAATGAGACTAAATTTAGAAGGAGTGAAGCCAATTAATTTGGCATATCATTTTTGTTTGCTCCTGTCAAATATTGTTATATGAAATTGATAGATTGCAGTCCTGGATTTTTTTAATCAAGTGATTCTGAAGAACAAGGAATCGAAAGCACCTGGCAGAAGAAAACATATATTATCGTCAACAGCAACTGCCAAGTCAAGGTATGCATGTGTGCCTTGACATCTCTAGAGAGAGAAACCACTTCTGTCTTCCAAGACCATGTTCTTACATTCTTGCAGAACCTATTACAAAGATTTTCCTCACAGATGTTCATGCCATTAAATATTGCTTCAAAGTTATGCATCCAACTATCACATTCTGGCCCTTGAATCTTGGGATTCTAAGACAATACTCTAAAAGATACAACATTTAATGGATAGTTCTGCATGAATATATATTCAGCTCTGTATGATTAATAGAACCATTACCTGTGCACAGTTGTATGCAAATGTATCTGATCATTTATTCCAGGAGTTCCAAACTTACAACCCATGGGCTGGCCCTGGCCCGCAGCACCATTTCATGTGGCCTGTGGCCACCCTTACTGCTCCTGGAAGTGGAAGCAGACATGTTTATATCAGCCATAAAACACCCCTGCATATGTGTAAACATGGACGTGGGCATGTTAACGGCTGTCATAAATGCACCTGCTTCCGCTTCCTGGGGGCATGGTCAGGCCCACGATGTAAAAACATTGGGAATCCCTGATTTACTCAGTTAAAAATGTCTCAGAGAAACTTGGATTACAATCAAATGCCACATCTTCCTGTCTGGTACATATATATGTCTGGTATATATATATATATATATACACAGCTGATGTATTCAGATATGCAGTCATACAATTATTAAATATTAATCATGTTTATAGCCCACACAAGATAATTAAATTCCCTCTATGCTTTTTCTTTTTGAGCAATAGCCCACTTAGCCCCGGCTCATTCTGATAGGAAAAATAGATGTTAGATACAGTAGGGCTGGTTTGAGTGGATTACCAAAAGCAAAGTTGCTGTAAATAATGTATTTCATTAAAAGTTTGTTTACAAATGGAAAGCCTTGGCTGTACAGGCATCCCCTAAAAATAATAGCAAAACTATCAATTATGAAACACCCTTTAACATCTTAGAGTGCAACCCTACATGCTTATTGAGAAGTGAGTCCAAATCTTCTAATTCAATTTCGATTTTAGCAATAGCAAGAGTGCAGAAGAATAGATGCCTTTGAAATGTGGTGTTGGAGGAGAATCCTGAGAGTCCCCTGGACAGCAAAGAGAACAAATAGGTCAATATTAGAAGAAATCAATCCTGACTGTTCATTGGAGGGACAAATAGTGAAGATGAAGCTAAAGTACTTTGGACATCAAATGAGAAGGGATGACTCACTTGAGAAGGCCTTGATGCTGAGAAAGGTGGAGGGCAAGCGAAGAAGGAGGCGCCCAAAGATGAGATGGCTAGATGGTATTGTAGATGCAATGGGCACAGAGCTGGGCAGGCTGAGGAGGATGGTGAACCACTCTCTGGGTGGTTCACAAGGTACTGAGCACTCCCCCCCCCAACATGGTGAAGATTGGTACTCATTTTACCAACTTTGGAAGGATGGGAGGCTGAGTCAACCTCCCCCTCCAGTTAGGATGGAACTCACAACGTCAGCAGTGTTGCAGTATAGTTGTTTAACCACTGTGCCAACAGGGTTTTATGTCATTTCTTTCTTGCTTATTAAATGCACATTTGGATGCTTTCAAAAGCATACAGCATGGCCATGTTTGGTTTTCTTATCTACTTACCAGGTTTATTTTTTTTTTGTATGTGTGTGTGTGAGTGGATGCTGAATTTTCTCTCTTTATGAAACAGTTCATTTTCTTCCATCTGAATTTATGGATTTGTTGTGTAACAAATAATAGCTATTTTAAACTTTTTATCCCCCCCCTTTGCAAGCAACTTCTGGTATCATTTGCAATGGAAAAGAAGTATATAAATAAGATGAGGCAAACAGACTTACAAGGAACTGTACAGACTGGCTGTGGTCAAAGTGGGGACACTCTTGATGTTGTTGGATTGGAGCTTCCAGCATTCTTCACCATTTGGCTATGTTGGCTAGGACTAATCAGATCCAGAGTTCAACAACTTCACTTTGGCCTTCTTTGATGTGGAACAGTATTGGGGGGGGGGGAATAGTACAGGAAAGACCTTGTGCTGCTGTAAAGTGATCATAGAAAAGGACCCCTCCTACCCCTGAATTTCCCTTGGCTAGGAGGGACTTGGTTTCAGTTTAGCTCATCATAGAAGAGGCAGCTAATTGCACCATAGCATACTCAACAAAATGACTCCTGGAAATATACGTACTGTGTGCCTGGGCCTTGGTTTAGTAGAAAGCATGGGTTGTAACCAGGAAGTCAGTTTTTGATATTGTTAAACTTCCTTCTCCTCCTCATCCAAAATAATATCCATTTGGGATTAAAAAATAAATTATCTGTTTACAGTTCAAAATGTGGTTTATATGAATGCTCTCCTTACTAGGACAAGAAAAACCACTTCAAACACTGGACTTGGATTCTTCTGATTGTGAAAATGTCACTGACTGACATTATGCAAGGCTGGAAGATGCAGCAGGATCTAACATGTTAAATTTGTTTTGTTAACTCTTGCTACATTTCTTACCCAGATGTAGTTACATTTTAACCCAAACTTTGTTGGTTTTGTTTAAGGCAAATTCTATTTTTAATAAACCTTTTGTTAGGAAAGAAACAATTTATTCCTGCTTGTCCTTATTTGCTTGAAGTTTTTGTGTTTATTCTTATTTTGAATTGTGAATTGATTTTGCTTTCTTGTTTGTTGAATGGGAAGTGGACAATCATAGCAAAGAGGGGAAGCAAGTATATCTCAAAAATCAGGTTGTGATGCCAAATGTTTGAGAACTGCTATTATAAGATACAAAATGATTTTTTTTTGAGAGAACCAGTGTGGTGTACTGGATAGAATGATGGATAAGTCCTCGGGAGACATGGGTTTGAATCCTCACTCAGCCATGGAAATTCATGGGAAGTGGGTGGAACTGGTAAAACCATTCATTAAAAGTCTATTAGCATCACATGATGGCACATAATATACAAAGGCACCACCAGTTGACACACTGAGACTACAGCTAGAGGTCTAGATTTATTCTAGCCCAAATGTGCCACAACCCGCAAATAAGCTTGCTTTTGTCTGTAATTTTTCCATTAGAGATAGTTGATATGGCCATGGTGGCTTAGTGGTTAAGATGCTGAGCCAGATGACCAGAAGGTTGGATAGCAGGTCAGCAGTTCGAGACCCAAGTACTGTGCAATGAAGTGAGCTCCTGTCGTCTGTCCCAGCTCCTGCCAACCTAGCGGTTAAAAAGTAAGAAATTATAAGTAGATAAATAGGTACTGTTTTGCTGGGAAAGGTAACAGCATTCCATTCACTCCCATGTCTAGCAAGGGAGACCTATACAGTGAATGATGTTCATGTGTCAGATAAATCAGGCACAGAGCTGTGAGCGATTTTCAACCCTGGAATGATCATGTTACAGTATATCCCAGGGTTTACAGAACTAGACACAACCTTCCAAGTTCCAGAGATGGGCATATGTGGCTCTCAGCATCTGGAGAGCACATGTCTTTTTTCTAAATATCTCAAACTTCTCTTCCAAACAGAGTTTAGGTACAATGACTCAGTTCCAGGAAAGTTTACAACTTTGCTTAGGATGAAATCTTCATGCTGTAATAAATGATGGAAGAGATTTCTCAACAATATGCATTATGAGAACTACATCCTCTCAGACAATAGGCAAAAATGAAACAAAAAAGTAATTCACAGAAAATAACCTGTTGAGTAATCTCACTTTTATACCATTGGAAAACAAATTTAAAAAGTCACATTGATACTTATTCCAATTCTAAAAGTATTTACAAAATAACTTTACATTTTTACACATAGTTTCATAATGTATGTCTTCTGGTCAGCTTTGAAATTAAGGCCATCAAGAATCTTCAGTGGCTCATAAGGCGGTCGTTGGTGGCACCCATGACTCTGGTCGTAAACATTCATGTTTGGCTCCTTAGGAGAATTATTATATTTTAATGTGCAAATTACAGAGATCTGTCCTGAAATTCTGGGGGAGGGAATGGAGTCTTCATTCACTCCTCTGGCAGTTACTGATAAACTACAGTTGGCAGATTGGATCTAGAATCTTTCATCTGTGGCGGAGCACAGAAAGCATTCAGAAAGCACCTCTGACTGATTTTCATAGCCGCCACCTTCACTATTCCTCCTTGACCAACAGCTCATCAAGTTCAGCAACAACCCTGTGTGCGGCATTTTTAGCAGGTTGTAGGGGCCACCATGGAAAGGAGAGAAACAGCAATCTACTGTAATCAGCCTAGGTGCATATCTTTAAATCTCAGTCCAGCCTAATTTTATGCCAGCAAATAGAGCAAAGAGCCAACTGCGAGAAAAAATCATGCATGAGTCAGATTGAATTCCTTCTGTATAATTACTGGGGGGGGGGGGCAATTGACCTCATTGAGATTTGCTTGTGAATAAACAGGCACAAACCCAGGTGATCAAAATACGGCAGCTGCATTTTTATACAATTTACCTGGGATTTCATCCCACAGAACTCAGTGGTGCTTGCTTCAGAGCCAGCATGTCACAGTGCACTGTTTAAGTACCAGGACAGATAATTTCAATAGCTAGTGAATTTCTTTTACTGGACAATTCCTATACTGTACAATAAATTAAACAAGATGTAATGGTTGCTTCCTTTGCTATTGAGTCCCACTTGTCTCTCTTATGCCCTCAGCCACCCTACAATTTGGCAGTCTGGGGGACATATGTGTTACAAATTACCACTAGCACATGCAGTTATAGTATAATTGTATTCATCAAAAAATACGGGTTGAATTTGGAAAAAAGACATTATTCACACATTCAGTCATTTCATGCCTTAAATACTAGACATTTGGTTTTTTTAAAAAGTAAACAGAAAAAGAGTTACAATTTACAAGTGTCCATAGAAATGGAATAATTAAAAGAAAATTCAAGTTATTCTAACAAGGATCCACCTAACAACAAAAAGAAGACATTGAGTTGCAACTGAAGAATTCAATTGCATATTGGTGGAAAAACCCACAGTCCAGGATAAATTTGTGATGCGTCTCTCCTATGAGACAGTCTTGCAGAAGTGATATCTTCTTTGAGAAATTTGACCCCTCAGCAAAATACTGCTAAACAGGAATGTTGCACCAATGTTCCACCAACGTTCCTTATTTATGTCGACCTAAAAGAAGAAGATACAAGTTATTTTAAAAAGATGGAATGGAGATGGAGCCCATTTTCTATTCACTCTGTGACATTCCATATGCTTCAGTAATCAGTTCAAAGCCTTAGATTTAGGGGAAATGAATCTGGTGACCTTTGATGTCCATGAAATCTTTTTAATTATTTATAGTTTTCATATTCTGATTGTATTTAAATGCTGAGGCCTGTGACAAGATTTTGCTTATATTTATGGTGACATTATTTTATCTGAATTTTGGTTTGATTTTATGGCAAGAATAAACATTCTTGTGGGGACATAAGAGCAAAATCAAATTAGAACGTGGAGGAAGGAGCTCAGGGAACAAGGAATACAGTGAAACCGCATACAACAATCACCGCATATAACAACGAAATTGCATAACAATTAGGTTTTTTTGGGGAAATGGTGTCCCTCATAACAATTTTCCCTATGGAAAAAAATCATACAATAATTTTTCAATGGGAAAAACCACTTAGCCACAAAAAAAAAACGTTGTATGATGCATCTCATTTGTTTCATACAAATTGTTTCATACAACAATTGTTTCATACAACAATTGTTTCATACAATTGTTTCATACAACAACGAACCCTGTGGAACGGATTAAAATCATTGTATGAGGTACCAATGTAACCTTAAGGGGGGATATAGCTGAGGAACTCAACCTCCCCTACGTCACATGTAGGACCCTGAATAAGCTGAGGGTTGGAGTGTCTAAATGCAAGACCAAAATGCTCAAGTGGGGTCTACTGGTGGACAACAACACACTGTGCGAATGTGGAGAGATATAGAATCTGGCTCATGTGCTGATATGCTTATTACTACAGGAAACATGTACCAATGAGAATTTAAATTTGGCCAGCAACAAAGCCAAGAAAGTAGTTTTATTTTGGCAAGTTGAAGTTTGATCTGGACACAAAAGAATAATAATAATCTAAATTTCGATCACACAGTTTTACAAACAGAAAGTTGCCACCAGAAATATCATAGTTAGGAAACTGGCTAGGTCAGACTGAGGTGCACACCCACAAATATATGAATAACAGCTTTGTCCCTGTGCTACTCTACAACAGAATATGTTAATGCTGTATGGTACAAATTATCAAATGCCAAACAAGTGGATGTAGCTGTTAATGAACCATGCAGGTTTATTACTGGCAGTCTGAAACCTATCTCCTCTGAAAAGTCTATTATCTAGCTGACATTGCTCCTCTGGAAGTACTGTACATTGAGAAGTGCTAGCAAATAATGAACAAAATAAGGTAATCCTGTACTTATCAGCTTCATGGACACCAACCCTTTGATATTCCCCAAATGGAACATAGCTCCCCCACCCTCGACTGTATCTGACATTATTGTGGTCAATCCAGCCTGCACCTAAACAGACAATCTGGGCAGATCTTAAACTGCAAACACTTTTTTAGTGTTCAAGAAATGAAGAAGCAGACGAATGAAGTAGTGAACCTCAGCTCTTTATTAGTGGGGTTTGAACACAGTGAACATACATAGCATTCTTCCCCCCCTAGGTAAAAACAAAATCCTTTAACCAGGATGGTGGTCTAGTTTCCCTTCTGGGTTGGACGCTTGGCTGAGCCGGCTCAGGGGCTCGTAGGATGGGCTGAGGGACTGACTAGAGGGGGAGGATTGTAAACCCAAATTAAAGCCCCGTTTGTCAGATGGAGGAGCAAGGGATCACTCAAAACCAAAATCTAACTCCATGGATGAATAAGACAACTCAGGGTCCCTCCTGTGTGTACTAAGAGTGGAGGGCGACTCCAAACAAAATTGGTTATCATCAATAAAGGAATCCAGAGTGCTAGGCTGGGACAGTGTAGGGGTACACATGGCCGGAATAGGGGTGCATTCCACAATTTCCCCTTGAAATCGGTCCCTAGAACACACCTCTGGGTGTAAGTTAGCTTGCTGCTGACTATTACCTCTGCCCCCTGGGTTTAAATGGGTGGGGGCCAACCATAACATTGAGTGTCTGTATTCGTCCTGTGGGACCAGTATTCTGGGTCTCAATTGATCCGCGTGCCTCCTCCAGATTAGACCAGTGGCTGTTTCAATTCTGTAAGAAACAGGACCAGTCTGATTGATCACAAACCCAGGCACCTACGTAGGACCACCAGCTGCATAATTGTGGCAATGTACAGGGTCTCCCAGAGAAAAACCCTTCTGGTGTTGGATCACTATATTTGTGCCTTTGTCCTCCACCCTAGAGGGATCCAATCTGTCCAGCAAGGATGACAGTTTCCTTCGCTGGAGCAATTCAGCAAGGGGGGTGGGGGTAAGCCTATACGTGAAAAGAAACTGGCATAACAGGAGCTCTAAATCCCCTTCACCCATACGCAGAAGCGCATCCTTAGTTGTGTGCACCTGCCGCTCCACCTGGCCATTGGTGGCTGGGTGGAATGGAGCGGCAGTGATGTGCCTAATTGCATTCCTTTCCATGAATGACTGGAATTCTGCAGATGTGAACGTGGACGCGTTGTTGGACACCAGCACATCTGGAAGTCCAAATGCTGTGAACAGCCTTCTCAGGTGCATTATTGTGGTGGCTGAAGTGGTATTAGGCACTCTAATCACTTCCAGCCACTTAGAGAATGAATCTACAACCAACAAAAATAGGGCACCCCTAAATGGACCTGCAAAATCTATGTGCAACCTGGACTACAGGCCCCTAGCAGAATCCCATTCCCAAGAGGGAAGGTGGGATTGCTCTGGGCAAGAGGATTGACAGCTGGCACAAGTGCCGACCATCTGCTCTATGTCTTGGTCCAGTTGAGGCCACCAAAAGTAGCTACGTGCAAGGGCTTTGGAACGTACAATTCCCAGGTGACTTGTGTGAAGTAAATGTAAAACTTTTTTCCTGAGAGTGACAGGAATGACCACCCGCTGGCCCCATAGAAGGCAACCTCATTCCACTGAGAGTTCCAAATGCTTGCGGTGGAATGTTCTGAATTCCTCGGCTAGAGGAGAGACACGCCAGCCTTTTTGTACCCAAGACATTACTTTAGTCAATGTTACATCCTTGGCCGTAGCTTTGGCTATATCTGAGGGGATGACCGGGGGCAAGTCGAATGCCTCAATCATGAGGACCTGGTGGTCACTTTCGATCTTGCAATCGGCTTCCCCAACCCCTGGCAGTGGAGAACATGACAGAGCATCAGCGTGGCTGATGTCCTTGCCGGGCCTGTACACCAAAGTAAAACCATATGCATTTAGGAAAATTGCCCAATGCAACATCCTTGGGGACAGAATTTGAGGCGTGGTTTTCCCATTCACAAAGATTCCAAGGAGGAGCTTGTGGCCAGTTACGATGGTAACTGTAAAGGTAATTGTGGAATTTCTTAGTGCCTGCCACGATTGCCAATGCCTCCCTGTCTGTCTGAGTGTAATTTTTCTCAGGCTTTGAGAGTGAACGGGAATAGAATGCTATGGGGGCTTCCCTCTCGTCACTTAGTACATGGCATAACACAGCTCCCACCCCCACAGGGGATGCATCACACACAAGTACAACTTCTATGTACAGATCAAAATGAGTTAATACAGCATCCGAAGATAGCAGCCTTTTAAGTTCTAGGAACACTTTCTCCTGGCAATGGCCCCAGTGCCAAACAGTATCTTTCTTAAGAAGCCAATGTAATGGTTCGGCAACTGAGGCTTTGCAATGGAGAAAAGCGTGATTGAAGTTTAACAATCCTAGAAATGATTGCAATTTGGCTTTACATTTCGGCCTGGGTGCATTCCACACAGCTGTCACCTTGGAGTCAGAGGGCATGATACCTTGGGGTGTAATGTGGTACCCCAGGAACTCCACTTCCCGTGCTAAAAACACACATTTGTATCTTCTGAGATGTAGACCGGCCCTCTTGAAACATGACAGGACTCGATCGAGCCTGGCCGCTAGTTCGACAGTGTCCTTAGCGGTGATCAGGACATCGTCAAAATATGGCAGGACACCAGGCAACCCTTTCAAAATACGTTCTACAAGAGATTGAAATATTCCGGGGGCCGAATTCACCCCGAATTGTAGTCTAGTTACCTTAAATGCCCCCCTATGCATTACTATGGTCTGGGCTATGGCAGCAGCAGGAGGCACAGTTAATTGTTGGTAAGCCTGGGCAAGGTCAAGTTTTGCGAAGCAATTTCCTCCATGCAAGGAGGCAAGAAGGTGGCTTACTACGGGCACAGGATATGCATTTGGGCGAATAGCTTTATTGATGGTACACTTGTAGTCAGCGCATATCCTGACCTCCCCGTTACATTTCAAAACAGTCACTATTGGTGTCTCCCACTCTGCGGAGTCCACCGACACTAGGATGCCCTGCCCCACCAGTTTGTCCAGCTCGGCTTCTATCTTCTCCTTTAAAGCAAATGGTACCCAGCGTGGCTTCATCTGGATGGGCCGGATGGTTGGGTCAAGTTCAAAGTCCACAGGGGGTCCTTTGTATAACCCAAAACCCTTTTTGAATACCTCAGGATGTGCAGCACAAACGTCCCAGATTTGGTCAGAGTCTATTGCGTGGATGCCAGAAAGCCAGATTCCCAGGGGCCTAAACCATTGGGTCCCAATAAGACAGTTAGTGCCCTGCTTAACTACAATTAATGGCAAGGAGGTGCAAATGTTTTTGAATTTAACCAAGAAATTACCCACCCCAGGACTGGAATCTGCCAACCTTGCATATCCCGGAGGGAAGTTTTAAAGGATTTAAGCTTGGGTCAAGAGGCAGGGGAAATTCTCAAAAACTCCTGCTGTGGGATTATGGAAAAGATAGTACCTGAATCCACCTCCATCTTGAAGGGGACGTCCTGCAGGCTCAGGTCTGCGAAGAAATGCTCGCTGACGATGCCCACTTGGCATGGCTCAGGTAATACTTTGGCAATGCACGTGTTGTGGTGATGACTCTTCCTGGGCACAGGCACTGGAGGTCTTTGCTTTCGCTGTCGGCATACTTTAGTAATGTGTCCTCTTCGCCCACAGTTGTGGCATTCTGCAGTGCAGAAGGGGCACTTCTTGCAGTCATGCTGAGCTCTGCAGCCATCACACCTGCGAAGGAATTTCTTCTCCTGAACATCACGGTGCTCTCGGTGCTTTCGTCGGACCACTCGGATTTTTCCCTCTGCGCCGTTGGACTCCGATGAAGAGGTGGAACCAGGCGATGCTGAGGAGGATGAAGGTGAACTTTGCAGAGCTTGCACAGCTGAGTCGGTGCAACTGGTGGTGGAGTGGCGATGCCAGAAAAGCTTTATCCCAGACCGTGCAGCCTCAGATGCTACTGCCTTTTCTAGGACATCCGTGAAGGTTAGTGTCTTTCTGATCATGAGGCGACATTGAGCATCTTTGTCCCTCATGCCAGCCAGCAGACAGTCCCGGAGTGCTTCTTCAATATTGTCCCACTTGCACGGGGCAGCAGCAATGCACAGCGCGGCGGCGTAGTCTGCAATGGATTCACCGGGTCGCTGCTCTCTTCTGTGGAAAGCCACCCTGGCCGGGAAGATCGAGACCTCTGGCTGCAGGTGCCTCCTCAGTGCGGACATGATTTCTGCGAGCGGCACCACATCCACATCCTTTGGGAGAACAAGGTGGGTTGCCAGCTCAAGTGTCTCAGAACCGCACTGAGTGAGGAAACAGGAGCGCTTTTGGTTTCTGTCGGTGATCTGCGAGGCCATTGCGTGGCGGAACCGGCGTTCGTATGTTGCCCATTTCTCTGGATGCACTGGGTCGAATGGGCCGATGTTGCTGCCGTGTGTTTAAGGAATGAAGAAGCAGACAAATGAAGTAGTGAAATTCAGCTCTTTATTAGTGGGGTTTGAACACAGTTAACATACATAACAACTTTACAGTGATCTACTAGCGTTCAAGTCAAGCACACTTTAAAAGCATCTTTGCTTGCTTACTTGGAGCAAAGGGAACATTATTCCATTGACATGTCAATGCATGTCATTGGTTTTTTTTTTGTGGGTATAGGTTTGATCTGGTGGTGCAGTATTTGCGAGTTCGATTCTGAAAGGGGATTCAAGGTGGACCCAGCATGTGGGGGACAAAAAAATGCTAATTACCTGTAAACCACCCAGGGAGTGCACTAAGAGTGCACTATGGGGCAGTACTGAGGTGTGATTGTTGTTGCTATAGCCAAGTTGCAGGGAAAACTAAAGAAAGTGTCGCAGCTTCTTAAATACTAGCTTGATACACCAAAAAGTCTTATAGACTACCACCTACTCATCTGATGAAGCAAGCTGTAGCCAAGAAAATCAGCTGTCATAAATAATAGAATCTGCTAGTCTCTAAAATGCCACATGACTGTTTATTGTTCACACCAGAGGATTAGTGGGAGCTCAGCTGAGATGGCTGAGGCTGAAGGGCCATAAAAGACCGTCCTGCCACATCCCTGCTGATGCAAAGCTCCTTCCCCTGGTCTAGCCAGCCGGGGGGAGTGGGAGCTCAGCTGAAGGGACTGAGGCTGAGGGGCCAGTCTGGCCCCAGCTGCGTGACGCCAGCACGATGCCTATAAGATCTTGTTGCCACTGCTGCTACGGAACCCACCCACCCCTGATGTTTGTCCGCAGGTTTGTTCCCATTGTTGGACTTTTTCTGTGGTGTGTTCTTGCCATGAGGGAGATTTTTTTTGTGTATGTGTGTGGGGGGGCAGCTGTTGTTGTCAGGCTTCGTAATTGTTTTTCGGCTTTCGTGGTGTATACTGTGCTTATATGAGGATATGATATTGTAAATTGGATTGTTATATGATATCTGTATTGACTATTTTATTGTATTGTCTAGGTGATACTTTGCTACATTCTGTATTTTATTGTAATTGTATCTCATTGCATACCTTGTATTTATTATATTATGCATTTTGTATTGTTGAGAAAGCTTTCTTTTGTTGTAGAGAGCTTTCTCTTGTTATGTTGTTAGCCACTCTGGGTGGTGCTCGTGCCAGAAGGGTGGGATATAATAACAATAATAACAATAATAACAATAATAATAAACCCAGACAGGTGGCCACTCACTGCCACTGTAACAAAGGTGCATGGTGTCATGGGGGGGGGGAGGACTGCTTTCTGCCAGCCTGGGAGTCTGCCAGAGCAGGTTAACTCCAATTCTTCCTCCTCCCCTCCTTCACAAGGGAACATGCACACACAAGCGGCTTCTGCCAGCAGTGCACTGCTCAAAGAGGCTCAGAGTATCGCTGTTCAGCAAAAAAAGTGCTGAAAATCTAAAAGGCTTACTGGCCGAGTGAAAGCTTCATGGAGCAAATAAATTCCAATCCCAATCCAAAATCCAAGATAGGCTTTATTTTATATTTCCATAAAATAGAGAAGCATAGAAGTAAAGAAGAAAATCAGCAAAGTCCCATATCCAGAAAAATGGCTAAGTCCAACATTCATCCTCATACAGTCTTCCAAACATTTTTCAAAGAGCCTCAACAGCTAATTGAAGTTGAATTAAAGCTCCACAAATAGGAGCCACCTGTCTCCACCCAACAGGGGCCTAGATAAGATGAGCATGTCTTATCAGGATATGCTACTCTTTACCCCCACCTTAGAGTAAAGGTGGAGATTAATCTGATTGGTTAGAGGTGTGTTCAGTTTAGGGGCATTCCAAAGGACTGCCCCTGAAATGATTCAGCGACCATAATGATACAGCATGAGTGCCTCTGGCCACTTTTACCATGGGAAAGGAATGTTCCTCCTAGTGTGGGAAAGACTAAACATGGATACTATATGTACTGCAAGAGACAAACATGCCTTCAGCCTGGAGAACATGTAAGTGAGAGACAAACATGCCTTCTTTACTTTGTACAGCAAGCTCACACAGCATTCCTGTGGTTTAGCAAGCTCACACAAAGAAACCCTGCCTGATTTCTCATAGCAGGCTTATCAGAGTTCAAACTGTACTGCTCTGGCCAGACCCTCTTCCTTCAGGGGTTCAGGTTACCAGAAGACAGATCTTTAGTGTGCCTGGCTGAACATGCTTGGAATGTGCAGATAAGCAAAGCTACAGAGAGGCCTGTCTGAATAAAGCATAACAATGCAATCTGACAGAGCCAGAAACACGACACATGGTGGTGACTTCTACAAAGACAATAACAATTTCAAACACTGTTGCAGCATCCAGTTTCATGTTAAAAGATATTCACTACAGAGACAGAACTCTCCACCACTTTCTTCCCGTTGCAGTCTCTGTCTCCAGAAAATCAGCTGCAGAAGCATTCCCTGCTCTTTCAAAGTTCTGAGGGTCCTCAGGAACCTTCATGTTGCAGAATGTTCCCAGTTCCATTGGTGCAGCGGGACTGACACACTTGCACCCTATCAATTGTGCTGGATTAAATGGCCCACACTCACTTTTAAGACTGTTTGTAGTAGGGCTTGATTTATATGTATGCCTGAGAAATAGTATGCTGTGTATGGCTGTATCTTAGCACACCCAATGGCTAAATAATAGAAACAATCCATTACATTCTAGGACCGTGATGGTGAACCTTGGTGCTCCAGATGTTCTTGGATTTCAATTCCCAGAAGCCCAAGTCCCCATGAATCCGCACGAATGGGTTTACTGAGATTCATCCAGCCTGCGCTGCCCTAATCGCTCCTGGAAGCGGAAGTAAAATGCTGGAGTAATAAGGTTCGCCATCACAGTTCTAGGAGTAAACACAGACTCTCCTTTAAACCTCTTGTTGTAGCCTGCATGCTATGTAACTTTTACTCTTTTCTAATAAATGGTTACATGCCTTCAGGCTTTGGAAACACCATAATAGAAATCCTTACTAAGTCACTCAATAGCAAGAGTGCTGAAAAATCAAAAGGTACATCAGTGCCTTGAGGCCTTAATGAAAGTTAGCAAACACATTTTGTCTATACCTCCAGCTTTCAGCTTAAAGGGAGTTGCATTTTTCACAATTTGGATAGTGAAAGGGCCATTAGTTCTCAACCCAGCAGCTTTCCCGGCCCATTTGCAACAGATACTGATACAATTATCTTATTGTGAAGCCTGGTGGGCAAGCTGCCAGAGAGCTAGACAGATAAGCAACAAGAAACTGTGAATGGCACAGTTCACTGACTACCCAAATTGTTTTCTGCAATTTGGTTTTTAATGAAGATTCGCTTTGTGCATTGAAATTATTTGTTCTTTATAACCTATTTGCACTTTGCGACTGCCCATTCACCAAGGGCCTTATTAAAACTGGGTTTTGTATTCCCTTTGTTTGCTTTCTCTTTTCACAACTATCCGGCAATGATAGAAACACTGAAAGCTGCCTTAGGCCAGAGCAGACAATCTGTCCATCTAGCATCGGGGTGCCCAAACTTTTCGGGCTTTGGGCCAGTCGCATGATTCAGCAGGCCTGTCATGTCGATCCTCCCACTGGAAACAGAAGTAAAATGTGCCTTGCAATCTGTTTTGCAAGAGGATGAGATAGATTTTAAGCTACTATTTTCAATGCTTAAACCAGGGGTGCCCAAACTATAGCTTGTGGGCTGGATCTGGCCCCTAACACCAATTCATCCAGCCCATGCCACCCACATCACTCCCGGAAGCAGAAGTAAAATGCACCCGTACGGCAGTGCAGGCCGGATGAATTGGCATTGGGGCGGATCCAGCTAATGGGCTGTAGTATGGGCACCCTGATCTAGCAGCATTCTCCTAGGCCTCTGGCAGATTTTCACCTGGTTAAGAAGTATGAATGTATACAATGGGAAGTGCAGAAACATTACTTAGCTAGTTAGCACAGAAACAGGCTCCTGGAAGATTGTGGTATTTTTGAACCACAATTGGGCATACCCTGGGCAATGGACACTTTATCAGGAGAAAGGAACTATGGAATCAATTCATCAAAAGATGGCTCCATTTTGGCAGCTTCACCATACCTGTCAACACGCAGCTCCGGAAAAAATGGGACCTGCGCAGATCGTTTGTGCACAGGTCCCTTTCCACGCATGCATGGAAGGGTTTTGTACTTGTGTAGAACCCTTCCACGCATGCGTGGAAGCACTCCGCCACTTGCGTAGGGGCTGCGCAAGCGGCAAAGTGCTTCCATGCATGCGTGGAAAGCGTTTCCCCCGCTGCCAAATTACAGGGTTTTGGCAGCGCGGGGCGGGTTATGACATCAATTGGCGTCAAATTCCGTGGTAATCCCAGCCAAATTGGGATGGTTGACAGGTATGAGCTTCACGTCTGGCCTAGACACGGAATTAGACGCTATGCAATTCATTCATCTTATATACTTTTTTACAATTTTATGTTACAATTGAGTTAAACCCACCTGCTAGGCTAAGTCATTAACAGGGCAACTGTACAATTAAACTGTCATGCCATTCCGTGCCTTTGATGTTTGCAGATTGATATGCAGTAGCCAGCAGTCAGGGGGACAAACACATCTTTATTGGAATGTAGTAAATCTGAACATGAGGTCAATGGCGGAGCAATGCTCCTTATATACAACAGGTAACGTAATTGCACTCTGCTTTGAAGAGGGACCTTGAGTAGAAGGCAACCAGGGCTTCCCACCCATTTTCCAACACATGGCATAGCACAGCCCCCACCCCCACTGGTGAAGCATCGTAAACCAACACCACGGGCATCCTTGGGTCGAAGTGAGTTAAGATTGCTTCCAACGATAGGAGCTGTTTTAACTCTTTAAAGGCTAGTTCCTGGCTCTCCCCCCACTGTCAAACTGTGTCTTTCTTTAAAAGATGGTGCAGTGGCTCTGCCACAGAAGCCTTCCTTGGCAAGAAGGAATGGTAGAAGTTAAGCAGCCCCAAGAAGGACTGCAACTCTGGTTTCGCGGTTGGGCGAGGGGCATTGCGAAAAGCGGCAACCTTTGAGTCAGAGGGCTTAACTCCTTTGGGGGTTATCTTGAACCCTAAGAACTCTACTTCCCTAGCAAGGAACACGCATTTATCTTTTCTCAGCCGCAACCCTGCATTCTCAAACACGGTTAAAACTTTGTCCAAACCCTTAGCTAGTTCTGACTCACTCCCAGCTGTGATCAAAATGTCATCAAAGTAGGGGAGAACCCCGGGGAGACCCTTAAGAAGGCGTTCCACTAAAGATTGAAATATCCCAGGGGCAGAGTTCATGCCGAACTGGAGGCATGTCACCTTAAACACACCTTGTGCGTAACAATCGTCTGGGCAGCTGCTGCAGCAGGTGTGACCATTAGCTGCTGATAAGCCTGCACTAAATCCAATTTTGCATAACATTTACCCCCATATAACGTGACTAGTAAATAGCTAACTACCGGCACTGGGTAGGCATTGGGGCGAATGGACTTATTAATTGTACATTTGTAATCAGCACAAATCCTAGGATTTCATAGCAGTAACAGTCGGTGTCTCCCACTCTGCAGAGTCCACCGGAACCAAAATCCCCTGACCCATCAGTTTGTACAGTTCCACCTCAATCTTGTCTTTGAGGGTGAAGGGTACTCTTCGTGGCTTGAGCCGGATGGGTCTAATTGCTGGATCCAGGTCAAACAAGACTGGAGGCCCCTTGTACTTCCCGAGCCCCTTTTCAAAAACTGCTGGGTGTGCATCACACACATCTCGCACTGGGTCAGTCTCGATGGTGTTGATGCCAGACAGTTCAATCCCCAAGGGGGCAAACCACTGGACCCCCAAAATGCAGTTCGCGCTCCGCTTAAGGACCACTAGGGGCAGTTTCTCAGTGAAACCCTTGAACTTGACCATAAAGTCCCCCACCCCCAAAACAGGAATCAGGTTGCCTTGCACGGATGTCTTGAAGGCCTTTAGTTTTGGGCACGAATTGGGAGGAATGCACAGTAACTCTTTCTGGGACACGATGGAGTAGGATGTGCCTGAATCCACCTCTATCCTGACTGGGACTCCCGGCAACAGTACCTCAACAAAGAAACATTGGTGTGTGTTGGACACACGGCTCACAATCGGCTCCCCCATGGAAATCTTTCCGATGGCCCCTCCTTTTCCTCGAGGATGCTCGGATGGCTCCTGGTTCTGCTTCCAACAACGCCTGCATACCTTTGCAATGTGGCTCTGGCACCCGCAATGGTGGCATTCAGCCTTCCAGAAGGGACAGTTTTTCCAATCGTGGGACGCTCTGCAGCTGTCGCATCGGCGGTTGGGCTTCTCGCTGGTCTGCTTCTGGGCTGACTTTCTCTGAATTTTCTGGACATTGTCGTCGATGGACCCGGACCCCGAGGATGAGGTGGATACTGCAGGTGCAGACGAGCTGGACGAGCGTGGAGATGAACGGCGGGCGGCCTGCACAGCAGACCTGGACCCTCTGGGTGCGGCAGGCTTCACCCTGAATGCTTTTACCCCAGACCTTGCCGCTTCAGCCGCCAGAGCCTCCTGCAGGACGGACTTGAATGTGAGATGGTCTCTGGCCATCAGCCTCTGCTGGGCTTCCTTGTCCCGCATCCCGGACAGCAGGCGGTCCCTCAGGGCTTCCTCCAGGTTGTCCCACCGGCAAGGGGCAGCAGCTAACCTGAGGGCGGTGGCGTAGTCAGCCACGGAGTCTCCCAGGTGCTGGTCTCACCTGTGGAAGGCTACTCTCGCTGGGTAGATGGTCAGCTTGGGTTGAAGGTGATTCCACAGCACGGCCAGGATTTCCTTGAGTGGGACAGTATCGATGTCCTGGGGCAGCAGGAGGTGCGTTGCAAGCTTGAGCGTGGCGAGGCCACATTGTGCAAGGAGGCAAGAGCGCATTTGCTCCTCATCGTCTATCTTCTCGGCCGCCATGGCGTGCTTGAATTGCCCCTCATACAGCGTCCATTTCTCTGGATCCTTGAGGTCTACCCGCACTGTGCATTTTACTTCCACTTCCAGGAGCGATGAGGGCAGCGCATTGCGGGCCGGATGAATCGCAGCAAACCCATTCATGTGGATTAATGGGGGCTTGGGCTTCTGGGAATTGAAGTCCAAGAGCATCTGGAATGCCAAGGTTCACCATTATGGTTCTAGGATTTCCTCTTTGAGACCAGAGCTTTGTTTTTAGTCTTGGGGAAGGGGGGTGTTTCTTACCTATCCAATGGTCTCTGGAGATGCTATGTGAGACTCCAGAAACTAGCACTCTCTATCTCAAAAAGTAAATGATAAATGCTTAATCACTTACAGTATAGTATTCCTATAGTATTCAGTGGTCCTAGACTTTATCATTGGTATTTCTGTCTTAAAACAAAGTATAATAAGCATATCTGGCTTTAAAAGATAAGCATGTTTCACAAAGCCTTCAGGAGACATGATTCTTCTGTAAAACAAAACATGTCCTCTAAAACCCTGTGTGTCTGGTTTTAAGCCAAAAGAAATGGTGTGTGTGAGATCCAAAAGTGTTTTTAACTTTGCTTCTGTCACCAAATTTTGATGACAGAAAGAATCGAGTTAAACCTCCAGGATCCAGGGTCAGTTGGCTTCTGGGCATATTGAAGTTCTTGACATGCCTTCCCATTAGACAACCCACACTTACAAGCCAGAACCTACCTATGTGGACTGCAGAAGCCCTCAGATATGAACTGAAAAGAGATGATGCCTTAAATTAATTCCTTTGGAGATTGGTTTAAAGAAAAAAGGAGAACCTATACTGTGAACTACCCAACATTTGCCATTCATAGGTAGATTAGACTGCAGTTGTATAAACCAATGTGACCACATCAAAATAGTTTGCATGGTTTTGCTTTCTGAGGGGTAAATAAAATCATCAATCATCTCATGGCCAAGAGATTAAATTTGTGTGCTGTTAGAAGGATTGATTAATGGTGTCGCTCTGACCAAATCCTTATTTACAATTTTTACAGGTTTTAACTCAATATATTCCTTGGGGATTGTAGGTAGGAGTATGTGTCAAGCCCACATACCATGTAAACTGTAAATACAGAACAGTTCAACAAGAATGTGTGGATATCAAAGCTGCTGGCATAAAATTAAAGGGAATAGAAAAATATTTAATAATAGACAAGGCAGTATAACATGAATACTATTTTCTCTATCTCTCTTTTCCTCTGCTTTTTCTTAAAGGAGGAAAGGAGATACTGTACCTGGACATGTAACCAGCCATGTAATCATACAGATGTTCAGTTCACTGTGTATACAGATGTGGGAGTGGCAACCTTGTGTTATAGTATTCCTGCCATTTCCTCCATACCTACATATGCACAGTTTAAGGCCTAAAAGAGTTCTCAGTAGCATTAAACGTGCCATCTGCCTTTGATCAGATTACTAGTCTATTTAATTTTAAATTTAATTTTTATTTAATTGTTCAATTTCTACACCGCCCACTCAGCCGAGGCTGACTCAGGACAGTTCACAATCACAGATAAAAACATGATAAAATTAATTAAAAACTACCTACCCCCTAAAAAAGGGTGCAGGGACCAAAGGGACCGTGGGGGAAGGAGTTATCCTCTATACCAGTGGTTCCCAAAGTGGGCTCCACGCGGAAACACTGCTCTATACCAACCACCCAATGGTGGTTACCCTTCCACCTGCACCCCATACTTGGCCTGCCAGTCAGGTTTTGAGTTCTTGTCTGAAGGGCACCAATTCCGTCTGGAGACGTAACTCTGTTGGCAGGAGGTTCCAGAGGGCTGATGCGGACATGGAGAAAGCCCTTCTCCTTATGCCAGAGAGGCAAGCCCCTCTGGCTGATGGAACAATTAGAGAGCCCCTCCGGTCTGCTCTGGTTGGACAGACAGAGTCCTTAGCCAATGTATGCCACTTTAATATCAAATATGCATCTGGAAAGCATAGAACTATTGAACAAATAGAGAGACCTCAATAAAGCATAGGAGCAATGTGTCACTATCTAGATTTACTTTCACTGCTGTATTCCACCTTTGGTATTACTGTATCTGACAATGCACTCTTCTTAGAACATGGATATCACCGGCCCCGGGTCAACATCCTCGTCAACTTAACTACCACCTGATCTTAAGGTACCTTTCAGCTGCAGCTGCTCAGAAATAACAAATCAGAACAAAACTGCTTCTTCAGCTCAAGGTGAATGGTGTCACATGCTCAAACTCATGTACACACAAGATTTGAAAGAGTAAAATAGATGAATCTGTTCTACTTTCTTGTAAAGAAATTTTAATTTCTTGGCATCATCCAGGTACAGCAGACAACCTAGATTTGGCCATAGAAGAAGAAATATCTACTTAATTACAACCATTATAATACCACAGCTAATGAAGTAGGCTTTCAAAATGCATCCTTCCCCTGCGTTTAAAGGATTAATGGTGTAGGCAACACTAACTTTCTTATAAACCCTTAAGTGAAAATAGTCTCATTTTCTCCAAAAGCAATAGAGGGGGGGATGCCTAGTTTATCTCATGCTTGGTTGATGGCTTTTGCCATTACTAATAGCTATAATGGTTTCTTAGATGATGGGAATAAACTTTAATTTAGAGTCACATATGCTAGGATTAGAATCAAATGGAAGCACAATTTTATTTTCTCTGTAATCAAATGGACTATCTATTCAGAAACAGTTGCTGATAAGTTATCTATAAAAGAAAGTGTGAGTGGCCTGGCCTAGACTGAAGCCATAAAGTAATGTCCTACAGAGCTTCTTCTTTTTCCATGTCCAGGCCAGACATGAAACTGCCACAACCTAGTGTGAGAAAGATTAGCCAGCACA
This sequence comes from Bradypodion pumilum, assembly GCA_035047305.1. NCBI lineage: Eukaryota > Metazoa > Chordata > Lepidosauria > Squamata > Chamaeleonidae > Bradypodion > Bradypodion pumilum. The sequence continues at coordinate 291,669,672 of JAWDJD010000004.1, read as the reverse complement.
AAGTTGCCAGTGGCCAGGGTACGTGTGATTGTGGTTCTTCTTCTTCTGTGTCTAAGCCTGACATGAAACTGTCAAAATGAAGGCACCTTTTGGTGAATTCATTTTGTAGTTCCTTACACCCGATCTAGTGTGAGAAAGATTAGCTGGCACAACAAGGTAGCTGTTGCCCAGGGTATGCTTGATTGTGATTCAAAAATACCACAATTTTCAAGGAGTCTCTTTCTGTGCTCCCCTCCTGCAAAGCTGAAGAGATGAAATGGTTCTGCAGCCCGCAGCACCATTTCATGTGCCCCCCTCCCCACACTCCACCATACCAGGAAATGCCATGTGGTGGAGGAAGGGCAAAATGGCTGTCTGATCCTGGAAGCTGTCTGAGGGAGCATGACCCCCGCCCCCCCGGCTTTAAAAGGTTGGGAACTCCTCCTGTAGATGAACCTAGTATTTGATCTATTACTTTTGCTGCCAGGGACAATTTACTTTCTATGGTCAACTGTCTTCTGACTCTGCAGGACTCACAATGGATAATAGAGTCTCAAGCTTACTACCCTTGAGATGTATTGGATTACAGGTCCCTGACTGTAATGACAGAGCTTGTAGTTCAACATATCTGAAAGCACCGGGTTGGGTAAGACTGTATTCTACTGTAGAAAATGATGCAATCTTCTATATGTCTACTCAGATGTAAGTGCTGAGTTAAATGGGAACTTCCATGCAAACACAAGAATGCAGTCTAAAGATGCTTGAAATTATGAGGTTAATAATCAAGTTGAAAGGCCCTTAGTCCTTTAGTGCCATTAGCTATCTAAAGCCAAAAACCATTCGCAAAAGGAATGGGAGGCATCTATCCTTTTCTGATCATCATCTATTCAGCTTGAAAACATCTGTACAGATGAATGATGGGTCTGCTAATACTTGTGCCAACTGGGGAAATCATAAGCTTTCATGACTTAACACCAGGTATCAATGGGTGGGGGCCTTTTCTGCTTGCTACTAATTTGACTGGTACAGTTTTCCTGCTTGTCAGTGGGTTAGCCCCTTCTACCTAGAGTTGCCATACGTAACAGAAACCCGGGAATTTCACGGGTTGAAACTGTCCCACCTGGCTGCATTAAAAACATTGATATTTCCCGCTTTTGAAACCAAGCTTGGTTTCAAAAGAAAGAATATTGTGCCTTTTTTATCCTTAGAGGGGCAATTCTATTGAATTGCCAGCAGGTGGCGTCTGTGAGCAGCAGATGAGGAAAGAGCTCTGGTCGTCTTTTCCCCAGCTCCTGCCAACCTAGCAGTTCAAAAGCAAGAAACTGCAAGTAGACAAATAGGGACCGCTGGGGGGGGGGGGGGGGGAGAGGTAAACAGCGTTCCATGCGCTCTGGTATCTAGTCATGCCTGTCACATGAACACAGCAAGAGAGGCGCCAACTCCAGGCATTTGGGAGGGTTTTTTCCCTTCCCCTCTTGTCAACTCTTTCTTTCTCTCCCACCTCTCTCCCGGAGTTCGGGGGTGGAGGAGCCTCTTTCTCCAGCCAGCAGGCTTTCTTTTCACCCTTTCCCCAGAGTAAAACTGGGGGGGGGGGGTGCCTTCCAGCAACATGAGCATGGCTGTGGGGCTTTCGCCTGGTCAGAGGCAAAGAGTTGACAGGAGCGCTGGCTCTTCAGGTTTGAAACAGAGATGGGCACTGAACCCTAGAGTTGCATACGACTGGCTTCTGAGCAAGGGCCACTCCTGTCCCATTTTTGTGAGAGGGAAATATGGCATCCCAACTTCTACCTGGTTTTTTTTTTGGGGGGGGTTACTTTATTGCTTACTAGCAGAGATACCACTCCAACCACCAACACACACATTAAAAATTCCTGGCAAGGCAGGAGTGGTGTGTGTGTGTGTGTGTGTGTGTGTTGTCCCCCCCAACCCTTCCAGAGCCAGGGGACCCTGCAGAGAGGGCATCCCCCCCCCAAGGACACCCCGTTATTAAAGAGAAGAAACCAAGCTGTTTCTTCTCTTTTAAAATGGAGTGTTTGGGAGGGGAGGTGTATTCGATCCCCTCTCCCTGATCCCCTGGGTTTGGTAGGGTTGTGGGGGGGCAAAAGGGGTCTGTACCCCCCAACCCTTCCAGAGCCAGGGGACCCAGCAGAGAGGGGAACACCTCCCCCCCAAAAAACCACTCTTTTTAAAGAGAAGAAACCAAGCTGTTTCTTCTCTTTTAAAATGAAGTGTTTGGGAGGTGGGGTGTATTCGATCCCCTCTCCCTGATCCCCTGGGTTTGGTAGGTTTGGGGGGGGGACAAAAGGGGTCTGTCCCCCCAACCCTTCCACAGCCAGGGGACCCAGCAGAGAGGGGATTGTCCCCCCCAAAAAAACACTCCGTGTTTAAAGAGAAGAAACCAAGTGGTTTCTTCTCTTTAAAAATGGAGTGTTTGGGGGGGGGGGTGGATTTGTTCCCCTCTCCTGGGTCTCCTGGGTCCAAAAGGTCCTGGGTCTGTCTCCTGGGGACAGACCCCTTTTGTCCCCCCAACCCTTCTGGACCCAGCACCTTTCATTGCCTCCCTCACCCTCACCCACACCCCAACCCCCACCGACCGCACTTAGCTTTTCCTGGTTCCCTCCAGCTGGGTCTTTCAAAGTCTTCCCCTCTGGCTCCCACCGATTTTTTTTAAATCAGTGCGTGTTCCCAGCCTTCTCTGCGCTCGTATCCCTCAGCCTGATTGGCTGAGGGGTTGCACAGTGCAAAGGACGCTGGGAATTGAAGTCCTTTTTCTTTGTTTACGTTCGTGGGTTTCCTGCCCCACTGGCGCACTTCTCAACCCAACAGTTACCTGCGAACCCGGTTCGGGCGAGTGCACGGAGGCTCGGTCGGGGCTAGTGGGGCATTGCTAAACATCCTTTGTCACATTCCAACGGTTAACACACAGATTTATAGGTATAGATTCTTTCCTTTCCCAAGGAGAAATAGGCATGAAACCTTCCTCCATGCCAGAAATTCCATTCTTCTGAAACCAACAGCTGGTAATATCTGATAGCTGTTTGTAAATTTCACTCTCTCCTCAAGATGTAGCTAAAAAGAGCTATATTTTGTATCCCAAGAGATGGTTGGTGAGACTGCACTAAATCTCTCCGTAGACTGAATTCCTAATATATATCCTGCTTTTCTTTACTAATTCATAATCCTAATACATACCCTCCCCTTTACTATTTTATATAGAATGCCAGATGCGGAACCTTTTGGTGTTCTACTAGTATTAATCCTGTGATCTTATATGTAGCAAATAAAAAATAACAATGTTATCTACTAGCAATAGTGATTACACTTATACACCACTCCATAAAGCTTAGAACATTCTCTGGATGGTTCACAGGATAATTACCATTTAGTATCCAACAAACTGGTACTAGTGTTAATCAAGTAACATATTACTTTGGAGATAATAAATGCAATGTAATTATGCTGTTGCTTGCAGAAGGATTCATGGGGACACTGTTACCTTTTTAATGTATTGAATAATGTTTCCATGCTAATTTTTCTTATTACTTTGGGGGTCAGGGGGAGGAGTATAAAATGTAAAAGGGTATTTTTGGAGGATTATTTTACAGACCCCTCCAAATTTAATCTTTTTAAAAAGAAAAAAATAACCTTTTCCCAGAGAAAAATAAATAAAGAATCCATTTAAAGGGGCTAATTATCACAAAAGAGAGGTCAGAATGAAATGGCTTTGCTATAGAGATGGAGACTTTTGGGCCTTTCAGAGATTTTGGTTAATAGCTTCCACTGAACACTGCTAATGGCAAAGGACTGTGAGAACTGTAGTCCAAAACATTTGGTGAGAACAATGGTTCTCTAGTTTCGTTTCACTACATACAAACTAGGGTCAATGGAAAAAAGAATACTATAATCCTAGAATAACTGAGTTGGAACGGGCCAATGGACATGTGGCTGGAATGACTAGACACTGGAGTGCATGGAACGGTGTTTACCTTCCCATCAAAATGCTACCTATATATCTTCTTGCAATTTTTTGTTTTTGAACTGCTAGGTTGGCAGGAGCTGGGACAGAGACATAAGCTCACTCTGTCATGCAGTACTCGGGTCTCAAACTGCTGACCTGCCAACCTTATAGTCATCAAGTTCAGTGTCTTAACCACTAAGCCACCACAGTCCCCACCAAGTCCAATCTCCTACTCAATGCAGAAATCCAAATCAAAGCAGATTAGAAACTGGTTGTTCAGTTTTATTTTTAATGCCTCCAGCACTGGAACATTCACCACCCACTGAGGCAATTGGCTCCATTGCTGTACAAACAGTTAAGAGGTTTTTCATGATATTCAGCCTATATCTGGCTTACTTATTTATTTATTTTTGAATTTATATGGCCGTCTTCCTCGCCTCGCCGACCCAAGGTGGCTCATATCAGTTTAAAAATCATCCCCATACAATAAAATCAATATCAAAACTATAAAACGTTGAAATATCCATAAAACACCCTAATCCCTCATTAAAACCCTGGACAGGGCTAGATTAGCCAGCATGGCTGGGTTGAGGTGCCAGATGCACCCCACACCTGCTGGCAAAGCCTTGTTTTCAGAGCCTTCCTGAAAGGGGGGCAACTCCACTTGGAGGCACAATTCTGGTGGCAGGAGGTTCCATGGGGCCAGGGCAAATACCGAGAAGGCTCTTGTCCTGGTCCCAGTGAGGCATGCCTCCCTGGCTCATGGGACCACCAGAGAGCCCCTACTGTCTGCCCTTGTAGGACGCCTTGAAAACGATGTGGTATCTTAGGCATCCTGGCCCACTACCATGAAGGGCTTTAAAGGTCAAAACCAGCACCTTGAATTGCATCCGGAAGCATACTGGCAGCCAATGCAGCTCCTGTAGCAGCGGTGAGGCATGGGCATAACACCCGCACCACATCACCACCCAGGCAGCTGCATTCTGGACCAGCAGTAGCTTCCGGATGGTCGTCAAGGGCAGCCCCATGTAGAGCGCATTGCAATAATCTAGTCTGGAGGTGACCAGAGCATGGGTGACCGTAAACAAGGAGTCCCAGTCCAGGAGCGGGAGTCATTGGCAGATGACATGAAGTTGAGCAAAAGCCCTCCTGGCCATAACTGCCACCTGCTCTTCGAGCAGTAATCGCACGTCCAGAAGGACCCCAAATTACGCACCAGGTCTGTTTGGGGCAAAAAAGCCCCATCCAGTACCAAAGATGGTAGCAGCTGGGATAATGCAGGGCCCCGAACACACAGCCACTCGGTCTTGCCAGGATTCAGCTGAAACCCATTTCCCCCTATCCAGACCCTTACAGCCTCCAGGCACCTAGATAGGACTCCAACTGCATCGCTTGGATCTCCACGGGCCGAGATGTATAGCTGAGTATCATCAGCATACTGATGATACCTCACCCCGTGGGAATGGATGATCTCCTCCTCTTTTTTCCATTGACCCTAGTTTGTATGTAGTGAAACAAGATCATCCACCCCCCCCCTGTAATGTAGTTTTTCTCCTGAGGCCTCTACAGAGCAGAGTTATGTGGTTGCTGATGAAAACATTTATTTCCATTCTGTGAGGATGCCTCAGCTATTCTCTCCCCATTGAGATACGTCCAGCTGCACCTGATAGGACAAGCTTTTAATTTATAAACACTGTTGTTTTTATTAGCTACTAGCATAGTTTGCCCGGCGTTGCCGAGCTGTTTTAAATTATGTTGTAAGGGATAATATTTTTTTTGGGTAATTTATGTAAAAAAGAGGTGTGTTGGTGGTTAGGGGTGGTTTTGGGTGTGCACAACCACCACCACCCATACAATACCACTCCAACCACCAACACACACATTAAAAATTCCTGGCAAGGCAGGAGTGTCATGTCGTGTGTGTGTGTGTGTGTGTGTGTGTGTGTGTGTGTGTATTGTCCCCCCAAACCCAGGGGACCCTGCAGAGAGGGTATCCCCCCCTGCAGAACACCCCGTTATTAAAGAGAAGAAACCAAGCTGTTTCTTCTCTTTTAAAATGGAGTGTTTGGGAGGGGGTGGATTCGATCCCCTGTCCCTGGTCCCCTGGGTTTGGTAGGGTTGGGGGGACAAAAGGGGTCTGTCCTCCCAACCCTTCCAGAGACAGGGGACCTGGCAGAGAGGGGATCGTTCTCCCACCCCCAAAAAACACTCCCTTTTTAAAGAGAAGAAACCAAGCGGTTTCTTCTCTTTTAAAACGGAGTGGTTTTTTTCGGGGGGTGGATTTATTCCCCTCTCCCGGGTCTCCTGGGTCCAGAAGGGTTGGGGGGACAAAAGGGGTCTGTCCCCCCAACCCTTCTGGACCCAGCACCTTTCATTGCCTCCCTCACCCACCGACTGCACTTACCTTTTCCTGGCTCCCTCCAGCTGGGTCTTTCAAAGTCTTTCCCTCCGGCTCCCAGCGGTTTTTTTTCCAGTCAGTGCGCGCGTTCTCACCCTCCTTTGCGCTCATATCCCTCAGCCTGATTGGCTGAGGGGTTGCACAGCGCAAAGGATGCTGGGACATGAAGTTTAATTTGTGGTGTTACCAGTTGTGCGTTGAAATATTTTCTGAAGCTTATTTTTGATTGGCTGTGGAACGACTGACAACGTTCTATTTGGTCACACTTCTCATCCAAATTGGCTGTAGTTCGCCACAGCACACAGGATGTTGGGTATTGAAGTTCTTTTCCTTTGTTTGCGTTCGTGGGTCTCCTGCCCCACTGGCGCCATTCTCAACCCGACAGTTACCTGCAAACCAGGTTTGGGCAAGTGTACGAATGCTCGGTACGGGCTAGTATGGCCGGGTGCAGGATCCTTTGTCACATTACAACGGTTAACGCTCAGATTTAGATGTTGATATTTTGTCTGTTTTATCACTTAGCCACTTAGAGAGCTGTTTACAATGGAAAGACAGGACACAGCTCTCCCCCACCCACCCACCAAAAGTTAGCAATTATTACAATAATCACTCATAAAAACTCATACTAGTGAATTCTGTATGTGATGTATTTGTGTGATTATTAAATGCTGCTTTCCTCATTTTTGGAGTAGATGTTTCACCATAACACACATGTGTAGAAGCACACACTCTTTTTAAAAGAAGAAACAGTTGTGTTCTCAAGAAAATATAATAGTGGCTTTTTTAACAATTACTGGCATTTAGACTGATTTTCCCTGAGGCAGCTCAGAACTTTGACAGCTCTGAAAATCCAAAGGCACATCAAGAGAACTACAATACCACATCAGGCTACAGTAGAGTTTTGTGACTGTGAGGTTAATGCAAATGATCAGAGGCATGTAAAAGAAAGACTCAGGGGACATCAGTCCTATATTTTCTCTCTCTCTCTCTCTCTGTGTTTTAAATCTCTGTTGGAAAAATAACAATCTTGCATGCTTTCTAAAACTAGGTAGTGTCATTTGGGACCTAAGTAATTAATCCTTTTCAACTAACTGATTGGAAAAGTTCTTCCAATTGTGCTGACCCACCCGAGGGGGCAGAGTTGCTACATGGCAGTGCTACACAGAGAGTCTGTTCGAGGAGTGACCGTCCAAAAGGCAAGCCGAGGCCTGTTTACTGGTAGTCCGAGCAAGCGTCTAATCCACAGAGTATCCAGGGGCATTGTCGGGGTTGTCAGAGAAGTCAGGGTCATGGCAGGCAGGTCAGGGTCTAGGGAGGCAGTCTGGAGTCTTCACATGAGAGTTGTACCAATGCTGGCAGACTGCAACAGGCTTGCTTATAAGCCTCCCAGCTAATCAATATCAACTGAGAGCTTTCTTTGGTACTTCACTCTAGCCAAGTGTAGCTCCTTTCTGGACCTCTCCCTGACTGAGGGCTGATCACTGTCAGAGCCAGACCGCTGACAGTGTGTGTAGCGCTGCCGTGTAGCAACTGTGCCCACTCGGGTGGGTCACCACAGTGGGAAGAAGAACTTTTCTAATCAGTTAGTTGAAAAGGATTAATTACTTAGGTTGCAAATGACACTAAGGATTAATTACTTAGGTTGCAAATGACACTATCTAGTATTAGAAACAGATTTGGGCCAGGCGCAGGCTGAGAACCCTGGCTCAGGGCTTCCTCAGGTTCGGGTGCAGGCAGAACTGGGCTAGGCATAGGGTGTGCCCCCTGAGATACAGGCCATCCTCAGAGTCCGACAAGGACTGGATCACAACACTCACCTCTGGGATGTGCCACTCCCCACTTCCTTTGTCTCTCTCTCTCTCTCCTGATTCCAAGCACCATGTGGTAGAGAGCATGGAGGGCCTGTCTTATACGTAGAAATGCCAATTCCCCCCTTTTCTTCTGGTTGTAACTACTGATCACAACTGTAAGTAAAGATACCTCTTTTCTACTTAGGATGTGTCTGGTGTGATTTTTATTATATAAAGTGCTAATAACTGAGAAATAAAGGGGCTAGGTTGGAGAAGAATTGAGCTATTCTTTTAATTACTTTTTCTGCTGTTTTTTGCCCCTTTAATCTGATAATCTGATCTTTACCTATAAAATGGTGCATTAACCATTGGTGTCCGGCATGTACGCCTGCACCCGGCCCAACCATCCCGAACTGAGCCACCTACACTTACCTTTAGACCGACTGAGCATTGCTGCAAGGGTCTGTCAGCCGCGAGTGGGGCAACCACCCCACGAATGTGGCAAGAAAAAAACCTACAAGGCCCAGCATCCAATGCACTATGCTACCCCTCAGCCAATGAGGCTGAAGGGCGCGAGTGCGGAGGAGGCGGGGCAGCCAGCACACACGGTAAAAAAACCACCGGCACGCCGGCTAACATAGCGGGTAGAAGAGGGGGAGAGTCCATCGTCTCCCCACACACCTTCTGCTTCACTCAGGGAGACGAAGGCTGAGAATGGCGCTCCATTCTCGGCCTTTGCCTCCCAGAGTGAAGCCATTTCTCTCCACAGGGGGTGAAGGCACTGGTGCCTTTGGCCCCTGCCCACCGAGGGAAGCGAATAGCTTCCCTGGGAAGTAAAGGCAGTGAATGGGGCTCCGTTTGCTGCCTTTACTTCCTGTGGAAGTATTTCGCTTTCAAGGGGGGGGGGTGGTCAAAGGCACTGGTGACTTCGCCACCCTCCCACCGAGGAAAGCGAACAATGTCCCCGGGAAGAAAAGGCAGCGAACGGGGCCCTGTTCGCTGCCTTTACTTCCCGAGGTACTGTTTCGCTTTCAACAGTGTGTGTGTGTGTGTGTGTGTGTGTGTGTGTGTGTGTGTGTGTGTGAGTGTGTGTGTGTTTCCCCAGAGGTACTCACCCAATCTCTCTCTCTCTCTCTCTCTCTCTCTCTCACTCACTCACACACATACACACACCTACTGGGCTGCACATTTAAAACCTGCCCTGTGTGTGTGTGCACAAACACATACAAAAAACACCCCTAACCACCAACACACACAAGAAACATGCCCAGCTGGCAGGGTAAAAAATGCTAGTAATTATACAAAGGAAGAATAACCAACAATACATGACACTCTTAGTCTTGACCACCCACAAACATTCAGGCATACCAGTCAACCATCCTGATTTGGCCGGGATTACCACGGAATTTGACGCCGATTGACGTCACAACCCGCCCCGAGCTGCCAAAACCCCGTAATTTGGCAGTGGGGGAAAACGCTTTCTACGCATGCGTGGAAGGGTTCTACACAAGTGTAAAACCCTTCCACGCATGCATGGAAGCGCTATGCCGCTTGCGTAGGGGCTGCGCAAGCGGTGTAGTGCTTCCACACAGGCGTGTGTGGATCTGCGCAGGTCCCATTTTTTCTGGAGCCGCGGGTTGACAGGTATGCATTCAGGTACTTTCTTTTCCTCCTCAAAATGAAAGTTGGTACAGTAAAACCTCGCTTAAAGAGCACCTCACTTAGAGACTAAATCGCTTAAAGAGCAGCATTTTCTCTGAATGGTCGCCTCACTTAACAACTAAAACCAAACAAAAACTTGTTTAACTACTTACTTGGGGTTCACAATCCTCCCCCCCCAATTGGTCACTTATAATGGTGTTTCGCTTAAAGAGCAAACTTGCTTAAAGAGCAATCCTGTGGAACACATTATGCTCTTTAAATGAGGTACCACTGTATTCTCTTTTGGATTTTTAAGGGGTTGCTTAAAAAAGGCTAAAAAAAACCCACACAAGTGCTGCATGTTAATATGCTCAGAACAGTAAACTAATTTACTTCTGAGACTCTTGGATAAAACAGATGTGTAAAAGATCAGTGAGAAATTTATCTAAAGTAAATCCCAAGACCACTCACCAGTATGTAATTAAGATAATTTATTGTCAGGCCACATCAGGTGCAAGGCCTGATTAATTAGCTCAATAATCTATTCTATTCCATACATGGACTTAAAATCCATAATTACTTCTCTGCCAAGGTTACCATATTAAAAGCAAAGCTGCACTTAAGGTGGAACTTGTGGATGATGGGGGAGAAAAGAAGAGGCACAGCCCCAAAGTCATTGTTGTAGGAGATAAATGCACTGAAAGATAAATGTATCCACAAGAAGTGCAGTAAAACAATGTGATATACACTTTGGTCTTTCCGTCTTCAAGATAGAGAAGATTGTCTTTTGTTTTTATTATTGATCATTGAAAGTGAAGCCTGCAAAGTGGAAAAAGGAGAAGTGACTTACAACTATAGAGGCTCTTTTGGAACACAGCCAGAAATTTTATCTCTAGGGCAGGGATTCGCAACCTACAGCCCCCGGCGGCACCTGTTGTGGTTTACAGCTGCATTTATGTCAAGGGGAACCCATGTGTTTACCCTGCTCAGCTGTCTGAGTGGGTGTGGTGCGGTCCATGGCACAGAAACATTGAGAACCCCTGCTCTAGGGCACAAGAAAACTGTATTGTAATCTGAATAGCAACATACACATAGTTCCCCTTGCTCAAAAGTCAGTCGTATCCGACTCTAAGGTGCAGTGCTCATCTCTGTTTCAAAGCCGAAGTGCCCTTAGCATATTATCGAGCATTTCAAGTCAAGAATGTTGTGAAGATCTTGGCAAGAGAAAAGGTAATTTGGGAACAATTGGAAATGAAAGAATACAGAAATATTGGAAACTTGAATTTTCTGGGAATGAAAGATAAGACGAAAAGGTCAAATAATACTATGATGAAAGGTCTCATGGAGGTGTGGAAGAAGGTAAAAAAAGATATGGTTCCGAATCTCTCCCCAATCTTGGAATTGACTGATATGATGTGTTTCCCAATAAAATTAGATAAAGAAAAAATGGAAATATTGGATAAAAATGGGACGTTGTTATTGAAGGATTGGTTAAAAGCATGTGATGTTAATGCCGAGCGGAAAAAAATGTTTGAGATATTAAACTTGAATTGGTTTCAGAAGTTAAAGGTGGACAACTGGAATAAAAAATATAAAAGAGAACTAGGATCAGATAGAGTACTTACGGAATTTGAGGAATTGGTAAGGAAGATTAGAAAAGGCGAAAGTAGTATTAAGGGTCTTGTAAGTAAGCTTTATAATATATTGAATAGAGGTGCAGATCCACAGGAGGATTTGAAACGGAAGTGGGAACAAAATTTGAATATAAAAATTGGGGAGACTGAATGGAAAAATAAATGGAAAAAGAGAATTATGAGAACAATGTCTGTAAGAATTAAAGAACATAATTTCAAGATGTTGTGGCAATGGTACCTGACACCATTAAGACTTTACCAGATAGATAATAAAAGAGATAAGTTATGTTGGAGATGTAAAGAATTTGATGGAACATATGAACATATGTGGTGGAGTTGTAAAAAAATAAGGGATTTTTGGGGAAAAATAGAAAATGAATTCGGTGAAATATTGGGTAAAAGTGTTAAGTTGGTGTCGGGTACTATTCTTTTAACGAATGTGGAAGATCTGGGTTTAAACAAGGAGGAAAAAGAACTACTGGAAATTGTACTGACAACGGGTAGACAATGTATAGCCAGAAATTGGAAAAACGATGTAGATATTCAGGTTGGAGAATGGTATAAAGAAATGTGGAGTTTAGCATTGAACGATAAATTGACATGGGAGATTAAAGTCAAAAGAGATAATTTAAAAGAGAATAGATTCTGGAATATATGGAAACCGTTCGTGGATCACTCTATTATGGCAGGTGATAGTTCAGGACCAGTACCATCTCAAAGAAGTTTCTGGACTTGAGTTAAAAATAAACTCTCCGGGCATTGTATATATTCACAGGGTGTTTTTTTTTTTTTCTTTTATTGGTTAAAAAGATTAGTGGTAGTACAGAAAGTCTTTTTCTATTATTTTGGATTTTGAAATAAAGGTTCTTAATATTTGGTGGTTAAATAGTAGTTAATGAATATAGATATTGTTATGTGCTAGCATATAGTAATGTTTGTTAGTATGATATTATGGACTTGTTAGTGTAATGTACTGTTAATGTATTGTTAATGTTTTCTTTTCTTTTTCTGTATGTTTATTAAAGATTTAATAAAAAAATTTAAAAAAAAAAAGCCGAAGTGCCAGCGCTGTCTGCTGCTGAAGACATTTCTGTGGTCATGTGGCAGGCGTGACTAGACACCGAAGCGCACAGAACGCTGTTACCTTCCCACCGAAGTGGTCCCAATTTATCTACTTGTAATTTCTTGCTTTCAAATTGCTAGGTGGGCAGGAGCTGGGGCATAGATGGGAGCTCATTCTGTCCTGCAGTACTCAGGAATCGAACCACTGACCTTCCACCTCCCAGTCAAAAACTTTACATGCTTCCTGTAGTTGGAGTAACTGGGAGTAACTGTTCTGGGCTGGCATGACTATCTATCCCAGGGGTGCCCAAACATTTCAGGCCGTGGGCTGGTCATGTGGTTTAGCAGGCCATTCATATGGTTCCTCCCACTGGAAGCAGAAGTAAAACACGCCCGAGGAAGCACAAAACACTGCCGTAAATGCACTCGCGGCTATCATAAATGCAGATGCATTTACGGCGGCATTTTGCCCATGTGTGTGTTTAATTCTGCTTCTGGGAGCGGTGAGGGCAGGGTGGGCGATTTGGCGCCATGGGATGGATCTGGACTATGGGCCATAGTTTGGGCACCCTGATCTATCCATTACTAACCAATTGTTCCTTCCTGCCTCTGAATTCAAAGAGAGCCCTGTCTTTCTCTGCCCCCCCCCCCAATCACTTACAATTTCCACCTGAAGTGCAGCTTTGCTTTTAATATGGTAGCCTTTTCTTTTCCTCTTTTTCTTGGCCGGTGCCAGTTTTGTTGTTGTTAGTCAAACAAGAGTCTAATACAGATGTGATGGCTCTCACCTCTTCAAGGACCCTGCCCACAGCTTCTAATGAAAAGAATATGGGGACAAAGATGGGGTGGTGGGAAATGTGTGGGATAAGCTTCAGACTGAAAGTGGTTTAATTGGAGAGTGGATGACTCAACTGGAGAGTGGATGGTTCTCCAGACTAGCTCTTCTCTCAGGAGGCACAGTAGGGAATTGAATTGTTGCTGTCAAGTCAATTCTGACTTATGGCGACCCCTTCCAAGGTTTTTAAGGTAATGAATACTCAGAAGTGGTTTATCATTCCCTTCTTTGGGGAGCACCCTGAGACTGTGCAGCTTGCCCACGGCAACACACTTTGGCTTTTCTCCCAGAAATCACAATGAGGAACTGAACTCACAATTCTGCAGCTAGATACCTAAACCAGTGAGCTATTCAGCCAATGCACATTAATTGGCATGACCGCTAGCAACATATGCTGGCAATTTCTATGTGAATGGTAGGAAATTCTCCTACTAATATCTTGTGGAAGAATCAACTAAGAAAGGAACATATTAACTTTGAATAATAGTTTAACGTGGATTAAGGGCATAAAATTCTTAATAATTTATGAACTGAGGAAGTATATCTTCACTTGCTAGACATTATAATTTTTTTATGGTTCAAGTACTTTAGATAATGTTTCAAAGTTACTGTTACATTCAGTGGCAAAATCATGGATGGTAAAGGAAATTAATCTTCTGCTTTTCTTTCCTACCCCACCTTTTTAACTGGAGTAAAAGGAAATTATGCCAAGTACTTAAAGATAAGCACAGGCAAAACATAGTTTGTAATGTCCTGTTGATTTCACAGAGTTATCAATGGTGCTGAAAAAGGAAATTGTAAACTTTCATGAAAGTTTACAATTTCCTTTAGGCATGTATGTAGGCATGCTAAGACTTCATATCTTTATGATGCACTTGTGCACATGATTCCTGCTGGCTTTTAAAATGTAATTCTTGAATAATAGCAGGACTTTGAGTTTGCTTTTCTCTCACTTTGCAAATGTAAGTTCTGTTCTTTGCAAAGTACTCACTAAGACTAGTATAGTTATAAATGAAGGAATGGCAAAGGAAAAGAAGTAATTAATATGAATTTGTTGTAATTATCTGCTATCATATCATCTCCGGCTTATGCTGACCCTATAAATGAGGATCTTCAAAATGTCCTGTCCTCAACAGCCTTGCTCAACTCCTGCAAACTACAGCCTGTGGACATTCCCTGGAAGGTCATTCAGAAATGTCATAGTACTGTACTCTGTGTTCCTTGAATCCTGGCATTCTCAAGTGCTAGCATCTGGAAGCTGTGGAGTGTATTTCAGCAAGGGAAGCACTGAGAAAAAATGATTAACATATCCTCATTACACACCTGATCTTGATCAACTCCCAACTCTCATAGAGTCTATTTTGAAACAGAACAGATACATGCTATGGGGAAAAACCAAAGCAGTTCTTGGTGCTAAGAGAAAGGTACATGGCAATTTATCCTTCTGTTCAGTTCTTTCCTTCCATGTGACTGCCATCCTTTGCTGCCAATTCCTCCATCCTTGGTAGAAAACTAAGCATGCACACACTACTCTGAGAATTCAACGTGGAGTATTTTCAAATATTGTTATCCAGGATTAATTTTTTAAAATTTAATATTTAATTTAATTGTCAAATTTATATACTGCCCACTCGGCCAAGGCCGACTCAGGGCGGTTCACAATCACAATTTAAAACATGTTAAAACAATTAAAACTACCCCCCCCAAAAACAAGGGGTACAGGAACTGAAGGGACCATGGGGAAGGAGTTTCTTCTACACCAGCCACCAAATGGAGGTTACCCTTCCACCTGCACCCCACACTTGGCCCACAAGCAAGATTTTAAGTTCTTTTCTGAAAGGCAGCAATTCCGTCCGGAGATGTAGCTCTGTTGGCAGGAGGTTCCAGAGGGCCGGTGCAGACACGGAGAAGGCCCTCCTCCTTGTGCCAGAAAGGCAAGCCCCTCTGGCTGATGGAACAATTAGGGAGCCCCTCCGGTCTGCTCCAGACAGACGTCCTTAGGGCGATGCGATCTCTTAGGTATCCTGGCCCACTACCATATAGGGCTTTAAAGGTTAAAACCAACACCTTGAAAATTTTCCATGACAGAGTTCATCATGGAAAATATTGTGGCAAATGAACTATGGCTGACTGGTAATAAATACTTAGATTCCTGTGTATGAACACCGTGTCTTCATAATTAATAACACAGCACAATGAATAATTTGAAAAATAAATCTGAAAAGAATTTGCTTTGAAGAACTTCCCTTTCTATGCTTATTGCTCTTTTTGAATGTGTCACTGGCTGAGCCTCATGTAAGCCAATCGAAATAAGCCCAAAATATTGGATCAGCTGAATAATGAAGAGATATTTTATTGACAAGAGTCCTAGAAGCCAGTGAATTTAGCTTTACTCTACACCAGTGGTTCCCAACGTGGGGCTCAAGGCCCACAGGGGGACTTCAATCCCAGAAGCCTAAGTCAATACATTGGTTGATCAGTGCTTTGGGGAATTAACTTAGGCTTCTGAGAATTGAAGTCCAAAAACAAAAGGTTGAGAAACACTGGTCTACACTGAATTAACAGGTTCTAAAACAGGAGGTATTGGGCAAATTCCATATTTAAACAGCATTAAGATGCTATAGATAAAAATGCAATTTTGAGGTATAAAAGGGTCAAAAACATTATTTCCCAAGGATGACTAGCTGTAAAATGATATGAATTCTTCTTATCAGAGTTCTTATAAGGGTCGTCTGAGGCTCCCCCCTCCTGTAATTAATTTTTAATGTTAAGGTTATGCAGATTTTATATTTGTTTTTAGATAGTAAATGGCACAGCAGTGGGTAATATTGCTATGTTTTTAAGGGTTTTTAAAAACTGCCCAGAGTCCATTGGATAGGGCGGTATAGAAATCTATTAAATTAATTCTGCTCTGTTTGATAAATATATGTCAGAACATTTTGGTTAGATCCAACCAGAATATAATATAATTTAATTTAATTTTAAATTTTTATGCTGCCCAATCAGGGGAACCCAACTCAGGCTGGCATACAACAGTTAAAAATGTATAAAAACAGATTTTAAAATCCCAAATCGCCCACCCACTTCCCCACCCTACTATCCCCCACCCCAATTAAAAGAATAAAAAGGAATAAAAGGGAAGGGGGGGATACAACAACACAGAGGGAGGGATATTAACTGAGCACTAACTGGGGATGAGCCAACAGGCTGGAGCCGTATTCCCATTAAGGCCCCACACCTGCCCTGCCAGCCAGGTTTTCAGACTTTTCCCGAAGGGCAGCAATTCTGTCTGTAGCCTCAATTCTATTGGAAGGAGGTTCCAGAGGGCTGGTACAGACATGGAGAAGGCCCTTCTCCTCGTGCCAGAGAGGCGGGCCCCTCTAGCTGAAGGCACAACTAGGGAGCCCCTCCGGTCCACTCTGGTTGGACGAGCAGATACTCTCGGGACGATGCAGTCTCTCAGGTATCCTGGCCCACTGCCATATAGAGCTTTAAAAGTCAAAACCAGCACCTTGAATTGCACCTGGAGGCAAACTGGTAGCCAGTGCAGCTCCCGGAGTAGTGGGGAGGCGCGGGCATAACGTCCACATCCCATCACCACCTGTGCAGCTGCATTCTGAACCAGCTGTAGCCTCCAAATGGTCGTCAAGGGCAGTCCCATGTAGAGCGATATAAGGAAAGGGGATGTCAAAAATAATGTTTGTTCTGGAATGTTACTTGTTCATTATATGATTAATTTTTAGAAATAATAAAACATGCCTCAGAATTGTCTGACTAATACGGGAAGGGAAACTGAGACAATGCTATGTTAAGATAGCATGTTAAGATTACAAGGATATAATTGTTGTTGTCATTGTTGCTGTTGCCCGCTCACCCCCCCATCTACTCTTGGCTAAAGAAAGGATACTTTTGCAAATATGCCACCTCCCTATTCCACGTAGTTGATTCTAGTTGGTCCTCACCCCAGGATTGTGGCTCCAGAGATGGTGTGTATCAGTACTTACAGCTGTCCTCTTCCTCCATGAAAATGCTGATCACATAACAGGCATAAACAAAACCAATCAACTGTGGGGGAAATAGAAAAGGAGAGAAATTAGTTGTGGTGAACAATAAATGTTCAAATGTAAGTGCCAAGATTGAAACCATTCACTTTCATCTTCTACAATTATAACCCATTTTTAAAGAAAAGCAATGCGAGCACACAACTGAACTCATTATTTTGTTGTTTATTTTATTATGTTACTGTATTTTGTTACTTGTACAGTGGTACCTCGCTTAAAGAGCATAATGCGTTCCATGGGATTGCTCTTTAAGCGAGTTTGCTCTTTAAGTTAAACACCATTGTAAGTGACCAATTGTGACTTCTGGTGGGGTGGGGGGGTTGCAAATCCCAATTTAGTTGTTAAGCAAGTTTTTAGTTGGTTTTAGTTGTTAAGCCAGGCAACCATTCAGAGAAAAGTCTACTCTTTAAGCGAGTTAGTCTCTAAACGAAGCATTCTTTATGTGAGGTTTTACTGTATGTGCACCGCCCAGAGTGGAAATATCCCAGATTGGTGGTATAGTAAAGGTAAAGGTTTCCCTTGCTCAAAAGCCAGTCGTATCTGACTCTAGGGTTCAGTGCTCATCTCTGTTTCAAAGCCGAAGAAGCAGTGCTGTCTGCTTCTGCAGACGTTTCCGTGGTCATGTGGCAGGCATGACTAGAAACCAGAGCACACGGAATGTTGTTTACTTTCCCACCGAAGTGGTCTCTATTTATCTACTTGCAATTTCTTGCTTTCAAACTGCTAGGTTGGCAGGAGCTGGGACAAAGACGGGAGCTCATTCCGCCCAACAGTACTCGGGAATTGAACTGCTGACCTCCCACCTTCCAGTCAGTGTCTTAGCCACTTGAGCCACTGAAGTCCAATGCAATATTTATTTATTTATTATTCAAATTTCTATGCCGCCCAATCAGGTGAACCCGACTCGGAGCGACTCACAACAGGATGAAAACATACATATTAAAAACAATTAAAACCCCAACATACCCACCCACCTATTAAAAACTAACCACATTAAAACTGCCTGCATTAAAAAAGATGGGGAGGCTTCATTTTATAAGCCAACAGGCGGGGGCCACTCTTCCATCTGGGCCCCACACCTGCCCCGCCAACCAGGTTTTTAATTCTTTTCTGAAAGGCAGCAGCTCCGTCTGCTCCCGCAACTCTACTGGCAGGAGGTTCCACAAGGCCGGTGCGGACACGGAAAAGGCCCTCCTTCATGTGCCAGAGAGGTGAGCCCCTGTGGCAGATGGAACAGTTAGAGAGCCCCTCCGGTCTGCTCTGGTTGGACGGACAGACACTCTTGGGACAATGTGGTCTCTTAGGTATCCTGGCCCACTACCATGTAGGGCTTTAAAGGTCAAAACCAGCACCTTGAATTGCACCCGGAGACAAACTGGTAACCAGTGCAGCTCCCGAAGCAATGGTGAGGTGCGAGCATAACGCCCGCACCCCATCACCACCCGGGCTGCCGCATTCTGCACCAGCTGTAGCCTCCGAATGGTCATTTAAATATTAAACATGCAGTCTGTGAAGAAACCATAGAACTTTCAAGAACAACACTGATTTTAAAAAGTAACTGTTTTGAATCCAATCCAAGTTGTGTCTTCTCAATATCATCCACAATGAATGAAACATCAGATCATTTGTGTAAAGCCTCATTTATTGCAGTATGGTGCAGGTACTGGGAATCTTTTGTGGTTTGCATTCATCAGTTTTGATTAAAATTTGATTTGGAATCTGAGGTAAAATCTAACTTTTCAAACAAGCATCCGGTCCTCATGACTACAGTGCAACTTGTGTAACACATGAGGCTAAATTTTGCTTCAAAGCATGCTATTAATACTATAAGATCAACTATTTAAAGTTTTTTAAGGCTCCTTCAGGATCCTTTTTGACCTGCCTGGATTGGGAATGTCTGTGACAACTTTCAGGCATTCATTAAAGGCTCCCCATACCCCTATGGCTCTCCAAATCACCCCCAGGTCAAATGGGATTTCAAGAGAGCCTTAGAGAAAGGGTGGGGGAGAGGATAATGATGGTGGAATAAGAAACTTTAAATGATGAATAAAAATCCACGGCCAATGACATCATTAGCATGTGCAGGAGTACCTTTGTGAAAAGGGTTTTTGGCTATAGTTTCTGGTACTCCAGATCAATGCTGTGATGGCAAAGCATTTATTTATTCACATTTTTTAAAAGTCCAAACATGAAAATTGTACTCTCTTCTTTCTGATTCTCTAGCTGATTCCCACCACCCCTTCTTTTCTCTTCCTGACAAATGACTTCTAATTCCTTTATATTTATTGGAGTTTACAGGGCAAAGCTCAATCCAATTGAGATCATCTTGCTTTAAAAATATCCATAAAATTTGTTCATTAGAATTGGTGTTTAAATGCTTTCATTTTGTATCTCAGAGAGAATCCTCAGGCTTCTGCAGCAGGTTTTATAAAGCATACTCTGCAAATAACTTACTTCAGCCTCAAGCTACTTTATGTGGTACTTTTCAACGACAACAGGATGCATTAATATGAAAAAACAAACATGCATGTTTTCTACCTCAGGTGAGACATAAGCTGTTAGGAGCTGTTAAGTCACATTTTACTTATAGTGACTCTAGCAGGATTTTCAAGGTAAGTGAGAGGTTTAAGGAGTGTTTTACCTAAGAGTTTAACAAGGCTAAGCAAGGATTCAACTTCAGTAAGTTTCAATGAATAAAGCAAGGATTCAAGCCCAGGCCTTTTGAGTCCTAGCCTGTCACTCTATCCTCTACACCAGGGGTGCCTAAACTTTTCAGGCTGCGGGCTAGTCATGTGGTTGAACAGGCTGGTCACGTGGTTCCTCCCACCAGAATGGGAAGTAAAATGTGCCCACGCATGTGAATAACTCTGCTGTAAATGCACCCACAGCTGTCGCAAACATGTTTACGACATCTGCGAGTCATTTTTGGCAGAGTTTTGCACATGTGCAGGTGCATTTTACTTCCATTTCCAAGAGCAGCGAGGGAAGTGTTGGCTGGATGAAATGGTGCCGGAGGCTGGATCCGGCCCACAGGCTGTAGTTTGGACCCCCATGCTCTACACCCTGCTAGGCTTTCTTCAATTTTTTAAATAAAAAAATCAGTACCAATAACTGACTAGAGTGGATTTTTTGAGCAAATAGGATTTATTAAATCATAACTTATGTAAACCCCTCTGGCTGGGACCAAAGTAAGGGACCAATTATTAGAGGTAGCCCAATGCTGCTCACAATAAACAATTTTCTATTATTTTATTCAGAACATTTTTTTAAAAGAATGATTCTTAATGCCTTTCTGTGCTCACATCATGCTTTAAACTTAGAATTAATTCAGTGTCTGAAAGTATACTAGGGTTTTTAGCTTGAGTTAGGAACAAGACAAAAGCTTCTAACTACATAATTGAAATCTGATCTGAGATTAGAAGTTGTATTTCATGGTCTAGTTGATACAACCCATCATTGCCTCAAGCTCTTTAACAGACACATTGATTTTTAATACCATGGGTTTAGTACTCTGTCTAGGGATGTCATGTTGATGCCATTAACTTAATGAACTTTCTCCAGTAAGGCAGGCAGATATTTGCTTCTTACTAGTAAAATGGGCAGAGTGTAAAGTACTGAAGGACATTTCATAGTTTATGCTATAATTTTTGTTGTATTTATCTAAAATAGATATTAGCCAAAGAATTGTCTGAGTAGTCCAAAATTAAATTTTACATCAAAGCTTCTTAGTTTCTCTGTACCTTTGTAAGTTAAAGTATGAGTAGAAGACAAAGCTCATGAACTATGATATTTCTGGGAGTATTTGTAAAGCGACAATATAGACTTCTAAGCAGGGACAAGTAGGAAATATTATTATTAATAATATAAATATTACCTGCTATGGTAATAGAGTAGACCATACTACCAGCGACTCAATGCTGAGCATCAGGCAGCGGTATATAAAAATTTCACGTCAGAGATTACTCTGGGTTGAAAGTACTTTTAGGGAAATGAGGCTCCTTTCATGTCCTCAAGTGCAGCTCTCAGGTAATGAAACCCGACCTTCCAGTCTCCAGCTCAGTGCCTTAACCACTAAGTCACTGAGGGAGGTTAACTAACCTGACAACACTGAGGACTAGCGGCCTTGGTGAAGTCCGCAGGGAAGGGAGATGGTGCCAAAGTGGATTAAATCCCACTCGAATCCATCTTGATGGAGGGCAGCAGCTTCATCAATACTGGCCTGGGGCTGAGGAGGACTTTGTGTGCCAAAAGTGCTCAGGACAAGAAAGTGACTAGCAGATCTGGAACCATGGTACTGGTGTCACACTATGATGTGGATGGCAGATGAAAGGCCGTAGCATTACAGTCTTCATGGCTGATTACCATGATGATCACCTATATTCAGAATTGAATATGGCAAAAGAAGAAAAAGAAGCAGGGGCAGTTACTGGTCTGAGCAGGGAGGTGCTTTCTTCAACTGTAAGCACTCAGTGATACAGGAGTAACGTTAACTGGAGGATTCAGTTCTTTGACACTCAGAATGATTAGCTGAGCACATTTCATCATCTGATATCACACTTCTTTTCTAAGAAAATAAGAAAGCTTGAGGTTTTTTTAAAAAAAGAAATAGAGTTGTGTGATAAAAGTCCTAGTTCTTGTTAAGTTGGGTAAGTCAGGAGAAGGCAAGTATCTCCTCTTTGAAGTTACATCAGCAGCCATAAAAAAGCACTCTAAGTTAGAAGGAGGGTTTCACCACAGATAGAGTGCATAAGAGATGGCCAAAGAAAACCAGGGTGGTTAGTTTAAACAGAGACACACATCTTCTTTAATATAAGCTGAACTGCATCAGTCACTTTGACACACTTTACCCCAAAAGATCAGTGTGGGGCACCCTTGCTTTGGGTCATGAGGCTCCAAAACTGAGACTCAACCATCTTTTGGCTCCCAGGCCAACTGATCTGCACACTGTATGGCATTACATATTGCTATGCACACAACTCCTTCTTATTGGGAAAGTGGGAAACGTATGCATTCGTGGGTCAAAATTTACGAAGGACAGTCATCTGTCTGAGAGGACAGCCACTAGTCACAAAGGTTAGCCAGTCCATATCCAGCTATACCTGAAATAATAATTTTGTGTCAGAAATTATTCTGGATTGAAATGATAATTGCAGAAAAAACTCTGCTCAAGGAATGCTCAAATGAGGCTCCTTTCATGTCCCCAAGAGTTGGGACAGAGATGGGTGCTCAATCCATCATGCAGTACCTGGATCTTGAACTGCCAACTTGCCAGCCTTCCAGCTAACAAGGCAAGCTTATAGTTTAGAATGGAAGAAAAAGGATTATGTCATAAACTGGCACAAACCTGTGAAAGCTACAAAACAAACGACCACTTATGCAAATGCTATTGAAGCAGAATAACAATCCTCCACTTTATTTCTCACTAATTTTAAAACTTTTTGGACTAGGGTTTACACTGGCT
Source organism: Bradypodion pumilum (assembly GCA_035047305.1). Taxonomy (NCBI): domain Eukaryota; kingdom Metazoa; phylum Chordata; class Lepidosauria; order Squamata; family Chamaeleonidae; genus Bradypodion; species Bradypodion pumilum. The sequence continues at coordinate 291,646,853 of JAWDJD010000004.1, read as the reverse complement.
TGTTTGTTTACACCAAAATATATACAGTTTAGCTTGCATTTGATGGAGGTGGTTGCCATAGTTTGTGAGACAGATTTTATAGGAGAATGAATGTTGGCTATTTTGGATTATCTCTTCCAAAAGATTTATGACAATTTTTCATTACTTCTATTTCCTGCATCCATACCAAAAAATGTCTTCTCTGTTAATCAAACAGAAACTGCCAACCATAAGGAGCTCCCTATAGATGGTTGTTGCAGGGTTGTTTCTCTACATGGAAAAATTAGTAGTTGTGGCGAAAAATAAATACAGGATATACTAAAAGAATTACTGGATAAATAAGTAAATTGGGGTGGAAGGGCTAAAGACTCTCCTCTCTTTTCTTCACATCTTATTAGTATCCCTCTGTATCTATATTTAGTACTTTAAAAGTTGGGAAGTCAACCACAGAACTCTTCTGTAACGTATAGTTCAACTTTGGTGAACCAGAATCTGGAAAGGTTTCCTCTTTTTGGACTATAATACTCAGTATCCACAAGAGAAATTGTAGTTCAAATACTTGGCCTAAACACATCAGGGTTCCATGTTATTAAATAAGAAGTTCAACCAGTTTCAGTTCTAATTCTGGGAGCATGACTACTGCCCTGGGAAGCAAAAGTGCTCTACACAAATCTCATTTTAAAACTATGGCACAATGATTTTCAGCACCCTCTCCAAGCTTTTCTAGACAGAGAAAATTCAGAAGTTTTTTTGCCATTCCTTTCTTCTGGAGCTCCCTGGGTCTATGCATCTTAATCAGGGCCACAAAGGGTGACTCTACTAATGAGAGGCAAGTGGGGAACTGAACTCACAACCAACCAAACACTTAAACCAATGGACTATCCACACAGCTATAATATGAGAGTAAAAAGTCATAATCTCCACAGTCAACCTTTGCGTATAAAGTCACCACACAGAAAACCACTGCAGTGAGCTACTTATAAGCAGATCCTCTATGGTTGATATTTGAGATGCAATGGTCCTCAATTTATGCAATAGATTTATGATCCACCACAATCTCTTCTCTCATGCAGAAGAACACTGTGACTATGCCCTGTTATTTAAAGCAAGATTGTTTCATTGAGTTGGGTATAGGGTTCATTTCCTACTTTGCTTCCGCTTTGCTAGGGGAAGACAATGTTTCACTTCAACAGGCATTAATTTACAAGCATGTCATAAAGATCACAGCAAATAAATCCCTAGCTAACTCTACTAATGACTGTTAGCAGAATTCTTCTTCAAATCTCCTTACATGCCAGAGATAGAGATTCAACAGCAATAAAAACCCTAAGGCTCCCTCAAATCATCTTATCTTAGGAAAAGTTGTCAGAGCTAATAAACAGTGCCATTGCATTTCTTTCTGCAATTACCAGGCTGATTTTATCAGTCCACTGTCCCATCCCCACTCCCATTAAACCTTCAAATAGGATTTTCAGAAGGAGTGTACTTAAAAAGCAAGATCTAGACTAGAGATCCTTAACCTATGGCCCGCAGGCCAGATCTGACCCATAGCACCAAATTGTCCAGCCCATGCCCTTGCTCCAACTTCCACTTCCACCACCACCGCTGCCTCAATCCTTGTCCCCTCTACATCCTCCTTGCTATGTAGTGCCAGCAGGGACATGCCAAGCCCAGCAGAGGGGACAAGGATTGAGGAGGTGGTGGCAGCAGCGGAACAGTGGATGCACATGGCCACCCACATCTTTTCCAGGAGCTGCTCTGGCTGAGCGCTTCATTCCCAGCGGCCACCCTCAGTCACCCGCATCTTTCCCAGGAGCTGCTCTGGCTGAGCATGGGTGAGAAGGGCAGCCTGGGCCCCTCCTTCACCCATGCCATGAGCTCTTCCAGGCCAGTAAGCAGGGAAGCATGTGGGTGGAGTGGTGGGTGGCTCGGGGTGCTCCTGCTGCCACCAGCAGTGATGGGGGATGAAGTTGTGGGTAGCTTGAGGCAGTCCTGCTGCTGCTGCTGGCGGTGTGGGGTGGGGTGGAGCGGTGGGGGCTCAGGGTGGTCTCACTGCTGCTGCTATTGCTGCAGGCGGTGGCAGCACCACCCCTCCCTCACACTGGCAGCATCAGCAGAACCACTAGTCCCACCCCTCAACAATCTGAGGGGCATGAACCAGCCCCGAGCTTAAAAAGGTTGAGGACCCCTCCTCTACACCTTTAAGCCTGTCAGTGACTGAAATCACAAAACAATGCATCCAAACAATTCTTAGAAAATGGCTTAAGTGTACAGCTGTGCAGAAAGACTTGTTTCAACACCTCATACAAGGGATAAAATATGCTTTAATTTACCTCCCCAATTCTTAGTGATTGTGGATGTGAGTTGGATATAAACCATTTTTAATTCAATTTTAAACCAAGACTAGAAATAAATTTTGCATGCTAAGTAGTTTTTTCAAAGATTACCATTGCTTCTTCTGGAATGCCTGGTCTTTAATTTTAATTATCTTTAATTTTATCTATTGCTTATGAATGCAATATTTTGTATTTATGACATTTCTTTTTTTAAACCCCCCACAAAAAGCCAATTTAGAAATCTGATACTTTAGGAAAAGAAAAATTGATTTTTATCCACCCCAAGTGAGGTAGAAAATATATACCAACTTTGGGTGGAAACAGAACAGGTGGATATGAAATAAACACACAAGTTCATTGAACTAAACCAAATTTAGCTAATGAAGTCCCCTGAAGTGACTCCCAGTATTTCACACAGATCTCTACATCTACATATAGAAACAGAAATAGTTCAATATACATTTTGCAGAATGCACATACTACTTGAATCAGCTTTGCACTGCAGGTGGTTCTGCCCGGTTCTATAGAACCGGTAGCAGAACCGGCTGGCCATGGTCACCTCCCTCCCTCTCACACCACGCCCACCTCCTCCTCCCTCTCCCCCCACACTCCCGGTGCGGCCGGGGGCCAGGAGGAGGAGGAGGAGGAAGTGCATGCCCACCTGCTGCTGCCGCCACCACTTGCACGGAGCAGTGTGCCTGGGGGGAACTCACCATGCCTGGTGCACTTCCTTCTATGTACTTCCTGCATGCCTTTGGCAACACCGCCACGTGCCTCGCCCAGGAGGCATGCAGGAAATATGTAGAAGGAAGTGCACCAGACATGGTGAGTTCCCCCCAGGCATGCCACTCTGGGCAAGTGGCGGTGGCAGCGGGTGGGCACGCACTTTCTCCTCTTCCTCCTGGTGCAGGATGTCATGTGGCTTCAGTTCCTCCTTGTGGCCCGCCTGAACTGCACCTTCCGGTGAGTCTCCTCTCTCTGAGTGTGGGGGTGAGGAATAGAGGGGGAGGCAGATGCAGGGAAGCCCTGGGATGGGCTGCACAGAGGAGGGTGCCCCACAGGTAAGGCGAGTGCCATGGGGTGCATGCGGGCGGGGGACTAGCCAGCATGTGGGGGGCCCTCTGTGCAGCCCAGCCAGGTGCCTCCATCTGCACATCTCCTGCCACCGTGGCAGGAAGTGAGGAGCATTGCCTGCAATCAGAGGGGTTGGGCTCACTCACTCACTCCACAGTGATAGCCCGCCTTTGGCTCCCTGCTTCTCAGCCAAGCACTGCTCAAAGCCGAGAGGAGGAAGGAAGGAGAGCCGGATCTTCCCCGCCTGGGTTTCTTTTTTTGGGTGGGGTGGGGTGGAAGAGGCCTTGCCCACACAGTTGGCCATGCCCACACAGTTGGCCATACCCATGCCCTCAGTTAGCCACGCCCACAGAGTAGGTAGTAATTTTTTTGGCAGTGCATCACTGACTTGAATGTGTAATGACTACATATACTTGTGTAGGGAGGAGGCCTGACCATTAATCACTTGAATTACATAAGTGTGAAATCAGAGGTGTAGTTGTCAGTTTGGAAGATCAGGTGCTCATTGTGACAAGTTCCACAGCCTGCACTCTTGACAATTTGAGTCCAAAAATCTAAAAAGCTTCAGGCGAATGGCAACGATGTCCTAATTCTTGACTGAGAAAGTCTCGGGTTTTTGAACATGGGACCTCTGGTTCCATTGCTCTCCTAATGTAAATCTCCATTTCAGTGGCTTAAATCTTTATTGCTTAGAGCAGGAGTTCTCAACCTTTTAAAGACAGGGGCTGAGTCACATTCCCTCAGATAGCTTCGAAGGCCAGACAGCCATTTTGCCCTTCCTCCACCACATGGCACTTCCTGGTGTGGTGGAGCCAGTTGTGGCCACATGAAATGGTGCCGAGATGCTGAGAATCCCAAGATTAGAGTAATAAGTCACACTTGAGTAGGCCCATTGAATCGACTGAAATATTGTGCATCAACTCACATTGATTAACACATACTTACTCTAGTTTCAACTTTCTATAATAAACAACAAGATTCCAACCTATGTGTGCATGAAAGTGATGTCTCAGAGAAAGGAGGGAGGAAAAATGGGCACCCTCCCATTGGTCTATTTCCCCCCAAAATATTTATGATTTTTAGACCCTTCTAAATATTCTCATACCTGTCAAGTATCCCAGATTGGCCAGGAAATCCTGTATTTTGGCGCTCGTTCTTCCCCTTTCCCACTGCCACCCCGTATTTTGAACAGTGGGGAAAGGGGTTACTGCGCATGCGTGCACGCTCAAAACCCATTTGCGCATGTGCAAATGGGTTCTGCACACACCACATGCGCAGAAATTTCCCGTATTTTTGGGAGCCGCACTTGACGGGTATGTAGTCTTCATATCTACCAATGTATTTCAGACTGAAAAACCACATAGCAATATCTTTAACAGAGAGAGAGAGATGAAGAGAGAAATATTTGGGCACAAGTTTAAAGAAGGAATAAAACAGAGCTACCATAAAAATAGCAGCATCCATCTACACAGGTATTCCCAGTTCAAATTTCTGCTAGAAGGCTTGTGTTGTGCTCCCAGTGGGAAGAAAAAAAAAAAAAACACTTATCAAGAGCCTCAATAAAGCAATGCTGTCTGTCAGGCTGCACAGCCTAATGAGTTTCAGAGACTGCCTTTGTAGGTCACATGTAACCCAGTGTGATCTTTCACACTACTTTAGAATGTCACAACTTATAAATGTAGAAGATACCATTCTCCTCATGCTACACTTACTGCAGCAATTCATCCTATTGCTTTATAATTCCAAGAAAAATTAAGGCACAAACAAACACCAAGGTGACACAGAACTATAACACAGATTGTTACAGTGATTCAAGAAAGCCAAGGGGGGACAAATGGAATTCAAAGTAATTTTGTTGGTAATATGTTCTGCAGTGAAGTTTATCATTAGGGATTTGGGTTGTTCACATTTACAATATTCTCTGTCCACGGGTATTGCCACAGAAATAAATTTGGTGGGGGGAAAAATGACAGCTATAAATGTGAATGTTTCCATTACAACTGTGGAAGTTTTGATCATTTTGTCTTCTCACTTTCATGAGTTTTTCTAAGGTAATACCATGTTTACATCTTATGCACATCTGATCAGCTCATCAGAGATAACCTGTGTCTGGATAGTTTCTTCAAAAACCCCCTCTTTTAACTGCACTTCTAATGAAAGCTTTTATTTCTTTCTGTACAGGAAGGATAGGAAGGGGCAAATGGGAGGTGGTGTAGCCTTGTATGTCAAAGAAGTGATAAAATCGTATGAATTGAAATATCTAGGTGATTTGGAGTCACCATAAGAAGCTCTGTGGGTAAGAGTACCAGGCCACAAGGATGGTCTAACAGTAGGCATATTCTATCGGCCTCCGACCCAAACTCTTGAGGGAGACTGGCAGTTGGAGAATGTTGTAAAGGAGGCATCCAAGAAGGGAGGCCTGGTTATAATGGGGGACTTCAATTACCCTCACATAGACTGGAAGAACTGTTGTTCAGCACATGATAAAGAGATAAAGTTCCTAGATATGCTAAATGATTGTTCCCTGGGACAGATGGTTGAAGACCCAACTAGAGGTACAAGAATCCTTGACTTGATCCTGAGTATTACTCAGGATCTGGTGTAAGATGTTAATGTGACTGATCCAATAGGGAACAGTGACCACAACTCAATTATGTTTAACTTGATCATAGACCACAAGTCACTGATAAAATCTGACACAGAGACCTTAAATTTTCAAAAAGGAAATTTCCTAAAGATGAGGAAACTAGTAAAAAAGAAGCTGAAAGGGAAAATTGAGAGAGTCCAAACACTCCAAGAGGCATGGAGGCTGTTTACAAAAACAATAACAGAGGCCCAATTGGAATGCATACCCAAAAGGAAAAAGGGCACTGCCAGGTCCAAGAGGACTCCGATGTGGCTTACAGGAGCTGTTCGGGAAGTGATCAAGAGCAAGAAAAGCTCATTTAGAAGATGGAAGGCTTGTCGGAATGAGGACAGCAGGCAGAAACATAAATTCTGACAGAACAAATGCAAGGCAACAATCAGGAAAGCAAAGCAAGACTTTGAGGAGCGTACAGCTAAAAATACTCAGAGAAATAACAAAGACTTCTTTAAGTACATTAGAAGTAAGAACCCAACTAGGAAGGCCATTGGACCATTAGATGACAATGGAAGGCAAGGGGTTATTAAAGAGGAAACAGAGATTGCGGAGAGACTCAATGAATTCTTTGGTTCAGTATTCACTGAAGAAGACAGAGACCACATGCCCAAAACAGAGCCTATCTTCGTAGGGAGGGAAACTGAAGAATTAAGCAAGATAGAAATAACCAGGGAGGAGGTCCTTGCATGTCTTGTTAAACTAAACACTAACAAATCACCAGGACCAGATGGCATCCATCCACGAGTTCTCAGGGAACTTAAAGATGAAATTGCTGATCTCCTAGCCAAAATATATAATCTTTCCCTCAAATCAGGCTTTGCGCCTGATGACTGGAAGGTAGCGAATGTAACACCAATTTTCAAAAAAGGATCCAGGGGTGATCCAGGAAATTACCAACCTGTCAGTTTGACATGTGTCCCAGGTAAAGTGATGGAAACCATCCTAAAAGATAGAATTAATAGGCACATAGAAGAGAAGGAGCTGCTAAAGAAGAGCCAACATGGCTTTTGCAAGGGCAAATCATGCCTCACTAATCTGTTGGAATTTTTTGAGAGTGACAACAAGCTTGTGGATAAGGGGGATCCAGTTGACATTGTTTATCTGGACTTTCAGAAGGCTTTTGACAAGGTCTCGCACCAAAGCCTCTTGATAAACTTGCCAGTCATGGAATAAAGGGACAGGTCTTGTTCTGGATCAGCAACTGGCTAAGGGACAGGAAACAGAGGGTAGCACTCAATGGACACTTCTCCAAGTGGAGGGAAGTCAAGAATGGGGTCCCCCAAGGTTCAGTACTGGGACCCCTGCTTTTCAACCTCTTCATAAATGATCTAGAGGTAGGAGTAAATAGCAAGGTAGCCAAATTTGCTGACAACACTAAATTATACAGGGTAGTGAAAACTGTGAGAGATTGGGAGGAGCTCCAGAGGGATCTCTTGACACTGGGGGAGTGGGCAAAACAGTGGCAAATGAGCTTCAACATTAGTAAGTGCAGAGTGATGCATGTTGGGGCAAAAAAACCCAATTACATTTATAAACTGATGGGTTCTGAACTCTCTGTGACAGACCAGGAAAGGGATCTTGGTGTCCTGGTGGACAGCTCAATGAAGGTGTCAACTCAGTGTGCCTCAGCAGTGAAAAAAGCAAACTCAATGCTAGGGATCATTAGGAAGGGTATAGAAAATAAGTCAGCAAGTGTCATGTTGCTTCTTTATAAATCTATGGTGAGGCCCCATCTGGAATACTGTGTACAGTTCTAATCGCCATACCTCCAGAAGGATATTATGGAGCTGGAAAAAGTGCAGAGGAGGGCAACCAGAATGATTAGGGGACTGGAACACCTTCCTTACCATCTGAGGCTGCAACGGTTGGGCCTCTTCACTCTTGAACGACGACATCTAAGTGGTGACCTGATTGAAGTTTATAAAATCATGCACGGTGTGGACAAAGTAGATAAGGAAAAACTGTTTTCCCTATCGCATAACACTACAACTAGGGGACACTCCATGAAACTTTTGGGTACTAGTTCTCAAACAAATAAGAGAAAGTACTTTTTCACCCAGAGGATTACTGGTCTATGGAACTCCTTACCAGAAGAAGTGGTGACAGCTGTCAGTCTTGACAGCTTTAAGAAAGGATTAGACAAGTTCATGGAGATCAAGGGTATCAATGGCTATAATTATGGATACTTAAGGACAACCTCCGGGTTGGAGAGATAGGCAGGATATCTCTCAATGCCATTTCCAGGGAATCCTAAGCAGGTGAAGGCATCTCCTTGGGAATACCCTGAAAGAAATGGTGAGCCACTGTGTGAGATAGAATGCTGGACTGGATGGGCTGTGGCCTGTTCCAGCAAGGCTGTTCTTATATTAATTTATTGTGTTTTCTAAATATTGCTAACATTGATTCAGAAACATACATCAATGCTCTAAACACATTCATCTGGTACCTCACTAGCTGCAAATAAAACTGCCAGAATAGCTATGTCATAGATTATCTACAAGCTCACCAAAAGCATGAATTTTATAATTATTTTTAAAATAAAAATACACAATCTTTTTTTGTTTCATTTTTATTGTACCCAGTAGGATATATTAGCTTTCTGCTTTATCGATAAATCCAAGAGATCAATCCCTGTGTTATAAATACTATGAAATATTTTAAAACAGAAAACATTGTATCTTGGGCTCTTCTCCCCTTTGAACATGGAGGAGCGGAAACATTTTGATGGTTCAAAAGTTCAGGAAAGTTCTACTGGTAACACACAACATTGATTTTGTATATACAGTACTCAGAACATTCACCAAAATTAGATATTAACCAAAGCTAATCAAATTTAAAATGAATTGAAATCTACTGCCTTTCTACTGCACAAGTAGGATGAAATTTTCTTTCTGTGTAATATGTAATGAGTCGGAATTTACCTATTACTCAAAAAGAAATGTTCACCTAAATCGAGAATAAAAGGTATCGAATATAGTTTGCCTTTATTAATTTATATGTACTGGTACAAATTTAGAAATAATGTTTATAACCTAATTACAAACACCTCTCAGAAAAGTGGGAAGAATATCCCTAGATGACCCATGGACCACCTCAGTTTGTTGTCCAAATGTCAACTGCGGAAAGACAGCATCCCGGCTGTTGCTTTCACATCTTACAGGCTGCTCTTCAAACAGACACCTTGAGATGGAAGACTGTCCTTGATCAGTTAGTTCACTCTTAACGTCATTTTGCAAAGTTTTTTAGGCTTGTATACCACTTCAAAGACTCAGAAAAATTTTCTCTTTAGGCTGGTACATAAAAGCTATTGCCATTTCTGTGGATAACTCAAACCATAAAAATGAATGGAGTCATTTTATTAATTTCCTTAACTGCAATGTTCTCTTAATTGTCCTCCGGGCTGATTGGAGTACAGTAATTGTTACTGGAACAAGCACTGACAGACTTGTAAATGATTCTGCCTGTTAGTCAACCTAAATTAGTGCTGGTCAGAGTACCTATCTTGCTTTATGAGCAAGCCTAAAATTCTGTAGTAGCAATCCCCCCCACAGCTCCATTCATCAGCATTACATTCAGTAAAGATTCCAATTGGTAGAAGTAGTCTTCTTCTTCTTCTTCTTCAGATTCTTCCTCTTTCTTCTTCTTCTTCTTCTTCTTTCTTCTAGTGGCAACTGAACTCCTGCTCAGATTTTAAAATGATCCTTTCCCAATGCAAGTAACAGACACATTTGTTGGTCCTTGTGATCAAATTTTAGCTTCTATCACTGTCACAAATTGCACCATGATCAAAGACAATGAAAATATAAGCAAAATTCCTTCCTCCCACAAAAATAAGAACTAAAGGTACAAGAAACATGATCCATGATGTAGGATGTTTTACATTTCCTGAATGTAAATCATTTCATGAATAAAACAGTGGTTCCACTGATACAAATCACTATTATTTCATACATAGTTTCTATGACCAGTTGGCTATCATTCTGCTGGTGGCTATCATTCTGCTGATGAACCTCTTTGTAGTTAGCGTAATGTTTTACCAACCCAACAGAACCTGCAATAGCCTATACCAGGAGTTCTCAACATTTTTAAGCTGGGAGCTGGGTCACGCTTCTTCAGACAGCTTTGGGGGCCGGATGGCCATTTTCCCTTCCTCCACCACATGGCACTTCCTGATATGGTGGAGGCGGTGGGAGGCCATATGAAATGGTGTTGCTGGCCACATCCGGCCCACGGGCCACATGTTGAGAATCCCTGGTTTATACTCTTCCAGCACAGCCTTCAAGTAACTGCAGTAGGCTCTATATTCCATGATGAGTCATCAGAATAGGGATTTTGAGAGGTCCAAATCCAGAACAGTAAAAATTTAATTTAATTTAATTTAATTTAATTTAATTTAATTTAATTTAATTTAATTTAATTTAATTTAATAGTCATATTTATATATGCCGCCCACTCAGGCAGAACCCGACTCAGGGCGGCATTACAACAAGTTCTAAAAACACATAAAAACACTTTTAAAGACCCATATCACACCCACTTTAAAAGACCCATATCCCACCCACCCATCCCACCCACTATAAAAAGAAGAAGAGAGTTCTTAATTGTTTACATAAGTCAGCAGGCAGGGACTGTGTTCCCATTAGGGCCCCACACCTGCCCTGCCAGCCAGGTCTTCAATCCTTTCCTGAAGGGCAGCAATTCTCTTTGAAGTCTTAGATCTGTTGGCAGGAGGTTCCAGAGGGTTGGTGCGGACACTGAGAAGGCCCTCCTTCGGGTGCTGGATAGATGTGCACCCCTAGCTGATGGCACTATTAGAGAGCCTCTCCGGTCCACTCTGGTTGGACGGGCAGACACTCTTGGGACGATGCGACTCTAAGGTATCCTGGCCCACTGCCATATAGGGCTTTAAAGGTCAAAACCAGCCCCTTGAATTGCACCTGGAGACAAGCTGGTAACCAGTGCAGCTCCCGAAGTTGCGGTGAGGCGTGGGCATATCGTCCGCATCCCATCACCACCTGGGCTGCTGCATTCTGGACCAGCTGCAGCCTCCGAATGGTCGTCAAGGGCAGCCCCATGTAGAGCACATTACAATAATCTAGTCGGGAAGTGACCAGAGCATGGGTGACCATAAGCAAGGAGCCCCGGTCCAGGAGCGTGCGCAACTGGTGAATCACCCGAAGTTGGGCAAAAGCGCTCCTGGCCACAGCCACTACCTGTTCTTCTAGCAGCAGCCGCGAGTCCAGAAGGACCCCCAAGTTGCGCACTGGGTCTGTCTGGGGCAAAACAGCTCCAACCAGTACCAAAGATGGTAGCTCCCTGGATAACACGGGCCCCCTTATCCACAGCCACTCTGTCTTGCTGGGATTCAGCCGAAGCCCATTGGCCCCCATCCAGACCCCAATGGCCTCCAGGCATCCGGATAGGATTTCAACAGCATCACTGGGGTCCCCACGGGCCGAGATGTACAACTGGGTGTCATCCGCGTACTGATGGTACTGCACCCCGTGGGAATGAATGATCTCACCCAGTGGCTTCATGTAGATGTTAAATAGGAGAGGAGAGAGCACCGAGCCCTGAGGCACCCCATACTTGAGGAGCCTAGGGCTGGACATCTCACTCTCTAACCACACAGACTGGGTACGGCCCTCCAGAAAAGAGGAAAACCAGGACAACACGGTGCCCTGGATCCCCAGTCCTTTGAGCCGTTCCAGAAGGATACCGTGGTCGACGGTATCGAAGGCCGCTGAGAGGTCAAGAAGAGCAAGGACGGATGGATAACCCCCGTCCCACTCCGGCCAGAGATCATCCATCAGTGCAACCAATGCCGCCTCCGTACCATACCCGGGCCTGAATCCTGATTGAAAGGGGTCTAGATAATCCGCTTCCTCCAGGACACTCTGCAGCTGGCGTGCCACCGCCTTCTCCAAAACCTTACCCAGAAAGGGCAGGTTGGAAACCGGCCTGTAGTTGTTAAGGACAGCTGGGTCAAGGGATATTTTCTTCAGGAGGGGGTGCACCAAAGCATGTTTTAGTGGTGCAGGAAATATCCCCTCCCGTAATTATGCATTTATTATCGCCCCGACCCAGCCACCTGCCACCACCTTGGAGGCTTTCACCAACCAGGTGGGACAGGGGTCCAAAGGACATGTAGTGGCACACACAGCTGCAAGGAGCCTGTCCACTTCATCAGGGACAACAGGATCAAACCGATCCCAGATCATACAGCAAGACTGTGCTCCGGTGCCCCCCCGACCCTCCCCATCCATGCTGGGATTCAACCCTGAACGAATCCGATCGATTTTCTCCACCAGATGGTCAGCAAAGTCCTCAGCCGAACCCTGCCAACCAGGCACCGATCTCCCCCTACCGAGGAGGGACCTGGTTACCCGGAACAGGGCGGCTGGGCGATTATCAGTGGAGGCAATAATGGTGGTGAAGTATTGCCGCCTCACCACCCCCATCGCCACTAGGTAGGCCCTAATAGCAGCTCTAGCTAGTGTCCAATCGGAGTCATCCTGGGTCTTCACCCAGCGGCGCTCTAGGCGTCTCTTTGCCTGTTTGAGTTCCCGCAGTTCATCCATGAACCACGGGGATGACCTAACCCCATGGGTGCGGAGAGGCTGCAGTGGCGTGATTTCATCCAAGGTTGCTGTTGCCGTCCTGTTCCACAGGTCAACAAGTGCCTAGGGTGAATCGTGTAGCAGATCCAGAGGAACATCCCCCAGTTCCCTCTGGAATCCATCTGGATCCATTAGTCACCAAGGGCAGACCATTTTAATAGGCCCTGCCTCCCTATGATGAAGTGTCGCCCCCAGAAAGTCAAGAGTCACCAGATAGTGATCTGACCATGGTACAGGTGAGATGACTAAGTCCTGTAATCTCAGATCACTTTGCCACTGCTCCGACAAGAAAACTAAGTCTGGCATGTGACCACTGCCCCTGTTCGGACCCCGAACTACCTGAGTCAGGCCCATGGCTGCCATGGAAGCCATGAACTCCCTTGCCACCTCAGAAGCCATCCCCAATGATGGCAAATTGAAGTCTCCCAGAACCATAAACCTACAAGACTACAAGGGTTTTGCCTCAGGGTGCCAAATTTAGAAAGTGCTTCCTTTTCCCTGGGTACATCTTCTGGGATTGGCTTTGCAGCCTGGATTACAATTATGGGAAAAGACAGTAGTAGCCCACATTTCCAGGGTCGATAGACCAGAAGAAATGTTGTAATTAAATGTTGTTTATCCACAATTTAGTAGATCTGGAGAAAATATGTGGAGGGCTGCTCTACTTAAATAGAAGGTAGACCATGCTCTTTGTTAGAGAACATGTCTCTATGGCACTTGGTGGACCAAGCCTCTAGATTAGAAGAATCAAGTCTAATATTTATTTTAAAAACCTTTTGATTTGTTTTTATATTTGAAGTTCTGACAGTACTGCTGATCCCTTATGCAGGAGGGGAAATTCTGGCAAGATGTTCAGTGCTGTAATTATTCCATTATTTTCATGTCATGAATTACAAAGTTGATTTGAGGGCACATTTTGTACTGATTGCCCTTGTGCCAATATTGCTAGTTAGAACTCTTTCCAAATCCCTGAGGAAATCGTTGTGTATGTATGAATGCATGGGGTGGAGAAGAAAGGAACAACGTGCTAAAACCAATCCTTCTAAAACTGATCAATTGTTACTCTGCAATTCCACAAAGCTATGCCTGAACCATGTTTAACATTTCCTTCAAGGGGAATAATGAATTACTTTAAGATGATGTAAATCTTACCAGTCATTTTCAGATTCAATTATGGTTTGAAATAATGACAGCTATTAAACAACCCATGGCTTTTGTGTTTTGCAGTCAAAGCAGTGTGACTGATTATTTTGCCTCTGTCAAAAATAATTCATATTTAAGAAAGAAAATGGATAGTACTAATAAGTATCACTAAAAGCCTTTCCAGAAGACATGGAAATTCCCCTCATCTGTCATGGCTAAAGTAGTTTGAATCTTTGTATGATCCTAGTACTCTGCTCCAATCAGTGGATCAAGGGGCATCACAAAACAAAGTAAAAGCAATGCTAAAATCTGACAAAGCTATTAAAAATTCAGCTTAATCAGTTTTAAAACAAGTCTCTTTGTATTATTTGCAAAAGCTCCTAAGAGGGAAAAGGATAACAACTCTACAGAAAATGCATTTCATAAACAGAGCAATACGGAAGAAAACTATTTCTTAAGACTTTGAGGAGCGTATAGCTAAAAATACTCAGAGAAATAACAAAGACTTCTTTAAGTACATTAGAAGTAAGAACCCAACTAGGAAGGCCATTGGACCATTAGATGACAATGGAAGGCAAGGGGTTATTAAAGAGGAAACAGAGATTGCAGAGAGACTCAATGAATTTTTTGCTTCAGTATTCACTGAAGAAGACAGAGACCACATGCCCAAAACAGAGCCTATCTTCGTAAGGAGGGAAACCGAAGAATTAAGCCAGATAGAAATAAACAGGGAGGAGGTCCTTGCATGTCTTGTTAAAATAAATGCTAACAAATCACCAGGACCAGATGGCATCCATCCACAAGTTCTCAGGAAACTTAAAGATGAAATTGCTGATCTCCTAGCCAAAATATATAATCTTTCCCTCAAATCAGGCTTTGTGCCTGATGACTGGAAGGTAGCGAATGTAACACCAATTTTCAAAAAAGGATCCAGGGGTGATCCAGGAAATTACCGACCGGTCAGTTTGACATGTGTCCCAGGTAAAGTGATGGAAACCATCCTAAAAGATAGGATTAATAGGCACATAGAAGAGAAGGCGCTGCTAAAGGAGAGCCAACATGGCTTTTGCAAGGGCAAATCATGCCTCACTAAACTGTTGGAATTTTTTGAGAGTGTCAACAAGCATGTGGATAAGGGGGATCCAGTTGACATTGTTTAACTGGACTTTCAGAAGGCTTTTGACAAGGTCCCGCACCAAAGGCTCTGAATAAACTTACCAGTCATGGAATAAAGGGACAGGTCTTGTCCTGGATCAGCAACAGGCTAAGGGACAGGAAACAGAGGGTAGCACAAAATGGACACTTCTCCAAGTGGAGGGAAGTCAAGAGTGGGGTCCCCCAAGGTTCAGTACTGGGACCCCTGCTTTTCAATCTCTTCATAAATGATCTAGAAGTACGAGTAAATAGCAGGGTAGCCAAATTTGCTGACGACACTAAATTATACAGGGTAGTGAAAACTGTGAGAGATTGGGAGGAGCTCCAGAGGGATCTCTTGACACTGGGGGAGTGGGCAAAACAGTAGCAAATGAGCTTCAACATTAGTAAGTGCAGAGTGATGCATGTTGGGGCAAAAAAACCCCAATTACATTTATAAACTGATGGGGTCTGAACTCTCTGCGACAAACCAGGAAAGGGACCTTGGTGTTGTAGTGGACAGCTCAATGAAGGTGTCAACCCAGTGTGCCTCAGCAGTGAAAAAAGCAAACTCAATGTTAGGGATCATTAGGAAGAGTATAGAAAATAAGTCAGCAAGTGTCATTTTGCCTCTTTATAAATCTATGGCGAGGCCCCATCTGGATTACTGTGTACATTTCTGGTCGCCATACCTCCAGAAGGATATTATGGAGCTGGAAAAAGTGCAGACGAGGGCAACCAAAAAGATTAGGGGACGGGAACACCTTCCTTACCATCTGAGGTTGCAAAGGTTGGGCCTCTTCACTCTTGAACGACGGCATCTAAGAGGTGACCTGACTGATGTTTATAAAATCATGCACGGTGTGGACAAAGTAGATAAGGAAAAACTGTTTTCCCTATCTCATAACACTAGAACTAGCGGGCACTCCATGAAACTTTGGGCATTAGTTCTCAAACAAATAAGAGAAAGTACTTTTTCACCCTGAGGATCACTGGTCTATGGAACTCCCTCCCAGATGAAGTGGTGACAGCTGTCAGTCTTGACAGCTTCAAGAAAGGATTAGACAAGTTCATGGAGGACAAGGGTGTCAATGGCTATAATTATGGATACCTAAGGACAACCTCCGGGTTGGAGAGATAGGCAGGATATCTCTCAATGCCATTTCCAGGGAATCCTAAGCAGGTGAAGGCATCTGCTTGGGAACACCCTGAAGCAAATGGTGAGCCACTATGTGAGACGGAATGCTGGACTAGATGGGCTGTGGCCTGCTCCAGCAAGGCTGTTCTTATGTTATGTGTCTTTCTAACTGGTGTCAGTATTGTCATGAGGGCCTTTCCTGGGGACTTTAATATCCAGGAATATTCTTAAGAATACAAACAATCCTTTTAACAGCCAAGCTCCAAACAATCTAAGGTTTTAAAAATGGAAACCAAAGTTTTGAATTGGGCTTAGTAAACAACACCTATAGTCAGTACAGTATCAGAATGATATGATCTCAATATGACATACCAACTAAATAGCTCCTGCTATATTGCTATCCGGAGATTCCAAACCCTCTTGAAGAGTAGCCTTGCGTACAACACATTGGAACAGTAAAAACTGAGGCATTGATAGCCAATCAAGGCATAGGAGAGAACTGGCCGCACCTGTGGCTCACCTTTCCAAGGCCCCAAATGCGGCTCCCTGCCCACAGCCAACCTCCAGCCAACACCACCAATGCCAGGGCTCGGAGGCCCCGCGGAGCTTGCCTGGCGTCCGGCTGGAGGAGACGGGGAGGAGAGAACTGGCCACACCTGGGGCTCACTTTTCCACAGCTCCAAAAAGCTGCTAGCTGCCTCCACCGACACTGGAATTCCGAGCCTTTCCGGGGGCCTATTCCATCGGCACCAGGATAGGGACTTCTCTGCTGCCTCTCCCTGGCAAGCAGTTGCCATTTTGAGGCCAGCTGTTGCCATTTTGCCGGGGCCCCACCTTGGCGAGGATATAAGGACAGTGCGGCCCCACCTTGGCGAGGATATAAGGACAGTGCGGCCGGCCTGACACTGTGGGACTCTGCTGCTGCCCCTCCCTGGCCTTGCTGGCAACACTGACGTTGGTCCTGTGGGCATTGGCCGTGGGGGAGTGTCAACCATCTGGGCTCCTGGATGCGAAGACTTAAAAGTCGAGCGCTGGTGCTGCCTGCCAGAGCCTTCTCCCCCGGTCCGGCATTGGCCGCGGGGGAGTGAAGAGGACATGGACCTGGGCTCCGATATGTTCGTTGAGCCTGGCCCTAGTTAAGGGCATTATTTGTATTTTTTATATTGTTACTTTTATTATTGCACCGCTATTTGGTATTTGTGTATTTATTCTTGCTTTATTATTATTATTATTATTATTATTATTATTATTATTATTATTATTATTATTATTATTATTATTATTATTATTATTATTATTATTATTATTATTATTATTATTATTATTATTATTATTATTATTATTATTATTATGATATTGATTGTCCTATTGTTTTTTGATATTGTTGTTCTGCTGCTTCGAGTTGCCTTCAGGCTGAGGGAAGTGGGGTATAAATAAACCGATGATGATGAATGTAGATAACTGTTGCCAAGTCAGGTTGATTCATGAAATATCATCAGGACAGCACAGAGCAGAGTATTACTGCTACGCGGAAGTCTAGAGACAGCATGGAATCAAGGAGTATTTCTAAACTTCAAGTCTTAACTGTTAGCAATGTGTAACCACTGACAGCACAGGTTCAATCCTAGTCACGAGGCATAAATTTTTACTGATTAGTAACATCTTCATCTTGACAGTATTCAATTTCAGCTTGTTCATCCTCATCCAGATCATTATGAGTCCCAGTCAACCTTCAGAGGTATTGAATGCTTCCTTTATTTTAGTAACAAGGCACAACAGAGCTGGTATATTGTCATCAGCACATTGGTGGCACCTCAATCCAAAGTTGTAAAGAATCTTTCTCAGAGAAATTTCAAAATAGGAGGGCTAAGATAGAACCTTGAGAAAAAAATATATACACCATAGACCAGTGGTGGTGAACCTATGGCATGCATGCCAGAGGTGGCACTCAGAACTCTCTCTGTGGGAACCTATGTGGTTGCCCTAGCAAGAGTTCACCATGCCCCTCTGTCCAGCAGCTCAATGGGAGCGTTTCCTCCCTCCCCTGTTGCCGTGTTGGCACTTTGCAATAAATAAATGGGTTTTGGGTTGCAGTTTGGGCACTCGGTCTTTAAAAGGTTCACCATCACTGCCATAGACCATGGCATCAAAAATGTTTGGGTATCTCCCAACCAGAATAATTGAAACCACTTCAATACAATATTTAACCCAGCCAAATGATCTAGCAGAATACCAGATCAAGAATAACTAGCTAAATTGTGCTCTGCCAGTTCTCATTGTAGGTTATCTACCATGGAGATAAAAACAGTTTCAGTTTCAAATCTCAGCCAAAATCTTGACTGAAATGTCCAAATAATCAGTATTGTCCAAAAGTGTTTGGCATTGCAGTGCCACCATTTTCTCAGTTATGTTAGCCAGGAACAGTAAAACCATTCACCTACCACTCATCATGGTAAATGGCAAAGAATTCTGTATCAAGCATATTTTTTTTTCCTTAAGAGAAGCTTTAGTATTGTTTCCTTTAAGCAGGAGGAAACAAACCATTCCTGTGAGGAAGAATTTATCTCCTTCTAACCAAGGTATCAGTCCCACCTTGTCATATTTAATCATCCAGGAAGAACAAGGGTTAAATAAGCAGGAGGAAGCCATTACCACTTTGAAGATGCTTTCCATATCTTAAATATCTAGACACGCAGATAACAGGACACACAGTTGCCGTTTACACCACTGTGGTTCACTCCTAGTTTGGAGTGTAATTCAAGGCAAGCTGACTGATTGTGTCCACAATGCACATAGCAAACTGCTCACAGCAAACAATTGAATGGCCTGGCCCCCATCTCCAGCACTCTGGTGAAAAAGGTCTTCTATGGGAGATGTAATATTCCCACAAAATAACTGCATAGTATAGATCTGTGATGGCGAACCTTGGCACTCCAGATGTTCTTGGACTTCAGTTCCCAGAAGCCCAAGCACCTTGTGAATCCACATGAATGGATTTGCTGTACTGCAATTCATCTGGCCCACGCTGCCCTTGTCACTCCCGGAAGCGGAAGTAAAACGCGCCGTATGAGCACGTTTTACTTCCACTTCCGGGAGTGACGAGGGTAGCGTGGGCTGGATGAATTGCAGTAAATCTATTTGTGTGGATTCACAAGGCACTTGGGCTTCTGGGAATTGAAGTCCAAGAACATCTGGAGTGCCAAGGTCCGCCATCACGGGTATAGATAATTCTTAGATGTATTGGTGGATTTATCTACAATGTGAAAGATAAATTCCAAATTCCCTGAATCATTTGAAGATCTGTGTATTAGAAAAGAAGCTGATTTGGCAGTAGAGGAAAAAGTCATGGTTAGAATGGGATTGCCTATTTACCTATTTGTCATGCTAAATATAAAGGCTGTGAACTACAGCACCACAATGGAGAAATACACAGCCTAAAATTATACTTTAAAAAATGTAGATGGGAAACTGGAACACATAGGCATACAAAATGTCACATGCTTGTGTTGCCCATATGTGCTGTTCCAAACTTCAGTGGACACCCTTATGCAGGCAGGATGGACGCAGTGTTTTCTCTGCCACAAAATATTGGGGGTTAATGCAAGTGATAAGTGGAATTGTACTTAGATTGCTTGAGCAATAAAGCAGCAACTAGAGAGGCCCTAAGGGAAATTTGATCCCTTTTGAGTCAGTTTGAAGTGTGTTATTAGCCAGCAGAGGGAGTTTAACACAACGGAGCATTTCCCGATAGAAAAGAAGGATAACATTGGAACACCTTGGTTTTCCAGTCTGGCTCATACCTGTCAAGTTTTGGATTTGAAAATCAGTGAAATTTTGGCCACATCCCTCTGTGGGTGTGGCCAAATCTGTGGGCATGGCCAAATATAGCCATGTGACTTGCTGGGCTCTAGTCATGCCTGCCACATGGCTATGAAAATGTCTGCAAACACAGACAGCACTGGCTCTTTGGCTGTAAATGGAGATGAGCACTGCAACTAGAATTGGATACGACTGGCAGATTTTACTTTCTTAGGATCAAAGATCACTCGCTGCAGATGGTGATTGCAGTCATGAAATAAAAAGGTGACTGATGCTTGGGAAACAAGCTATGAGAAACCTGGGGAACATAGTTAAAAGTAGAGACATCACCTTGCAAACAAAAAAATGCATAGTTAAATCAATGGTATTCCCGGTGGTAATGTATGGGTGTGAGAGCTGGAACATTAGGAAAACTGAGAGCAGAAGAATAGATGCCTTTGAAATGTGGTGCTAGAAATAGGTCGATCCATGGAAGAAATCAACCATGACTACTCATTAAAGGTCAAATAGTAAAGATGACGCTAAAGTACTTTGGACATCAAATGAGAAGAGAGGATTCACTTGAGAAAGCCTTGATGCTGGGAAAGGTGGAGGGCAAAAGAAGAAGGGGGTGGCAGAAAATGAGTTGGTTAGATGGTATTGTAGATGCAATAGGCACAAAGCTGTGTGGGCCAAAGAACCCTTTTCCCATCTTCTTGGGGGACTTTTGTTTTGTTTTCTTTCTTGTTTACTCATTTTTAATTATTATTTTTTCCTGGGAAGCAAAGTGCAGAATAGTAAACCAGTCCCCTAGGGTTACCAACTGCTTGTAAGCAGCTTGGCTTTAATGAACTAGCCCTGCACATAGCTAGAACCCCCCCCCCCCCGCCCCATTAGGGTGGAGGAGCAAGGGATTAATTCCCCCAAATTAACCAACCTATTTGTTCCTCACTGCAACTAATTGATTGAAGCACCAACACCTGAGAATGTCGGATCCAGCTTAAGGAAGGGAATTAGTAAAGTAAAAAGCAACTTCTGTAGTTTCCAAGCCTCCCAGCAGCTGAGGAGTTAATCTCCCTCCAGATGGTTTGTTAGAAGGTGGGGTGCCTGTTGGGCAGGGTGGGAAAACCTTTGGCAGCAGCTTTTCCTACTGTAAAAGGAACCCAGCCAGGCAACTGCAAGCAAAGTAAACCTCAGCTCTCTCTCTCTCTCTCTCTCTCTCTCTCTCTCTCTCTCTCATATAGTGATCAAGCAACATCCCTCCTCCCAAGTTAACTCTAGAACAGAAATGAAAGCCTCCAGGAAGCAGGGCAGAAACAGCTCAATAAACCATGAGAGTGAGAGAGAAGTCTCTGCCCCAAACCAAGAGCTGATTTGCCCCTGCATATATGAAATATCGCTCACCTAGAGTAGACTCCCGTCTCATGGTGGCTCCGACCAGCAGCAGCAAAACCGAAGCCTCCATGACCATGTGGCAGGGAAATGAAAGAGAAGGTGCCCCGCACCCCACCACTTTCTCTTTCTCTCTCCCCTTCCACAAGCAAAAAGCCACACAGAGGCCTCTGGTGGCAGGAAAAACATAATGCAGCTTCGCCTGTGAGGGCTCCGGTCAGGATTGTTTAAAAAAAAAAAGGGATATTACGGGGAAATTAATAAAAACAGGAGGGGGTGGGAAGAGTGATAAAAATAAGGGGTTTTCTTGGGGAAAATGGGATACTTGACAGATATGGGCTGGCTAAAGATCAAAGTGTCCTTTGAAATACTCAGTATTTGTGAATTAAATATTAGAGGGTATCATTGTATAAAAGTAAAGGATGATAGTACAAAAAGATGACAAAAAATAATTACCCAGAGAACAGACTACTGTCTCTCAGGAAGAGGTTCTAATGAAACATTGCACCACTGAAATGATAATGGAACAAAACTGTGATGTGCTAATGAACAGCTTCAAGATCAAGGGGACTAGAAACCAGATATAGCACAAGAAAAATGGTGAGATGCTGTTTAGTCCAACAATTACTATGTATAGGTTTAAAGCAGAACAAGAAATAATGCCTGAAGACAAAGTTGTATGGAAATCACTCCATAGCATAATTTGCCCTAATATTGCAGCAATCGGATTTCCACAGCAGGGTCTTTCCAGCTCATGGTAGCACAACAGAGACTGCCAAGGGAGACTCTTTCGGCTTGTTATTCTTTCTTCCCTTTGGTCCATTGCTTTGAGCCTTGCCAGACTTTTAAATGGTGAGCACTCCAAAGCCAAATGCATATGTGGCTTGTGACAGGGGCAAGAGGTGCCCCGTTGCTTGCTCCAAGAGGTGCCCCTACCAGAATGGGTCTGGTGAGAGCCTCTTCCTGGGCCTTTGGTTCCTCCAGTGGCTGACAATCCTCTGAGCACTAGAGGTCTTGCTACATGTAATTGAGTTCACTTAATTGTCCTTTGACTTGGTGCACCACATATGCCCTTTGTCTATATTCTCTTGGCTTCTACAAACTTGTGGCTGTGATGTGCTGCCTTGGATTTTGACATATGAGCTCTACCTACCTGGCCCTTAAACCCTTGATTGTTAGTTCCTTCTCCCTTCCAAATAACAGTCAAATTTCTTCTATAGTTCCTTCTTGCTGGCTCTCTCCACACCTCATTAATTGTTTCCCCATCCTTTTTTCCCAAAGGCAGAATGAATGAACAAAAATGGCTGTTAAGAACGACAGATACTATGGGAGCTGGAGGTGGAGATAGCATTGGTTGACCTAGGCTACACTTTCAGGATGGACTGAAGTGACTTCACAGCAACTTCCTGATTTCACATGACCCAAGTTTTAAAAAGATTTCATTGGCAAAAATTTTAAACCACACTAGGGCTTTCTAGGTGACTGGTGCTGAGAGGTTGTCCAGCTACTGACAGTGGCAAGCTGTGGCCCAACATGAAGCAAAAATGGAGCCACTGGAACTGCCCCCCTAGGTGTTGCTGCCCTGCCAATACTGGGAATTTTCCCTGGCCACCGCAATACAGGTGGGCTTAAGGTTGCCATAATTCTCTCCCACAAATCTGGGACAGAAGCACAGTATTTTGTGGGCACCATCCATGCATCTTTACACCCATCAACCTACTGACTCCTGCCATGTGTCTCAACCACAATCCCTGCCTGGGTTTATTTTGCTTGTGGGGGGTGGGAGTGAAATAAGGTGGCCTCTCCCTGAGCCCTCCTCCGAAGCATAAGTTTGTTCCCCTCCGTCAAGCATGTGCTCACCATTGTCGGTGCCAAGGCAGGAAGGTTTCTGTGGCATGGGGAAGAACGGGTGGCTTTATGAGGCTAATCCCATCTGCCCAACCGTCCTTCCTGTCTACTTTCTGCTAAAAACAAACACCTGGCCAAGAGCGCAAGTGCACACACGGTGATCCCATCATAGGAAGGAAATGAGGGAGGGTATATCAGAGAGTAAACAAAACAAAAAGACAACCCCCATTAAAGACTAACTGCTGTATTTTAATGTGAGCATTTGTGGCATTTGACCTTAGCTGCTAAAAAACCATGACTTTGGCATGATTTTTACTGAACTGACTTGGACAATTGTCTTGACCTTGAATCCAGGACAATCCCGGTTTCTGGGATGTATGGCAACCCTAGGTGGGCTGGGAACATTTATTTATTTTTTGCTGGAGGGGGTGTAGTTCTGATAGCTACATGTGGAAAAGATGTGAAGCTGCCTCAACCCCATCACTGTCTATAGCCTACTAGCCAGACTGCAGGCTGGAGACTGCTCCATGCCCTGCATTAATATGAAGATTCACACTAAAGCAAGACATGTGAAATAGGTAGTTTCAAACCACAGTCAAAAACCTGCTTTAGTTTATCTGAAGACCCCAAATAATTCCTCTGCTCTTTTTCTCTAGGTTCTGCTCATAATGTCTGTGTCACAATTACATTCATGATGACTTTTAGTTACATATCCTACATAATGTGTCAACAAAGATTATGACAACAAAGAAGAGTCTGATGACGAAGATAGTTTACTCTGGAAACAGAACCCCAAACCATCATTTGAGGAAAAAGTGAAAAATGAAAGTTCAGTGAGGGAAAGAATAAAGACTTTAGCATTGTTAGCATGGATCATTATCATTAACATCCCCATAAATGGCATATAATCTTCCTCTTCATCATCACCATTAACAAATATTTGCTCAATCATCAGTGGAACTAGCATTATCTAAATATAATGTGTTGCATTTCTTTGTTCTAAGGGTAAATTATGCAGCTACTCTTGATTTCTAAGCATGCTCACTGTTTTCTCTAAACTTGCATTGATTATCTGTCTAGTGTTCAACTTCTCTGCTACTGTTAAGTGCCCACAACTTTGCATGGGTAGAAGTTAACACATTTCTCTCCCTTAAGTGGGAAATCTGCAGCGCTTGAAGGATGCGGCAAGAGGCAATCAGCCAGAAAAAAGCTATCTTAGGGTGCTGGGCTTTGCCTCAACAGTTTTGCCAAGCCTTCAGAAAAGAAAATCTTGGGGCTGTACAGAGGGACAAAGCTGTCAAGTATTTCTTATTGGCCAGGAAAACCCCTTATTTTACCCTCTTTCCTGCCATCATCCCTTATTAATTAGACTGTAATGCCCTATTGCCGCCATTGGAGGGCAGCACAGGATAAGCATAGCTGTCAAGTATCCCTTATTTGCTGGGAAATTTCCCTTATTTCCAAATCCAAAACTTGACAGGTATGCAGAGGGAAATAGAGTGGAATTGGTTCCCCTAGGATTTGGAAGTGTTTAGCTTTTTGGTGACTGAGCCACAAAGCATAAAGAGTGTTTACGCAATGGCCACAGCTGCAACACTAACCACACATCTGGCACTGCAGAGCCAAACTAGCTCCAGTCCGTGTGTCCTCGCACAGATGTCTAATGAAGAGGAGATATTAATTGTTGTAACAGTGGGACAGGGTGAGAAGGAGGTCGGTGCAATGGTGTCTACACCTGATGGAATTCTTCTCCCCCAGGATGAGGGCTGTTCAACTCCCATAGCTCCAAATTCCAGCCCAGTAGCTTGTGCACTGCCCCTGGGTTGGCACTCTCCCTTCCCGCTTCACGATCTCCAAAATGTTGAGTCGTGGAAGATTTGAATGTGGTAACATTTCAAAAGTAAAATTCAGGAGTTAGTTGGCAAGTTGGTAAGCAAAATCCAAATTCCTTGGAAATAAGACCCAGGATGGTTTTATGCATTTATTTGAATAAAAGGCAAAGCATAGTCCATAAGGCAAAATACTGCTCCAAAAAGCAAAGCATAGCAATAGCTAAGAATATCATCTGGTTCAGCATAACCAAAATTAAATTTTCCCATTTCTGGTTAACATCTAAAATAGCTCTCACTAGCTATCTATTTCCTAGCATGCAAAGCCTATCAATACTTAAACTTTAGAAAACAAGAAACGTGATGCTTTCTAAGTGCAGCTTCTCCAAGGTAGAAATTTTTCTAAGAGTTGTCTCTGGGAAAATGACTAAGTCCCAGACTGGAGGTTTTTCTTCAAAATGTCACTGCTGGGAAAAAACAACAACACTAAGTCTAGCCGCATCCCTCCGACTTAGAAGATAAGAGTGGCCCTGAAGGCCACATTCCTTCAGAGTCCCATCCTCCGTTTCTCCTGGTGATGGTTCCTCCCAAACTTCAAAGGTTTCCGCAGCACTTCCAAAAGTCCTCTCTAACTCGGCTTTGACAACCCTTTTTATCCCCAAAAGGTGCCTCATCCCCCCCATTAGGAATGTCAAATGTACTTGGGATCAGATCGTTATGTCGGGGTTACCCATCCCCCACCTTCAAAGACACATTTTTATCAGTTATGTGCTTTCTTATCAAGATGGGTCAAATCTTGGCAAGAAGCCTAGGGATTATTGGAATAATAATAATAATAATAATAATAATAATAATAATAATAATAATAATAATAATAATAATAATAATAATAATAATAATAATAATAATAATAATAATAATTATTATTATTATTATTATTATTATTATTATTATTATTATTATTATTATTATTATTATTATTATTATTATTATTATTATTATTTATCAATCTCAGCCCATCGGGCGACTCAAAGCGGTTTCCAACATGAAATAATACAGAAGTGCAACACAGCAAAAATATAAACAATACAATCAATACACAGCATATAAAGTCCACAAAAACATCAGTCAATAAAATACAAGCTAAAATATAGCAATACAAAAGTGTACATAGGCCAATAAGCATAAAAATACAATACAGCATGGTCACAGCTGTGCTCCCGCTGAGGCAGGGCCCGAATGCAGGTGAAGAGGCATTCAATAAGTCCAAAGCCTCTCCGTACTATCAGTGGAGCTGTCAAGCAGCAACAGAGTCCAGCTGACTTTAAATTCTCAATCCCGGGAGCCGGTGGCGTGGGAATGTCCAGGGATTATTTTATTTATTTATTTTCACATTTGTATGGCCGCCTTTTTCATCTCGGCGACCCAAGGCGGCTCACAGTATTTGTTAAAACCCATCCCCCATACAATTAAAACCAAATACAAAAACTATATAAAACATCTAAAATATCCATAAGACCCCCCCCCTAATACCTTTAAAAGAGGGGCATCTGGGTAGGAGAGGGGCATCTGGGTAGGAGAAAAAGGCCCAGACAGGGCTAAATAAGCCAGCAAGGCTGGGTAATGGTGCTAAATGCATTTCACGCCTGCTGGCAAAGCCATGTTTTTAAAGCCTTCCTGAAGGGGGGCAATTCCGTCTGGAGATGGCAGAAGGTTCCAAAGGGCCGGAGCAGATACCGAGAAGGCTCTCCTCCTGGTCCCAGTGAGGCATGCCTCTTTGGCTGATGGAACTGCTATTTTCCTCCCCACTCTCTTTTGGATGGATGAACTCTGGAGTTCAAAGTGTATGAACTTGTATTGCGGTGTCCCTAGGTAAATTATTCCCCTGATGATTTCAAATGCCACTAGAGGCACTCATCTAATGATTCTCTATGGAGAATTCTAAATACAATGCAAGTCAATGCAAGTTCCGTTTCTTCACAACTTAAACGGAATGATTAAAGTAAATCATTCTAACATACCTGTAATCTATTTGCATGGCTATTTCGTTCGAATTCCTTGACACTAATGAACCTCCTTCAAAGATGTCAACATTCAATGCATAGACATTAGAAAGGAGGGCTAACAGAGTACCCCTACTGACTGCTCATAATGTGAAGGCTGCTATTGTCTTGGTATGAGTCTTGGGCGGCATATAAAGGTGAATATTAAATAAAAATTAAATAAAAATTAAATGAATTGTTTGCATTTCTGAGAAGCAGTCCTGATTGTGCAGGGATTTCTGAAGGTACACAGAACTCTGACTCTTGCTTTAAACAGTGGGCATCTGAGAGATATTACCAGTTGAACACCAGAGGTTTGAAGACACTGTTTGTCATGGGTCAGTAAATCTTCCATTATGATAGACTACTGAAGAGATTTATTTATTTACCATCCATCTGGGTATTATGCCCACTCCAGGCAGTTTACAGGGTAAAGAACAAACATGCAAATTAAATTAACATGAATTAACATGAAGGAAAGGAAGCTGATCCAGCATTTGTTCTTGCAATTAGTATCATGAGAAAACAGGAGTCTCCACAAGGAAAAGATTCCAAAATGTTTGCATGCCAGAGATTTGTAAAGACCTTGGCTCTTTCCTATGCATTATGTTAGATGGCTACAGCTGTTTCCAGGATCACATATCACAATGAAAGAATATCAAGAGACCCTAGTCTTGTTAGTGTACAAATGTTTTTCCACTTCAGATTCTGGAGATAGACCAAGTCTGGGAAGGATGTAAATCTGATGCAGGACTTTCACTGAAAAATTTGGAGGGAAACAGCACAATCTTGCTATTTAATTTCAATCCAATCAGTTCAACCTATTAATCCATCCCTTGATAAAGCATTTTGATTGCCCTCTGTTCTATACTGTTTATTGGCTTTCTATCATCAATAATTAACAGCCTTTATTTTTTAAATGGAAGACTATAGGATGCTTATACTTCACTCTTGTAATGCTTACAGGGAGACCATTTGACTAACTCTTGACTGAATTACAGCTTGAAAATTAATTTCCCTTTGATTTCCACTTGAATTCATTTCCTGTCTTCAACAGTTTTAGCTATTGGAGTCCCTCAAGAAAGAAAGATTTAATTGACAGTGGCTGCCAGAAGCTACTTTATTCAAGAATGTTTCTGGTGGAAGATGTTTCAGTTATATTATATAAGTTTTATATAAGAAAGGCTAACTAGAACAGAGAAAGCATTTATGACATTTATTCCAATACACACTCTGCACATTAACACGTCATTGAGAACAGGGATGCCAATCAAGAAAGGGGAATCTTGGGAATGAGAACAGTGTGACAAATAACACCTGAGAATTTGAATAAGCAAGACAATAGTCATAACAAATTAAGACATTTCACATATTTAACATTCTAGAGGAAGGTGTGAGGAGGTGAAAAGGGGTATTTAAGACCTGAGGTTTTGAACAGCGAAAGTGACATTTCCCCAGGTAGGCGGAAGCCTACATTACTCTCAATCAAGACCATGAAAAACTAAGTCTCGCAAGAAGGCTATTACAGCACGTGATCTACCAGCTCTTTAAGGAGGTTAGCTATTTTTTCTTTTCTTATTTTATTAGTAAGTAAGTTAGAATAGAATAGATTATTTCTTCACATGTTTATTCTGCATATTATGGATGAATAATAAGTTTCAATAAAATCTCTAAAGACAAGCAGGGGAGTTGTGTCTTTGCTGAGAAGAAGGGCGTTTTCGCAGAGAACAGATAAAAGGTTTGAAGGCAATAAGGCTACACATTCACACCAATATAACCTTGAGGAGCAGCTTTCCTCAAAGGGGACATTTAACTTGGAGATAAGGATTGGTACTGAAATCGTAAAGGGAGGTTACTTTCACTCTCATCAGCCTGGGAATTTTGTCAGCCGGGTAATTCCAGCTTTGAAGGTAAAAGTTACTTTTTACGCTACAACACTTTCCCAGGGCTGGAACATCTCTGTGAGTTTGTGTGGTTGCATGGGAAGTGGCTATATAAATTGGAGTGTAGCTTTGCCATCAAGATTCCGGCTAGGAAGCAGGAACACTATTTTCCCAATAAAAGCATAACTGGGCTGGAGGTCCGTGCCTGCGGTAAAATGCACGGAGAGCGGAAAGCCTCAGCTTGGGCCACCAAATGACAGGGAGGGCAGAGCAGGACTGAGGGTGCAAAGGAAAAACACTGTTGTCCCGAGGTTGGCAACAGTGGTCCCGCGAAGTTTCATGACATACTGCTGCATAAAAAATTAACAAATCTGTTCCGCACAGATGCTTTGATTTGAGAATAATATCAACTATCATATTGTAAGAATATTTCATAAATAAGAATAAATATAATAATTTCAGTTTGTGAGTTATGGGTGAGGATTTTATATTTTGCAGATTTCGTGGGGCATCTAAACAAACATTGTATTTCTATATATTTACATTTCTTTTTCTCCCTCTGTCAATTGACAGATATAAGAAGAACAGAGGTAACACCAAACAACACAGAAGCAGTGTTTGATAATGTATTAATTTTTCTGAAGAAACTTACATATATAGGAATGATGGTTCTTATATGGGAAGAACAACATATCATAACACAATGTAAACAAGAATATTGCAGGGAAAGACACCTTTGGAGGTATCTATTTTACTGAAAAAAGAGAAGAAGAATTATTTCTAGAAAAACAAGGAAATGTAGACTTTTACCTAGCAGAACTTAGTTAAACAAAACAAAAGCAGGTTTAAGATTATGTAAGACTTGCTTTTTCTTTTATAATGTGGATTCTGTAATATTGAGACCTTTTGCTTGATCAAAATATATCAAAACAGGATCAAAAATCTGTCAAAAGCATCCTCTCTTTTTTCTTGCATAGCAAGGGCCTTTACTTCCATTTCCCTTCCAATTGTCTCCTAACAGTCTAATGATGGCATGGTGTAAACTGATATCAAAAGCAAAGACTTCAGCAGCTTGCAGGATTTTTTTAAAAATACATAAAACATCCCCCATTTAGGTGAGAGCCTTGTCAGGGCATGGGGGCTTGAGCGGTCTAACTAGGCAGTGTTGCCTATCTCTAGTCAATGATGTTGGACAGGACTGAAACTCACCAGTGTCCTCCGTCGGATGCCTCTTGGGCAAGGTAAAGGTGGAGGGCACATGTCATGGTCCGCCTAGCCAGCCAGTGATGTGATATCCAAATGTCTAAAAAAAGGTATACAAATGGACTTGATTTCTCAAGTCCAGTTGCATGTGCGCAATGTATCCCTGTCTGACACCTTTGCCTGTAAAAAACCTTTATGCCTCTCCATATTCTATCTTAATGGTAGCTTCCTGTCCACAATATAGGTTCTGCACCTAGACAATCAATGGCCAATTTCTTTCAGAACCACCCATAGATTCTCATGATCTGCACAGTTAAAGGCTTTTCTTTACTCTATAAAGTACAGGCTGATCTTCTAAAATTTCTTGGTGCACCCAAATTTCCAACAGATATTTGCAATATGATCTTGAATGCTTCTTCCTTTTCAGAATCCAGCTGCAACATCAGGGATGTCTCATTACATATAAGGTATAAGCTTTTGTTCCAGCCCCTTGAGCATCATCTTATTTGCACTGGAAATTAAAGTAATGGCACTAAACTTACTACATTCCTTGGCATCTCCTTTCTTGAGGATTGAAATATATATTGAATTCCCAGTCTGTGGGCCATTGTTTTGTTTTCTAGATTTTTAGGCAAATTCTTGTTAGGATTCAACAAATTAATTCTCTGAGCCTTGAAATAATTCTGTCAGTATTCTATCTGCTTCTGGTGATTTATTTCTTCTTACTACTTTCCAAGCAGCTTTCACTTTGCTTTCTAGAATTGTAGGTCCTGTCCATTTTTATTTTTAAATACCTCATGCAGGCTGATGTATGGTGCATTATGGAAGGGAAAAGAGCTGGACAATAAGCAGAGCTTCTTAGGCATGCTGTAGCTACATCCTGCAATAAAGTGACTGTCTTCAGCATGATGTTGTACTAAATGACCCCTTAAGTTACAGTATAACTTTGTGATTTTGAGAAATCTAATCTATTTTTAAAACACTGCAAGACTTTAAATAACTATGTTTGGTAGTGGTTTGTCAATCATTTTGTATCTTATCCTTGAAACAGAGTTAATAAGACATTTTTATGAATATGTTTTATTTTACCCAGCATCTAAACAATATGCAAGAGAGCTGAAGACTGAAGAGCTTCATATTTGTGAAAAGAGAATATATCAGGTAAATATGCTTGAGGTTCATTATTTTAACAAATGCCACTGAGGTTCATTAGAAGCCGAAACAAACGGTTCTGCCAATCAATACCCATGTATGTGCTTAGTT
This sequence comes from Bradypodion pumilum, assembly GCA_035047305.1. Classification (NCBI taxonomy): domain Eukaryota; kingdom Metazoa; phylum Chordata; class Lepidosauria; order Squamata; family Chamaeleonidae; genus Bradypodion; species Bradypodion pumilum. The sequence continues at coordinate 291,615,530 of JAWDJD010000004.1, read as the reverse complement.
TTATAAATATCAATCTTCAGTAATTAGGAGAAAATCCATCCTTGTGAATATTCAACAACAGGAAAGACATTTCTGTCTTCTAATTAGAGAAGCATGAACTGTGAAGTATCCCAAAGCCCATTTCAAGCTTTGTTTCCAGCTTCCTAAAATACTGATGGGAAAAAGAAATAACAATATGCTGAGCTTCCAAGAAAGACACAAAAAAGCCCACACATTCATTTTCAAATTCAATTCACGTTTCCTTGTTTCACATTTCACCTCCTGCTTGAGTTTCCTGTGCTAATTCACCCCATTCCCAATTAGCATTTCAGCAGCAATGCTTCAATAATCATTAAATTCTTTTGACAACTTATTTTTACTTTAAACTCCTATTACCATCACCTACTTCCTCATAACTTCTGACATTTTCTGACCATGTTAATTGTAATGTTGTAGACACTTCCAGGAGCTAATGGTGCTTAATGTCTTTTTGACAGCAACATGTCATCAAGGATAGTTTCACCTTGTTTTGTGTGCCATGTTACCAAGATTGTATGAGTTATTATGACCTTCATATGGCATCTGCAGAAGTAAATCCCACGTGATTGCTCTCTAGAACTCATTCATGTAGGCAACCATATCACTGGAGAAGGCCCTGATGCTGGGAAAGATTGAAGACAAAAAGAGAAGGGGGTGGCAGAGGATGAGATGGCTAGATGGGTGTAGACTACGGAGGATGGCAGATGACAGAGGAGCCTGGTGTACAGTGGTCCATGGAGTCACAAAGGGTTGGACTTGACTGTGCGACTGAACAACATTTGTGAAACGCTCATTTCACATGTATACATAAGTCTTTGGACCTGAGTGTTCTAACTGTTGCGTTTATATGTCAAAATACATCCTTCTATAGATATTGTTGCTGGCTGCTTTTTTTAAAAAAAAAAAAACACCTAAAGGAATTCGATACTGCAGAAGCTATTCTGACCCTGTTGGGGATGGGAAGTAAAAAGATATCATTTATTGACATAATAACAAATCACTACACCTCTACCCACAGATCTTTTCTGTTCTAATCTGTGGAAGGAATGGCACTTGATCATACATTACTTGAAAAGCACATTTCCTTTTCCTTATGAGGATTATCTGGATTGTACCTCTCATTAACAAAAAAATTAAAAATTTAAAACCAAAATAAAAGATCACTACACAGAAACTGAGTGTCTTCAAATAACTCAATCAGAACATGAAATATTGTATGCAAAGCTCAATTCTCCAATAAATTCGTGAGCACAGCTTGAAGGAAATTCTGTTTCAGAGGAGACCCTAGAAAATTGAGCTCTGTATTCCTTTATTTCTTACTGAAATGATTTATAATAAAATCAGCCTGGGAAAGGAGGGAAGACATACTGAGCAGAAGTAATTGATCCACACAGTGGCTATTTCCCCCGCAATACATATGAATTCACTATTCCTCAAAATGAATAACTGAATAATTTTTGAATAACTCATCCTTACACAGCTTCAGGCTTGCCCGCTGGGCAATTACTCACAAAACTTAATATGAAAAGGGTTTCCACTGCTCAGACACGTGTTGGGATTTAGTTTACATTTGCTTTTATTTATTTATGTCCCATGTAGTGTGAAACATTCCGAAATATCAGTAGCAGCAACAGTTAACGCTCTCTTCATTAGAGCTGTTTTACATAATACTGTATATAGCTACAAATATATACATTTCCATATAATAATCCTATAGAGAATAAGATGCACAAGGAAGGCATTACATGAGAATAAATAATATAATCAAAACTTGAGAAACAGAAAAAAAAATCCTGTCAATTGGAGTATGTCTGTGATTGTAAGGAAGAGGGACAAACCTTCAAGCATCACAATTACGTTGCTGATTTTAAAAATTCATTCTAAGTGTAAAACAAAATTCATTTGACTACCAGGAGGAATTTGGAAAGACATTTTTTTTAAAATTGTAAAGGTAAAGGTTGTCCTTCCGTGGAAGCCAGATGTATCTGACCCTAGGGTACAGTGCTCATCTCCATTTACAGCCAAAGAGCCAGCGCTGTCCGCTTCTGCAGATGTTTCTGTGGTCATGTGACAGGTATGACTAGACTCCAGAGCACATGGGAAACTGTTACCTTCCCACCAAAGTGGTACCTATTTTTAAAATGCTAGGTAGGCAGGAGCTGGGAAAGAGACAAGTGCTCACTCCATCATGCAGCATTCAGGTCTAAAACTGCTGACCTGCTGAACTTCCAGTTCTCAAGTTCAGCATCTTAACCTTTAGGCCACCACAGTCCGTTTTGAAATTATACACATAACATATATGATGGAATGGGTCACAAGTTATTCAACATGTAGTTTCTTTGGTTTCTAAACTGTATTAGGATGTAGCTTTGCTTCTTTGCAAAGGCCTCACAATTCTTTCTGTTACGCTTTTCTAGCAGATGGACTTAGTAGAAGCTTGTCAAAGCTTCAGGCCTATGTTTTGTCTTCTTCCCCATGTCTGGAATGTCCATTTATGTCAACATCCAGAGCCTGGGAACACCAGACAATTGTTATGGGACCAGTGGTTGTTATACAAAGCCTATGCTCTAATTGGCTGTATGCTAATTAGGATGGCCAAGCTCATGTCTTTCCTATAGGCACATGAGTTTGGGAATTAGTTGGAGTTCTAGTTGTAGTAGAGATTCGAGTTTGGGGTTTCTCAGAGTTACACCTCAGAAGGGAGAGGGGGACTCTAACACCAAGTCCTGACTCCAACCCAAGCTTAGTCATGATTACCTACCTGTAGACTAGTCAGGTTTTCCTTTTGTTTCTGGGGGGAGGCCTGAGTGTGGATTTCCCTAACTGTCCTTTTTGATTAGTATTTTTGTGTGCTGTAATTCTGTATTCTGAACCAATGAGTGAACTGTTATTTCTTCAAAATGCTTCGAGAACAATAAACATTTTTACTTCACCAACAATGCCTGTTCTTTGGAAGAGGGGGTAAGACAAGAGTTAAGCCATAAGCCATACACTACCACATTTAATATGATACTCTCCATAATACTTGCTGAGCTCTGTCAATACAAGTAAGCCCCAGGTTGCTGCAGGATATGCAGGACGGCATTTAGGCCTCCTGAGCTCGAGAGTCTTTGGGGAAGTTCCATAGGGCAGGCTGGTAAAAGTTGCTCACCAGGAACGGGAGAGCCCCAAGGGCAAGGGCCAGGTCATAGCCTATCTGTCATAACATATAAACAAGTACACTTCTTGCCCCTTGAGTCTCATAAATGACTTAAAGCACAGGCCAGTCTTTTTGGCTTAGCCTTTCTCCAGATTCTTAAAACAAAATTTAAGATCTTCCAATTCTTGTTCAATAGAGCAGAGACTTAGTCACAGTCTCCAGACACTGCAAACTATAACAGTTTGCCCTTTGTTTTTGAAGATGATAATCTCCATCAGATTCAACATTTAGGGGGGAAAGAGGAGTAACCAACCCAATATGATCCTTATCTTTTTGGGTTGTTTAGAAGTTACATCCTACTTTTCTAGTTTCTTCCTTTGTGCATTCTTCATTTTTAAAATTTCAAATACTTTAGCCTCTTTTTTGCCTGTGTTTTGCTAGGCAGTCTGGTTTTGAGTGACCACTTCTCAGCTGACAATCAGTTTTATATTCTTTCAATGTAGTCTTCAGTTGAATCATTTCAGTTGAATCAGACATTTGCAACAAGCTCTCCATGGAAAATAGGTTCTGGGAGATGGACATCTGATATCCTGACAATATGGCTAGCACACCAAATCTGTCATTGTTTCAAGATTGAAAAAAATGCTCATTGGCTGTACTTTTATGCTCCCCTCCTTTGTTAATATGAATCACTCTTGTTTCAGACTGTCTTTTGGGAATCAACAAAAGAACATGAAAAAATGGGGGAAAGAGTTTCCTTTGTGTAGGAATCGGGGCCGCTGAGGGCCGTAGGTCCCGGAGGAGACTGATCAAAGAACGATACGAGGCAGCATGGAGGAGGATAAGATCAGTGGTTTATTGAGGAAAAGGCATAACCATTTATAGATCAGAAGGCAAGGTAGAAAAATCCATCACCCGACAGTAAATCACATCACCTATTTACTCAGGTTAATTGGGAATCTCTCTGGGGGAAGTTAATTAGTGCGGGCAAACATGGACTGGGAAAACACCATTGTTTTGGGCTTAGGAGCTGGGTAAATATGGCCACTATTTGCGCCAGAGATTTACGCTAAGCTCGGAGATGAATGTTTGCCTAATTATGTTGCAGGAGTTAGCGATCTGCTTACTTGGCAGAGTCTTAGGTCAGGTCAAGGAATTGGGTGAATCAAACCCTATAATTTATCCACCCCCCTTAATTTGGGTGCTCGCAGAGCCCACGGGCCAGGGAGCCTTTCTCCCGAAAGTTGCCTCTGCCGGGCCGTTCCGTGCCCATGGGGGCACGGGGAATCCACACCTTTGTATTTTTCTTTTTCATTGTAAAATAAAATTCCTATCTCTAGTAGCTTCCTACTGAGCAACAGTGTTTTCCAGGTTGCATAAATTGTGTTAAAATAATATTTCTAGATTGACATTTTGATTATTTAATTTAGATTATATGCCCTTGGAATACAAAGTTTTTAGACAAATAAATGAAAGGCTTAAAATGCCTGAATCTGGTGGACAGAAGCCCTTGTTCTTTTTAAATTAGCCTTTCCAATATCTTGCTGTTTTTCCTATGTTTCTAGAGAGCATTAGCTCAGATACAGATTTCATCATTAAAGGAGTTTATGTTGTCAATTCTGATCACCATCTTTTGAAGAGTACTAATTACCTGCGTCACAAGATATGGATTGCCATTGTTCTCAAGTCTCAATAGTCAAACGTTTCCTGTAAGAAACATACAGTAGCTATTTAAAGAGAGATTACATACAATTTAATGAAGGAGCAGTTTGCCACTCAGTGCATCTCTTAGTAATCCTATAACAATATGTCATAATGGCTTTGGATAATGATTTTTTTTTTGTAAAAAAAAAAAGAGTTGAACAAGATACAGATTTCAGTTAAAGGTGTCAGTTGCTGGCCTATTTGTACTGACTCTGGATTAACTTCTGGCTAGTCTCTGAATTCTCCTTTAAGCCTTTTTGGACATATCACCTGTTTCATTTTTCAGCGCCAGAGACAAGTGCTTGGTATTTATAGCTGGCACTTGACTGATAGAGTCTTATTCAATCACTCTTGTGCCAGGAGTAAGATTGACTTAAAAGAGGAATTCTTTCTGGGGGTGGGAGTGGGGGAGGGACAAGAATCCTCACTATCTATACAAGGGGTTCCCAACCTTTTCAAGTCATGGGCTGGGTCACACTCTCTCAGTCATCTTCAAGGGCCAGATGGCCATTGTGCCCTGCCTGCACGATGGTGGTGGTGGTGGCCATTTTGTCCCAACAGCTTCAAAGGGGTGGTCATTTTGTTTCTTGAATGCCCTTGGAGGGGTGGGGACCCCAAATGAAATGGTACTGTGAGTCAGATCCGGGGTTGGGAACCCCTGATTTATACTTAAAGTTGCTTTTAGGCTGAAGTTTACATTCAAGAGAGTTTTGTGAAAGGTTTCAGTACAGGGCAGATTATAATGCTTAAAGGGTCATTGTCTGCTACACCTTACAATGAAGCAATGCAGGATCTCTTTGCACTGAAGCATTCTTTAATTCACAGATGGAAGCAAATAGTGGGGTAGCTTCGATGCACATTTATCCAGACAGTGACTGAATCAGAGCTTACATAACTGGAACTTTAAGGGAATGTATCTCCCCAAGCCATGCTGACTGAAGGACTGTGAAAGCTGAAGTAAAAAAACCAACAACTTTTCCAAGCTATGGGCCAAAGTAATTTAGTTCCAGCAAGGATCCATGTTTAATCTCTAGTACCTCCAATGTGTACTGGGAACTAGAAATATTGAATGGGAGGAACTTTTTTAAAAAAAATGATGTGTTTTACACCAGAACCCAGTACGTGCAAAAAATTGAAAGGTGAAAATACAACCCTTCATATAGCTTTTGCAAGATATACATCAAGGGTATATATAAGCAGGTCCAAGTTCAAGAGAATGTTTATAGGGTATCAGCTGAAGCTAACACCTTACTGCTGATGCAACCTGGTCCTCTTTGTCCTCTTCTCACTGTCATTCTATGTTTACCTGCCCACTTTACATTCATGCATGCAAAGTGGTCGAGCAACATCCTGCCTGAAGTGAGCTCCCTTTCTGGGGTTGTGTAGTCTAGGCTGTATAAAGAGTCTAATTGAATAATACTAGTGTTAAGGAAAATAGTAGCCACTCTAAGAGTGGGACTTAATGAGAATGGCTTGTTCAAGAGCCCTCTGGAACTTGGAACTACCACTGTAGTTTCAATTTCCTTAATGTATCAGCAGACGGCTATAACCAATAATAGATTTTGCAGTTTTGCCAATGTAATCTGCAAGGACAGTGCAAGAGGTAATAGAAAGGGCAAATGACTGGAGAAACATTTTTTATTAGAATTTTCTGATATTTTGAAGAGAGAGCACTTAACACTGCACAGAGAAAGGTGGAAGCCAGCTTCTTCCGATAACAGTTTAGTCAAATTAATATTTTGGATGTCATCCAATTACTCCTTCTAACAGGCACTCTTCCTATAAGGATCTATCTAATGAATGCACATGTGCTCCTCTATATGGGTAATCTATTTACAAGAATGTTGTCAAACTGAGCCAGGTAATCAGCTGACCAAGAAAAGCATTATGTTGACAGCCTTAGCTAGGTCTGGGTGGGGTGACTAAGGTGACTTTTATGGGAAATAGCCCTCTGCTTGAAGGTGTCCTCTATTTGAAACACTGTCCAGTCCACTGCTTTTTGAAAAAGATGAAGGATCACATGGAGGGAAATCTGGGATTACCCATCCATAGTTAGTATTTAGATTCAGGAAGTGCACAGAACAGGTTGATTGCAGTTTCACATACTTGAGTTAGAGATAATGCAATTACCTGTATGTTTAAAATAAATAAATATACTTTCTGATTTTGCATCTACATATATAATTATAGCCAGTAGGATAGCTCAGTGGTTTAGGTATCTAGCAAAGGAGCCAGAGGTTGGGAATTTGATTCTCTATTGCACCTCTTGCCTATGTCATCGTTTGTAAGCTGCACAATCCCCAGAAGAAGTTAATGATAAACTGCTTCTGTGTAGTCTCTACCTATCAAACCCTGGAATGGGTCACCATAAATCAGAATTGACTTGATGGCATGGAATTATTATTATATATGATTATACAAACCAACACCCTCTTTGCTTCTCTTTTTGAAAGATACATGTCATCCTGTTTTGGCAATGTGTAAATGGCCATTCTAGTTAGAGGAAGGAGTTGGAAAAGGAGTATACAGTGGAGAAAGTCCTACGTGAGAACTGTGCCTAGTAATAAATTCCAGTACTAGCTAGCAAACATGCATGAGGCTAGCAGATAAGATGTCTATGTCAAAACTCCAATTTTGAGCCCTTTTGCTGGGTAAAGTAAATTTTGCTTCTGGCCCATATTTACCTGCAAATGCAAAACAGAAGCCAGTCTGAAAACTTAGGTCTCTATATATTCTTTGCTGAGCACAGAGAAATAAGCCTCAAGTGAACAAGCTGTCACTGGTCCTAAACAAAAATGAAACAAGAACCATCCCAATAAAATGCATGGTATTTGTTACAGGTAATGTTACTTATATGGTTTAACGCTTTGCAGATCTCCCACAGTTAACCAACTTTTGTCATAAGAAACAAATTATTGACATGTCAGCCCAGGAAGAGGAATTAGAAAGGAAAGGAAATATCTTGGCTAGCAATGTTGCTCACTTGCCTTATATTCTCTCCTTTCTAGAGAATCACCCATTGATATTTTAGTAGAAGTAAGTATAAACAACAAGTTCCTTTCTAAATTGAAACCCTTTTAATAAAGTGTCAGTAAGTCACATCTTATATAAACTAAATCAAGTATGGTCTCTATATGGGAACATGTGATCTGTCAAATAACCTGGCCCTAAGTTATTTAATTGGACTGCATTGGCTTAGTGGATAAGGTGCTAAACTTGACAACTGAAAGGTTGCAGGACAGAAGTTCGAAACCTGAGTGCTGCATGATGGAGTGAGCTCCCACCTGTGTCTCAGCTTCTGCCAACCTAGCAGTTCGAAAGCAAGAAACTGCAAGTAGAGAAATAGGTACCACTTTGGTGAGAAGGTAGCACTCTGGTGTCTAGTCATTCCTGCCACATGACCACGTAAACATCTGTAGACGCAGACAGCACGTGCTCTTTGACTATAAACAGAGATGCACACCATGCCCTAGAGTCGGATATGACTGGCTTTCGAGCAAGGATGACCTTTACTTTTACCTAAGTTATATAAGGCTTAGTAACACCATGTAACGTAGCTCAGTAGCTAACTGCCAAGCATTCCTAATCTTTCAGCACTGGATCTATAATGTATCTGTGGTATGAAGCTCCACTAAGCAGCTGATAATGGGAGCATCCTAATTTTTGAAATATTTTGATCGGCGGTAGTTCCATTGGCATATACCAGGGATTCTCAACCTGCGGCCCAGTGGGCCGGATGTGGCTCATGGCACCATTTCATGTGGCCCCCACTGCCTCCACTACACCAGAAAGTCCTATGTGGTGGAGAAAGGGCAGAATGGCCATCCTGCCACCAAAGCTGTCTGAGGGAGCGTGACCCGGCCACTGGCTTAAAAAGGTTGAGAATTCCAGACATATACAGTGTCTGGATCCATCCTGTTATTTAGATTCCAAAATTTCAGCAAGGCTTGACTCCCAATGTTACTTAGTATCTTTAAAAAGTCACTAAAATACAATACATTGGGGGTTTACATAGAATTATTTATAGCTTCATCTTCCATTTTTTGCCATTTGATATCACAGTCCTTGGGCCCATACTTTTCCCTCCCGGAGCTAGGGAAGTTTTTGATAAATTTTTGCACAGCTATTTCAGATTACCAAGTTGTGTGAGTGAAGCATACATGAGTGAGAGCACTCTAGAACCGTGATGGTGAACCTTGGCACTCCAGCCGTTCTTGGACTTTGGTTTCCAGAAGCCCATGTTCCTGTGAATCCACACAAATGGGTTTGCTGCATGTACTGTGCTTCTGGGAATTGAAGTCCGAGAACAGCTGGAGTGCCAAGGTTCACCATCACTGCTCTAAAAGATTATATAACATTACTAGCATTTTTTTTTGCATGGCCTTGCTAGGCAGGTTTTGGGTTTTTGTGTGTGTTAGGGTTATTTTTGGGTGTGGAAGACACGGCAAGGGTGACAGGCAGGGATCTGCCAGGGTAGGCTTCTCCCCTGATGGATTTCTGCCTCTCGCCCTTGCAATTCTCCTTCGAAAATAGCCCTCGAAACAATGGAGGGAGAATGTCAAGGGCGAGAGACAGGAAGCTGTCAGGGGATGAGCCAACCCTGACAGATTCCTGACTCTTGCCCTGGCAATTCTCCTTCTGCTGTTTCAAAAACAGCCCTCGAAACAACGGAGAAAAAATTGCAGGACAAGAGGCAGGGATTCGTCAGGGTTGGCTCCTCCCCTGATGGATTCCTGTCTCTCGTCCTTGACATTTTCCCTCAATTGTTTCAAGGGCTGTTTTCGAAATAGCGGAAGGAGAATTGCAAGGGCGAGAGGCAGGAATTCATCAGGGGAGGAGCCAACCCTGACAAATCCCTGGTGGATCCCTGCCTGGCGCCTTCTCTCTTGGTTGGTGGGGGCCAAAAGTTTCGGCCCCCGCCATGCAAGAGAGAAGCAAACCCCGCATGGAAGATGATTGCTTCCCTCCGGGAGTCAAAGGATGAAACGGAGCGCCATTCTCGGCCTTCATCTCTCAGAGGGAAGTGGTTCATTTCTCTCTTGTTTGGTGGGGGCCAAAACCTTCAGCCTCCACCAAGCAATAGAGAAGCAAACCCCCTGTGGAAGACGATTGCTTCCCTCCAGGAGGTGAAGGATGGAACGGAGTGCCGTTCCTGGCCTTTGTCTCCCTGAGGGAAGTGGTTCGTTTCCGTGTTACCCTGCTGAAGCCGCATGGGGAGAAGAGGGGTTCCCCCTCCTCCCTGCAACCCCGCCAAAGCTACGCTGAGGCTGGTGCTGGACTTTGTCCCTGGGGCCACGGGGATGGCTTCCCTCCGAGAGACGAAGTCTGAGAATGGAGCACCGTTCTCAGCCTTCGTCTCCTGGAGGGCAGTGGTTCATTTTAAAGGCAATCGCGTGTCGGCCGTTATTTTTTTATGTGCACGCCGGCTGCTCCGCCTCCTCCATGCTCTCGTCCTTTAGCCTGATTGGCTGAGGGGTAACGTGGCACGGAGGATGCTGGGAAGCATAGGGTTTTTTGTTCAGGTTTGTGGGGCATTGACCCCACTCTTGGCTTTCAGACCCTTGCAGCGATGCTCGCAGGGTCAAAAGGTAAGTGTTGACAGCTCATTACGGGATAGTAGGGATGGGCGTGGCCACGCATGCTGGACACGCATGGCCCAACCCCCTTCTTATAGGTATACTAACATAGGTTGCCCGGCATTGCCGAGCGGTTATAAACTGTGATCAGCATATTTTAGGGTTTTTTTGTGGATTAAAAAAAGAACAAAGGATGATATAAATGTTTCAAATTGTTTTATTAAACCAAATAATGTTTTAGTATGTGACTTTTTTTGTTAATAGTTGTACCGTAGGTAATATTTTTAAAAATGTGAAAGTACATGTTTTTTACATTCAATGTTTTTAAACTGTGTTTAGATGTTTTGGGTTTTTATTTGAATTAAAACTCAACAGAGGATGCTATAAATCTTTTTATTTTATTTATTTAACAAATGTTTGTTTTTTGTGTAAACTTTTGATTTTTTGTTATGTTTTTGACTTATTTTTACTCTTGGGGCCTCTAGGTGGGGCTTCTTCCGGTAAGTAGTCTTTGTTTCTTCATTTCTGTTCCAATCTCATGGAGGGAGGACGTGCTAGTGAGTTCTCTGGTTTTCTTTCTTCTGGGTTTTTTCTTTGTTTTGTTTTTGTGGTGGTGGGCTGGGAGGTGTTTCTGTTTGTTCTTTTGTGGTTTGGTTGGGTTTTAGGTTTGTTTAATTGGTTTGTTTATTTCTGGTTTGTTTAATTTTTGTGATTTCATTGTTGTTTATTTGTGTAATTTGTGGTAGTTGTGTTGTTAGAGTTAGGTATTCTCATGTTGTAGTTAGATGTTTTGTCTGTGCTTTTCTGGAATTGTGGATGTTTTTGTTTGTGGATTTTGTTGTTTTCTTTTTTGTGTATTAATGGGTTTTTTAAATTATTGATTTATTTGTGTTTTATTAATTTTTATTAATGTTGGTGTTTGTTGTTGGTGTGTACTTTTGCGTGAAGAACGGGCTCCCTGTCGGTTCCTCTTTTCCCCATTGCTGCTTTGAATTTTGGTTTCGATGCAGCAATGGGGAAAAGGAGGAGCCGGCAGTCAGCTGGCTCTTCCCCCGGGGAAGTTTTGTTAGATAGGTCAGGGGAAAAGGAGGCAGAGAAGAGCTATCTGCGTGATGATGGTTCTCTCCTCTCTGTCTCCTCTCTCTCCTGGCTTACCTAACCGGAGATCAGCAGGCAGCGATCTGTAAGGGGTGGTGCTCTTCCTTGCGGATTGCTGGCGGCTGCATGGCTCAACTGACCATGAGGCCAGTGGTGGTCTCGCCATGTCTTCAGTAGGGTAGCATGGAGGAGAGGGAGTCCCTCTTCTCCCTGTTGCTCCAGGAAAGAAAGCCAGCGGTTGTCTCACGGTGGATTTTTGTGGCTTGTTTCTTTTGCGAGGCTGTGAGGCGCTGCGCCTGCCTGCTGGGGACTTGTGCTCCCGTTGTGTTTTTTAATTTTATTTTTTGTGTGCTGGCTTTCTCAGCGTTCTGCACACTCACGGCGCGTAGGACGCTGGGACTTTGAGTTTTGCGGTTTTGGTTTGCGTTCGTGCGGTGTTTTTCCCCTGCGGCTCGATTTTAATTGGCCGTGCTGCATTTCCCAATGTTCTTTTTGCTCACGTCTCTCAGCCTGATTGGCTGTGGTGTGGCACGGAGAATGTTGGGAAGTGAAGTTCTTTTCCTTCTTTTCACATTTGTGGGGCTCTTGCCCCACTGGCGCCTTCCGCAAACCTTCAGTAACCTGCAGGCCGGGTTCGGGCAAGTGCAGGAGACTCAGTACGGGATAGGATGGACGGGTGCAGAAACGTATAGCAAGTTCCAATGGTTAACCCTTGGATTTATAGGTATAGATATAATATAATATATAAAATTGTCTGATTATATGAACCAGTCTTTGGCTCTGTTGCAAGCTGGTTTTCCATGAGATGATAAACAAATATATTAAATTATTGTATCTCACTCATTCTTAATTCTAGTTATTCTATCTCATACTCTAGCACAGTGATGGGCAGTCTTGGCCCTCCAGCTGTTCTTGAACTTCAATTCCCAGAAACCCTGACCAGCTGGTGTGTTGACTTGGGCTTCTGGGAATTGAAGTTCAAGAACAGCTGGAGGGCCAAGACTGCCCATCACTGCTCTAGCAGCTTCTTCTTCTTCTGTGTCTTGGCCAGATGTGAAACTGATTTAGGGTTGCAGAGTGGTTTATAAATTTCTTCCATCCATACCAGAGTTAGAAGACTGGCTTGGAAGAAATTAGTAGACGTTGCTTCAACTGATACTCAGGGTGACATGTGAGTTGTGAGGGAGGCTTAGAAGTCTTAGAATAAGGATATAGCCTTTCAGATCAACATCTGAACTGCCATTCATATTGTAATGTTTTTACATCTACTCACATTCATCAAAGCTTTGTGAATGTATTCCTCATGTTCCATCTCTACTACCTTGGTTAGAATTTAAATGGGAAAATGCTACAGATTATTAGGAAAGTCTATGAAGCCCATATTTGCAAAGGAGACCAATGTGGATGACCCAAATCTAGAGAGAGAAGGAGACAAGTTTTGGATTTGGAAATAAGGGAAATTTCCCAGCAAACACAGGATACTTGACAGCTATGCTTATCCTTTGCTTCCCTCCAATGGTGGCAATAGGGCATTGCAGTCTAATTAATACAGGATGATGGCAGGGAAGAGGGTAAAATAAGGGGTTTTCCCGGCCAATAAGGGATACTTGACAGCTATGCAGTGAGGTGATCATAATGTTGGAATTTTCACTTTGTTTCTGGTAAGACAACAAATATCAAATATTTTTCAAGTACAGTATAACAGAGATTAAGAGGCAGCAAGATATTGTGGATTTAATTTTAATGTATTTTGTGTTTTCTTGATTATGCAATGTAATGATAGAGATACTAGTGTTGGTTATTTTGAATAGTTAATTATGAGAATGAGAAATTTGGAGTATTGAATATTAATTATGTTTTGTATTTGTTATTATTTGTAATTTGATTTTTTCTTTTGAGATTTTATTTGTATTTTGTATGTTATATTTGAAATGTATTTTATTTTTTATTTTCTTATGTCTTGTTATTTTAATGTAATTCTTTGAAAACTTAATTATTATTTTTTTTTAAAAAAGAAAGAGGCAGCAAGATCCCAATATTGAAAATATTTAAAATGCCATATTTATGAGGTGAGCTGTAAAAGATTTCAATGGCATTGTAGCAGCATACACAATGGAAAATATTGGGAACTACTGAACTGTACAATTCCTTACATGTGCTGAAAGATAGAGGGCATGCTGATGTGGTAAGAGTTTTTTGCCAATGATATGTGTGCACAAAAATATATGATTACATCACTGTAACAAAATTAGTTGCAACTGAGATCATTTACCAGTTTTATTTGAGACTGAGGGTGAGTCCCTATGGAGCCATTAGTGAAACAGGATTGTACAATTAGATGTTTTAAAGATGTCTATTAAATCGAAGCAGATAGTATGTGCTCCTAAGACATACATTAGAATGGTGGTATAATGGCAAGTTGGCTTGATTGCCAAAGCAGACACTGAAGAACTCAGCATTTTTTTGAATGAAACTAATTTTAATTGCCAAGTTCTTTAAACATATCATTGCAGCAGACAGTGTATCAAAAGGCCTTGCCAGGTACATTTCCATTTTCATAATTTTCATCTCAAAAGTCAGTCATATTCTAAAAATTTTCAACTGGGTATTTTTTCACCTCTTAGCTAGCTGATAGCTCAGTAGTTTAGTTATGTGGTAGCTAGGAGTTCAATTAATGTCTGGTCTGACATCCTGCTATGGTAATGGAGTGGACCATACAGCCAGTGACTCAACACCGAGTGTTGGGCAGCAGTAAATAACCTGACTCCCTAAAGGGGCCGATGGCTACAGGCCACTGGAAATGCCACTGGAAATCATCATATTGGGCCCAACAGCAAAATGAGCAGAGGAGGAACTCTGATTCCCAATGGTCATGGAGGCAGAAGAGACCATACCTCAGTGGTGGGCACCAGCAGGTTCGCACCAGTTTGCCAGAACCGGTAGCAGAAAATCCAGCTGGCCCCGCCCATCCAAGTTTTGAAATAAAGTAGTCCTAATTCGAGATGCTCGGTGTCTAGTCATGCCTGCCACATAACCATGGAAACATCTGCAGAAGCAGACAGCGCTGGCGCTTCGGCTTTGAAACAGAGATGAGCACTGCACCCTAGAGTCAGATATGACTGGCTTTCAAGCAAGGGAAGCCTTTACCCTTACTAATTCAAGTGCAAAGCAGGGCTTTCCCCCTGGCCATGCCCACCATACCACGCCCACAGTATGGTAATAATTTTTTTTTGCAGCCCACCACCGCCATGCCTGATGGAGTGGCTGTGAAGGCGCACCTTGATAATATCCTCAAGGTTGTGGCAGTCCACTGCAGTCCCATTGTTAAATTTGGTAAGTCTCATTTCATATGTGCTGCAGGAGATGGCTCTGTGATTATATTGTGTGGGTCACTTCATGGCAAGCTGGGATCCACCTTAAACAAATTCATGCAAAGGGCTTTTTTCCAGCTTCAGGAAAAAATGTATTCTTGGACATGAGTTGCCGCCGCCACAGAGTTCAATTCCCCACTATGTCTCCAGAGAGAAGAGCCAGCCTATGTGACCATGGGTAATTCTGCACAATCTCAGGGCTTCTTGAGAAGGAGGGGAAATGGGAACCACTTATGTTTATTCTCTACCTAGAAAATCCAGAAAAATTGACTTGATGGCATGCAATTCTGCATTATTACCCCAGTAGTGTGGGACAGAAGTGTGTGCTACTCATCATATCTATTTAAAACTTAACAATTATAATCAAATTAATGTATGCTAATTGGAATCAGTGTTTTCCTCACTATCAGAAACAATATCCTAAATGCAAACCTAGCTATAAAGTACTGGCAGTGCAAAAGAAGGGGAAAATGAATTTGGTTGATTATGGCTTTTTAAGATATCAAATAAGAAAGTATAGTTAAGAAGACTTGATATACTGTAAGATGTATGTTTTTCATGAATATAATTTAACACAGACGTGGCTACAATACTTGGAAGGCTCCATTATTTTTGACAGGTGCAGATGTTCTGACAGTGTTCAGAATACAAATCTCTCCACAAAGCTGCAGTTCCATTACTACAGAAAGGTGTTTTTCTATTATTAGAAGAATCATCATTAAAGGGGATCCCACCTGAAAAGCAGATTGTCACAAATTGGGTTGAGTATTCTAGTGCAACACCAGCATGCAGTACCCAGAAAGACAGAAAAGACTATCCAGTGATGGCGAAAATTTTAGAGACCTAGTGCCCAAACTGCAACTCAAAACCCATTTATTTATTTATTAGTCATATTTATATATGCCGCCCACTCAGGCCGAACTGCAAAGTGCCAACACAGCAAGAGAGGAGGAAGGAAATGCTCCCATTGGGCTGCTGGGAAGAGTGAACTCTGTGCTGGGGGAGGGAGGACATGCTCCCATTGGGCTTCTGGGCAGAGGGGTGGGGCAAACTCTGTGCTGGGGTGACTGCATGGGTTTGCACAGAGAGGGCTCCAAGTGCCACCTCTGGCATGCATGCCATAGGTTCACCACAATTGGACTCGTCGGACCTAAAGAAAGTTGTTTTGTATTGTTTTCCTTTAATTGCAATTATAAAGATTCTTTCCAGCTTCAGAGATCACCCGACCCTATTTGCACTGTTAAGGCCTTTGTTTGTTCAAGCCTTCTCTCTCTTGCTTTCTGCCTTGGAAGAAGAAATGTATCTTTTTGAGATTCTCCATTCTCCATGCTGGAAGAAAGATTTTATTTCATTTCAAAACCAGCTTCTTCAAGATTTCTCAACCTTACTGTACCATGGGCCGGACCACGCCCGCTCAAATAGCTGAGCAGGCCAGACAAGTAAGTTCCCCCTGCCGTAAACAGTGCTGTAAACCATGGGGATGTGTGTTTGTGCATGCATAGGTGCAATTGTACATGTGCAGGCATGTTTGCGGCTGTCGTAACTGTGTCTACTTCCGCCACTGGGGTCATCACCATGGGCTGGATGATTTGCCACTGCAGACAGGGGCCAGCCTGTGGGCCGTAGGTTGTGAATGCCTGATCTAGTCCAAGTATGTTTATTAGCTGAGCTAAAAAGTAGAGAACTGAGAGACTTACATTTGGATATAAAATTGCCTTTAAACAAAACCTGACACGCTTTGCTGTGCTGCTACTACAAATAACTTAACATGTTGAAGTCTGAGAGATATAAAAAATCAAAGGCGGAAAATATATTTTAAAAATAGAATTCTCATTCTCAAGTGTCTCTTTTCTCCAATGAAATAAAAGTCCGCTAAAATGATGTAAGTCTGCTTGGAAATCTGCACCATTTTTACAAGGGAAAGGGCTTTGCATATGCTAAAAGTACACACAATGCTCCATTAAAGCATTATTTTCTTTTCTTTTTGAGAAAGAAGGGCTCCACTGCAACTGGGGCATCAAAGCTGCCTCACAAAACAGGAGAATTTGCTATCCTGTTGGCTGCCTTTGGAATTTTAATTTTGTCAAAGGAAAATGAAAATCAAAGTTTCCAGCCTGTCCTTTGAAAAGCCAAACTGCAGTTCAGCTCCTGTAAATGGCTCAGCATGTATTTTTATCATACAAATTTCCTCCTTAATTTTCAGAGGTATTGCTGAACCTTTCACTCCACTGAAAACACTGAATATCATACTTCTAAGAATTCTAAGAACTCTCTCACTACAGAGATTTGATTAGTGAGATGTTATGTATTCCCACTGTTGCTAAGTACTGTATATAGAGTTGATGCTTGACATTGACTAAAGCATCTGAAAAGAAAGTCAAAGCTTTTGAAATGTTGATCTGCAGATGGCTGCTAAGGATATCATAGATTTACCATGTGACTAACATAGCAGTATTGCACCAGATGCATAAAGAACAAGAACTGTTTAAGACCAGTAAACAAAGAAAGGGCCAATACCTTGAGCCTATCATGAGGAACAACATGAAATATATTCCTATGAAATATATTCCTTCCCTGTGGAGTTCGGCACCCAAGACCTTTAGTCCCTAGGGTTGTCAGGTTAGTTAACCACCACCTGACACTCGGTGTTGAGTCGCTGGCAGTATGGTCTACTCCAGGGGTTCTTAACCTTACCATGCCATGGCCCAGACAACTCCCCCTCACACAGCTGAGTGAGCCAGACATGTGGTTCCCCCTGCTGCAAATGCTACCATAAACCATGGCAGGTGCATTTGTGCATGTGCTGCATTTATGGCTGTCGTAAACATGTCCACTTCCACAAGTCATTGCCATGGGCTGGATGGAATGGTGTTGGGGGCCGGTGCTGGCTCACAGGCTGTAGGTTATAATAGCAGGATAACCTGGCCAGACAGACATTGGTCCTACTAGAAATGTAAATCTTAGGTGGGGTCCTATTCTGGCATGAAAGCAGAAGAAATTACAACCTTTTCCTCCTTGTTTGTGAGCGTGAAGAGTAAATTCCTGCCATTCTTGATGTCATGCTGGTGAGAATAACATTTTGTGCCTTAAAAATATTAATAGTTATAATCTGATTTTGCATAAAAACACAATTATAACAATTGTCCAAAATGCCCCAAGCTGTGTTTTTTAAGAATGCAAACCACTCAATGGGGGATTGAGGAAGGGAATGGAAAGTTAACTTTTAGATCCCACCCATTTAAAAATAGAATCTTACAAAATTTGAGTAATATGAATTGCAAACTACCAGCCCTGATTCTTACTTTTTCATTTCCTCACAAGAAAAATGAGGCATCTGGCAAAATCACCTGTGATCTCACAGTCAAGAGAAAATTGTTCTTTTAGTAGTGAGGTCACATTTGTTCTAGAAGCACTAGGCAGGAAGGAAAAGTCAATGCATGATGATGAAATAAAATTGTCTCAGCTGTGCAGAGAGGGTGTTTCATCTGCACATTTATTTTCATACCATATATAGATGCTGGGCCTGTTCTGAGCTATCCCTTTACTGCCTTCTCTATACTAGAGCAAAAGCCTGATTCCATACTTGGCTTGTATGTTTTCTTATGTCCCTCCCATTGTGCTACTATGAGTAAATAGATTTTTTTAAAAAAAAATGATGGCAGAGGTGTTAAATATTGGGTTAAATTCATTTATTAAACCCAGCTGGAATAGACACACTGAATCAATGGGATAAGTGTTAAAATACCAAAGTCTCATTGATTCAATACATTTTTTCCAGTTAGGATGGAAGTTAAATTATGATTAAGGCAGTCCTCCCTCCCACCATGGGATTTACCCAGAAACATGCATACTTGTCAACCAACCCGATTTGGCCGGGAAAACCCCGTAATTTGACGTCAATTGATGTCATAAGCCGCCCCGCGCTGCCAAAACCCCGTAATTTGGCAGCAGGGGAAATGCTTTCCACACATGCGCGGAAGTGCTACGCACTTGCGCAGCCCCTATGCAAGCTGCGTAGCACTTCTGCGCATGCGTGGAAGGGGTAAAACCGTTCCATGCATGTGCGGAAGCGCTACGCCACTTGCATGCGTGGAAAGCGGCCTGCGCACAAGCGATCTGCACAGGTCCTGTTTTTCTGGAGCTGCTGGTTGACAGGTATGGAAACATGTTCATTATAATCAGATTTGCAAATGAAGCCTATGTTTATATTCCAGTGATTGGTCACAAAACAAACACATTAAATACAGGATATGTAAAAAAGAAGAAACATGTGCCCATGTCAGACTTTTACACTTGAAAGAGCAGTCTTCTAAATACATGTTAAATATATAACCTAATTTGACTCTAACAATTGGTTTTTCACTCTTTTTACTTTCTCAAAAGTTTATAGCAAACCAGCAATCCTGTAACCACATAATATAGGAGTAAACCCCAGTGAATGCTTTCGGATGTATTTCTGACGAAGCACACACAGGCTTGACACTGTCAAATTATGCCTGGGCTTTAGTTTCTGTGAGGACCAAAATGTAAAAGCAAATAAAGTAAAATGATTGGCATTCCTTTAGAAAAAAAAGCCCCATTTCCTCTTCACCTCATTTACACTTGATGCTTTTAAAGGCTAGATCTTAATTCCAGCTGAATAGCTAAGGTTGAAGTTACAAGCAGAAGGTCTCTGCAGTAACAGATTTAATAGACACCTGGTTTATTGCTCAGGCTGAGATGTAATGAAATAACAACACACATCAGCAGTTTTCATTTTACACATTCCTAAGCTGCTAATGGATCTTGGAGAAACCCATCAGTTATTCATGTGATTGGCAACTGTTTATTCTTCACCATTATGTTTCCTCACCATTCCAAAAAGAACTTTTCATTGTAGCTTGTCTTTTGTTCTATTGTTTAAAGCTTTTCACCTGGGTGAAATACATACAACTTCAGTTTAAAAAATTAGTTCTAGGAGAATAAAATTGTCCACTAATGTTTTCTTGGAGGAAGATATTTGAATTCTTTGCAACAAAAGAATTGGTGCTATTTAGTTGCATAGTCCACTGAAAAAAGTAGCAACCATAAATTTATCTTAAGAGCTGTTTATTTGAAATAGACACAACACTTGCGAGATCTGTCATACCTTTTAATTAAAAAAACCCAAAATAAAGCTAAGTTGGTCCATAAAAAGGACCAAACACAAAATCAATACCTTATTAGAACCAATAAAAATGACAAAAAGCAAATAAGCTTTAGAATTGTCCTGAACTCTTCATGAAGTTACTGAGTACAAAAAATAAGTAGTGCAGAAAAAGAAACAAAACAAAACTCAACAGTGAAAAAGCAATGAAAGAAAGAGCAGATGGTATGACCAAGAGGTCTACAGTTACATTCATTTTCAAGAAGGAGAATAAACTGAAGGAAAAAAAAACAATTGGCTGGCAATCATTTCTGGCTCCTTGGAAGGACAAATACTGAAGCTGAAGCTCAAGTACTATGGCCACCAAATGAGAAGAGAGGACTCACTGGAGAAGGCCCTGATGCTATGAATGATCAAAGGCAAAAGGAGAAGGCGGCGGCAGAGGATGAGATTACTAGATGGCATTGTTGATGCAGTGGGCATAGATCTGGGTGGACAATGGAGGATGGCAGATGACAGAGGAGCCTGGCATGCTATGGTCCATGGAGTTGCAAAGGGCTGGACTTGACTGTGAGACTGAACAACAACAATAATTTGTGAAAACATAATTCTCACACTTAAGGTGAAACCCTTCATTCATCAGAAGAAAAGAGAAGCCCAACAGTGGTTCTGTAAGCAAAGGCAAATATCACCATAGCTGACTCATTAGCTTAAAAATCATTATGAAGCCCAATTGTAAATATTATCTACTGGACTAGAGTGTAGCACCTCTGCAGAGAAGGAATAATCTTATTTCACTGGTGATATTTTCAACTGATATGGTCTTCATTTTAATGGTTACTTTGGTAATTAAAAATTTACTAACTAAATTCATTTTTCCCTTTGATGATGCATTATTTTAAGATCACAAAATATCATTGCTAATCCGTACCTTAAATAATCAACACTTGCCAAAAGCTTTGAAAACAGTGGGGCAGAATCCATTAGTGAAGTCAAGGAGACAACGTGAAGTTTATGATGAAGTACTGGCTATAGGAGGATTGTTATGAAATTATTATTTGCTTTAATTATTTTTAAGTTACAAGCCATCTTTATAAAAACTCCTAGTCTCTTGACAAACCCCTATTAGCCTTTGCCCTGCTTCATTTTGTTCTCCAAGGTCAACCTTGCCTATTATTCCAGTTACCTTCTGACTTCCTACTTTGGCATTCCAGTCCCCTATGAGGATGAGGAAATCTCATATCCTTGCCAAGAAAACCCCATGGGAGCTAAAGAGAAGCATGTTTAACTCCATGAGACTGTCAACATTTTGTCCATCCAGGAAAGATCACGGTTTCCTTGATAGAATAGTCATTGAATTCTAGGGTTCATTTTTAAAACAGTGAGAAATTCGGAAAGAAAGAGCACTTCTGTAGCAGAAAAAATAACTTAGAAAAAGTAGAGCCTAGTCTAAGAATTCAAGCATAACATGTTATGCAAGCAATAATATACAGCTTGATAAGAAAAGGTTAATCCAGATACTGAGTCATCCAAGTCATATGGCCAAAGAGAGGACTACATCAGTTTAATAAAACACCTCATTACCTTAATGAACAATTACATGTAAATTGATAAGTCTAAAGATGATTTTTACACTTGCAAATTTAGGTGCTTATTATGTTTAGAACTTTTCCCCAGGCAAATAAGCTCTTTGTGGCTGATTAAGGTATGTCATTAAGTCTCTTCCTTTCTTGTTCTTGTGATTTTGTTTATATATTAACAAAATCACTCATATTAATTTGCATAATAAGGCACTGTGAGCAGCCACATTACACAGACAAAAAGACTACACATTTTGTTCCATTCACATCATGCTTTCATTATTATCATAATCTTAATGATTCCTTCTGTTCTTACCTCTCTCCCAAATGTTCTATTTAAAAGTAATATAAATTATATCAGTTTGGTGGATAGGAAAAAACTCATGGAGAAATACTACAAAAAAGGTAAAGAAATCTTCAACTCACACAATGGACACATTTCTAACCACATTATTTGGTCTTGGTATTCTTAGTGTTTTATTTTCCGTTGTACAAAACTGCTAAGTTATGAAACCTGACATCTGTAAAACTAATCAGTTCTTCTACATCCTAGTCCTCAGCTTTCTAAAAAAATTCTTAATTTAATTCAACCTGGTTCTCATCCACATCCACATCTGTGAGAGATACACAGAGATAGGTTGTTTTGCTTTCCTCAGAAAGTGCTTTAAAATACATCTTTTCCTTTGCTTGTAGTGGGAGATACATTCCCAGTCTGACTGTGCCTAGAAAGGACAGTGGCAATGAGAAGAAAAGGAGATTCTGTACATTAGGAAATGCACAATGATAGGTTACACAGATGAATAAGAGTTTATGTGTATGCATAAGGAAGTATGCAAACTTTCATATACTGTATGTACATTTTTATCTATGTTCTCTACTCTACTATGTCATCTACTAACAGTAATGCACATTTGGTTACAAGTGAATAATACCAGCCTGACAAATGGAGAACATATATAAAGAAACACCTTCATCTCCATAATCAATCAGAAAAGTCTTTTAGGAGTCAAGAGACACCTTTGTCAACCAGTGATAAAAAGAAAACTAGAAAATCATTTTCCAATGGCTAAGGATGGATGATCCCCTTTTAAGTGGGGGGATGGTCCCCTCAGTGGAGGAAATGCCCCTGAAACTATCATATTGGGCCGGATGGCAAAATGAGCGGAGGAGGAATTCTGATTCCCAACGAAGATGGACTGGCAGTGAACCTTGTTAATATCCTCAAGGCTGTGGCAGTCCAATGCAGTCCCAGTGTCAAATCCTGCATGTCACATTTCATATGTGCCGCAGGAGATGGCTCCGTGATCATATTGTGTGGGTCACTTCATGGCGAGCCGGGATCCACCTTAAACAAATTCACACCAATGACACTTTTCCTGCTTCAGGAAAAAATGTATTCTCGGATATGAGTTGCAGCCACCGCCACTGATTTCTGATGCTTCAGAACATTGATTGCATATTCATTGTGGATATCAATACCTGAAGTACCTGGTAGGGAAGAGATTTTGGGTTAACATGAATGGGAAAAAGATGTGAGAGGCTTTAATCTTTGGATTCTTTACTTTAATTAATTCCCCTAAGAGAGTCTATTAGACCCAAATGCTTTCTTTCACTGAAAGAGATGGAAACACAAAGGTTTCCGATTATTTCATGTTTCTCTCTTTCATTTGCTCTTTCATTCACTTCTTGTTTGCCAAATCGCCTGGGAAATGTTTCATTAAATAGCATCACAAGGGCTGCCAATCAGAATGTCAAGAAGGGAAGAGAGGAAATTTTGAGTTGCAGGAGGGCTACCAGGCATTGGTTGAGATTCTATTTTTGCTCCCCCATCCTGATTTCTTAACAGATTTCACTCCCTCTTTTTCCCTTTCTTTTCTTGGATGGTTTCCCTTACATATTTCTATGTCCTGGTGATGAACTCAAGGAACAGATCAGAAGACATATGGTTGGGAGGAGAGATGTTTATCCATATTCTTCTTCTTGTAGTTTGAGGAGTTTCTATCTTTCTTTTTCTGGCCTTTGATGATGATGATGATGATTACTACTACTACTACTACTACTACTACTACTACTACTACTACTACTACTACTACTACTACTACTACTACTACTATGCCGCCCAATCAACAAATGTGGCTCTGGGCGGCTCACAACAGTACACAATACACAATAAAATCACAAAAAAACCCCACTCACAATAAAATACCGATCGTCCAAGTACAAAAGTTCAAAAGCTCTTCAACCCTGGCCATGGGCATGGCCTGGGGTTGCGGCAGTATTCCTGCCACCCAGAGCGGTGGCTCCTCAAACCCAGCCATGGGTGTGGCCCGGGGTCGTGGTGGCGCTCCTGCTACCCGGAGCAGTGGCTCTTCAACCCTAGCCATGGGCGTGGCCTGGGGTTGCGGTGGTACTCCTGCCACCCAGAGTGGCGGCTCTTCAACCCTGGCCATGGGCATGGCCCGGTGTCACGGCGGTGCTCCTGCTGATCAGAGCGGCAGCTCTTCAACCCCAGCCAAATGTTATTTGTTTCCTTGATGTTCTTTTTGGTAGAATAAATGGTGTGGGGTGCCTTTCCCCCTCTCTCTGTGTGTAGGGGAGGGTGTTTCCCCTGTCAGATTGATTTTTAAAAAAACTATGATACTTTATTAATGTATTATTGATTGCCCAACGTGGGACTGCTATTTTGACATAATTTTTAGGAATTCTTTCACACTTTTGAATTGGTTCTCTGTTGACTGCCTCATCCCCTCTTTGTAATATTTTAAGGGCTGTTTAGGGCTTTTGGTAAGACATAATATGAATGTGTGTGTGTGTGTGTAGGGGGGGCGGGACAAAGAAGCCCATCCTTTTCTTGTTTAACAAAATAACTGATGAGCAACCTCCTAAAAAAATCATGCACTCTCAAACCGCCACCCCCAAATTAAATTAAAAAGGTTTCCATATGTACCCATAATTATGTATTAGATAAAGATATGGACTACAACTCAACAGAACTGATTTTGAATCCCCACTTTGTCACAGAAACTCAAGAGTGTGGTACTGATAAAATCACCCCTTTAAAATCTCAATTACCTTGAAAGCCCTATTAGGGTAGCTATAAGTAAGTTCCAACCTGATAGCACATCTCTCTCTCTCACACATACATAATTACCAGATTTTCCATTTTGCACAACAAAACCTGAAAATACAGATTTACAACCTGTAGTAACTTCATCCAATATTGGCCAAGTAAGCCTTACTATTACATTTCCTATCTAAATACAGTGTATGTGAAAATAGCTTCTTTTTAAAAGGAACACCATTTTCCATGTTCCTTTTACACCTTTTCCAAGCATTTCTCAGATTTAAATAATTGTTGAGATGATAAGCAGCAGCTACAAACAATTGAACACAGGCCGTAGTGTATAAGAAACAGAAATGATAAAAGAAGGCATCGCAAGAATAATGTAATCTGTCTTTGTCAGCCAATAGGAACTTACAGAGAGGAGTATTTGGATGGCACTGTGAATGACCTCCAGGTACTGGAAGTCAATGATGCAGCCTGTCACAGAGACATAGGAAAAATCATCTAAGATCCCAGGAGCAGAAGGACGCACTACTCTTCGTATGCAGCCTGGTCCATGTTCTCGCCACCAGGATCGATGCATTGAGATGTTAAAAGTCATGAGATCTGTTTCCTGGCAAACAAAAAAAATACGTTATGTTTTTAAAAATCTTCCTCTTTATTTAAAATAATATAGTTTACTATAAGAAATCCTGGGATATGTGTAATTTTTGATAGTGTCACCTAAGTATGAGAACCCCAGTATCGTTTCCAACTATTGTCTCAAGCTTGACAAGAAACCAATCACTACTTTTGCTTTTTTTTAAATACAGGCAGAACAAATTAAGTTAACTCTATAAATTTAATAAAATGCTGTGATGGGGATATATTATATTAACATGTTTATTTGCTGTTGTTGTTGTTGTTCAGTCACACAGTCGATTCTGACCCTTCGTGACCCTATGGACCATTGCTCACCAGGCACCTCTGTCCTCCACCATCCTCCTCAACCCGCCCAGCTCTGTGCCCAATGCATCTACAATACCATCTAGCCTTCTCATTTTTGGCCGCCCCCTTATTTTGCCCTCCACCTTTCTCAAGTGAAAGTTTGCCCTCCACCTTTCTCAAGGCTTTCTCAAGTGAATCCTCTCTTCTCATTTGATGCCCAAAGTACATCAGCTTCATTTTTACTGTATGACCTTCTAAGGAGCAGTCAGGATTGATTTTTCCCCAAGATTGACCTATTTGTTCTCCTCGCTGCCCAGGGGACTCTCAAAACCCTCCTCCAACACCACATCTCAAAGGCATCTATTCTCATGCACTCAGCTTTCCTAATTGTCCCTCTCTCACAACCATACATTACGACCGGGAATACCATTGCTTTGACTATGTGAATTTTGGTTTACAGGGTGATGTCTCTACTTTTAACTATGTTCCCCAGGTTTCTATTTGGGGTATATTACAAACTTTCTAGTTTAGTAAAACCAATAAATTAACCATTATGTAACTACCATGGTAAATGGCAGGAATGCAGTGGACATAATATATCTTGAGTTCAGCAAAGCATTTGACAAAGTGTCCCATGATATTTTGATTAGCAAGCAAAATGGCACAACTGTCGGATAGATGCACAACTAGTTACAGAATTGTAGCCAGAAAGTATTTATATTGGCTCCTTCTCCAACTGAGAGGAGGTAACAAGTGGTGTAACACAAGGCTCAATCCCAGGCCCAGTGCTCTTTAATTTTTTATTTTATTTTAATGACTTGGATGAGGGGGTGCAGGGAACACTTCTCAAATTTGTTGATGGCACCAAACTTGCCAGAATAGCTAATATTTTGGAAGACAGAAACAAATTCTAAAAAAAAGATCTTGATAAGTTTGAACACTGGGCTACAAAACAAAAGAATGAAATGTAACTGGGATAAGTGCAAAGTTGTACACCTAGGGAGAAAAACAAATGTACAATTACAAGATGAGAGATACTTGGCTTAGTAATACTACAAGCAACAAGGATCTAGGAATTGTTGTAGATCACAAGCTGAATGTGAGCCAACGGTGTGATGTGATAGCAAAAATAGTCTGTATTAACAAAAGCATAGTCTCCAGATTTCGTGAGGTAATAGTCCCCTTCTACTCAGCACTAGTCAGAACTCATATTGAGTACTGTGTCCAATTCTGATTGCCACACTTTTAAATGGATGCCAACAAACTGGAACAGGTTCAGAGGAGGGCAACAAAGACTATCAGGAGAGTGGAAACCAAGACCTGTGAGAAAAGACTGAAGGAAATGGACAAGAAAAGACGGCTTTTGATAGCACTTTTCAGACATCTGAAAGATAATCAGACAGATGAGGGGTCTGATCTATTCTCAATCATCTCAGAATTTAGGACACACAAAAATGGGCTTAAATCACAGGAACCTAGATTTTGGTTGAATATCAGGAAAACCTTCAAGGTCTGGAGTAGACCAAATTCCACTCTAGCTACTTGTTAGGAAGCTGATTTGGCTAAAGCCAGCAGCTAGGACCAAGCCTGTCTTATCCTAGATTGTGAAACCTAGTTGAGCACAACTTAGATGTGGGTTAGGCAGGTAGAATCTCCATAATGAAGAATTCTAGAATTGAAAGACAAAAAACAACCAACCAACCAACCAAACCTTACAGATAGTACTCAAACAAGCAAACGCCACAGAAGCACTATGGATGGTGCATGCCTAGTATGAACCATAGTTAACATTAATAAGGGTTTATTAAACTAGCTTAAAACCATACTTTCAGACTCTGACCTCAGACAAATTATGGCTAGCAATAATCTCAGCACAGCTATATCACTATGCTACAGTTAATGGTGAAAAGTGAGGGGATAGGAGAAGGAGTGAAAGACAATAGAGCAGGGGTGACAAAACTTTTTTGGGCTGTGAGCCAGTCACAAGGTTCAGCAGGCCAGTCACATAGTTCCGCCAACCGGAAGCAGAAGTAAAACGCCCCTTGCAATCTGTTTTGCAATGGGATGAGATAGATTTGTAGGCTGCCATTTTCTCTGCTTTAAGCAGGGGTGCCCAAACTATGGCCTGGGGCCGGATTCAGCCCCAGACACAAATTCATCTGGCCCACACCACCCTTGCTGCTTCTGGAAGCGGAAGTAAAACACGGTTGTATGGGTGCGTTTTACTTCCACTTCCAGGAGCGGCAAGGGTGGCGTGGGTTGGATGAATTGGTGTCAGGGGCTGAATGTGGCCCCCAGGCTGTAGTTTGGGCACCCCTACAATAGAGTAAAGAGAATGGAAAAGATGGCATGTGTGTGTAAAGCCAGTTACTCTACAAAAGACATAACTGAAAACTGGCCTCCTATAGCCTCTGCCAACTTTTACTTTGGTTATTTATACCTATGAAACATGATTCTCTTTACACATATACATCTATCTTATTTTCTAGAGATCTTTTTGCACATAAAATTTTGCATGTCTATGTTCTCTTTATTTTTATTTTCTCCCCTTCCCATTATGAAATGGTTTGCTGGGATTATTTTCACTTTTTGAGAGTGTACACACTATGTCATCAGTATTATATAAATGTTATAATAAACTGATGATGATAATGAAGATCAATTGGAATAAAGCCTGCAAAGAGAAATAAGCCTTCAGTACCAAAATGTGCAGATGAGAAGGACTCATCAGAATGATAGATTGACTCATTACAGTCTCATCAGTTAAGAGTGCACTACAGTGCCATAAAGTAGCATGCTTTTCCTGTCATTAAGAGTGGGAAGCTGCAATTCAAACCACTTTTCACAACTCTCACTAGTGCTGCAGTGGCTCAAGTGGATAAGATGCTGATTGGGAGGCGGAAGGTCAGCAGTTCGATCCCCGAGTACTGCAGGACGGATTGAGCTCCCGTCTTTGTCCCAGCTCTTGCCAACCTAGCAGTTCAAAAGCAAGAAAGTAGATAAATAGGGACCACTTTGGTAGGAAGGTAACAGCGTTCCATACACTCCGGTGTCTAGTCATGCCTGCCACATGACCATGGAAACGTCTGCAGAAGCAGACAACGCTGGCTCTTTGGCTTTGAAACAGAGATGAGCACTGCACCCTAGAGTCAGATACGACTGGCTTTCGAGCAAGGGAAACCTTTTACTTTACTAGTGACTGAGTAAAGACATTACTGGATGACAGTCCATGTAAGAAATGAAGTAAATGCTGTCATGAACTTGGAAAAGTTACTTTGTTTAAGTTACTTTTTGCCATGTCTCAAGGTTGAGAAACGGAGCTTTAAAAGCACAGTGATTCAAAGAGATTCCTGGAAGCATTATGTCATCAGGATTAGTGCTTCTAGTGGACAGAGAAACACCTGATGGGTTCTCAAAGTTCAATGAACAGGAGTGAACTTTTAAATTCTTCATTGTCCTTTCAAAATATTGGTCAATGACCCTGCCAATGAGATGGGAGGGGGGACAAAATGAGAGTTTGGCACTTTGTCAACGTGCCTTGACCTTGAAAAGTTTTGAGGAGATAAGCATTATCTCAAGATATGAATCCAAGGCCACCTGAAAATTCCTAAGGAGGTGAGTAAGAAGGGAAATTGTGGTACGGTTTCTCTTGCTGTCTCCTGCATGATGTCCTGCATCTCTGTCCATAATTCTTCTGGTACTCTGTTTCTCAGGTACAGGACATTAAATCTGTTCATGACCTCCACCGTGTATTCTTTAGGGATGTTGTGTAGGTCATATCTGTCTAGTCTAATTGTTTCCCCCATTTTCTTTAGTCTAAGCCTGAATTTTGCGATCAGTAGGTTGTGATCTGAGCCACAGTCTGCTCCAGGTCTCGTTTTTGCTGACTGAATGGAGGTTCTCCATCTTTGACAGCAGAGTATGTAATCAATCTGGTTTCAATGCTGGCCATCTGGTGATGTCCATGTGTAAAGTTGCCTCTTGTGTTGCTGGAAGAGGGTGTTTGCTATGACTAGTGCGTTCTCTTGGCAGAACTCTATCAATCTTTGCCCTGCTTCATTCTGTGTTCCAAGACCAAACTTGCCTGTTATTCCATTTACTTTTTTGTTTCCTACTTTGGCATTCCAATCTCCTAAGATAATGTGGACATCATTTCTCGGTGTCTGTTCTATGAGGTGTTGTAGGTCCTCATAGAACTGGTCAACTGTGGTTTCATCTGCACTAGTGGTTGGTGCATAGACTTGGATTACAATGATATTGACAAAAGACAAAAAGACAAAAAGGACATTTGTTTTGTGAACTGAATTATTGGTTCAAGCGTCGAGACAATTTCGCTACTGGAAGTGTAGGATCTTGCAGGACTCCCATTGCAAGAACTTGAAACTCGCCCAGGTGAAGGGAAGATGAAAGGAAATCAGCCCAGACTGCAGATTTTTTTCCACAGGCCTACCATGGGAGCAAAAATTCTGTTGCCTAGCAGGGAGGGCCTTGAGAAACCACCTAACTGTCCCAAAAGTACAACATTAGGTGGATCTTGGTTTCTCAGCCTCTGCACCTGGTTGCCCTGCTGCTGTCCCGAATAAAGGGAGTGAAGGGAATCCAGTTTGGGGTGCAGTCGGCAGTGGGGAAGTCACGAGAAATGCCACTACTGCATAGCCTACATTGGTGAACTCACCCTCCTACGTTATGAAAAATAATTCTTCATAGATTTGTACTGATGATACATAATTCATTTCTTTCAGCAACTATATTTCTGCAGAGCTTTCTTAATTGTATGGACGTTTCTTTTGGGAATATATTAAAAAAGAAGCATAGATAAGATATGATATTATATACTAAGAAGTTGCACAGTGTCTATGCAAGTGCTGTAGATGGCTGAATTTATCTAGATTTGATTTTGAAGTGGGGAAGGCTATGAAAATTTCCCCAAGGCAGCGTTCCATGTCCCCAAAGGCTGCTGAAATGAGGGGACTGAGCCAGAGGCTGCTGGGAGCAGGGGAGATAAAGTGCGATCATTGCCACTGATGTCAGGCGGTGGGGGCGGGTGGGGGCGGTCTGGAGAGGGCCCAGGTTTTCAGCCTGGGCTGGATTAATGAATGTATGGCCTTAATTGGTCACACGGGCCGTAGTTTGGGCACCACCATGACACTTTAGTGTCAGTTAGCATATTTTTAAAAATGTGTTGACATATTCCTTTACAAAGCAATATATACAGTGTATGTAATTAGATATAAGGTTGTAACACAAGCAGAGCCATATTGGAATTAAGAAAGCTAATTAAAAGTTGTTAAAAGTTGTTTACAGCTAGTTTGCTGAGAAACACACACCAAAGGGTCTTATCTGATACAAGCAGACATGTTTACAACTGTACATGTTAGAATGTATGTCATTGCATACATAAGTTAGAATATGTAACATCAAGATAAAAGTGAAATGTTTACTACCCATAGGTGACCATCTGGACTGAAGAACATGTATGTGGGGCTTCATGAAAAGTACAAAAGGCTGACTGAATCATTAATGGGAGTCATTGGATCTAATGGATCCATGACCATGTATGCATACATTATGATGTACCATGATCATGTGTTATTATATTATGTTATACTTTGACAGAAAAACTTAAATAAAATTCTCTTTTTCCATTTTAAACCTCTCTGGCTGGTTTATTTACTTAAAATCTGTTCACTTCTTGGAGAGTGGAAGTAACAACTGCACTAGATCAATGAAATCTGCATGTGTTGATTCAATCAGTTGAAAAGGGATTGCATTTGATTGCTGTTGAAATATGTAGTGAAAACCCCAGACTAAAATAAAAAGAATAATTGTGATTATGAAGAATTAGGAATAGGCCATTGTACTGTGGTAGTATACAGTTTTTACCTCAATTTTATGCAAACTTCAGTGGGTGTAAATGTAAATATGGGTGTACTAAAGTGAGCCATGGATTCTGTTTGTTATTAGTCTATAAGCTAAGAGTTTCCCAAAAAACTACATTTTTATTTCTATCCAGGTTTTGGGGTATGATGCTTGAACACCACTATGCTCACACATAAAATGAAATCTATTTTACTTAAGATAAGTGTTTCCAATTTCATCCATTTAGGGTGAAATGTACCTAAATTTTGATAACAAGTAAGCCTATAAGCCAATATGTTAGGACAGAATGCTGGTTATTTACTACATGCCAGAACAGATTAGTTTACTGAAAGGATGCAGCAAATTGGAGTTAGAATGTATTAAATCTGTATCATTATCTATTGAAGACTGGACAGATAACAAAATGGAATAAAGCAGAAGGTGTTATTCAACTGTGTGACCTGGGAATAAAGACTATACTATCTCTAATACATCTTGTCATGAAAATAATCAGATGGTAATCTATGTGGTTGATTAATCCTATAAGGATTAATGACAGAATACTAGTGATTTCTGATTTTAATGGTTAACAATCCAGTAGAAACTCTGTTTTTTCTGTTACTTTATGTCAAGCAAATAGCCATGGGTAACAATTAATACAGAAGTCAGAAGAATTGAAGAAATACATTTTTCTATCATAGCTCTTTGAAAGCACATTTCTTATTTTAAAGTGACAGACAAAAACAAGTGGAATATATGGGAGGATATTATCTAGTCACCGGCAATTCAGCTCAGGACCAATCATTAATTTGGAGACCAACAGATTGAGAAACACTTGAGATAGGAAGAAAATGGGAATGTTTATCATATACCATCAGTTAATTATCATAGAATGACTTGCCTTTACTGACTCAACGTGCTTAATGACTTTTAGTGGCTAAAAATACACACTGGCCCAAATACTTTCACCTAATTGCACAGCCATAGCACAAATAGCATAAAGTAAAACCCTGACTTATGTAAAAAGTCTGTTCCGTAGGCCTTTACGTAAATCGTTGTTTTACGTAACTCAAAACAAACCCACAGGGGGGAAATGAATTTTTACGTAAATTGAAGCAAACCCATAGGGAAATGAATTTTTAAATAAATTGAACTAACCCCATAGGAAAAATTAATTTTTTACATAACCCGAAGCAAACCCACAGGAAATTGTGTTATGTAAACTGAGACATTTACATAAATTGGGACATGGTTTTAGCACGAAATCATTACATAAGTTGAATTTTATGTAACTCAAGGTGTACATAAGTTGGGGTTTTACTGTACATTTGGAAGCAAATTGCCTTAGGTTAAGAAATCTCTTTAGGCATTATCAGTGGTATACAGAAGTGTATGATCTGTACAGTGAGCTCTTAACTTGGGACAATTTGCCTCCCAAACCTATGCCATTTAGGTAGCTATAAAAGGCCAGTTTGTCCACAAGTTAGTTTTTAAAAATACAAATGAATCCTTGTTTATGATAGAATATGGGATAGCAGGGACGGGATTGTCACCACTCAATTATTTTTTTCTTGTTTTTGTTTCATATTCCCACCATCTCCAAACACAAAAGCAAAAACTCTTATGCTTTGAGCACATTCCGTTAAGGCCTCATCTAATCCACACAAAATTTAAAGCAAAACCTGAAAATAATTAGGGGAAAATTTTGTGGTCCCTTAAAGACATATTTCAAGATTAGGTTTCATGGATGTATCCACTTCTTTGTACATATTAAAGCCTTGAACTGAAACAAATCTATACCTATAAATCCAAGGGTTAACCATTGGAACTTGCTATACGTTTCTGCACCCATCCATCCTATCCCATACCGAGCCTCCTGCACTCACCCAAACCCGGTACGGAGGTTACTGAATGGTTGAGAAATGTGCCAGTGAGGCAAGAGCCCCATGAACGCAAACAAAGAAAAAGAACTTCAATTCCCAACGTTCTTTGCACCGCGCTGAGCCACAGCCAATCAGGCTGAGAGGCACAAGCAAAAAGAACATTGTGAGATGCGCTGCGGCCAATCAAAATCGAGCCGCAGAAAAAAACAACACCGCATGAATGGAAACCACAAATGCAAAACTACAAGCCCCAGTGTTCTGCATGCTGTGAGCACATAGAACGCTGAGAAAGCCAGCACACAAAAAAATAAAAATACAAAACGAAATGGGAGCACAAGTCCCCACCAGGCTGATGCAGTGCTTCACAGCCACACAAAATAAACAAGCCACAAAACTCCACCGCGAGACAC
Organism: Bradypodion pumilum; assembly: GCA_035047305.1. Taxonomy (NCBI): domain Eukaryota; kingdom Metazoa; phylum Chordata; class Lepidosauria; order Squamata; family Chamaeleonidae; genus Bradypodion; species Bradypodion pumilum. Next base: position 291,581,776 of record JAWDJD010000004.1, on the reverse strand, counting down.
CAGCTGGCCTTCTGTCCCAGAGCAACGGGGAGAAGAGGGACTCCCTCTCCTCCATGCTACCCCACCGAAGACACGGCGAGACCACCGCCGGCCTCAAGGACAGTTGAGCCGGGGTGGAAAACACAAAAACCCCAAAACAGGCAGCAGTTTGTCAGGGGAAGCACCCTCCCTGGTGGATGACTGGCTGATGCCTTTGTACTTCCAAATACAAAAACAGCAGCCAGCAATCCACAAGGAAGAGCACCACCCCTTACGGATTGCTGCCTGCCCATCTCCTGTTAGGTAAGCCAGGAAAAAAAGGAGACAGAGAGGAGAGAACCATCGTTAGGCAGAGAAAGCTCTTTTCTGCCTCCTCCTTCTCCCCCGACCTACCTAACAAACCTTCCTGGGCGAAGAATGGGCTGACTGCCTCCTCCTCCTCCTTTTCCCCATTGCTGCATCGAAACCAAAATTTGAAGCAGCAATGGGAAAAAGAGGAACCGACAGGCAGCCTGTTCTTCAGAAGTAAACACCAAAAACAAACATCAAAATTAATAAAAAATAATAAAACAAAAATAAATCAATAATTTTAAAAAATTAATAAACAAAAAAGTAAACCACAAAATACACAAAAACATCCACAATACCACAAAACCACATACAAAACACCTAACTACAACACAAAACCCCCCACAAATTACACAAACAAACAACAACTAATTAGAAAAATAAATAACTACAAAATAAGAAAAATTAAACAAAACCAGAAATAACCAAACTAATTTCACAAACCTAAAACTCAACCAAGGCAAAAAAGAACAAACAGAAACACCTCCCAGCCCACTACTACAAAAACAAAACAAAGAAAAACCCCAGAAGAAAGAAAACCAGACAACTCACCAGCACGTTGTCCCTCCACAACGACCGGAACAGAAATGAAGAAACAAAGAGACTACTTACCGGAAGAAGCCCCACCCAGAGGCCAGGAGAGAAAAAACACGTGAAATGAAAACAAAACCACTAGCAGCCCCACCTGCAGGGCTGAATAGTAAAAACAACTCAAAAACACACAACACCCCCACCTAGAGGCCACAAGAGTAAAAACAAATCAAAAACATAATAATAAATCAAAAGTTTACACAAATCACAAACATGTTAAAAAATAAAATAAAAAGATTTATAACATCCTGTGTTGTGTTTTAACTCAAATAAAAACCCAAAACATCTAAACACAGTTTAAAAACATTGAATTTAAAAGACATGTACTTTCACATTTTTAAAAATATTACCTATGGTACAACTATTAACAAAAAACAAACAAACCAAAGTAAAACATTATTTGGATAAATAAAACAATTTGAAACAATTATATCATCCTTTGTTCTTTTTTTATCCACAAAAACCCCCCAAAAAACCTGATCACAGTTTATAACAGCCCGGCATCGCCGGGCAACCTATGCTAGTTTAAGATAAATCAGCTAATTAGCTTTACCATGAACACCAAATTTTAAAACAAAACAATAATTTACAGCCCAAACCATTTTTCGCAAGGAGACTTAGGTTTCCTGTGGTATCTGTTTATTTTTCAGGCACAATGCAATTCCAGGCATTTCTACTGCAGAACAGTGTTGACAAATAGTGTTTCAGAAAAGGCAGCAAAAAATAAAAATAAAAATAAAAACTGAGTGAACTAGCTGGTTATGAGAAAATAATATCAAAATAAATTGTCCTTAACTGTGCCAGATGGCCATGGTAAAGTCATATCTAACAATGCTCTGGGAGTTTTAAATGAGAGCAAAAACAATCCAGACAGCAATTAGAGAAAATGGATTATACTGTCAAAAGGACAAATGAGAAATAAACCAAACTTTTGAACAGCAAGGTCTTCCTTCAGTGATTTTCTCAAGGATACAGTGGAAATGTCACACTTGTGTATAATCCTAACTGAGCAGTAAAATTCTTGAACCTTTGTAGTTCTGCTGTAATGTAAAACTATTTTATACCAGAAGGTAGTCCCTTTAGAAACAACTATACTTAATAGTATAAATATGCACACTTCAGTTGTCAAATCGAGGAGCAATGCTGTCAAGCAAATCTATACCTATAAAATGGTGCGTTAACCATTGGAATGTGACAAAGGATGTTGCACCAGGCCCCACTAGCCCATAATGGGCCTCCGTTCACTAGCCCGAACCGGGTTCACAGGTAACTGTTGGGTTCAAATTTTTGACCCGGGGGCAGGAGTCCCCCAGTCGCAAACAAAAAGAGGGAACTTCAATTCCCAATGTTCCTTGCCCCATGCCGCGCCAGAACCAATCAGGCTGAGCGGCGTGGCAAAAGGAACGTTTAGAAATGCGGCCAATCAAAAAAAAGCCGCAGGGAAAAAACCGCTGCAGTAAGCAAAGACGTGCAGCCAAAACTACAAGCCCCAGCGTCCTGCATGCCATGAGCGCACAGAACGCTGAGGCAGCCGGCACACCATGAGCGCGCAGAACGCTGAGGCAGCCGGCGTGCCAAAAAAACCCCGCCACCGCTGATCTTCCTTCCAACGGGCCACCCAGCATGGCTCGTGAAAATGAAAGGAAACCCCACCACCGCTGCACTTCATTCCCACGGGCAATCCAGCATGGCCCATGGAAATGAAAGGCAACCCCGCCGCCGCTGCCATTCCTTCCAGCAAAAAAATTCAACTATGGGTTGGCGAGAGGCAGACATGGAACTTCATTGCCCAGTGTCCTTTGCACCTCTACTATGTCAGCTAAGGGAGCTGAACAGAACAAGCGCATAGAATGGAAAATCAACCCATAGAAAAAAAATAATGTTCCTTCACCACACCACACAAAACCTTAAAGACAATGAAAACATGATACATAAATAAGGCGTTTGTGCAAATTAACTAACCTGTACTCCGCAATCGTGACGTTATTAAAAAAACAGAGGGAAAATAACACGAATAAATTACACTACAAAACCAAACAGCCTACGCGAGGGGAAAAAACACAGCCAATCACAGCGAATGGAGAATGCTTCAAAAATTGAGAGTTAGAACATGAAGATCCACAGTAAAAGGAAAACGAGGCTATAGCCAAAACAAGTAGCCAACACTAACAGAGAAAAGAAACGGTAGAAAACTCACGGAAGAACGAAATAATCAAATAAATAATTAAACATTGCTGCTCTTTATTATTACTCAAAAATGAGTACAATAAACAACAAACATTAAAACTTACCCCAAAAGCAGAAAAGGAGAGTAACAAACTTGGATGCACGAGGCAGATATATTTCTAAAAATAAAGGACAGCAGGACAATCCAAAAAAACCCAAGTAAAAGATAATCTAGGTCTAGGCGCACGAACAAAAAACACAAAGAGACGCTACCCAACTCACGCGAGATCACAATGTAAAAAAAAACACTATAAAAGGGATAAAGAAGGAACAAGAAGAACAGACGGCAGAGTGGAAAATAGGAGAGCACCGAAACCAAGATCATTAGGAGAACCAATTACTACAAACTAAAACAAATAGAAAATTGCAACAATTAATTGATAAAATAAACAACACAAAAATCCAAGACAAAGAATATGAGAAACAAAATAAAGAATTGGAAGAAATAATTCAAAAAATAAATAACAAAACAAATAAATATATGGCCAACACAATCCAAATTTCAAAGGAACAACTGGAAGAAGACAAAGAAATAACCAAACCAACCTGGCAAGGCAAGCCAAATGAAAGAGAACAAATAACACAAACTAACAGCCACAATGAAACATTACAACAAATAATAGAAAAAATAAACAACAAAGAAAGTCCAGAAAATGATAAAGAAGAAGAATACAACAAAACCAAACAACAAGAAATTCCAAACATCCCAATGGACTTAATTATACAAAGACAGATCCATATTATGATGAATCCACCACCACAATACAACATGCAACTAGCCTTAGAAATGTTACATTTCCTCCAACTAAAGAACAAGCAGCCACAACAAATAACAGGTAAATAAAAATTATTATTCAAAACAATTAGCAAATAAAGTAACACAAAAATACAAAAAACGATTTATATTTTACAGATTCAAGAAGTTCAACAAAGGAAAATGAAACCAACCAACAACCAGAAACATACCACAAAAATATGAAAGGTAAAAAACAATTATTAACTATTAATATACATTAAAATCCAACAGAAGTATAAACAAAAACATTCATTATAATCAAATATCTAAAATAAATTTCTAACATTTTCTCAACAGAATAAACACCCATGCAATGGAAGACAACTGAAACGTGAGTAAATTTAACAATAAAGCCTCAAAAATGTATATATGTATATCTACAACTATAATTTTTTTCCCCAGATCCCCAAAAAACGGACAAGACAACAAGCAACATCAACAACTTGGATAAAAAATGTAGATAGTTTAAATTTTAAAAACTTGAATCACAATTTAGAATACTGAGGGAAAAAAAGATTATATCTAAGTTAAAAAAAACATGGATAAGAAAAAAATGTTTACAAATTAAAAGATTTATCCAAAATTATTTTTAAAAAAATTAATGAATGCAAATGTTTTAAAAAAATACTTAGTTAAAAAATTAAAAAAGTTTATTTTTCTAACAATACAAACATATGTAACACAACAATAAAACAATTTTAAAAAGTTCTAAAAAATTACCTTCTTTAAAAAAGTTTATTAATGTGTTATTTAAAAAAATGTTCAAATAAAAATTTCATTATGACAATCATCATGTAAGCTACTTTTTATTATACTATAAAACAAAAAAATTACAATATAGACAAGCTTCTCTTAAAAAAAAACCAAAATTAAAAAAACAAAGCCGTGAAAAACGGCACAGCACCATTTGTCAAAAAAAAAAAAACCCTTTACTAGCCAACACAATTTAAAAAAGCCCAGCACCGCCAGGCAAACTATGCTAGTTTGACATAAAATTGAAGCCTACAGCCTAATTCAGCACAATGCCTTCTGTTTGTCAGTTACCATACTTCTTTATATACAAAAAAATCCCTGAATGGTTCTTCTGGCATCTTACTTTAAATCAGCTATTTCTCACTGCAGTTTCCCTGTACCAATCCAGTTCTACAGAGACATTATATCAGGAGTTCTCAACCTTTGTAAGCCGGGGGCTGAGTCATGCTTCATCAGACAGCTTTGGGGGCTGGACAGACATTTTGCTCTTCCTCCACCACATGGCACTTCCTGGTGTGGTGGAGGGCCATATGAAATGGTGCTGTGGGTCACATCAGGCCCATGGGCCACAGGTTGAGAACCCCTGCATTATATAATCCATTGTCAATATGGTTAAGGACACCTATACTCACCTTCACCCTTCACTATCACTTTCTTTATCTGAGTAGCAATGGAGCTAAAGAAGACAGGTTCCTTTGTCACAAAGACTTCATGTAAATAAGATCCCAGGGTACACAGAATGAGCCTCCTCAAAGATTGTGGTATTTTTGAACCACAATCAGGTGTACCCTAATGACAACCTTGTTGTGCCAGCTAATCTTTCTCACACTAGGTCAGGTGAAAGGAACTATGGAATGAATTCAAAGGTGGCTTCATTTTGGCAGTTTAAAGTCCGACCCAGAAGAAGAAGAAGAAGCAAGAAAGCAATGAAGGGGACAAACCAAATGGCCCACTCTATTGACAACACTATGTTAGATAATGCCTGAATTGTATCTGTAACTCTGTCACTGGAAGAACAAAAATGTTTCAGTCCACATAGCTACCTTATCAATCATAAAAGGTAAGTGAATGTAAATGATGCATTTGGGAGCAATCCCCCAAATTAAACATATTAACCATATGTTAAACATATGGTGACTGCCCAGGAACAGGCTCTTACATTTGCAATAGGCAGCTTGATGGAACCAGAAGGTTCATTTTATGAAACAGGGAAGTTCTTTTTTTGAGATTCAGTAAAAAGAAAATGTAAAATATAACTACCATTGTCATAACAACACAAATCACGATAGGGACTTTCAATCACCATTTACCAAAAGGGATATTATATCTGAAAAAGGCACAAAGAAGGGCAACCCTAGTGATCAAGTAGCTGAAGCAACATTGTCATAAGAAAAAGCTACAACATTTGGGATTTTTATCTCAGGAAGAAGGCTGTTGGATCGGGGCCGCGAAGCGGATTGCGCAAGCTGGATCAGCACTGCGAAGCGGCTGTTGGGTCCCGGAGGAGACTGGTCAAGCAATGAGACACGAGGCAAGATGGAGCAAAGACCAGTCATTTAATGAAGGCAAATCATTAGTATTTATCATGTACAGGGTGCATGTAAAAGCATCGCGATCTGCAGAACTCACACTCCGTGTTTACACAAGTTAATTGGGGAAGTCTACAGGAGAAGTTAATTAACTAACTTAATTAACGGCAGGGGAAATACATTGTTCTGTGTTATCCGGGGTAAACATGTGGCTGGTATTGGTTCTAGGGCTTAAGGTAATCTGCAGACGCGAGATTGCCTATAACGCACCTAACACGTTAGTCATTAGCTCTCTGTTGACCAAGCAGTTTGTCAGATCAGCTATAGATGAATTAAACTCTATCTAATATTCCGCTCCCCCAATTTCTGTCCCTTCAGGAACCCCTGGCAACGAGGTGATCACCCATCACCGGGGTTCTGTCAGGGCCAGTATACCAATTGTGTGTGTGGATCCCACACTCCCCCTTTATTTGTTTAGTTGGACCTGACAGACGGCTCGGCGTAGGAGCGGCATCAGCTGACGTGGAGTGAGGACATTCCAAGGTTTTCTCCATGGGGGACATCTTGACATCAGCGAGGGAATACATTGCATGAAACAACACACAGCCATTCCCAGTATTATCACCCCCACAATCACCTTGAGTGCCATTTGTAGCCAACCCCACGGGAACCAAGACCATAACAAATTCCACCATGCCCACGTAGCATCTTCCTTGAAGTTTTTAACCAAGGTATGGAGGTCTGTGAGCTGACTCTGTACCTTACGCAACTTGTCCGTGAGGTTAAAACAACACATACCATGGACAGAGTCGCAACCCAAATGATGTAACAGTAAGAGGTAACCGATAGCTGCTCAATTATCCAATATGGCATGGCGAAGCTCTGTCTGCTCTTGATTAAGCAGCGCTATCGCCGAGGAGGTGTGGTTAATGGCTTTTGCCAAAGCGCAGCCAATTGACCAATCCTCTGAGCATTGCCTACAGCTAAGCCTGGCACACCAAACAAGCTGACTGCTAAGGAGACATACTCAGCTTTACTCAGAATCCTGATGTTGCTATCACATGAACTGTCTAACTGGGTGGCACGAGCGTGCCATATGTGGGAAGGTACATTCGTGCTTGGGGCAACCATGTCTCTAGTGGGAAGCAACAATGTCAAACGACTGATACAACAAAGGGAATCAGATACATTTGCAGGAATGTAGTTTCAAGTATACTGGTTACATGTAAAAAACCATCCTGAAGGCAAAGTAACATGAGCATACATTGAGTTAATAGTCTCTGGGTTATTACAAGTCCAGTTGCTGTTGCCGGGGTCGAGGCAACGGCACTGTGGCCCTTCGACCGTGGAACAGCTGGTCATGCGAGCACAAGTAGTTTGGGCTGACCGCCACTCGGGGAGTGTAGAGAGTGGCCGCATCAGCCAGTAGGACTTTGGTGACTTGGGTTCCCCAATGCGCGTACGTTGAAAAGGCAATCTTGTAAAACAGACCAAATATCCGCTTCACCAACCAGTCACCGTTCCTGATGCATGCATCTGGGGAGTGACACACCAGGATGAGACAAGTGCTCAGAATAGAGGCAGAAGCAGTGGTCTGCCTCAGGCAAAAATCGGACTGATTGATGAGGTTCGCCAATCTTTCCCAAACGTTGTACTGCAGCTGGGCAGAGAGATCTCCGCCTGGCATCAGGTTGTTGGCTTCCAGTGAAGCTGCTTGAACGCCTCCCCCTGCAAGCAGGGAAAGGATCAAGATGATGGTGGTCATCATGGAATTAGCTGTAATCAGGGAAAAGGCTGCAATCAAGATGTTCTCCGGTGTCGGCTCCTTGTCCTCCCACCGAACGGCGTCCGCCGCCTCCTGGCACAGGGACTTGGCCATCCCCCAGGTGATCTTCGGCGCTGTCATCTGCTGTCATCGCCTCCTCCGCTTGGCTCTCCCCATCAGGGTTAATTCCTCCATCTCCGGTATTGGGTCCAGGAGTGCCTGGGTCCACGCCATTGGGCTCGAAGTGAGGCTTGACACACTGGGCTGGAATCCAGATAACACCTGTAGGAGACATAATTGCAGCATACCCTCTTCCCCATGTTATGAGTGGTGCTGGGCCCTTCCAGGAAGGATCTGGTGGCACTCGGTAATGCACCATCGGCCGTGGGAGAGCCTCCATGCGACGAAAGTTGTTCTCCTGTGGAGTGTGATCCAAAAAAACATTAAGGTGATTGTACATAAACAATACCTTGTTCAGACAATGTTGTGCCTGACCCTGATTTTTGGGGAGGGCTGGTGGTTCCCCCTTTCTGTTTGTTTGTCAATGTAAGACTTAAGCATCCGATTGACCTGTTCCACAATCGCTTGCTCTTGCGGATTGTACAGAACGCCAAAGGTGTGCTTAATGTCCCAGGTGGCCATGAAGGTGGCCAGCTGCCTGGAGCTAAATGCTGGAGCATTGTCGGATTTCACGTGCCGTGGTTTTCCCATGGCCGTGAAGCAGGAAAGGAGATGCTGCTCCACATGGGAAGCTGTTTCTCCCTTCTGTGCTGTAGCCCAAACAAACTGTGAAAAAGTGTCAATGCAAACGTGCATGTACTGCCATCTGCCAAAATGTGGAACATGTGTGACATCCATCTGCCACACCTGGTTGGCCTGTCCCTCGTGGGTTGACCCCCCACGAGGGCCCCCCTACTGCCCCAGCACAATGTGGACAGGAACGGACTATCCCCTGGGCTTGGGAAAGTGGCAGGTTGAACTGCCATGCGAGTGCTTTGGCATTCTGATGAAAGAATGCATGACTCTGAATTGGAGTCGTGAAGACTCCCAAAACTGACCGTTGCTGAATTTCCTTTGCAGCCGCATCCGCTATGCTATTGCCCCTGGAAATCGGACCAGGCAGATCCTGGTGGCTTCTGATGTGGGTTATATAGAGCGCTTCGGTGCGGTTCCGCAAATGAAATTGAGTTGTGAGGAAAAGACTCAACAAGTTTTTGTCTATCGCGGCAGTGATGTACGCTCCCGGTAGACTGTGAAGCAAATTCCTAACATACTGGCTGTCAGTTATTATGTTTAAGCATTCTTTGGCAAAGGTGTGCAAAGCGAGGTTCACTGCCGCCAACTCTGCCCGCTATGTGGACTTCTGTGGAAAAGTTAGAAGCGTGCGCCAAGCCTGGCCCTATTGCCAAGTCAGAACACCATATGTACGACCCCCATCAGTGAAAACTGTCCTAGCCCCCTGAAGTGGAACCAGGGACATTAATTCACACAAACTGACTGACTGTATTTGAAGCAAGACGAGTCTGGGGTCTTTCGGCAAATGGTATGCCAAGCATCCAGTGAATCCTTCCAATGCAATCGGAAGCAAGTCACCGAGCTGCATCAGTTGCTGAATTTGCTCTTTTGTGAATGGGACCACGATTTTTGCTAAATCGTGCCCTGAGATGTCCCTTGCTCTCAGCCTTCCTCGGTAAATCACCGCAGAGACCAGTTCCTGCGGAGGAACGATGTTTTGGGAAGAGGTGTGTGGTAAATACACCCATTCCACGATACTTGCCCCCCGCTCGGAGTCCACCCCTAGGGCTCCGGTAAACATGGATCTGGTCCGAACGATGTACAGGTTTAGAACGGGAGCATATGGCCCCTGACTATTCCTGTCCACCCATCTCTGGCTGAGAACTTGGTTGACCTTTTCGAGTGTCAAGCGCGCCTCTCAAGGAATGTGTATCCGGTCTGCCGGCTGCTTACCTAGCATTAGCAGCGAGAAGAGCGGTTTCAGAAGGTCCGTATCTAGCCTAAAATACGGTCTGGCCCAATTAATATTCCCCAGAATCTGTTGCAATTCTACAAGGGTGACTGAATCCTTTAAGTTGATCTGTGGCAAAACTGGTGCTGTGAAAGAACGGAGAAGCCGATGGCCCAAGTATGAAAATGGCTCGGTTCTCTGAACTTTCTCCGGGGCAATGAGTAACCCTTTTCCCCCCAGAGTGGCCTGGAGGTTTTTAAACATTTTGCTGCCGAGTTGCGGTGCTGCGACCAGGATGTCATCCATGAAATGGCACACTAAGACTGTGGGGTGAAGTTTTCGGAACTTTTCCAGTGCATTGTGAATGTAAATTTGGCACAGGGTGGGCAAGTTGAGCATCCCCTGTGGCAAATATTTCCACACATAACGTTGCGTAGGCTCTCTGTGGTTCACAACTGGCACTGTAAAAGCGAACCTTTCCCGATCCCTAGCATCTAAGGGAATTGTATAGAAACAGTCTTTTAAGTCTACGACCAAGATCTCCCAACCCTCATGTTCAGATTCAGGATGCCGCATTGAAGTGGACCCATTGGCTGGATACATTTATTGATCTCTCTGAGATCGTGTAGGAGTCGCCACTTCCCCGACTTTTTCTTGATAACAAATATGGGCAAATTCCAAGGACTGGTGGACCGTTCTATATGTCCTGCGTCTAGCTGCTCTTTTACCAGCTGTTTCAGGGCGACTAATTTCTCCCCTACTACCGGCCATTGTTCTACCCAGACTGGCGTGTTGGTCAGCCATTTAAGTGGTAGAGCCATTACCCGAAGGTAAGAGTGGCACGGTACTGCTGCAGAATGTCCTGTCCCCAAAGGTTGACGTGCACGTCCAGAATGTGCAGCTGGATGACCGCTGTGTCGTCAGCTTTGGGGATCGTGACTTCTACCCAATCATGGCTTCTAAATGCTTCTTGAACACTGCCTACCCCCCACACATCGGAGACCGGCTCGAGAGCCCACTCACATGGCCACTGACTCTGGCTGACCACGCTGACGTCAGCTCTGGTGTCTAATAACCCGTCAAAAGGTTTTTTATTTAAAAATCCTTTATGACTGGCCACCGCTTCCACTCTATGTTGGTTTCCACTGCCGCTAAGACCTGGTATCCTTGCACTGCCCCTTCTGCGCTCGAGCAGTCATCTGACCCGGACTCTGAGCTGTCCCTGAGCCTTTCCTGGCTGCCTGCTGGCAAGTGACAAGGAACCATGATCAGTTGCGCTAATGTGTCTCCCTTGTGAATGGTTTGGGGTAGGTGTGTCCAGAGTTGAACCTGGAGAACACCTGAAAAATTGGAGCCAATGACTCCTGGAATTACTAGAATTCTTCGCATTCCTGCAATACTATGGGGCAAAACTAAACCTATATAGCCTTCAGGCAGGGGACCCATGTATTGGGAATCGACCAGATAGACTGTGCCTGGCAAGTCACATGTGACTTCTGACTGGCAAGTCAAATCTAGTCCTGCACTGCCCCTAGGGCTGGCCTGCGCCTCCGGAATGCAGGGAATGTGATCAGAATTTAATCCAAGCTCTGGCTCTCCCAGAGCGTTTGAGGTCTCTGTTTGGACCGGGGCCAGAGACAAGCCCACGCTCCGGTTTCCCGAATTCGGGCAGTTCCTGGCCCAGTGGAAGCCTTTATTGCACCTTGGACATGGGGTGGTCGGAGTCTTGGGACAGCCGGCGTTTTGGCCCTTGGTGGATCAGCATTCTCTAGCGAAATGACTGATCTTGCCACAATTGTGACATGCTCCCTTGGTCCTGTTCTTGGGTTTCCTACCGCCTTGTACCGCCACTGCCAACAGACCCATTTTGTAGGAATCTGTACCAACGTCGGCACATGCCCTAATCATGTCCGTGAGAGTCAGATCAGGATGATTGCCCAGTGACTGCAAGATCTTACGGCAGTCAAGGTTGGCGTTGTCCTTAGCCAATTTCATCATGAGCTCCTGTTGGGCTTGCTCATTATCAATCTGTCTACTGACTGCTTCCTCCAGTCTATTGATAAAGTCCATGTAGGACTCCTGGGCACCCTGTTTGACTTCTGTGTAATTTTTGGCTGCTTTGCCAGCTGCTGGGACCTTGAGATAAGCCCTGAAGGCTGTCTCAGCCGCCAAATGAAGGGTGGCGATTGGCAAGGCGGTCTGCGCATCAACAGATTCGAACGGACGTGAACCGTATAGCTGGTCAGGGATTACTGCTCCTCCCATCCTGGCAGCCCTTGCCTGTGCCTCGAGACGATACTCGCTGTCCCATAGCAGATACTGGCTGGGGTTGAGCATCATTCGCATGACGGCTTTCCAGTCGTATGGAATGAGCATCATGGTTTCGCACACTTGCTGAAGCGTGCCCCTAGTGAAGCGACTCTGAAGTCCTGTCTCTGTGATTGCCTTCCATATAGCCATAAGCAGCTTGTATGGAACTGGCGAATGGATTGTTTGCTGTTGACCCATGAGGACATCTATCTCTATGCGAACTGGGCATATCTGCCTAAGCTCAGCTAGTTCTTCTGCTGGCAACTCCCCCTTACTGATTTCTTCCTCAACCATGTGCTGGATGGAACTCTTGGTAGCTTGGGAACCTTTAATTGTCAGAGAAGCACCAGCGCTTCTCATTCCATGCATTCCTTCAGTGACATCTGCAGCTGTCACTGAGGGAAAGCTCCCTACACTACCCTGTTTGAGCTGAAATGACGGATAGAGAGCCGTTGGGGCTGATGGCTCTGACTACGCTGGGGGTTCTTGGGTCTCTATCCGGACTGGGTCTACCTCTGCTAAGAGCTTCCTACACTTGCTCCACGTGCTGATTATGCTATCTAGAGCTCTCGGGGCTTGCTCAATGCAGGCTCCTATCCTGTCCCAAAGTTGGAGGTTAAGCATGCCTGATTCTGGATAAAGCAGACAATTATCCCCCAAGTACACCAAAAGATCCGCTAACTAGGTGCTGTGAATGCATGTATGGGATACCCTGGCCAGGGCCTTGAGTTCCATTAAGTGAACTCTCTGGTTAGCGGTTGGACATTGCCGCTGAGGACCAGTCCCCATATTACCTGCCAGTCCTTTGAAGTTTTCCTCCTCGGGACGAAGCAACGCGTCTGAGTTTAGGTAACAGGTCTGGTGTGACGAACCTCTGGGAAGGAACTCAGAACGTGGGCTGCTGCCACAGGCCCTCGGTGGCCTCTGCGCTGAAGTCAGGGTTTCACAGCCAACCCTGAGCGGAATGCGTTTCTGCTGAGCAAGCTGCCTCAGAGCTTTGCAGCGTGCTCTGCCTCTCTGGAACGCCTTGCAGCATAGCTGTCACTCAGATCAGATGGCTTTCCGACCAGAGCTGCCGCACTGTCCTCCAGGACGATTCAGACACGGTTCTGGCGTAGAACCGGACCACGAAGATCGCTTACTCACGGGTAGAATCACGTCGGGGTCACCATATGTTGGATCGGGGCCGCGAAGCGGATTGCGCAAGCTGGATCGGCACCGCGAAGCGGCTGTTGGGTCCCGGAGGAGACTGGTCAAGCAATGAGACACGAGTCAAGATGGAGTGAAGACCAGTCATTTAATGAAGGCAAATCATTAGTATTTATCGTGTACAGGCTGCATGTAAAAGCATCGCGATCTGCAGAACTCACACTCCATGTTTACACAAGTTAATTGGGGAAGTCTACAGGGGAAGTTAATTAACTAACTTAATTAACGGCAGGGGAAATACATTGTTCTGTGTTATCCGGGGTAAACATGTGGCTGGTATTGGTTCTAGGGCTTAAGGTAATCCGCAGGCGCGAGATTGCCTATAACGCACCTAACACGTTAGTCATTAGCTCTCTGTTGACCGAGCAGTTTGTCAGATCAGCTATAGATGAATTAAACTCTATCTAATATTCCGCTCCCCCAATTTCTGTCCCTTCAGGAACCCCTGGCAACGAGGTGATCACCCATCACCGGGGTTCTGTCAGGGCCAGTATACCAATTGTGTGCGCGGATCCCACAGAAGGCAATAGTTGGATAAGGACTGTACAAAAGCAGAAACTTTTTTGGGGGGGAGAATAGTCCTCTTAGTACCAGAAAGTGAAACCATCCAGTGAAGCTGAATTATTGCCACATGGAGACCACCCTGCTCATGCTCCTCAGCATCAACCTCACAGTGATAAGGAAGCCACCTTGTGAAGTGCAAATGAATGTTGCTAATTCTCAATGGCTGATGGTGTGGAAAGTGGTCGGTAGGTGTTTGGAGATTTAATACAATGCATCAGACAGCCCTGAGCTGCATTGTTTACGTTAATTCACTGTTACAGAAAGGACTATCTATTAAATACTGAATATGTTATTGTAAACACAGGTTTATGTTCAAGAATTGCTTAAAACAATATAGAAATAGATCACACAAGTGTGCCCATTTCTTATCAATTGCTACATGATGACTGATTGATTAGAAGACTTCTATAGTTCAAAATACTGTAAGTGCTGACTTTAAAGTAATTTGCTCTCATAAAGCAGTCAGTAGCTTAGGGCAGCTGTACTTTTGGAATGACTTATTGTCTTTTAACCAATATCTCACACTACATACATCTGACTGGAAATATCCTTTGGGGTCCATAACTCATGCTGCAGCTTGAATTACAACGAAGGAGGTCTAACCCCTGTCTTTCAGTTCCGCATAAAATTATTCCAGGCTATTATATATAAGGTCAACCTGAATCTGCAGCGATATTGCTTTCCCTTATTGAAACATAGCTGTACAACAAAGGAAAAGCCAAGGCTTGCTGTGGCAGACCCATTGCCACTCTGAGGGTTGACTGTGACCACAGACTCATCTTCTGATATGGGGCCTGGGCACTGTCTGAAGAAGAAGCTAGGAACCAGTGATGTGACAAAACTGGCTAGGAAAAAAGTGGCATGCAGCACAATGAAACAATGTCTCATTATCATGAGTTGCTGTAGGAGGAACTGTTCCCAATAATTGGCAGAAGGTGTTAGGCCAAATCTGGAAGAGTTATTTTTGTGGACCACATCTCTCTGAAGTTCCAGGAGGTGTATACCACAAAGTAACTCTTCCAAGTTCTGCATGGTGTCTGGCTCGCAGTTAAGCAATATGAATTTTGGATAAATTCGGCCTTATAATCAAGATGTTTTCTATGGTGATGACTGTATGGATAAATAAATATGCTGCCTGGACTTACGACATGGAGCTATTGACATGGAATAGGTTAAAAACAGTGTTTCTAGGATTATTGCTTGAAGAAATGAGATTGTGATTTGTTAGCCTGACATTGCAATTGGGTTAGGGGAGAAACTGAGTTCGTTGGCCTGAAAAATAATGTGTTCTATCTGAATAGATTAGCTGGAAAAACCTGGGATAATGATGGTGCACATTAGTCAAGAACCTGGATATGAAGCAGAGCCACAGATCTGGGACTTTATTGAAAACCTTTTGAAAGGAGGGAAGGACTGCGGTGGTCCAAGTGGTTGAGATGCTGAACTCGATGACTGGAAGGTCAGAGTTCATATTCCTGGGTACTGCATGACGGAATGAGCACCTGTCTCTGTCCCAGCTCCTGCCAACCTATCAGTTCAAAAGCAAGAAATTACAAGTAGATAAATAGGGACCACTTTGGTGGGAAGGTAAACTGCATTCCATGCATTCTGGTGTTGAGGCATGCCTGCCACATGTCCACGGAAACATCTGCAGACACAGACAGTGCCAGTACTTTGGCTATAAACAGAGATGAGCATGGGACTCTAGAGTCGGCTATGACTGGCTTTTGAGCAAGGGCAACCTTTACCTTTATCTTTACTATGGCAGGCAAACCTGTGTTGATTGGAAAAGTACTTCTCTTTAGTGGGAGAGTAAGGTAAGGTGTCTTGGAAGTCTTATTCCTACCAAATGGGAGGACAATCAATTTCAGAGTTCCTCTCTTCAGAAGGGTGGCTGAAATTTGAGATTTTGACTGTAGCTGATAGTGATTGGTTGCCTGCTATGTCGTAATCCAATTTTCATTTTTGTCTCTTAATTGGGTAATACAATTACCAGGTGCCAGAAAACACAGGAACCAGCAAATTGTTTTTCTCATATAATGTACTAGGATAGTAGAATCCTCTCTCCATGCCTTTTTGACTCTTATATTAGCTACATTTTGTTGTAACCTAGTTCAATTAGCAGCAGACACCGAGAGAACTAAGCATGATCCTCAACATCCTCTGAGCGGATATGTGCCTCAAGTCTGCTGGCTGAGATCCAGGAAGAGTTTTATGGCAAGAACAAACACTCTTGCAGGTATGCAAGAGCAAAATCAATTTAGAAGATGGAGGAAGGAGCTCATTGGACAAAGTATAACATTAAAAGAGGGTATGGATGAGGAAACTCACTTCACCTGTGTCACTTGGAGAGCCCTGAATAGGAAAAGGTTGGCATCCCTAAATGTAAGCGTGGGGGGTGCTGGCACACAACAACATGATGTTTGAATGTGGAGAGATACAGAATCTGTCTCATTTGCTTGTCTGCCAATTACTACCAGGCACATGCACCAATGAGGACTTAATTTTGGACATTGACAAAGCCAAGAAAGTGGCTTCATTTTGGCAGTTCAAAGTTTGATCTGGACATGAAAGAAGACCTAGTTCAGTTCCACTTTTGGGATTTGCTTCTTTAGTTTTTTCCTTTCCACCAACTATCCTCCCCACACCATGATTAATTGACATGTATCCTGCAGTTGTTATGATAATGTTAATTTGTCAAAGTTTCAGAGCAAATAGCAATTATCTCCTTGCAAAGGCATAATTTGATCCACTTGTACACTATAATTAAAGACATTAGCACCAGCGCTGTTAAACAGATAAAATATGATGTGACAGATTGTTATATCTGAAGTTTACATTCCTGATCAAAGCTATTAGAAACACTGCCACTAATCCAGATCCCACTATTTAGTTATTTTAAACCCAGATAAACAAATATGCCAATGCAGAGCACACCCAAAAAGTATATTTTCAAACTATGGTATTATTATTCCTTCTGGTCCACTCAATGATTCCCAGGGCCTGACAACATGGGCATTTAGCCTATTGCTTGGTCCACTAAAGACAATGATCTGACAATGTTTCTGTTGCAGTGAACCAGCTAATCCCCAGAACAGTCATACATGCACCATTCCGACCCTGTTGAGGTCTTTTTGGTGCAGGTAGGATTGCTTTGTTTTGGTATAGTTTCAGTGCATGCCCCCCCCCCTCGCAGTATTACAAACTGAGACCAACACATCATGCACCTAGAGAAGTAGGTTGGGGGGCGTGGTTAAGATGACGACGAGTTAACACACTTTTTTTGTGGGCTCGCACTTTTCAATGAGGAATTAAATGAGAAATTAAATCTGAATACAAATAATTTCAAAAGATTCTACATGAGGAAAGTGTAAAGATCCGGCAAGTAAAAATCTGAACTGAAGATCGAAGTTCGAGAGCGGATTTGGCTGGGGAGGCAAGCGGCGAAAGCCGCGACTCTCCCAGCGGTTCCGCGGCGAATGGGATCGAGGAGATTGGAGTAAGAAGCTGTAAGTTTACTGGAAATATAAAGGCTGAAACTAAGATTGCTGGCTGCGTTACGGACGGGGGTGGATTGGAAAACGGAATGAAGGAAGGCAAGTGATTGAAGGATCGAGGGCGTGAAAGAAAGTAAGACGGTGGGAAAGGAGGGATAATGGCGGCGGTGGTGGCAGAAAGTGAAACTTAAAGAGGGGAAACAACGGTAGAAGCTTTTGGAGTTTTACGGACGGAAGAGAGAGAAAGGAAGGGGGACAAGAAGGTGAAGATTTTGGATGTGTGTGTTGTTGAAGGGACGGAGATTAAAGGGGTGATTGGAGATTTTGGAGGTTTTGGAGGCTTTGGAGAAGAAGAGAGGAGGGACACCCTGCAAAGCCGCAGCCGGTGCAGAAGATGTGGCTGGCGTTCGCGCCAGAGGACTAAATAGATATGTGCTGGCTCTCCTTTCTTTTTCTTTTTTAAAATACAATTTAAGGATTCCTTTTTCTTGACTTTTGCCTGAGTCCCTGTTTTGCCCCTCCTTCTCCGTCTTCTTCCTTCTTCCTTGCAAGAGTTTGGATACTAGTCCCTGGATAGCACTGGGGGATTTGCTTATCGGAACATTGTTATAAGGTGGATTACAATAAACCATTGCCAATTTTTGGAGAAAGTCTTCAATCAAGCTACTGGATTACCAGGTGGAATATAAATTTGGTTTATATCAGCAAGATCCCTTTTGTATTTTTGGATTGTATTGGCTTGGAATCATTTGGCCTCAGTATTGAAAGTTTGGCTGTTGGAGTACCCCTTCTTTGTTACTGGATTACAGTCACGTTATCTTGCTTGGTCTGGCTTTTGCTTTTTGTTTGACCTTCACACGAGAGACATAATACCAACAAACACTTCCTTGCCTGTGGTGGATATATTAACTCTTTTATGGTTTGATTCTTGGCTTGTTGAGTGACTTAACATAATTGGATTATAACTCTGGAGCAGCATCAAGTTGAGAGACAAGAGGGTGTAAGAAAAGTTGCTGGGTTGAAGTTGCTATTTGATATTACAATGGATAAAGTTGCAAGGGGAAAGAGCAAGGAAGAAGAAGTTGTGAAGCCCAAAAAAAAAGGTAACTTTTTACAGAAGACCCATCTACTCCGACATCATCTCCGGAACCACCACCACTTTATCAAACACAGATAATGGTAGAATTTGGGAAGTTATTCAAGAAAATGGAAAAGATGGAGGAGTCAAGAGCGAAAGACAAAAGTGAAATTATGGGAAAACAGGACAAATTGGCTACAATGTTTACAGATTTTTCAAAGAAAGTGGATCTTAATTTTCAAAGAATGGATGCTAATGTAAAATTAATGCAGAATGATATGAAATTGATGCAGGGGATATTAAAGGGTTACATGAGGAGGAAAAGGAAATTAAAATGAAAGTGGATGTGCAGGAAAAAAGAATCGATGTTATGGAAGAGATGATGAGAAAACAGAATATTTTGATACTCAAAATGGTGGAACAAATGCCAGATAAGCTAAAAGATAGAATAATTGTTTGGTTAAATAATTTGAATATGGGAAAAGTTTTTGTTCATGAGGATATTGCAAGAGTGTACAGAGTGGGACCGAGGAAGGGAAGGGTGGTACAGAGGAATGTGTTGGTTAAATTTGCAAACTGGGGAGACAAATTGAAGGTGATGGCCTTTTTAAAACAAGCTGGATCTGGCGCTTTAAAAATGGATGGAAATGATGTGGAAATATACAATGATATTTCAATGAAGTGACGTGGTTGGAGGTATAAGATGAAGCCAGTAACAAGATTTCTGATGGGAAAAGGGATAAAATACAACTGGCGATATCCACAACAGTTGAGGTTCTTTCATGAAAGGAGGTTGCATGTGATTGATGCAGAGATGGATGTGTTGGAATATATGTGTATGAATGACTTGGTTAAGGCATCTTCAAGGGAATGGTTGGCATTGAGGAAGGCCTTGTTGGAATCTGGGGCGATAAAAAGAGATTACGGTGGAGCAAGGGAGGAGGGGGCAGCGGGAGGAGAGGACACAGAATAGCCGGAGTTGCAAGTGTTGATGGTAACTGAAATGGGGGGAAGTGAGGGTCAGCAGGCTGGAAAATAGGTGGGATGTTTGTAGGGAAGACGAGTTGAAGTAAGATTGTGAATTAAATCAGATTTTGTGTAAGAGGTATATTAGCGCTTGAGCTTTCATTGTAACGTCGTCTTTCATGTTCCCCCCCTCCCCTTTTCGGATGACGGAGGCGTTCTTTTTGACTCAAGAAGCGGGGAGGGTATTAGTGAATGTTTTTTTTTTTGTTTTTTTAGTTATTGTGGGTTAGATGGCATTACGTCCAAGGGAGAAATCAGAGATGGTAGAAGAAGGTGGGTAATTATATTATGAGGTCTATTAAAATATTATCGTAGAATGTGAAAGGTACAGGCTCACAGATTAAGAGGAGAAGAATTCAATCAGCGTTGAAGAGGGATAGGTCAGACATAGTTTTTCTTCAGGAGACTCATCAAAAAGCTCAGGATATAAATAAAAAATGTTTAGGCTGGATGCAGCATTATGAGAGTTCATACGGCACATCAAAGTCAAGAGGGGTGGCAATTTTGAGAGCAACTAGACTGGGGTTTGAGATAGTTAATAGGATATCGGACCCCGAGGGTAGATATTTGATTGTGAAAGGGAAGATAGATGAGGAGGAAATAACATTGGTGAATGTATATGCCCCAAACGATCATCAGACTGAATTCTTAGAAAAAATTCGTAAAATATTGGTAAGAGAGAAAACAACGAGGATGATTGTGGCTGGGGATTTTAATCTGATAAGATCTAATTTAGATTGTACAAATATATTAAGATGTGGAAAAGGAATTAAAGGACAAATATTGGATAATTGGATGACATCCTTGGGACTGAAAGATACTTGGAGGGAACTTAAGGGAACAGAAAGGGTCTATACTTATTTCTCACAGGTCCATAATTCATATTCCAGAATTGACTATATATTTGTAACAGAGAATATGATTAGAAATCTATAGGAAACAGAAGTTGGGATTTTTAAGGAGTCAGATCATTCAAAAGTTGTGATGGAAATTAGGATGGACGGTAAAAAGAGGATGAGAAGGGCGTGGAGATATGATGACAAACTATTTAGGGATCAAAATGTAAGGAGCAAATTAGCGAGAGGTGGGAAGAAAACTGGCAGTGGAATGATAATGATGAGGTAAACTTTAATGTGGTCTGGGATACCATGAAGTCGGTTTTTAGAGGTGAAAGTATTAGATTAGCTAGTATTAAATACAAAAAGTTTAAGACTTTGCAAGACAAAAATGAAAAGGATATAAAGAAATTGCAGGAGGAACATGCAAGGACAAAGGATAGGAAGGTTTTTGAGGATTTGCAAAGATTAAAGGCGGAATTGGTTCGTAAGGATATAGAAAAAGTGAAGGGGGATTTGGTGTATTTAAAAAGAGAATATTTTGAATTTAGTAACAAAAATTCAAGGTTATTAGCAAGAGCAGCTAAAGAAAAGAGGGAAAAGAGAGAAATTGGAGTCTTGATAAATGAACAAGGGGTGAGATGTAATAAAACTAGAGATAAGTGTAAAATTGTGAAAGAATTTTATCAGGCCTTATATGCAAAAAAAGAGAAAGATATAGACAAACTCAAAACTCAATTAGAGAGACAAAAATATACTAGTACAAAACAGGAACATAAGGAAAAAATGGAAGAACAAATAACAGAAAGAGAGATAAAAGAGGTAATAGCTGGATTGAAAATGGGTAAAGCACCAGGGAAGATGGGTTACCGGCTGACTTTTATAAGGAATTCAAGGATATAGTGGTTCCGAAGTTGGTAAAATTGTACAATTATATTCTGGATGGGGGACAAATTCCGACCTCATGGTATAGGACCACGATTGTATTGCTGCCAAAACCTGGAAAAGATCTAGAAAAAGTGGAATCTTATAGACCTATTTCATTGATCAACCAAGACGTCAAAATTTTTACGGCAATATTGGCAAATAGGTTAAATAAATTTATGGGCAATTATATAGAAGTAGACCAAGTTGGTTTCTTGAAAGGAAGACATATGGTGGATCTGACAAGAAGAACATTAGATTTATTGGATATAGTGAGGCAAACAAAGGAAAAAGTAGGTTTGATATCCTTGGATATATTTAAAGCATTTGATTCTTTGCAGTTTGTGGCAATAAAGGAAATAATTAAAAGTTATGGTTTTGGCGACAAATTTAGAAGAATAATTGATCAGTTATATCAACAAGGTATAGCTACTGTTAGAGTGAACGATGAGGTTACAGAAGAGGTAAAATTAGAAGCAGGAACGAGACAGGGCTGCCCGTTATCTCCAATTTTGTTTATTATGGCCATGGAGTTGTTAGCTAAGGCTATCAGGGATGATAAAGGAATAGAAGGAGTCATGGGAACTAAGATAAGTTTGTATGCCGATGCCACTCTGATAATTGCTAAGCATCCAGAGAGGGCTTTAGACAGGATTCAAACTCAATTAAAAAAATTTGAAGACATTACAGGCTTGAGGATAAACTGGGATAAATCGGAAATGATGTTATGTAATATAAGTAAGGAAGATCAGAAGAGGATGAAAGGGATGGGTAATATTCAAATTAAGGATAAACTGAAATATTTAGGGGTAAATATTTCATATAATTTTGAAGATTTGAAGAGATTGAATTACAATAATTTGAAAGTAGAAATTAAAGCTAGAATTAAGAATCTTCAAAAACTAAAATTGTCATGGTTTGGAAGAATAGCTATCACTAAAATGATGCTTTTGCCTAGGTTAAACTTTTTATTTGATGCTCCGGCAATTCAAATGAAAGAGAAGGAAATTAAGGAATTTCAAAAATTATTTAATGATTTTTGTAATGGTGGAAAGAGATCAAGATTGTCAAAAAATATGGTATTTATCTCAGAAAGAAGGTGGACTAGGGATGCCGAATTTGTTGTCTTACTATTGAGTGTTTCAAATCAAGAATGTGGTAAAGATTTTGGCTGAGGGAAAAGCTCTATGGGAAGACATTGAAATGAAAGATTATAAACACATAGGCAAAATCCTTTTTTTAGGGGTTAGTTCGGGAAAATTAATAACTAAAAATACTATGATGAAGGGACTGGTAAACACTTGGAAAAAAGTAAAGAAGGTTTTGGCTCCAAATACCTCACCAATCATAGAATTGGAAGATATAGCAGACTTTCCGTAAAAATAAATAAAAGGATAAAAGAGATATTGGTAAAAAATGCTGTAACCCTTCTTAAAGATTGGATACAGACCTGTAAAGTTAATGAGAGAAGAAATGATTTGTTTGCTGAAATGAACTTGAACTGGTTTCAGACTGTGATGGTAAATAAATGGAATGGTAAATACTGGAGAAAACCGGAATTGTATAGAGAAATGACAGAATTTGAGGTGTTGATTTCAAAATTAAGAAAAGGAGATGGAGCTATTAAGGGTGTAGTTAGTAAATTGTATAAAATGCTGAATATCGAGGGTGATCCACATGAGGCCTTAATATCAAGTTGGGAACAGGAATTGAATATAAAGATTGAAAAAGATATATGGAAGCATAAATGGAAAAAGAGGATAATGAGAACGTTATCAGTTAGAATTAAGGAGCATAACTTTAAAATGTTGTGGAGGTGGTACCTGACCCCGGTGAGGTTGCATCAAATGGATAATAAAAAAGATAAATTGTGTTGGAGATGTAAAAAGGAAATTGGAAGATACGAACATATGTGGTGGAGTTGTACTGTGGTCAAAGAATTTTGGAGAAAGGTGGAGAAGGAGATTAAAGATATAATGGGTAAGAGAATTAAACTGGGGTCGGATTCCACCATGTTAACAGATTTAGAAGGTTTTAACCTAAACAAGGATGAAAAAGAATTATTGGAAATAATTCTTACAACGGCTAGACAATGCATAGCTAGAAATTGAAAAAATGACATAAATATAAAGATAGAAGAGTGGTATAAGGAGATGTGGAATTTAGCATTGAATTCCACATCTCCTTATACCACTCTTCTATCTTTATATTTATGTCATTATTTCAATTTCTAGCTATGCATTGTCTAGCCGTTGTAAGAATTATTTCCAATAATTCTTTTTCATCCTTGTTTAGGTTAAAACCTTCTAAATCTGTTATATATAGAGAGAGATAGAGATAGAGATAGATATATAGATATAGATATAGATATAGATATAGATATAGATATAGATATAGATATAGATATAGATATAGATATAGATATAGATATAGATATAGATATAGATATAGATATAGATATAGATATAGATATAGATATATAGATATAGATATAGATATAGATATAGATATAGATATAGATATAGATATAGATATAGATATAGATAGATAGATACCTGAAATGAGTATGATGTAGGCCTTTTTGCATCATGATAGAAACCAAGCATCTTTACGTTTTAGTTTTCGGGTGGTGGTGGTGGAAACAACTACAATAATCTGGCTTGGCTCAATTCATTTTCCTTGTGTGTGTGTGTGTGTGTGTGTGTGTGTGTGTGTGTGTGTGTGTGTGTGTGTGTGTGTGTGTGTGTGTGTGTGTGTGTGTGTGTGTGTTTACAAGAAAGAGAGAAGAAGAAAATGAAAGAGAGAGCAGATGGACAGACAGATATAAGAATTAAAAGAAATGCCACTTGAGCCTGGGCATTTGGCTCTATGAGTTTGGGGAAGATGGAAAGTTTAAGATGTACAGCAGATCTTAAAAGGGTAACCTTCAAGTTTACATTGTAGTCAGGCTTGAATATGATGTAACAAAGCAGAAGATAGACACTAGGATCCAAAACCTATTACCATCACAGTCTCTTCTCCCCCAGGCCTACCAGCAAGGCTCCCCAGATGAGGGAGCCAGAAAGCAGTGTCTTCTAAAACAATATATGGAAGGGTTGGAACCAAATCAGACCCAGTGAAAACGGACTTATTGGCAGTCATGATGTAGTTAAGAATACATCATGCATCGAGAAACCTATTTTTTTTTGTTACATCGAACTATCTACAGCAACATAAAAAGGATTAGATAATTCAGAAAAATATTACTAACTATGGAAGCCAAATCCGAAGCTATGTACTGGATTATAGGATTCTAGCTAACATTAAAAATATGCTTTAAAAATGAATTATTATTGAAAGTGGGTGTCTATGCCAGTTCAATTACATGCAGAGTGACAAAGATAATATGGATGGATGCCATCTCTGAAATAATCTTCAGGGTCATGTCCAAGGCTAAACCTCACAGGAGGAATTTTTAAAGCTTTAAACGTAATGAGCCAATTCAGCCAAAATGAAAGAGAAGAATGTCTGTCACTAAAACTGAAAAAGACAGCAGACATTTGTCTTTCCCAGGGAAGGTGATACTAAGGCTTAAGTAGGGACAGCTTGTGGACACAATTTGTGATGCACACCTGCCTGACTCACAACTAACTTTGGGCTTGAGTTATAAAATTACTGTACAAATGATTATGGCTGAAATGCTTTTGGTATGGCATATCCCCTTAACAAAATCAAGGCGGGAAGCATGAGATGCAGTCATATCCCTTCATAGTCAGCCTGTTATAATGCCATATGCAAATTTTGTTGCTGTTGTTATATAAAGGTAAATGTCTCCCTTGCTTGAAAGCCATATGCAGCCTCATAAATATATAGAAAACAAGATAGGATTATGAATTGAAGGGAACAGCAACTTCCAACCACTAGGTAATAATAATAATTTCAAATCAGAAATGATTCTGGGTTGAAGGATTTTTGCTGGAGAAATTCTGTTCAGAGGACGCCTGACTGAGTCTCCTTTCATATCCCCAAGATTTTCTCCACTGAAATCTTACCTATTTATCTACTTGCAATTTCTTGCTTTTGAACTGATAGGTTGGTAGGAGCAGGGACAGAGACAGGCACTCAATCCATCATGCAGTACCAGGGTCTTGAACTGCTGACTTTCCAGCCTTCCAGCTAACGAGGTGAGCTTCTTAACCACTGAGTCACCGCTGTCCCTTAACCACTAGGAAATATCCCTAATTGGCTTTGATTTGGCTACAATTAGAACATCTAATGAGCATACCTGTCAACCATCCCGATTTGGCCGGGATTACCCCGTAATTCGGCGCTGATTTGCGCCATTTCCCGACTAGCGCTGCCAAAACCCCATAATTTGGCAGTGGGGGAAAGGAGGCACTGCGCAGCCCATCTGCGCAGGTCACGTTGCACGCATGCATGGAAGGGCTCTACACTTCCGTAGCTCCCTTCCACGCATGCACAGAAGGCTATGCTGCCTGTGTAGAAGGCTACGCAAGTGGTGTAGCCCTCCACGCGCATGCGTACAACGCAACCTGTGCAGACCCGGTCCGCGCAGGTCCTGGATTCGTCGGAGCCGCGGTTGACAGGTATGCTAGTGAGTAATTTAATTTAAAATTTAATTTAATTTAATTGTCACATTTATATACCGCTCACTCGGCCAAAGCCAACTCAGGGCGGTTCACAATAAAAATTAAAAAACACATGTTAAAAACAGTTAAAACTACCCACCCCCTAAAAACAAGGGCTGCAGGATCCAAAGGCACCATGGGGAAGAGTTCTTCTACACCAACCACCCAATGGAGGTTACCCTTCCACCTGCACCCCACACTTGACCCGCCAGCCAGGTTTTAAATTCTTTTCTGAAAGGCAGCAATTCCGTCCGGAGACGTAGCTCTGTTGGCAGGAGGTTCCAGAGGGCCGGTGCAGACATGGAGAAGGTTCTCCTCCTTGTGCCAGAGAGGTGAGCCCCCCTGGCTGATGGAACAATTAGAGAGCCCCTCCGGTCCGCTCTGGTTGGACGGACAGACGTCCTCAGGGCAATGCGGTCTCTTAGGTAACCCGGCCCACTACCATATAGGGCTTTAAAGATCAAAACCAGCACGTTGAATTGCACCCGGAGACAAACTGGCAACCAGTGCAGCTCCCGGAGCAGTGGCAAAGCACGGGCATAATGCCCACACCCCATCACCACCCTGGCTGCCGCATTCTGGACCAGCTGTAGCCTCCGAATGGTCGTCAAGGGCAGCCCCATGTAGAGCGCATTGCAATAATCTAGTCTGGAGGTGACCAGAGCGTGAGTGACCATGAGCAAGGAGTCCCGGTCCAGGAGTGGGCGCAACTGGTGAATCACCCGAAGTTGGGCGAAAGCCCTCCTGGTCACAGCCGCCACCTGTTCTTCTAGCAGTAGCCGCGAATCCAGGCGGACCCCCAAGTTGCGCACCGGGTCTGTCTGGGGCAAAATAGCCCCATCCAGAACCAAAGTTGGTAGCTCCCGGGTTAACGCAGGACCCCTTATCCATAGCCACTCAGTCTTGCTGGGATTCAGTTGTAGCCCGTTAGCCCCCATCCAGACCCCAACAGCTTCCAGGCACCTGGAAAGGACTTTGACGGCATCACTGGGGTCCCCATGGGCCGAGATGTACAACTGAGTGTCATCCACGTACTGATGGTACCGCACCCCATGGGAACGAATGATCTCACCCAGCGGCTTCATGTAGATGTTAAATAGGAGAGGAGAGAGCACCGAGCCCTGAGGCACCCCCCATTTGAGGGGCCTAGGACTGGACCTCTCACTCTCCAACCACACCGACTGGGTCCGACCCCTCAGAAATGAGGAAAACCAGGACCACACAGTGCTCTGGATTCCTAATCCTCGGAGCCGTTCCAGAAGGATACCGTGGTCAACGGTATCGAAAGCCACTGAGAGGTCAAGAAGAGCAAGGACGGATGGGTGACCACCGTCCCGCTCCCGCCAGAGATCATCCATCAGTGCGACCAATGCCATCTCGGTACCATATCCAGGCCTGAATCCTGACTGAAAGGGGTCCAGGTAATCTGCTTCATCCAGTACCCCCTGCAGCCGACGCGCCACTGCCTTCTCCAACACCTTCCCTAAAAAGGGGAGGTTGGAGACAGGCCTATAGTTGGTTAGGACAGCTGGGTTGAGGGAAGGTTTCTTCAGGAGGGGGCGCACCAAGGCATGTTTTAAAGGTGCAGGAAACACCCCCTCCCGCAATGATGCATTGATCATAGCCCCAAATTTCTAAACCAAATTTCTACCCCAATTCCTTGATGAAGGGCTCTAGCAGTCACATCTGCCATGAACTTTTTGAACTCTCATTTATCAGTTCCCTGCACTATCCATAAGGTGCATACCTGAAGAATTGATCTTGAACCATGACAGCTCATGTAATGTTTGAAATTTTTAATGATATAATAAAGCTACCTTGCTTCTGCATTTACACTATTGCATTGTTTTTGAAACAAGTTAGAAAATTATACAGTATGTTGGTGATTAAATTATCCAGCACAGGTTTTTTTTAAAAAAAAATTACTTATGGATCATAAAGCTAGATTTATTTATTTTTAAAAAGGTATGGGTATACTGTACTTTCAAAGTGGAAGAGGTTATCACTTACTATACTACAATCATAATATAATTTAGGGTGTGTGTGTTAATTACAAGTAACTGGTTATTTATAAATTGATACTTCTGAGTTCTGGCAGAAAGAGACAGAGCAAATGATATCCTGCTATGGTAATACTGTAGAGTAGACCATACTGCCAATGACTCAACACCGAGTGTCAGGCTATGGTTAATTAATCTGACAACCCTGAGGACTAATGGTCTTGACAAAGTCCACAGGAAAGGGTGATGGTCTCCAAGTGGACTAAATCCCACTTGAATCCATCTTGATGGAGGGCAGTAGTTTCACCAATAGTGGCCTGGGACTGATGAGGACCTTGCATGCAAAAAGAGCTCAGGACTAGAAAGTGACTCTTGGAACTGGATCAGAGGTATGGGGTTCATGCTGCAATGCGGAAGGCAGATGAAAGGCCGCTGCAATATATTATCAGGACAGTCATCATGTCTGATTACCACGATCACCAATATTTGGATTCGGACATGGCGTAAGAAGATTATTAATTTCCAGTCTTACCTTCAACTCTTAAGAGAAAGAGAATGTATAATGTGTGTGGGAAGAAGGATGTGTGTGTCTGACCGTCTGCTAAGATGTTAAGGAATGCAGTTGTATTATTTGATGGAGTGGCAATCACACAAACTGTTTTTAACAGCAGGCCAAAACTTTTCAGTACTGTGGTGATTCCATTAAGAAAGAGAATCACACTGAAGCACTGCCATGAAAATAGCCAGGCCCTATTATTAATGTGCTTTCAGAAAGACAATAGCAGGATTTCTTAAAATAGTGAATGTTAGAAGATATATGCAAATTTCCGAGAGAGGTTTATTTTATTCCTGCTTTGCTCTTTGGAATCTTCATGAACAAGTGAGCTTTTTGGGGGGAAATTATGTTTTTTTAAAAAAAGATGTAGCACTCTTTTGTCATGCAAATAGGAATTTTAAATGTGAATAGACATTAAACCACAGGTTACACAAAAATGAAAGAAAAAACATCAAAGTTGCTCTGAAAAGCCCATGTCTCCCCAGGGAAATTAAACTTGCAAATATATTCCTTTTAAAATATTCTTCCCCCTCCCCTTCACTTTTTTTTGCAGGTGCTGATGGGAAGTCAGAAAAGGTATTCAAATGCAGATTTAGTTAATGTTCATCTTATTGGCAACTACCTCCACTGCATGTTTTCCATGCAGTTCAAAGGCTCGATTAAGACACTGCAAGGAAACAAAGAACATTCCAGACTCCTTTCAGGTTTCTTTTGGAAAGGGGAGGGGCTAAATAACAATTAGTCTCTCTCTCTCTCTCTCTCTCTCTCTCTCTCTCTCTCACACACACACACACACACACACACACACACACACACACACACACACACACACACACACACACACACACACACACACACACACACACACCAGAGACAGAGAGAAAGAGAGAGCTCAAGCAACTGAAGTGACTCTTTGCTCCTACTGTGAACAGGCAGATGAGCCACTTCACCATGTGGGCAAATGAGACATTTTCCCTGTTCCTCTGCAGAAAGGGAGGGAAAGTAATAGTAACATTAGATCAGAAAAGATGCGGGGGGGGGGATTTCCACCCAATTTTTCCCTTTCATTGATAATTGAAACTGCAGCTGTCTGTGTTCTTTGAGGCAGAGGTGCTCCCACCTCTCCTGCTCTCCAACCAACTGCATGTTCTTCAGGTTGATAACCCCTCCAAGTCGTTTGTTCCTTTCCAACTCATGCCTGTGCCCTTGTTCCTTGGGCAGCCCAAGGTCTCCTGCTTGGACACCTACCAGCCTCCTATCTGTTCCCTGGAGGTCGCTGCTCACCTGCCTTCTCAAGCGTTGTTCCTGGCAGCTTGGTGGCAGGGCTTGCAGAGCAGCATCAGCCCTTCTAAGCCCTACTTTACAATAGATCGGCAAGAGAAAAAAATTATTACACTTTCCTTGCTCCTCTGCAGAGGAACAAGGAAAATGTCTCATTAAAACATCTAACATACTGAAGGGGCTTGCTAGCCTCTTCACCATACCAAATGTTTACTTTGCAAGCAGCCTTTGAAGGCTGGCATTCCAAGTGTTAAAAATGCAAGCTGGCATTCCAAATGTCAAGAGGTGCTTTGGACAAGACATTCCCAAGTTTTGTTTAAAAGAAGAAGTAGAACCCATGACAGGCAGTCGAAAAGAAGTATAGTGGAAGGGAGATGTTGGGCTACTCCAGTATCCATGAAATGTGGAATCATCGAATCTAGACTGGCCCCCAACAGCTGAAAAGATTGTGCTAAATGTCAATTTTGATATCTTTTAACAGAAGTTTATCTGGGTAGCAGAATTATGGTCTGTTTAAAATATGACAGTCCATCCACTATGTATCCGATTTCTTTAAAAGAACCATCAAAATTTTATTTTGAAACATTTAGGTGGGAATTATGAAGACACAGAACATAGTTGTTAAACAAATTTATGATGCTAAATTATCAGCTATTTTTAAAAATTCCTTTCATTTTTTGCAGGTGGGGAATATGCCAAATGCTGTGTTTGTTTTCCTGCTGACATATCCTTCCTACCTAAATCAATGCTATAATAGAGCAAAGAAATAACAGGTACCAAGTTTATTGACAATCAACACTGAAGAATCAATTCTTCTGGCATCATCCTGTTAACATACCCCACTCCCAGGATCCCAACTTAATTTAAGCCAGAAAATATTGGCCAGATGGTAGAATGCACATAATATACAGTACTGAATTTTTTAAAAAAAGTTGAGATGAATTGGCATCAGGGGTTGGATTTGGCCCGCAGGCTGTAATTTGGGCACCCCTGCTATACAGTATAATCTCTTCATCAGAATGTACCACATTTTATGTTACTTCACTGACAACACTTTTTTTCTGAAACTAAACTTTACTTCTGCTTTTTCTCCATCAGCAAATTATTATTACGGTACTTTTTTGTTTGTTTCATAAGATTTGTGTATGGTGTTTGTTTGGCTACCAAAGTAGATTAATTGAAAAGAACTGTCACTTGTTTCCATTCAGTCTCATTCATTACTCTCTCTGCTGCTTTACTGCTTGCTAAATGTCAGCTGATTATGATGCTATTCAATTGATTTAGTGTTTTCTCATCTGGTATGACTGCTGCTGAGGAAGAATTATTAACAAGACTAGTAAGATGAGACTGCAGTAAGCAAAAATATTCTCTGTGTATCACACTGGACTGACTGCACTTGCTTATAATAAGTTACCCTCCTCACACATCACTGCTTGTTGTTCAGCCGCATAGTCGAGTCCGACCTTTTGTGACCCCATGGACCATCGTATGCCAGGCACCCCTATCCTCCACCACCCTCCTCAACCCACCCAGCTCTGTGCCCATTGCGTCAACAATGCCATCTAGAGATCTCATTTTCTGCCACCCCCTTCTTCTTTTGCCACCTTTCCCAGCCTCAAGGCCTTCTCAAGTAAGTCCTCTCCTCTCATTTGATGTCCAAAGTACTTTAGCTTCATCTTCACTATTTGACCTTCCAAGGAGCAGTTGGGGTTGATTTCTTTTAAGACCAACCTATTTGTTTTCCTTGCTGTCCAGGGTACAGTACTCTCAAAACTCTCCTCCAACACCACATTTCAAAGGAATCTATTCTTCTGTGCTCAGTTTTCCTTATGGTCCAGCTCTCACATCCATACATTACCACCGGGAATACCATTGCTTTGACTATGTGAACTTTTGTTTGCAAGGTATTTTTGATCCTAAAAAAGTAAAGTCTGCCACTGCTTCTACTTCTTCCCCATCTATTTTCCAGGGCCTGTTAGGGCCTGTTGCCATTAACTTGGTTTTCTTGATGTTGAGTCTCAAGCCATCTTACTTAGTTATTATTTCCTACAGAAGAAGGTATTATTAATGTAGGCAGAATTGTCCCCCCCCCCCCAGGAATGAACCAAGAATGCAAATTCATGTACAAACACGTGGCACTATGGCGGAATGAAAGCTTTGTAGTTACTCTTATAGATACAAGGCTGTGACATCACTAAAGAGTACAGAAGAAACATCACAAGATCAAATAGTTAATCCTACTTCTGCTCATCTGAAAGCAAAGCAATCACACTTCTATACTGCTCCATAGCACTAACTGTACTCTCTGGGTGGTTCACAAGGTAATTACATGCTGGATACGCATTTTACCAACCTTGGAAGGATGGAAAGCTGAGTCAACCTTGAGTCATGGACAGGATCAAACTCACAACATTTTGGCTGCAATACAGCAGTTTAACCATTGCTCCACCAGAACATTCAATTGTGTTTGTGATCTGAGGAAAGCATTATACAGTATATGCTGCTCCCCCTATCCAATCATCCCAAGTGACCTTTGCCTTTGTGATGGTGGCTGATGAGCCAATTTCCCATATGTGCAAGTGAAACACTTCCCCTGCTCCTCTGCAGAGGGACAGAGAAAGTGCAATTAGTTCCCTCCCCCAGCTGATTGTTGAAGCAATTGGATCATTTAGGAAGGTAAAAAAAATCTGTTTCTCCTTTTTATCTCCAATCGAAAAACTGCTCACTGCCATGATTTTGAATTGCAATTAAAGGGGGGAAAGGAGAGAAAAATATGTTTAGAAATTTAAATATGTTGAGAAATTTCGTTGTTCCCGCAAGGGGACAACGACCATAAAGATTTATCTCTTATCTTATGTTTAACCCTTCTAAATGATCTAGCACTAGAACAAACATCTTGGGGGTGGGGAATAATTACACTTTCCCTGCTTCTTTGCAGTACAGAGTAAGGCCACAGGTGGTAAAAGGAACTCAAGCTGAATCTTTTCCCCAACCCTTTATGTTTGCAGTCATTTATACTGACATGCAGAAATACATTTTCAGTTGTGAATGTGTTCGAAGAAATTATGGTAAAACCAACACACACAAAAATCCCTCCATTAGCTGCTCTCTCTCTCTCTCTCTCTCTCTCTCTCTCTCTCTAACTTTCAGCACATCAATCTATCTGGAGGTTACACTACTAATTTGGAAAGCAATTGTGCTATTGATTAACTGACCCAAACATTTTCATCTTATTTTGTTGTACAGTATAGGGAAATGTTTTAGAGTTATGCTGGAGTAATTTGGAGTGTCATTTCCTTGTCTGCGCTGTCTAGATACTGTTATCAGCAATAGCCGAAATGCTACAATTCCTTCCAAATCTGTGGATTTCCTTCACGTTAAGATAAGCATTCCATTTTACCAATAATGAAATACAATGTAGATCAATATTTTTCTAGTTTTACAGATGGAAAAGGAAGATTATCAAAAGGACACATTCTGTCCCAACAGATAAACTGAAAGTTTACTTGAATTATGGGCTTCCATCAATCACACACTGGCACAGTAATAATATAGGATGCTGGTTCTGACAGGAAGTTGATGTACAGTAACACAAAAGCTACATGGAGCTTGAGAATAATGTATTTAAGGGAACAATATTACCATGAACAATACTGCTTTAGGTACTGAACACAGAAAACAATTGTCATAACACAGTTACCAACAAGGTATGGTGGTGTCACTGGAGCATTTTGCTATTTCCATTTTTAATTTAGCAAAGTGATAAGCTAGTAATGTGTGCCTAGCCTGTCACTCTTGAAGAAGTAACAAACAATACAGTACATTACTTTTTGAAAAGCGATGGCTAACCCTAATGTATTACTGTTGGCGGGGGGAAGCATTCCAAGCTCTACCATCACTCAGATAGGAATCAGTGAGTGAAATCCTGCAGTGCTGCTTTGCAAAAGGCACAATTTTTGAAGGCAAATTATTTTTAAGTTAAGAAAGCACTATAGACCTTATATATTGTACACCAAGCTGTGCCAGTCAGAATGCAACAGATAATGTCTACAGAGATTTCTTAACTTAAGACAATTGGTGTCCAAATGTTTCACATTTTATGTAGCAGTGCAAAGGATTTCACCCACAGTGATGCAGTCATTAGAGTATTTTAATAGGACTGGACTGACTCAAGATCAAAACTCAGAAATTCATTGGCTAGGCATCATCTCTTAGTGCAATCTCTTGTTATATGTTGTTATATGTGCTGCTACCAACTTACGGTGGGGTGCGAATCAAGCTTGTCTCCTTGTGATGCACCATGGGTAATGCTAAAGTGCTAGAAAGAGTGGCAACCAGACTATCTTTAGACTCCTGACTACATTAGACACATGGAGCTACAGTAATACCTTGCATAATGTTAAAGCCTGGTTCTACGATCCTTAACGTTGTGCGATTTTTAACATTGTGCGATACATGTATTGTGCAACGTTAAACCCTATGGGATGAATTGCACAATGAAAGCACTCTGCTGGCTGCTTTGACTTGGGAAGGGCCGGGGGAACCGAGCGCCAGCCAGGGCAGCTTTTAGGTGCTCTCCCCAGCTCTTCCCAAGTCAAAGCGGCTGGCGGAGGGCAAGAGATCTATGGAGGTGCCCTTGCTGTTCCGAGGCTAGCTTTGGAACAGCAAGGGGGGTGCTCACTAGACCCAAGCACCAAATCACGCAGGGCTGGTTTCTGCCTGGGAAGGCGCTTCCCAGGCGGAGAGAGCCCTGCGGGCTTTGGGGCAGAGAAATCTGGGGGGAAATGCAATGTATTGCACAAGGTGAACTTAACATTGTGCGGTGCAAATTTTTCTTCAGATTTCTTAACATTGTGCGGGTTTAATGTTGTGCGGTGCACACATTATGCGGGGTATTACTGTATACAATAAATGAACACCAGATTATGGTGACCCTAACAGCATTTTTGAGGTATGTGACCTGTTCAAGGAGTGGTCTATCAGTTTCTATAGCCAAGTGACCCAAAATTCTTGAGTCCTAGTCAGGGCCGGCCCTACCATAAGGTGAACGGAGTGGTCACTTCAGGCACCCACTCCTAGGGGGTGCTGCAGTGGCAAAGGAAAAAAAAATACTTTAACCCCATATATTAGGGGTGACCAAGGGAGCATCATAGTAGGATCTCGCTCCATCCTAAAACTTGCCTCAGGCCGGCACTGGTCCTAGTTCAACATTCTGTCCATTGGAACACAAATTATTGCAACCTACAACACAGGGGTTTGTTGTGATCATAAAAGTGGAGGAGCTTATATGTTACCTTAAGCCAGTGTTTCCCAACCTTTGGTTTTTGGACTTCAGTTCCCAGAAACCTAAGTCAATTCCCCAAAGCACGGATCAGCCAATGTACTGACTTAGGCTTCTGGGAATTGAAGTCCCCCTGTGGGGTGTGGGGCCCACATTGGGAACCACTGCATTAAGCTCTTAGAAGACTATCAGACAAAAGATGCAATACTGTATATAAAATAACATGTTCAGTAACTCTACATAATACCAGACCCTTCACAGACATCTGAGCCTCAGGCAAAAATGCTCAGACCAATCCTAACACCAATGCATAGTCATACAACCACCTAATAACCCAGTTCCTAGGGACACCCATAGTTTGGGCAAGAAGCTTGCAGTGGCAAAAAAGTGGGGGTTACCAATTCTACTTTGTTTTTGATGAGTGCCCTAAAGATCTAATAATTAGAGCCAAGTGCAAAATAGCAATTCAGATAGGGGACACTCTTCAATTCTAAGATCTCTCAGTGCAGAAGCTTGGGTTAGGGATTTGATTTTAGTACCAAAACTGGAGGTCATACAAAAATGATTTTAAAAAAAAGAAGTGTTTCCTACAGTTTATCTAGAAAATTATATTGAATTCAGCATCCTGATTTCTATATCTATATGTTCTTGATGTCCACCTCCTTTTCAACCAAGTCACAAGAATAAATGGTCAAGAATATTGATGAGATTGGTGGACCAGTATCATCTGTAGGGCTACAGGTTCTCTACTTTAGACAATCTACTATAGTATACTACATTATATGTTATCAAGTCTGTATTGAAGTCTATATATGCTTAGTTAGCACAAATACAACACCAGCTCACTGAAAGAGAGGAACTATTGTCTAGAAACAGGGGGAAAGCATCATAGAATCAATTGTTACAATGGCTCCCAGATGTAGGAGTGGCTGGCCGCAAGGAAGACATGCGAGACAATCGTGCGGTGAAGTCCAGCCCTGATCTGGTTCGGGTGGCACGTATTTATTACCCTGCCTTCGGGTGATGTGTGCGTAGGATGCGTGTGAACCCCCTAATACAGAAGGCTTGAATACGTGGCGTTTTCCGGGGGTTCAGCTACAATGCCAGCTCTTTGAAGTTACCCTGTCGTTAATGGACAACTCGCACCTAAATTGCCTTGGGTTGGCAAAACCCATTGTTCCTGCCCTAATCTCGGAGTCTATGTGTATTGACTCTGGGTACCTAGCTTGTTCTGTTGTCTGGCGCGGCTTGTTTGTCCAACTTAATCTGTAGCCAGAAGCGGAGGATTGTGTATTTCCATTAGAGTCATCATATTTGGTTTTTGCCCTGTTTCTATCGTAGCCATCAGACAAGGCTTTATGATTTGCCCCCCCAAACTAGCTAACCAGCCCATACCCCAATTGCCTTTCCTGCATAGTCCGGTTGGTCCCTGGATCTGTTGAAGGCCGGCTGAACCCCTGGGGAAAGGTTTGGCCAATTATTCCCGTGGGCAACCCACATTCAATGAATAGTGGAGATGGAAGGGGCTTATGAGTTCATCAAGTTCAACCCCCTGTTCAATGCAGAAATTCAAATCAAAGTACAGTGGAACCTCATACAACAACCACCCCGTATAGCAATGAAATCGCATAACAATTAGGTTTGGGGGGGGGGGATTGCATCCTGCATAACAATTTTCCCTATGAAAATGGAAAAATTACTTAGCAAAAAAAAATTGTTGTATGATGCATCTCATAGGGAAAATCGTTATATGATGCATGTATCGTATAGCAATTGTTTTGTACAACAATGAGCCCTGTGGAACGGATTAAAATTGTTGTACAAGGTACCACTGTACTTATATTCTGACAGATGACTTTATCTTCTGTGCTTTCCAGTGCTGGAGTGGTCACAAAGATGCTTAATCCTTCCTGTACCCAATAAAATATTTGTGTATATATTCCCAAATTAAGGTTATCCTGTTTCTTCTTTGAACTGAGCTAACTTTTGGTAAGCTAAAGTGAAAATAGAAAAAAATCAGCAAAGAAAAGGATGTTCATGGTAGATTTTAGGAAAAATCACAGGAATGTTGATATACTGTTTCAGAGCATTACATTTTTTGGAATATAGTTCCCTGAATCTCTTGACAAACATGATTATTATTAATATCCGTAACAGGACTGGTTTTTTTTTTAGTTGTTTGAATTGATCTCAAGGGGAAAAAACCAAAGTAAGCCATTTTTAGAATTTTAAATAAAATAACTCATTTCTCAAGCAACCCATGACGAAAACTTTGCACTGAGTGAAAAATGTACGTTTTCATCTATTAAATATTGGATGGTATGAGGCAGTTTATTGATATACAACAAAGCAGCAGCTTCTATGCTCCTACATCTATTCCTAGCTCAATTTTTCTAATTATTCCCTCTTGTTGTCATTTTTAGTTTGGGATCAAATTGAATCAAACATTGATCTTTTATTTCTTCCAGATAAAACTTAATAGGTTTCTGGGAGTTTGACCAAAAGACTAAAGATTTTAAGAAGTATGTCTGACAGTTATTCTTCTAATGTCCAGGATTTTTTCTGTAAACTGTCCATATAGCTCAGGATAACGATCCCTTCTCTTTCTCATAACAAAGTTGGTTATTACAGCTTTGACAAATCCAATGACATTTCTCATCAGTTAACATGAGAAACACTTTTCCTTTATGTTAACAGAGAAAGGCAGAGTGGGCAGTTGCTGTAATCAGTTCTGGCACTTAAAAGAGCCTCTTTCAGAAGGTTTCAGGCAGGAACTCGCTTGATATGATTGCACCCATAACCTGCAATGTAATGTTATACTACAGATTACTGGAGCTTTTAAAAATTTACTTTCTGCTCTACACAGGGGTCAATTTCTTGGATATTTCTCCAACAATCTTTCTTTGACATAAGGGCAACACTGGACAAATCCCCATGATGTTCTGAAAATGAAAAACTGTCTAGATCATTTTCAGCTACCTGCATAGCACGGTAGGACATGATACACTCCTAGCTTCACTGAACTGATAATTTGGACTCATTCTGCCCTAGATTCTGGAGGTCTGTTTACTATAGAAATAACAATTATTGGGCGAATGTTGCTTCGCAAATTTTAAGCAACTAAATTTGCACGATAAAGTAAATTCCCAGTACTGGAAAACTTGGAAAGCTTACTTTTAAATTTTCTAAGAATTCTGGATGTTCTAGTTCAAAAAAGTAACTTTTTCCACTCGGTTTCTCAGACCTTTGTACCAATGTTTATTTGCTGTTGATGGTTTTATTTCAGTTTTACATTACTTTTGTGTGTGTGGCTGATTTACTTTTGTTGGTTTTATTATTAGTTTTTACTTTTTAATGTATTTAGTCTGCATTGGAAAAAAATTAGCACATAAACCCTTACAAACATTGTGAAGAAAATCCACAATAAAATATAATTACATGCTGTCAAGGCAACTCTGATTTATGGTGACCCCTTTCATGGTTTTCTAGGCTTACCATTTTCTTCTTCTTACCCAAGGAAAATAGCTTTTTCATTCTTGCTATATTTTCCAATCATTTCAAAGTATGTGGATACATTATTTCCATCAGAATTATAAGTGAATGATAAGCATCTTGGTGTCTTATGCTTTTAGCCTAATTGCCCACAACACTGATTTAATTGTCTCATTCTGCTCAAGGAAAGAATCACAACAAACTTAATATTCTATTGATGAAAATTAACTGTTCAGAGAAAGTGCTATGTTAGGACAAGCAAATTCTCAATGCAAGGCATCTTTCTATGTGTTGTGAGGATGTATGAAACATGATTTTGGTATCAACATTTCAAAACCTCCTACTGTACAAGGGCCCATTGAAAGGAATCTTTCAATGGGTTGACTCAGGAGCCTTTCAACATAAAATGTTTGTAAGAGTGACTTATTTTCCTTATGATCAGCATATTTTCAAAACAAACAGCTTCATTCCAGATGTGACTAATAAAAGAAAAATTTCACCTGGGGCTTATCAAGTTCAAAAAATTAACAGAGCTCTTAAGAAAATAAAAAAGGGAAGGGAAAAAAAAGAAAAAAATGGAAGGGAGGAAATCCCCAGCATGTTCTCACCATGAAAAGCAGCCAATGCTAAACCATATACATTTTGGAAAACAGGTAGTGGGGTGGATAATGATGTAAGGCTTACATTGTAAGCAAACACAGGGTAAATCTCTGATCACAACAGAATCATTTATTTGGAAACAAAATGGATGATACTAACTGAATGTCAAACAGCCTATGAAGTTGTGCATAAAGCAAGTAAGGTCCATACATGAACTGAGGGATTCAGCATAAAACTGGTAGCAACCTCTCCATCCTGATTTCTTTGTTCTCCATACTTGAGAGAACCTCTTGAATCCACAGATATAGATAGACACTGCAATTAGACCCTGATTATCTAGGGATGATGGGAGTTGAAGCTTGACATATTTGTAGGTCACCGGATTGGGTAAAGTGATCTAAAGTTAAAAAGTATATCCCTTGGGGAAAATTATACATATAGATATTTTTTCATAAACTCTAGCTTCACATAATTCTGGAGATGTTTGGTAGTAACTGCCCAAACATCTTGCCAGTACAGTACTTCAGAATTTCACTGAGGTAAATGAGGAGCCAGAGAGATAGAAGGAAGGAGGGAGAGAGGAGGGAGAGAGGCTGGCTCAGAAAGAGAGAAAGAACCAATTATTCATGCAATTTACTGCTTGGGGACACAAAGCAATCTGAATGTCTGGAAAAAAATTTCTCTGCTCTATTATAAATGCCTGAGTTATCATCAAGTGTTGTGATGAAATGTCTGCTTGTAGTCACTAAGTGGCTGATTCATTCAATTGCCTAATCACACATACATGCAAAATGACCCTTGATCTCACTGCAGTTGTGTAACTTGTCAGAAAACAACCATGACAATTTGTGTGTGCGCGCGTGCGTGTGTGCATGTGCGTGTGTGTGTGTGTGAGAGAGAGAGAATGAATGAATGAATGAACAAATGAACAAATGATGGGAAAAGGAATCAGTTTCTAGAATCAGATTCAGGCCGGCCTTTATTATGTAAAGCGTGGCATACTTTTTTTCTGCTGGCAACAGAAGCATAATACTGCAAGGCAATGTCATATATTCTTGGACTTCAATTCCCAGAAGCCCTGAACAGCAGGTGTGCTAACTTGGTCTTCTGGGAATTGAAGTCAAAGAACACATGAGGGCCCAAGGTTGAGAAACACTGACCTAGACTATTAATGTGGCAAAAAATAAATAAAGCTTAGGCAGCTGGACTTCAGCCTGGACTTGTCTATAACTACCAGAGTCTGAGGTAATTATGAGATATCTACAGTTATCAAGAAATGTAGTATTGCTGCTAAGCAACGTGGTCATCCCAAGAAAATGCAGTACAGTACTAACATGTCATAAAATAGCAAAGCCACTGACAAGCCAATGAAACGAGCACTTAGCTTTTTCAGAATGATGGCTGCTGAAATATATCCTTTTAAAGGCATGTGATAAGCATCTAAAAGCATATAATTCAAGATAAAAGTAGAGGCAGTTTCTCTGCTCTTGCTTATATATGGTTTTCTTCCTTGCTTTTGACAGAAAAGAAAGTGCTATTGCATTGCTATGTGTCAAATTATTATCATTTTCATGAGAAGATATACCTTCTCATAAGAAACATTTATTTCTCCTTATTCCACATCATATGCTATGTCTCATCATATTTCTATTTTGAAGTCAAAATTCAGGTTTAAAAAAACTAAGAAAATATATGATACATTAAAGGGGGGAAGCTTTAAAACTAAATCAGGGTTACCCTCTCAGTCCCTTAATAATCTCAGTCCCTCAGATAAACCATATGCCATTGCTTTTTCGTAAGATTTTAGTAGACCTTAGAAAAAAGAAAATTTTGAAAAAAGTAGAGTCATTAATAATGTGACTTCTTGCATGCTAAACCTTAGGCTAATAGTTCTCAATCTTCAGCATCTCAAATTTGTTCCCAGGTGGCACTGTGCCCTTCTTGTGGTTGGATTACAAGAGGAGTCATTTTTTAAGATGGAAAATGTAAATTAACGTTTTGATCATTTAAGGCCACTTCCTGAAAAGTGATTAAAATTGACTTCTATGTGTAGGAGATCTGAGTCTAAACAAAGAAAATGAATTTCAGCAAGAAAAAAATATATAAAGTTCTGCATATACAGACAAGAAAATTCAGATGAAAAAATGTATAGAGTGAGTGACACATGGCTTGGTAGTAATTCATGTGAAAAGGAGCTGGGGTCCTTGTAAATTGCAAGCTAAACATGAGTCAAGAGTATGATCCAGTGATAATAATTGTGTGCCATTAATTGGTATCAAGTTTTGCTGGGCATTCCAGGAGGGGAGGGGGAGTTGAAGAAGGAGTAAAAGAAACGAAAGGTGATAGCAGTTAGCTATGTTCTAGAAAGCTGGTACTTGTATATTGGGAAAGACTAGGTTAAGAAGCGAAAAGGGAATATATGTGCTCCATTGGGAAATGAACAGAGAGAAAACTGCCTTCAGGGGATATGTTTGTGACTCCCTCCATTAGGGAGAACGGAGTATGAGAAAAGCCCTGCTGGTGACCAGGGTGTGTTTTTATTTTACTTTTGGTGTGGAATGCTAATGACTAAAAGTTTGCTAATAAAAGCTGGAAGTATTTGAAGATGTTGACTCTTTGCTGACTGTGTGTCTGCCTGGACTGAGATTTTGGAGATTCCTGAAACATCTGAAAGGCTAAGGTGCTTATTCTCCCACTCAGAACCTACATGGTGGCAGCGGTAAAGAAATAACAACTTTTCAACACCTAAGGTTGATTTTTGGAGGGTCAAGGAAGGAAGGAAGTTGATTGCTCAGTGTGTAAAAGAAAGGGCTTATTTTATCTGTGGAAGTTTTTTCTAAAGGGAAATGCAAGTTGCTACCTAAGGGAGCAAACTGTGAGCAACAGTGACTGCAGGTGTATGGAGTTGGAACACGAGTGGCAATACCAGGATCTTTGGACTTGAGCTTGTTAGGAGAAAGTACCCCAGTGGTGTGTGGGTGTAGACAAAATCAGAATTTGTTGTCCGATTCTGCCATCCTACTTGTTGAGGACATTAGGAAAAAGGCTGGTTGGCTGAGTGGACTTACGGATGATTCTGAGATAAAGGAGCAGAGGCAGCTGCCAACCCAGTTGATTTATCATCAAGTCTGGACCTTAGGGAGG
This sequence comes from Bradypodion pumilum, assembly GCA_035047305.1. NCBI lineage: Eukaryota > Metazoa > Chordata > Lepidosauria > Squamata > Chamaeleonidae > Bradypodion > Bradypodion pumilum. The sequence goes on along the minus strand of JAWDJD010000004.1, from coordinate 291,539,397 downwards.
CGGTGCTGCAGCTGGTGAGAGTACAAACAGAGTTTTTGAGAACTCAGGCAACACGTAAAGGGCTTCCAGAAAATTTACAACAGGTGGACCGGAGGGGCTTACCAATACAACAACCAAACCAAGAATTTTGGCCTTTTCTAGTGCACTTTAAAGCTGTATGCCGAGATTATGAAATACCTGCTCGAATGTAGTCAAGGCTCTTAGTGGGCCAAACAACGGAACCCTATTCCACCTTTTTGGTGTCCCTTGACCAAGCACTACCTTGGGAGGAAATTAAGGCACGGCTTCAGGTACAGTATGCTTTGACTGCTGACACAGCACAGGTCTGTTTCCGCACTGCCAGAAGAGAACGAATGCAGTCCTACATGGAATATGTGGGAGACTTGACACAAAAGTTGAACTTATGGTTGGAGGCAGTGGACATGAGGATTTTCCAGCAATTTAGACAGCTGTGTTTAAGAGAACAATTTTAGCAGAGGCCCCTGTGCATATTAGGTATATTTTAATGCAATACGGGGACATGCCAGTATTAGAATTAGCAAGAATGGTGGACTGACTGCAAATTGCTGAACAAGTTCAACTTGGGGGAGGGGAGGGTCACCCTTGTCGAAGGGATTTTCCGGAACAGCAGGCCGAGGAACTGCCAGAGGGCCAAAGGAATGCTCCTAGAGAGAGACTGAGAGAGTCTTGTTCCCCGCCCCCTAAAGGTTCAGGGACTAGACCAGTGGCAATGCTGGCAAGAGCAGGGTTGAATTTTTTTATTGCCAATAGGAGGGCAACATTCAACGTACGTGTCCAAGGTTGAAGAGCCAGCCTATTTTGGCTCCATCCCATCAAATGAAGTGGGTGCAGTCAAGGCCGGAAGGAGCAGAATGGGGGGTGGGGTGGGGTGGGGTGGGGGTGGAAGAGCCACCAGAGGGTAACCAGCTGGCCTCCTCTGCTTTATATAGGGGGGTTGTTCCATCTAACCAGCCAGAGGAGGGTGCTGGGGAGGGTAAAGCCATGGAAGAGGGAAGGTATAGGATGTTTGGGTTATGATGTGGGGAAGTGGGAAAAGGGAGTCCCTCTGTATCAGGGATAAGGGATGATAAAATGGAGCAGGCTTTGCCTCCTTCTGTGACCCCAAATGCTTATTATCCCCAGAAAGAAGTAACCCGGTCCCTGGCTCAACTCAGAGCCTACAGAGAGTATTATCTGGTTTACCATTGCCATCTTTAGGGACTGTGCAGATTGCCCATGACTACACAGGTTGGCTCTTCTGGGATGCACAGTGAAAGTCTCAGTCTCTGGCTCAGCAGTCAGATACCAAACTCACTGAGATATGCAGGCAGCAGCGTATTTTATGGGGGTGGGGGGATGCTAATGCTATTCTAGACTTCACAGCCAGTCCATCTGGTATGGCCTCTTCCATTGGGAATCAAAATAATGAATTAGTTCCTCCTCCACTCTTTTTGCCGTTGGGCCCAATGTGATGGTTTCCAGTGGCATTTCCTCCACTGAGAGGGACCATCATCACCCCACCTAAAGGTGCTCATCCACCCATAGCCATTGGCCCCTTTAGGGAGTCAGGTTATTTACCACACTCGGCGTTGATCATGAGATGTGATAGTGAGTTATCCAATCTAATATCCAATATTGATTTGTTTTCGCTTATCTATTTTAGTGTAAATCAACTGAAATCCAAAATGTTCTATTCTTAGCCTTCTATTTCTGGCTGAACAGCTTTACCATAGGCTCATCTCATCGTTTTTGAGGTCTGCCTAGTGATCTTTTGTGGTCCCTTGGTATCCAGTCTGTTAGCCTTCAAGTCCATCTGTTATCTTTTAGGTGGGTGATATGGCCTGCCCATATAGTTCATTGACCACATCATGCAGTCTGGTTCTTTGGCATAATTCCTTATTGTTGACCTTAGTGAGTTTTATTGCAAGAAAACAAGAGAAAGGCAACTGTCTAGATTCCCACAGTGAGAAAATCATAATACTGTTTTGGTGCCAGCTGTTTGAAGCATTTACGATCAAACTTCTGACATATTCTTAGAATACTGGTGATATTTAAGAAACATATTACCGTGCTTATGAGATGTAAAATGTTGATGCTGTAGCATATGCTACCACATTACACAAGTGCCAAAAGAGATCATGAACAATTTCTCTCAGAAATGCAAATTGGCATGCACACATACTTCAGATTCTTTAAAAAGTCCTTCTCTAAACTTTATATGAGGAGTTCTCAACCTTTTTAAGCTGGGGGCTGGGTCACCCTGCCTCAGACAGCTTCGGAGACCAGGTAGCCATTTTGTCCTTCCTCCACCAAATGGCACTTCCTGGTGTTGTGGAGGTGGTGGTAGGCTACATGAAATGGTGCTGTGTGCCATATACAGCCCATGGGCCACAGATTGAGAATTCCTGCTTTATATGTTCACTCCAGCTCCAGATCTCAGCTAACTGCTTTTCAGAATGACAGTTTAAATCAAGAAAATGTCACATATTGTAGAGCTACAGCCCTAATCTTTTCTGTAAATTGCAGCCTGTGGTTCTTGAAAACATAAGAAATTGCTGGCAATTGAGAATGTGTCGCACTGCAAGGATAACTTGACTTTTCCACATTTAAACAAAATAGTATTAAATTATTCATGCACATCATTCAGCACTTGAGCAATTCTCAGAACCACTGATTTCAGAAACCTGGTGTCTTTCTCTCCTGTTAGACAAAAATCCCTCTTATCTTTCTACCTTGCTCCTCATCTCTCCACAACGTCAAAATTAATATTATAACCAATAAACAAAAGTTTTCTCAAAGCACTCTATCCATGCCTCATATTTAAGTGGTCAATTTTACAACAACCAAACTATGATATGGAGCAGCACTGGCTGGTTATTCTCTAAGTGGTCATTACAGATGACAGAAAACCCTTGGCAAATAACATAAAATGTAACACCTGTTTTTCAAAAACACAGAATAAAAGAGCAATGTTATGGGGTTTATATCCAAAACCCATCTGAATCAATATAAGAGGCCTTTCTGAAATAATTCCAAGCATCAGTCACATTACTTAATCAGGCTTCACATGAGGAAAGAACTCTGGAAGCTGCAAATAATGTAATACATGGGTTTCCTTTACTATTATCTTTATGAAAAGTGAGATATGCAGTGAACAATGGATTGTAGGCTGAGCTGCAAACTACATGGGGAAGAAACAAAGAAAAAGCACAGCTGACACTAAACCAACCCAGCACCCCATTGTTGAGTTCTTCAACTGTACCCATAATACTTTGCATCACCTCACACTGTGATGTATAGACCACACTTGCGGTTTTGATCTGCCAGTGATGTGGAGCACAAATGAGGTTGCATTCATTGTCGTGACATCACAACACAGGGCATGTTTCATGTTTCTTGATCAGGGCAGCAATGCCATTTTCAGCATCAATCCCTTGGCATCTAATTTTATGTAGCTCCAACATGTATGAACAGACATTTTGACACCAGATCAATTCCATTTTCCCCCAGACTATAGCTGAACTTATTCCTTTAATGTACTTAATTTTAAAATAATTTATCTTACATAGGATGATTTACAAGAATTTAAGATCATCATGCCATAAAACCTTTAAGAAATGCAATAAAAGTAAAACAAAAGCAGGCCACAGATAAAATTTACACATGTTTTATTTGCACCTTCCAGACAACTGATACTATGCTTCTTCTCCTTCTATGTCTAGGCCAGACATGAAGTTGCCAAAATGAAGGTACCATTTGGTGAGTTCATTCTACAGTTCCTTTCACCTGACCCAGTGTGAGAAAGATTAGCCAACAACCCAAGATTGCCATTACCAGGGTATGCCCGATTGTGGTTCAAACATACCACAATCTTCAAGGAGGCTCTTTCTGTGTACCCCAATGCTATGCTTCTACAGTAGGAAGGAGATTTTTTTTCTTTTTTTTTTACAAAAAGTATTTATTTTAACATGCTTTTTCTCAAAGACAAATCAGAACACTATTTTAGCCATAGAGTCATTTTGGGACAAGCATAACAAGTAAATGTAGCTGTGCATCTCTGTAATCACAATTCTCCAAACTCACAGTAAATTACTCAATTTGAAATGAGTAAATATGTGCTTCCTCAATATAGGGTTCCAGAAGTGTGTTCTACAACAGTAGCTGTATCTCAGGATCTCTGCTCCTGGTTCCTGGTTGATACTGTCTAGATCAATTTCAATCTTTAATCAAGACAGGGCCTTATTATTATTATTATTATTATTATTATTATTATTATTATTATTATTATTATTATTATTATTATTATTATTATTATTATTATTATTATTATTATTATTATTATTATTATCCCGCTCAACTCGGCACAGGCCGACTCAGAGTGGCTAACAGCAAGTTAATATAAGTACAATGTAACAATGTGATAATGCAAAAATAAATAATCAATACTCTTACAATACAATTACAATAAATTCCACAATACAATATATCAGTACAACAAGTCAAAATATCAACAATCAGTATATCAAAAGGACATATCCAAAAAACATATCAATAAGCATATCAACAAAACAGTGTAGCCACAGGACATATCAAAAACAATCTAACCAGTAATAGAAAAAGAGACTTGGAAAATCCAGCTGCAGATGAGGTAGTGGCAGCTCCAGCATCTTTTGAGCTCCCCGCCTGGTGGGGGCCAGAGGAATGGGCACCGGGCGCAGCAGCCTCCCATCCCAGGACCAATGGAATAGGCCCTGGGAGAGACTCAAGTCCGGTGTCGTCTGGAGGTGGGGAATCGCTTTTGGGGCCGCTGAAAAGTGTGCCCCAGGTGTGGCCAGTTCTTTCCTCCCCACCTCCTCCTCTGGCTGGCTGCCAAGCGAGCTCTGTGAGGTCTCCAAGCCCTGGCGTAGGTGGTGTCATCTGGAGGTGGGGAGACACTTTTGGGGCCGCTGAAAGGCGAGCCGTAGGTGTGGCCAGTTCTTTTCTCCCCACCGCTTCCTCCGACTGGCTGCAAGGCGAGCAGCTGTTTTCACTCCCCGCCGACCGACCGGGCTGGGGGGAGGGTGCAGAGCTTCGATGTCCGGGGCTGGCGGCGGCGCTTTTGAGGGCGCTCATCGCCCTCAGCTGTTTTCACTCCCTGCCGACCGACCGGGCCGAGGGGAGGGCGCAGAGCTTCCAAAGATAAGTTGGTGCTCCCAGGCTTTGGAAAATGATGTCCCGTAGTGCTAAATTAGGCTGCTCTCTCTTGTACTTTCATCGTCCAACAGACAGACAGTAAGCACAGGCTCAATAATGGTCTATTTATTAAATTTAGTTTTTAAAATGTTTTCAGAATTGTTTTTAATTATGATTTTAGTACTGATACATGTTATTTTTTGAAAGTATATCTTTTTAGTGGTGTTTCTAATTCTGTGACTACCACTTAGCTTTAACTGTTGTCTGTTGTGAGCCACCCTGAATGGGGAGGAAGGCAACATACAAATAATATCAATGCATAAACAAAACCACAATCTGGCTTCATATCTAGCTATGAGAGAGAGACCGCTTTAGTCAGCATAAAGCCGTGATGGCAAACCATGGCACACCAGATATTCTTGGATTTAAATTACCAGAAGCCCAAGTCAACACTCCTGCTGATCAGGGCTTCTGAGAATTGAAAAACATCTGGAGTGCCAAGGTTTGCCATCACTGCCATAGTGGATATTCTGTATGAAGAGAAGAATAGTTGTCCAGTGGAGGTCAACACTTAGTGTCTTTGCAGTCTTTCGCAGCAAACTCTAGTAGGGCTGCATGATTGCCAATTGGGGTGGGAACCTGAATAGTGGGGCTTAAGCATATGCCTCCATCCCTACCACCTTGTAAACCCTACATTATCTTTGGTTTAACTCCTGAATAAAGATCATCCTTTTCTAAGCTTTAGAAAGCTGTTCACTTCTAAATCACTGTCTGGGGTTAATAATCAACTGGACAGGACAGAAGAAATCAAATCTTTATTCAGACAAGACATTGGGGCTCCTGCTCAGTCAGGAAAGAAGGGCCTGTTTGTGCTGAATGGGGCTGTGCTCTTTTTCAAAAATTAGGTTCACACTTTGGGTGTACTTTTGATTCTGCCCTCAGTCTCGATTCCCAGAGTTTGCACAGTTGAAGCTACCATGCCAGTCTGAGTTCATTCCCTGAGATGTCTCTTCTGGACTGCAATTGAAAAAGTTGCTTTTGGGGATGACAGTTCCCACAATCTCACATGAAGCACAGGGTAGGCAAATTTTAGTCTTCCATTGGCTCCAGCTAGTCGATAGTGAGGAATCATCATTAAAGTGCAATAACACCAAGGGAGCCACACATTCCTCATCCCAGTTTGAACTCTGTGGAACCATCAGCACGGACAAGTTCCTGTTGGTGAATTTTAGGGTAGGAGAATTATCACATACATTTTGGAAACTCAGTATGCACAGACTTTCCAATACAGTACTGGCATAAAAGCCCTGGTGGCACAGTGATTAAACTGCTGTACTGCAGCTAAACCATTGTGAAGTTCAGCCCTGACAGGCCTCAAGGTTGATTCAACCTTTCACCCCTCCAAGGTTGGTAAAATGAGTATCCAGCATGTTGAGGGCAAAAGGCGAATTAACTTGTGAACCATCCAGAGAGTCCACTAAGTGCTATGGTGTGGTATATAAGTGTAATTGTGATCAGCAAGTCAGAGATCAGCAAACCAAAGCAAAAGATGGTGGGGGCAGGCTGCAAACAACTAACAGCCTGGTAAAACAACAAGTAAAATGAGTCCTTTTGTACTGATTGATGAACCAATTAAGAATAAGTTTGTATGGATGTTGCAGAGGTAGTAAAAATCAGCATAATCAAAAAATGTGAATCACTTTATCATTGAGAAGACTTTAAAACTTCATGCTAGTTTCTGTATTTTAATGCTGCCCATGTGACGGAACAGTGCTCCACCCTGGACAAATGGCTTTCATTACAAGTTATTTTTAAAAGGCAAGAAGAAACTTTGAGATCCCCACATTTTGTGTGTGATGTAATGAATAGAGTGACAAACTAGGATTCAGGAGGTCTGATACAGGAGCCATTGGGGTGTGGAATTGGTAAAAAACATTCTTTAAATTACTTACTTACTTTGAAAGTCCTATTAGTGTTGCTATAAGTTGGTTCTGACTCAACCGCACATAATAACAAACAACTGTTTTCATCTTTATTAAGGGATGCAGTGGCTCAGTGGTTAAGAAGTTTGTCTTGTTAGCTGGAAGGCTGGCAAGTTGGCAGTTTGAAATGTGGGTCCTGATTGACGGCATGAGTGCCCGTCTCTGTCCCATCTCCTGCCAACCTATCAGTTCGAAAGCAAGAAATTGCAAGTAGATAAATAGGGACCACTTCGGTGGGAAAAGATCTTGGGGACATGAAAGGAGCCTCATTCAGGCTTCCCCTGAGCAGAGTTTCTCCAGCAAAAATCCTTTCAACCCAGAATAATTTCTGATATGAAATTATTATTATCTTTTTAAAGAAGACCAATCTTTGGTGTTCTAATTCAACATTCCTGTTCTAGTGGTCTAAAGTGTCCTTTTCAGAACTTGGAATAGTTGCTTTCTCTGGATGATAATTCCAAGAATTCCCTAAGAGTATAAATCAACCTTTTCAAGCCGAGGGCCGGGTCACACTCTCTCAGTCTCCTTTGAGGGCTGGATGGCCATTTTGCCCTGCCTGCACAATGGGGTGGCCATTTTGTCCCAACATCTTCAAAGGGGTGGCCATTTTGTTTCTCAAATGCCCTTGGAGGGGTGGGTGGGCACATAAAATGGTGCCATGGGCCAGATCCAGCCTGCAGGCCTTAGGTTGGGAACCCCTGGTATAAATGAATTCCAGAAGACAAAGTTACTTTTCAAACCCTGAACTATGTATTTCAGCAACTGCTTTCTTCAGCACTTCTCTGTCTCTGTTGCTAGCCAACCTTAGTGTTGAATGAATCCTCTTTTTCACAAAATAATATCTACAGCCATCATCAATCAGTGCCTTTCACTGTCTTTCTTTGTCTCACACAATGACATTTATTGCCAGGACATGGGAAATTAGGATGTCAGTTGCAGAACAGAACACCATGGTGTAATAAAGAAAAGCAAATTTTCTACTTAAAACAGTATTGCTGGTTTATGTCCCTGTTTTTGTGCAATCTTATGAAACAACTGCAAATATCACACAGGAAAATATGAAATTCTAATTTGCAACCATCTGGAAAGCATTTCTAATTACGTTCTCAGAAGTGGAATTGTATAAATGAAGTACACCTATGAACGCTGCCGCAGAGTTTCTGAAGTTTGGGAGAGCTGAGGGAAGATTTTCTGGGAGATTCAGGCACAGTAATGTATGAGCAGATACAAGAAAACTGTACAGAATAGATAACCAATTTAACAAACCAAAAATGTAGCTATTAAAATGGAATGTAAAAACTGTCCTTAAAACAAGGCTTAAATCAAAATGCACAAATAATATTTAGGTGCCATTATTCCATATGTTTTTCTGTATCTTCTGTATTGTTTATGCTACTTGATTTGGGATCAGAATAGACTGTCCTCTTTTGTTTGTGAACCTATGGTCACATGCATGAATGAAACAAAGAACCAGCTTTAGAATAGTGCAGGTTGGCAATATATTTAGCATATAACTATTCCAACAACATGTACTTGTTTTATAACAGGCTCTCCAGCATGTTGTAGCTAAAAACTTACGAAGTATAGTTAGCTTTCCTGGACAGTTTAGATGTGTGCACAGAGTTTGATAGTTAATGCCCATGGGTGAATATCTGTTGAACATGCACATTTTCCACTGCTCATGTCTCAATATTAATAAATTATTGACTAGGATACATGAAGAGCTAGTACAGCCCAATGGGTTGCAGCACCAGTCAGTTTGAATCCACCCTAAGCCTCCATGAGAGGCTTAGGAGAGGGGTCAGGTCTGTTCATTCAGAGTGTAGACAGATGATGTCACAAAGTGTGTGTGGCTGCACTGCACAAGTTCCACAAGCTCAAAGTGCCATCTGGGACTGATAAACCACTTCTGAATATTTTATAGCTAGAACCAGTGGTGGGCATCAGCAGGTTCGCACCAGTACGCATGTACCGGTAGTAAAAATGGCTGGCCCCACCCACCCACCCTAAAAGAGGCTTTGGAGGGGGCTGGCTCTATTTTCCCCTTCATCAAAGGCTTTTCCTGGGTTCCGTTTCACCCCAAAGTGCATCCCCAGCCACTCCGGAGTGGTTTGGGAAGCACTTTGGGATGAAACACAACCCTGGAAAAGCTTTGGACGAAGGGGGAAATGGCTTCGGAGGAGGCTCTTCACTATAGAGTGGCTGGGGAGGCATTTCAGTGTGAAACGGACAGTGCTGAGCACCAAAAATGTTTACTACCACACCATGGGCGTGGCCTAACTGGTGGATGTGGCCTAACTGGTGGATGTGGCCTAACTGGTGGGTGTGGCCTAATTGTGGGTGTGGCCTAATTGGTGGGCATGTGATTGGGTGGCCAATCTAGTCATGCCTGCCACATAGCCCATGAAACCATCTGCAAACACAGACAGCACTGGCTCTTTGGCTGTAAATGGAGATGAGCACTGCACCCTAGAGCCAGGTACAACTGGCTTTTGAGCACGGGAAACCTTTAGCTTTACCTATTGTTAGATCCAAAGCTAACAGGCCATGCCCACCCAGTCACATGGCCATGCCCACAGTGTGGTAGGAATTTTTTTTATGCCTACCACTAGCTAGAACCCATGAGAAAGGTTGCTACAAGTCAGAAATGTCATGATGGTATGGATTTATTTTTAGTATTAGCCAATATGTCCTGCTTCATCTGGATTATAAAACCGAGTCCTCCTCACTTCATTGTTTTCCATTTTATTTCCCATTTGTTCTTTGCACTGCTCTGTCTCTTTCTTTTCCCTTCCATGCCTCAACTTCCTCATCTTCCTCCCTCCACCTCTCTGATGTTGAATGACTTTGCCAACTCTTAACTGGGCCCAAGTTTGGGAGTACTTTCTTCCTGTGTTCTGAATGACTCAGTCTTTGGACCATGAATGCCACTCTTTCATACCAAGTTCACATATGGCCATCCTGTAAAATCAGTATTTCAGAGGACAGTCAAAGCAGGAACATCACAAGCAGAAGAAGACTGCTTCTTTGGTGATACACATTTAAAGTTTCAGACATCCTGTAATGCTGCTGAGAAAAGATCACTTTCCCTTTCCACCTAAACCCCCGACAAAACAAGAATAATGTGGAACCTACCTTAGAAAGCCCTCCTACTTCCAAATAGAAGCAGATAATGAAAACATTCCATGTGACCCAGAGAGCTGTCCATACTGAGTACTAGGGTGGGGGTGGGGGGGGGGAGAAAAAAGGAAATGTGAAGATAAAACTACTGTATTCAAAGTGTAGATCAATACTATAAAAGATCAATATGCACAGTGCTTCTGGGAATCATCATACAGGGAATAACCAGAAAGATTTATTTTGGCTGAAAGCCCCTAGAACTGCAGCCAATTGCAAATCCAATATTCTTTGTTACTCTTATATTCAAGGAAAATATAGACTTATTATTTACGGCAGTGTATTACCCTACTGACATCAGTAAATTCCAAAACATTGACCCAATTACAGCTCAATCTTTCCCTCCTCATGCTATATATCTTTACATAGAGCATACACAGAAACAATAACCATATAACCTCATTTTGCCTAACGGCCTGAGGATTGTACAAACACTCCGGTGATCAAGTGCTAGGATAGGCAGGGAAATCTCTGCATTAGATTATACCTACAAAAGAGTGCATTAAGAATATGTATGCAGAGTAACTTCAGATAACCAAGTTCAAGGATCTTCTTTTTCCTTTATGTATGTCATAGATAAAGTAGGGGCTGTGGTGTCTCAGTGGTTAAGAGGCTTGCATCATTAGCTGGAAGGCTGGCAAGTCGGCAGTTCAAGACCTGAGTACTGCATGACAGATTGAGCACCCATCTCTGTCCCAGCTCTTGGGGACATGAAAGTAGCCTCATTTGGGCATTCCCTGAGTACAATTTCTTCTGCAAAAATCCATTCAACCTAGAATAATTTCTGACACTAAATCATTATTATAAAGTTCCCTATCATTAATACTAAGGACATACACATCACACAAATATGGGTGGTGGGGTGGGTGGTGGGGAGAGACAGAGAGAGTAGACACATGTCCACATGTATGAAAGAGAGAAAGAAGTAGTGACAGATACAAAACATGTTGTAAATTGGTGTTATATACTGAGTACTACTGTAATTCTAATGATGGTTATAACTTATAATGTCCTTTATAGCTTGGGTCCATACTACTTTTAGGAGTACATCTTCCCATATAATCCATCAGTTCTTGCTCTCCTTGACCTCTCAGTGGCCTTTGATACCGTCGACTACGGTATCCTTCTGGAACGGCTCTGAGGATTAGGGATCCAGGGCACTGTGTGGTCCTGGTTTTCCTCATTTCTTAGGGGCCAGACCAAGTCGGTGTTGTTGGATGGTGAAAATGTCCAGACATAGACTTCTCCATTATGTGGTGCAGCAGGGCTCGGTGCTCTCGCCTCTCCTATTTAATATCTACATGAAGCCACTGGGTGAGATCATCCATTCCCATGGGGTGAAGTATCATTAATATGCATCTCGCCCCATGGTTAATTTAATTAATTTAATTTAATTTTTAAATTTATATGCCACCCAATCAGGGGAACCTGACTCAGGGTGGTGTACAACACCCGTGCAGCTGCATTCTGAACCAGCTGTAGCCTCCAAATGGTTGTCAAGGGCAGCCCCATGTAGAGCGCATTACAGTAATCTAGTCTGGAGGTGACCAGAGCATGAGTGACCATGAGTAAGGAGTCCCGGTCCAGGAGCGGGCACAACTGGCGAATTACTCAAAGTTGAGTAAAAGCTCTCCTGGCCACAGCTGCCACCTGCTCTTCTAGCAGCAGTCGCGAGTCCAAGAGGACCCCCAAGTTGTGCACTGGATCTGTCTGGGGCAGAATAGCCCCATCCAAGACCAAGGATGGCAGTTCCTGGACTAGTGCAGGACCCCAAACCCACAGCCACTCAGTCTTGCTGGGAATTAGTTGTAGCCCGTTAGCCCCCATCCAGAACCCTACAGCCTCCAGATACCCAGATAGGACTTTGATAGCAACGCTGGGGTCCCCACGGGCCAAGATGTACAACTGAGTGTCATCCACATACTGGTGGTACCACACCCCGTGGGAACAGATCATCTCACCCAGCGGCTTCATGTAGATGTTAAATAGGACAGGAGAGAGCCCCGAGCCCCGAGGCACCCCATACCTACTGAGAAACGAGCTTTTAAGGACAGATGCTGCACTTTTAAAAAACTTTGACCTTTTGCACTTTTAACAAATGTTATTCAGTGGTTGTTGTAATCAAGTCGGCAGGTTATCCTGCTATGGTAATAGATAGACCATACTGCCAGCAACTAAACGCTGAGCGTCAGGTGCCGGTTAACTAACCTGACAACCCTGAGGACTAATGGCCTTGGGTGCCGAAGACCACAGGGAAGGGTGATGGTTCCCAAGTGGATTAAATCCCACTTGAATCCATCTTGATGGAGGGCAGCAGCTTCATCAATACTGGCCTGGGGATGCAGAGGACTTTGTGTGCCAAAAGGGCTCAGGACCAGAAAGTTACTCAAGGAACTGGATCAGTAGTATGGGTGTCATGCTGTGATGCGGAAGGTGGATGAAAGGCACTGCATTATATTCCCTGAAGACTAGTGGCCTTGGCAAAGTCCACAGGAGGAGGAATTTGCATGCCAAAGGGCTCAGGACCAGAAAGTGACTTGTGGAGCTGGATCAGTGGTACCAGTGTCACACTGTAATGCAGAAAGCAGATGAAAGACCATGGCATTATATTCACAGGACAGTCCTCATGGCTTATCACCATGAAGATTGCCAATATTAAGAATCAGATACAGCACAACAAGAAGAGGGTTGTTGTAATACAATAATGTATTTTTAAAAAATATTATAACTTTATGTATTTTAAACTTTAGGTTCTTCTACTGGAATGAAATAAAATATAAAGCTTCCTACTTCATACAATGGTAAGGTGCATCAATATTGGCATTTTTCAGCAACCTCAGTTAGTTGTTCCCATATCTTCTCAGGTTCTCTAATTGGTAGATGACACAGGTTCGTGTCATCTACCAATTACGGCCGCTCTTGTACCAGGACTCCTTGATCATGGTCACTCATGCTCTGGTAACCTCCAGATTGGATTACTGTAACACGCTCTACATGGGGCTGCCCTTGGCGACCATCCGGAGGCTTCAGTTGGTCCATAATGTGGCTGTCCTGGTGGTGATGGGGTGTATGCGTTATGCCCATGCCTCATCACTGCTTTGGGAGTTGCACTGGCTTCCGGTTTGCCTCCGGGTGCAATTCAAGGTGCTGGTTTTGACCTTTAAAGCCCTACATGGCATTGGTCCAGGGTACTTAAGAGACCACATTACCCCAAGGTGTTTAGCCCGTCCTACAAGGGCAGACAGGAGGGGATCAGTGGTGCTCCCATCTGTGAAAGAAGTCCATCTTAGTGGGGCCTGGAAGAGAGCCTTCTCCGTGTCTGCCCCAGCCCTGTGGAACCTTTTACCACCAGAATTGCATCTCCAGTCGGATCCTCTCCCCTTCAGAAAAATGTTGAAGACCTTGCTATACCAGCAGGTTTGGGGCATGTGTGGCTCTTCTGTATAAGCCCGCTGGCTTATTTAGCCTCTTGAGGGATCCTGCTTCTCGTTGTTAATATCTTTGTTGTTTTTTGCCATTTTATGCTGGGTAGGGGGAGGGCTAGGGTGTTTTTTAGTCATAATCTGATTAGTTTTATGTGTTTTAAATGTTGTCTTTAGTGGGTTTGGTTTGGTATTTTTTTAGCGGTTGTTGTTTTATCTGTTGTCATATTGTTTTTTATATATGTTGTTAGCCACCCTGAGTGATGTTTTTCATCAGGAGGGCGGGATACAAATTCATAAATAAATAAATAATAAAATAAATAAATTACAATTATCATTATTTAGCTTCTCTTCAAGATTTGGAAAAAGTTTTAATTCAAATAGACCCATCAACAGTTTAAGTTCATGGTTAAAAAGCATATCCTACTATAGCTAGCTAAATAAATAAATATAAAATTATTCAATGAACCCATCAGGGTCTGGAAAAAGTATATTCCAATTACCTTTTGTTTTGCAAACAGTGTTTGAATCTAAAACAGATTAATTAAATCATGCTAATTGTCGTCGGCTGCTACTCGTATTCAAACATATATTTTTCCTGGATTTTTTTTTAAATCAACTCCAATGATAGATTCTGGGTCCTTGAAACTTCATGATATAACTTCCACATATTCCAAATTTCTAGTACTGTTTTAATTGTATGTTTTATTGGAGAGATAACACTGATTACTGGAATATTTAACACTAAATTCAAAATTATTTTTTGCATCATAAAATGTCCAGTAATCTCCAATTTAAAATCATATTTTAAAACATAATAGTTTTTGTGTTAGTTCTTTCATTAGACTTACTGATGTTCTTGTTCCAAATCTAAGTTCTGACCAAACACAGTTATTTTTATATTTAAAATTTAAAAAATCCCTCACAATTTTAAAAAGGCAATTATTTCTTAAACTTCCCTTTACAGCATGTCATGTAATAGGCACACGTTGCATCACATGCACTATTTGATTGAAACATTATATTATTTCCTGGATTTACCAACATCAATGTACAATAAAGATTCATTCAGTTTTAAGATTGAATTTGTACTGCAGTATTTACTGTTATAATCCAGAATATCTACCCCAGCATAGGGTTTTAATATGAAGCTCAAGTGGCTAAGATGCTGACTGGGAGGCGGAAGGTCATCAGTTCGATTCCTGAGTACTGCAGGACGGACTGAGCTCCCACCTTTGTCCCAGCTCCTGCCAACCTAGCAGCTCGAAAGCAAGAAATTTCATGTAGATAAATAGGGACTGTTGGATTGGGGCCGTGAGGAGGCCCTTAGGATCCTGGAGGAGACTGGTCGAGGAACGACACGAGACAAGATGGAGCGAAGACCAGTGATTTATTGAGGGAAAACCATCAGTATATATAATGTTCAAGGCTGCATGTGGTAGAGTCGTCATCTGACAGAAAATCACATCACCCATTTACCCGGGTTAATTGAGAACCTCTCTTGGGGAAGTTAATTAACTAAGGCAAACACTGACAAGGGAAAACCATTGTTCCTGGCTTGCTCAAGAGCAAACATGGCCACTATTTGCACTAAGGATTAGGTTTAACTGCGAGTGAGTAATTGCCTAATACGTAACGGAGTTTAGTGATTTGCTTCTCTCAGCAGAATCGCTGGTCAGGTCATATGTGGGTGAATCAACCCTATGATTATTAATCCGCCCCCCCCAATTTCCATGCTGGCAAGGGCCAGAGGCCAGGAGTCTGCTCGACTGGTTTGACCTCTGCCAGAGGCCATTTGTGCCAATTGTGTATGCGGAATCCGCATCCCCCCTTTTTCTGTTATTTATGGACCTGACAGGCGACCCTGCGCAAGAGGGGCATCAGCTGATGTACGGGAATGACGCTTCGGGGTCCCCCCACGGGGGGCATCTCGATAGCAGCGAGGGAATACATTGCATGAAACAGCATCCTGCTATGCCCAGTATGATCACCCCCGCAACCACCTTGAGCGTTGTCTGGAGCCACCCCCATGGGAGCCACGACCACAAGGAATCCCACCATCCCCATGAAGAATCCTCCTTGATATTCTTGACTAGAGTGTGGAGGTCTGTGAGCTGGCTCTGTACTTTACGGGTATTGTCTGTGAGATTAAAGCAACACATGCCATGGACAGACTCGCAACCCAAATGATGTAACAACAGGAGGTAGTCGATAGCTGCTCGATTGTCTAGGATGGCATGGCGAAGCTCTGCCTGCTCCTGGTCGAGCAGCGCTATCGCTGAGGAGGTATGGTTAATGGCTCTTGCAAAAGTGCAAGCTAATTGACCAATTCATTCTCCGAGCGTTGCCTATGGCTAAGCCTGACACGCTGAATATACTGACTGCTGCCTGGTTTTTCAGAACTGTGGGTCTGAATTCAGACTGCTTTCTGTAGCAAGGCAAGATAATGAGGTGTGTAATTGATCTCTTACTGTGACCTAAGGTGATTCTAAGCTATTTCTGCAACTTCTGGTGTTGTGCAAATGTCTTTCTAGCACCTATAGGGAGGTGTGAAAATAAGCTGGGGATTACCGGCTACCGGGTGCTCAATCTTTGCAAGCAATGGGCCGGTGCAAACATGGGCAGGTCTGGCTTCCTTTGGTGGAAGCTGGCCATTATTAACAATATACGACCCTATGTATACAGAAATTCAAGTGTCCCTTGCAAATCCCAACTGGAGCATTGTACAAGGAATGAATAAATAAAGAGCAACTACAGATAATAATAGCAATAAAAGACATTCAGCAGCTTTTCGAAGATGAGGCTTCCCTTCTTGGTGGGGTTTCATGTGTAACTTGAGTTTGGAAAAGTCTTTTTTTGGGGAAAAGCATGGTCCTTAGAAGTAGCACTGAGTATGCAAAATGTTCATAGAAATGTCTTTGGAGATGTAAGTCATAAAGGAAGACGGACAGCTGATGACATCCAGGACAGTGACTGGCAGTGACTTTGCAATAGCCAAACTTGGCATCCGGGCCTGATTCTGGCCTCTGGGACCTGCATGGGGAAGAGACTTGTTTGGGAGATAAAAATTCTGAAAGAGTTAGTTAGTTTTTGCACTTTATAGGATAGCAATTGGGGTGCAACTATGGGATGTTGTTCCCCCCCTTTCTGTTTGTTTGTCAATGTAGGACTTAAGTGTCCGATAGGCCCGTTCCACAATCGCTTGTCCCTGCGGATTGTACGGAACGCCAAAGGTGTGCTTAATATCCCAGGTGTCCCTGAAGGTGGCCAGCTGCCTGGAGCTATAAGCTGGGGCGTCATCGGACTTCATGTGCCGAGGTTCACCCTTGGCTGTGGGAAAGGAGATGCTGCTCCACATGGGGAGCCGTTTCTCCCTTCTGTGCTGTTGCCCAAACAAACTGTGGGAAGGTATTAATGCAAACGTGCATGTACTGCCATTTGCCAAAATGTGGGGCATGTGTGACGTCCATTTGCCACACTTGGATGGCCTCTGTCCCTCGTGGGTTGACCCCCCACGAGGGCCCCCCCCGGTGCCCCTGCACGATGCAGACAGGAACGGACTATGCCTTGGGCTTTGGAAAGTGGCAGGTTGAACTGCCTTGCAAGTGCTTTGGCATTCTGATGAAAGAATGCAAGACTCTGAATTGGAGTTGTGAGGAACAAACTCAGCAAGTTTTTGTCTGTCGCGGGAGTGATGTATGCTCCTGGTAGACTGTGAAGCAAATTCCTGTACTGGCTGTCAGTAATTATGTTGAAGCGTTCTTTGGCAAAGGTGCACAAAGCGAGGTTCATGGCTGCCAACTCTGCCCGCTTGCGGAAGAGTCAGGAGCGTGCGCCAAGCTTGGTCCTTTTGCCAAGTAAGAACCTAATATGTGCGACCCCCATAAGTGAAAACTGTCCCAGCCCCCCGAAGGAGAGCCAGTGACATTAATTCACACAAGGTGACTATCTGCGTTTGAAGCGAGACGAGTCTGGGGTCTTATGGCAAACCTTGGCGCATGACGTGCCAGGCTTCCCTTGGGTAAATTTCTCATGAAGGCCCCCCTGCGCACATCCGCCCATGGCGGGCGTGCACACATTTAGAAGGGTGCCAGATGCTGGCTTAGCCTTTTGCCTGTGCTTAGACTAGCAGCAAAAAAGGAAGGGGTGGCCTGAAAATGCCTGTATCTGATTGAAAGTGTGACCTGACTGCACTCTTAAAATGGTCCTAGGCCGTCCTGGCTAATGAGTGGCACTCTGCACATTCTCAGGAGCTCAGGGACTAATCCTCCCTTTGTGCTCTGGAGTTTGTGAAATGTGTCTGCTCATTAGAGAGGGTGCTGTGGGCCAGGTGCCATACTTAAAATGACCTAAGACTTATTAAAAACAAGCCAACTATGACGTGCCAGCTGTAAGGAAATAATACACAAAAATGAAAAGACACACAAGTAAAACATTTCCAGCAGGGAGTTCCACTGGCGAAAGGAGGAAAGGAGGAAAGACAAGTCAGAAGTTAGCACAATGAGAATGCAACAACTCTTATCATAACGAAATCAGATTAGGTCAGGTAATTAAGACCACTGGCTGGGATCCTTCTTTTAAGGGATCCCTACCAGTAATTAACTCTGGACCCTGTGAAAGGAAGCAATTTAAGACTGTAAAAAGAAATAAATTGGTTACTATTAAGGCCTGGAGAGGAGTTTTGTTCCTGTAAAAAGGTAACGATTAAGCATTTTCTGAGTATACAGAGCGCAAGAATGTTTGCGTGCTTTTTCCTGTGAAAGGGGTACAATGAGTGAGTTACTTACACAGATTAAAGTCAAAATACCAGAACAATATCTTTCTTAAGAGAATGAAGGAGAGTTAGAACGATTCTCAACCCGTGGCCAGATGTGGGCAAGTGGGCCAGATGCGGCCCACGTTGCTCTGCCACTACCTCCACCAAGCCAAGAAGGGCTGTGTGGCGAAGGAAGGGCAGGATGACTGTCCGGGCCCCTAGAGCTGCCTGAGGCCCCGGAACTTGGCCCCTGACTTTAAAGGGTTGAGAACCGAGGTTACAAGATGATAACACAGTACACACATGAAGACAATGCAATTCTCTCACTCCTAGTGAGATACGTGACTCCAAGACGCTAAGAGACATTCAGACACCTTAAAACACAGAGATGGGGGTTTGAGGAACACAGACGTAGGGAGGGGCCCCATAGTTTATGATTTAGTGAGGAAAACTCATAGAAGTGATTTTTGTTTTCAGATCACGCTTCTGAAAAGAAAAATCTGTTTTCCTGAGTGGCACGGATTGCAAAACCAGTTTCCAAGAGTGGCTTAATCCTTTGACAAAGAAAAAAGTCTCAAGGGAAGAAGGGGGTTCACCCTGCCCTATTGTAGGTTAGGATTCCCCCCCCCCTCCTGCTTTCGCTGCCCTTAAGCTGCTAAGCAGGCAAGGCAAAGGGGTTTTGTTCACCATGCTTTCACAAACCTTAAATAGTTCCTGCCCATGAGCAGAGTGCAAACTGTTTAACACATATCTCACAGTGACATTACCACGCAGTTACACACAAGGAACACTTTTTCAAGCATACTGTGGTCATAGAGACAAGGCTTTTGCAATCATACACAGTTCTTGCAGTCACACATTCAGTGGTGCACCACGCATACACACATTTATTTACGCATTCGCACATTCCTCCCCTGATCTGCAGTGTTCTATCCTACACATGAGGAGATGACTTATACACAGCTGGCCCTTTACAACCATCTGGGTGCTTCTGCTTAGGGGTGAGTTTCTCTGGGCTACTCCAAGGTGAGACAAGTAGGTTCTGCCTGTGCCTTGGGAGAGCTCGGGGTGCTATTGCTGGGATGGTTCTTCTGGCATAGCCAGGGCGATGGCTGCCTCCTTTCTAGCCTGGGCCAGATGCATGCCAGAGGGCCGGATTCCTGGATCTCGGTGCTGCCTCACGCTCCAGTGCCAGCGTGGCCATTTGGTATTCAGACAACCTTTTGAAGATCTGCCTGGCCTAGATTGGCATTCTCTTCTAAGGTGTCTCATTTTACCACACTGGAAGCAGGCGCCTTGGGGTTTTGGCACTGCTCTGCGCCTGAGTGTGGTAATGGGTCTGCTCTGGAGCCCTGCGTGGCCAGGGGCCGTGCAGATTTCCGTGAGCAGTGGGCGCTGAGCAGCCCTGCCTGAACGTGTGTCTGCCTTCAAATAGGCTGAACACAGCAGTTGGGCGCTAGCTAATTGTGCCATTGGCAATTTCCCCGTGAATGGATCTTCCTCACCCCTGCGCTGAATGGAGTTCTTAATTGGCAGGGAACTTTTAACTGTCAGAGAAGCGCCAAGGCCTCTCATGCCATGAATTCCTTCAGTGACGTCTGCAGCTGTCACTGAGGGAATGCTCCCTACACTGCCCTGCTTAAGCTGAAATGACGGATAGAGACTCCTTGGGGCTGATGGTTCTGACTGCGCTGGGGGTTTCTGGGTCTCTATCCGGACTGGGTCATCCTCTACTGAGAGTTTCCTACATTTGCTCCATGTGCAAGTTATGCCCTTTGGAGCTTTCGGGGGTTGCTGAATGCAGACTCCTATCTGATCCCAGAGCTGAAGGGATAACGTACCTACTTCTGGGTAAAGCAGGCAGTGTTCCCTCAAGAACACCAAAAGCCGCGCTAGTTCTCCACTGTGAAAGCTTATCTGATATACCCTGGCCAGGATTTTGAATTCATCCTCATGAATTCTTTGACTAGCGGGCGGACGTTGCCGCTGAGGACAAGTCCCCTTATTACCTGCGAGGGTCCTTTGAAGTCTCCTTCTCGGGACGAGTCGACGCGTCTGTAGTTCAGGCAATAGGTTTTGCGTGACGAATCTCTGGGTAGAGCTCGGAGCGTGGACTGCCGCCACGGGCCCTCGGTGGCCTCTGCGCTGTCAGGGGTTCACAGCCAACCCTGAGCGGAACGTGTTTTTCCATGCTGCAAGCCGCCGCGATAGCCGGAGCAAGCTGTAGGATGCCTCTCTGAGATGCCTCGCCACGTAGCTGTCTTCCCAATCGGATGGCTTTTCCGACTGGGGCTGCCGCGCTGTCCTCCGGGGTGATTGGACACGGTTCTAGCGTAGAACCGGACCACGTTGATCGCTTACTCACGAGTAGGATCACGTCGGGGTCACCAGATGTTGGATTGGGGCCGTGAGGAGGCCCTTAGGATCCCGGAGGAGACTGGTCGAGGAACGACACGAGACAAGATGGAGCGAAGACCAGTGATTTATTGAGGGAAAACCATCAGTATATATTATGTTCAAGGCTGCATGTGGTGGAGTCGTCATCTGACAGAAAATCACATCACCCATTTACCTGGGTTAATTGAGAACCTCTCTTGTGGAAGTTAATTAACTAAGGCAAACACTGACAGGGGAAAACCATTGTTCCTGGCTTGCTCAAGAGCAAACATGGCCACTATTTGCACTAAGGATTAGGTTTAACTGCGAGTGAGTAATTGCCTAATACGTAACGGAGTTTAGTGATTTGCTTCTCTCAGCAGAATCGCTGGTCAGGTCATATGTGGGTGAATCAACCCTATGATTATTAATCCCCCCCCCCCCAATTTCCATGCTGGCAAGGGCCAGAGGCCAGGAGTCTGCTCGACTGGTTTGACCTCTGCCAGAGGCCGTTTGTGCCAATTGTGTATGCGGAATCCGCAAGGGACCACTTCGGTGGGAAGGTAACAGTGCTCTGTGCACTCCGGTGTCTAGTCATGCCTGCCACATGACCATGGAAATGTCTGCAGAAGCAGACAGTGCTGGCTCCTCGGCTTTGAAACAGAGATGAGCACTGAACTCTAGAGTCGGATACGACTGGCTTTCGAGCAAGGGAAACCTTTACTAAAAAAAACATGTTTTTAAAAGGTTTATGTATTTAGGAAAAGGAATGTATGCACACACAGATATATATAATTCCAGGTGGGTGCAGAATTCACTTTATCTTATTCAATTTAACATGTTTCCTAGCTTTTCTTATGAAATTACAACATCTAAATGTTCTTCCTAATCATGCCAGACAAGCCTCAGGAGGGATTTCTGAGTAAGAAAGACTGGCTAGAGACTAAAAACAACAGTACCCTTTTGTACAATTATCTCTCCACCAGGATCTTGCTTCTTTTTTTTAACAAGCTTGTTTGCTGCATGAAAATTATGCCATCATTATAAGTTTTTCATAGGAAAGGCAAGTTTAAGACTTCTATTTTAAGAATCTCTCCGCAAAGTCAACATACTTTTTAGGAATAATAAAGCCTTACCAATCCTACATCATTAACACAGAAATAAACTATAAAGCATATGTTGCAAGAAAGAAAGAAAGATGGTCTTATACCTCAGAACCCATCTTTACCTATAAATCTGAGCATTAACCATTGCAACTTGACAAAGGATCCTACACCCGGCCATACTAGCCCATACCGAGCATTCGTGCACTTGCCTGAAATGGGTCCAGAGGTCAACAAAGATTTTAGAAATGAGCCAGTGGAGCAGGAGACCCAGGAACGCAAACAAAAAGAAAGGACTTCACTACCCAACGTTCCTTGTGCCACGCCGCACCAC
Source organism: Bradypodion pumilum (assembly GCA_035047305.1). Classification (NCBI taxonomy): domain Eukaryota; kingdom Metazoa; phylum Chordata; class Lepidosauria; order Squamata; family Chamaeleonidae; genus Bradypodion; species Bradypodion pumilum. The sequence goes on along the minus strand of JAWDJD010000004.1, from coordinate 291,517,075 downwards.
AGCCAATCAGGCTGAGAGGCGCGAGCAAAAAGAACATTGGGAAACGCGCCGCAGCCAATCAAAATTGAGCTGCAGAAAAAAAAACTGCTGCACAAACGGAAACCACAAACACAAAACTACAAGCCCCAGTGTCCTGCGCACCATGATCGTGCAAAAAATAAAAATAAAAAACAACAGGAACGCAAGTCCACTGTAGGCGGACAGCTACGCAAACACCCACATGGGAACGCAAGTCCTCCGCAGGCGGACGCAATGTCTCACAGCCACACAAACACCCGCCAGCCTTCTTTCATGGAAGACAAGGCGAGACCACCACTGGCCTCAAGAAAAGTTGAGCTGGGGTGGAAAAAAACCACAAAAACAGAGGGGGGTTCAAGGGGGGGAAAGGTACTGATGCCTTCACACACACCCTTGAAAGCAGAACAATTCCTCCACAAAGCAAAGGCAGCGAACGGCGCTCCGGCCGCTGCCTTTACTTTATGAGTAAGTGTTTCATTTTCAAGGGAGGGCGAAGGCATCAGTACCTTCTCCCCTTGAAAGTGAAACAATTCCTCCACAAAGCAAAGGCAGCAAACGGCGCTCCGGCCGCTGCCTTCGCCTACCAGAGGTACTCACCCGGCAGCAGCCTCCTCTCTCTCCCTCACACACTCAGACACACACATACACACACACACACCTAACCACCTAACCAAAATAAAACCATAATTAAAAACAACCATTACTTAAAACAAAAAACACACAAAACCACTTACATAAACAAAAAAAGGAAACAAAAACACACAAAACCAAACCAATTAAACCTAAAAATAAAACAATACAACAACAACCAAACAGAAAAACCTCCCAGACAACAACCACAAAAGCAAAACAAACCAAACTCCCAAAATAAAGGAAACCAGCCAACTCACCAGCATGTCCTGCCTCGACGACGACCGGAACACAAATGAAGACAGAAAGAGACTACCTACTGGAAGAAGCACCACCCAGAGGCCAGGAGAGAAAAAACAGTCAAAGGAAACGAGATCCACTAGGAGCCCCACCTGCAGGCCACAATAATAAAAACAATTCAAAAAGACACAACAGCCCCAAACAAAAGAGTAAAAAAAGGTCAAAAGCATAACACAAAATCACAATTTTACACAAATCACAAACATATGTCAATAAAATAAAAACATTTCTAAAATCCTGTGTTGAGTTTTAACTCAAATAAAAACCCAAAACATCTAAACACAGTTTAAAAACATTGAATGTAAAAAACATGTACTTTTACATTTTTAAAATTATTACCTATGGTACAACTATTGAAAAAAAAAACCACAAACTAAAACATTATTCGGTTAAATAAAACAATTTGAAAAAATTATATCATACTTTGTTCTTTTTTTAATCCACAAAAAAACCCAAAAAAGCTGATCACAGTTTATAACAGCCCAGCCAAAAAACAATTTGTATAAATAAACATTTTTAAAATGACAATTACAGACTAAGCAATTTTTTACAAACATTCACAAAAAATAACCTTCCAACACAATTTAAAACAGCCCGGCACCGCTGGGCAAACTATGCTAGTTACTGATAAAATTACAGAGAAATCCCATATTCTGGCATTTTCAAAGGCAAAAGCAATAAGTACTCAACCTTTCTAGCCAGCTATAGGTCAGCAATATGTGACAGAAGCTAGCATTTAAAGTGGTTTTGAATTCTTGATTTCTAAATGCCTTAGGGTTGTTGAGATCACCTGTTCCTCAATGGAAATCTGTGTGACAAAGTTATATATGGACTGTGTCTGGAATTGTGTTACATCAAACAATTAAAGGGGGGGGGGGAAGTCAATCACATTCTAGTGTTATTTTTTTCTTTAAAAATTGCTAACTTTCATTGCCTTCAGGTCCAGCCAAGAGTTAATTTTAAATGTTTTGTACGACTTCCAGAAATAGAGTGGGGTGGGAAGACACAATGTGAATTAGGTGGGGAAGTTCAAACTAGAGAAAACTGAGTGCAGCATAAATTTTTTACCACTGCAAAAATGAGAAATGATACACAGTGTGTTATATCTTGAGATTACTGCTCCGTAGCAGCACCCTACATGATGTTGTTAAAGTAAAGGTCGCTCTTGCTCGAAAGACAGTCATATCTGACTCTAGGGTGTGGTGCTCATCTTCATTTACAGCCAAAGAGCCAGCACTGTCTGTATCTGCAGACATTTCCATGGTTATGTGGCAGGCATGACTAGACAGCAGAGCGCATGGAACATTGTTACCTTTCCCGCTGAAATGGCATCTATTTATCTACTTCCAATTTCTTGTTTTCAAACTGCTAGATTGGCAGGAGTGAGAACAGAGACACTCTATGTGATAGAAATCTAATGACTAAAAAAGTCACAACAATGTGCACACAGGATATAACAGGTTTATTTTTAAAATAACCATAACTTGTGAACTTATCCCGAATTTGGCACAGTGCAAGAGTAGACTCTGCTACCTCTGTACCAAGTCTGGTGCTGATCCAAATAATTTATGACAAAATATAAAGCACACGCTACAGCGGGGTGCCCAAACTATGGCCCAGGGCCAGATCTTGCCCCTACACCAAGCCATCCGGCCTGCATTGCCCTCATCGCTCCCAGAAGCGGAAGTAAAAGACGCCTGTATGGGTGTGTTTTACTTCTGCTTCCGGAAGTGACGAGGGCAACGTGGATGAATATGTGTTAGAGGCCAGATCTGGCCCAGGCCATATTTTGGGCACCCCTGACTGAAGCAGAGAAAATGGCAACCTAAAATCTATCTCACCCTGTTGCAAAACAGATTGCAAGGCATATTTTACTTCTGCTTCCAGTGGGAGGAACCACGTGACCGGCCCACTGAACCACATGACCAGCCTGCTGAACCCCATGACCAGTGCACTGAACCACATGACCACATGAAAAGTTTGGGCATCCCTGAGCTAGAGAATTGAGGAATTTTAAAAAATTACAAAAGGTATGAAAGAAACCATGTTTAAATGTTTGCAGGCATAAAAGGTGACATGAAACGTTCCAATCCTACCTAAGGAAAATCAGCAAAAATAAAACTTACCACAACTACATAACGAGGTCTGTATTGTAGAGTTCCAAACAAACCCAAAATGACAACTATTATGTGCAGGAAATTACAAAGTATAGGTGCCCACTGGAATCCAAGAAAGTCAAAGATCTGTCTCTCCAGTGAAGACAACTGCAAGGAAACAAAACGGAAAAACAAATGCCTAATTAAGGTTAAATTCTACATTTTACAGAAGCTACATTTTGTTCAAATAAACATCCTGCTCATATATATTAGTTTAACTTTGAAATCAGGAGAAAGGTTAGAAACCATTATTCATTCATGTTCATTTACATTCAACTAATAAAAAAAAAGAGCGCTGGCTCTTTGGCTGTATGTGGTGATGAGCACCGAACCCTAGAGTTGGACAAAAATGGCTTTCGAGCAAGGGAGACCTAATAAAAATAATTATATTAAATCTATAATGCTATGCTATAATTTAGTCTCTATAGTCTGCTATAAGTTAGTCTCTTGCAAGCACTTAAGTGAAATAGCACTTAAGGGTACAAGAGATGCCGACCCTGGCTCTTGGGGACTTCGCAGCATCTCTCCCACGGCCACACCATCGCCTGGGATGGGAGACAGCTGGGGATGTCATCACCCTCTGGCCTCACATGGCCGGAGTGTGCAAGAGACGCCGAGCCTGGCTCTCAAGGACTTGGCAGCACATCTCCCATGGCCACACCATTGCCCGGGACTGGGAGACATTTTCTACCCTCCACCTGGCCAGAGGGTAGAAGAGACGCCAAGCCACGGGCTCTGTCGGGTACCTTGAGCGGCAGGGCAGAGAATCCACTACAGCGAAGGGCTCCAGGACCCCACCACCACCACCGGCATCCTGGGCCCCCACCCCAGGCCAGGGCAGAAAGGCTGCTTTGGCAATGAACGGTAGGTCTTTGCTGCTGCCGCCGCCCTTGGACTTGCTTGCGGCCGGATTGGAGAGGCTGTTGTTCTTTGGTACTTTTGTACTGTGTTATGATATTGCATTTGGAGGATGTATATGGCTAACGTCTTTATTGTCTCTATTGTATATGGTATTTTGTATTGCTGTATATATATTGCATTGTTGTTGTAAGCCGCCCTGAGTCGGGGGGTGGGGGGGGGCTGAGTGAGTGGCATATAAATGTGTAAATTAAATTAAATTAAATTAAAATTAAATAGCACTACAGATAATAGCCTCTCATTTTTTGGTACAAAAGAAATCCACTTCTTTAGTCCTATTCTGCCATTGCCATTATTGAAGAATGACATAAGTGGATGTGCTCTAACCCACCTTCTTCATTGTTACTTTCCTCAAGGAAAACAGCTATTTGAAGAGTGAAATTGTTCTCTCAATGTAGGCTCCACACATGATTCCAAAATTCAAAGTGAAACAGAAAGATCAAACCACCATCAAACCATCATTGTTGGCTCTGTTGAGTTATGTGTCCCTTTACTGATTGTGGGGCAGGGAGGGTCTTTTTAGATATAGGTTGGTTTTTAAAGAGTTTTTTATTGTAGTTTTTATGGGCGTTTTGTAATGTTTTTATGTGATCGTGCACCGCCCTGAGTTGCCCTAGGGCAAGAGGACGGGATATAAATCCAAGTAAATAATAAATAAATAAATAAAATGGGGCTACTAAGATCAGGGATTCTCAAACTGCGGCCTGTGGGCCAGATGTGACCCACAGCACCATTTCATGTGCCCCACCACCACCTCCACCACACCAGGAAGTGTCATTGTGATGTAGGAAGGGCAAAATGGCCATCTGGCCCCTGAAGCTCTCTGAGGGAGCGTGACTCAGCCCATGGCTTTAAAAGGTTGAGAACTCCTGACTTAGATAGAGGGAAACATTTTCTGTAAATGTGGAGAAATTCCATCAATGCAATTTATGTCCTACCATGTGAACAAAAGAAGATCTAATAAATGGCCAAGACAACACCACTGAAGTAGCCTGCTTCTGGTCAAACTTGATCTAATTGTGCAACATTCTAACACAATCTAAGACAATCCCAAACATGAAATTCAAGCTTTGGCTTTTACATTAGGACATGAATGAGCACTGTGTGAGTCTCTAGATCCGTGATGGCGGACTTTGGCGCTCCAGGTGTTCTTGGACTTCAATTCCCAGAAGCCCAAGCACCCTGTGAATCCACACAAATGGGTTAACTGTTATTCATCCTGCCCGCGCTGCCCTCATCCCTCCCAGAACCAGAAGTAATATGTGTCCATACAGGTGAGGTAATTTTTGGATTCAGCACACTAGAAAATATAAAATTTGCCAAAAATATCCTATGTAGCTGATTTTTTTTTGGCAGACCTGTGTAATTGAAGTCAAAAAACAGCTGGAGTGTCAAGGTTCACCACTGCTGCTCTAATGTGTACTAAGAATGTCTTCTCAAGAAATTAGAGAACCGCTGTACAAGTATCAGAAAAGTAATTTGCTGTTCTCCTATATCAAGGTCAGACTACCAGTAGGGTTTGGCCTAGTTCGGCATGGCCTTTGGGGAAATTAGGAGCTCTTATGCCAGCCAGCAATTTAGACTTTGCCAAGAGCAGTCCCCTCCCCCTAGGCAGCTCTCTAGAAGGGAGGAGAGACACAGAAGGAGCCATAAATGGGTATTAGAAAGAGCAGATGAATGAGATGGCAGAACGAGAGGAAAAATGGAATGGCCCCAGGATTTTTGATTCAAGTACTGTATTGCCTAAGACAGTTTTGGCTGTCACTAATATGTGTCACTAATATGTGACCCATACAGCAGGAGTTCTCAACCTTTTTAAGGCGGGGGCAGGTCACGCTCCCTCAGACAGCTTCAAGGGATGGATGGCCATTTTGCCATTCCTCCACCTCATGGCACTTCCTGGTGTGGTGGAGGCAGTGGTGGGCCACATGAAATGGTGCTGTGGACCACATCTGGCCCGCAAACCACAGGTTGAGAATCCCTGCCATACAGATTACCCCTATGTAGAATACTAGTGTCTTTCAATTGGTTTCATCATTTTTGCCATGGAGTAGAACAATGAACTGAACAGCCCAGTGGAAACTTATCCTATCTCCAATGCCTAATATCTTTTTACATCTAAAACTACACTTTGTTAGGAAAGAAGTATTTTTACTTAACATACATTTATATGTGATAAGTAACATAAGTATATTAATATAAACATTTCTTTCTCTCTCTTTTTTCTATTCCCACTTCTCTCCCCCCACCCCCACCCCACCATTCTGGTTTGAACTTAAAACCAAACCAAGTAAAGTAAGCTCCTCTAAATTACATATATGTGTTGTTAGTTATTTTCATACTGGCTATGCAAAAAAGACAGTATGTAAACCCAATAAATAATGTTAATAAGGTAAAGAGTTAAATATTTACAAAAGGTTTGAAGTAACTAAGCAGTAAGTTCTGTTCTGCAGATGGTCTATTTCTGGCAAGGTGAAAGAGATTCTTTGTAAAGAAAGGAATAGATTTGAATAGAATACCCATGAATATATCACAAATCTCTACTCTTATGTTGTGAGAATAGTGAGAGGCAGTTCAAGTGTGAAATTACTAAAAATAACAGCAAAACCAATTTATACAGTCTATGCATCTTCTGTCAGAGCAGATAGCCTTAGGATTATCAGTTCACTAACCTATAAGGAAGACAATTATTCATGTTCTACAAAGTTATGCTCTATTTCAAGTACACAACTACTTTCATTAGTGTTGTTGTTCAGTTGCACAGTCGAATCTGACCCTTCACAACCCCATGGACCACACACAGCACACACCAGGCTCCTTTGTCATCTGCCATCCTTCAGAGTCCACCTAGATTCACGTCTACCACATCTATGATACTGTCTAACTATCTTGTCCTCTGCTGCCCCTTCTTTTGCCATCAATCTTGTCTAGTGAGTCTTCTCTTCTCATTTGGTGGCCAAAATATTTCAGCTTCAGTATCTGTCAGATGTAATATCACACTGCCTTGAACCACATGTACCATAATGCATTTTGTGTATAACGTCACCCTGACCTCACCTAACCCTATTAAAGAGACCCCAATTCCCCATCTTCCCATTCCTTTGCTGATCCTTAAGACCACCTCTGACCCACTATGTGGTCAGTGGAAATAAAGGCTTTAAACGTGATCACTGAGTCCAAGGTTTATTGGGTCGAACCATCGAAACTTCTCTAACAAAATGGTAGCAGAGGATGGTTACCCAAAGCCAACTAAAATTAAAAAAGATGTCCAAGACCACCACGAGGACCCCCGCCAGGAAGATGGCCGCCCAACTCAAACCAGATGAGATGACCGGGGAAACCATTCTAGCAGAAGGGGCCACAGAAACACAGAGTGAAAGGTATGCGGATGTGGGGGCAAACAACGTGGCAAAAAATGAAGGGGACGAGGGCACCATGGGGGAGGAAAGCTTCAAAGACACTATAATTGAGATGATTACTGAGCGGACCCAAGACACGATCCCCATCTCAGAGATAGTGGCCCTACTAGAGAAGGAGGGGGAAACGTGGGCACCAGAACAGCAAGCCCATGCTCATCTGATAACATCCCCTACCTAGATGGAGAGGGAGACTCCATGTGGGCACTATATTCAAACCCCCCACCGCAAAGGAATGAATGGGCGCTCCAGCCAATAAAAATGACCGACCCCCGACCAATCTCGATCTGGGATTCAAACAGCACGGCGGAAAGATGGAGGCACCAAGAACCGGGCTCTCAGCACAGGGCAATGGCCCACGGCCCATCTACCCCCTACGCTGGAATCGAAGATACCACTGGGCCCCCATGGCTGGAGCCCTATGAAGATCCATGGCCCCCATATCACGAACACAGCAATGGCGGGCCCAACGCACCACAAAACCACGACCGCGACCACCCGTGGGCCCAGACCGAATCGGCTGTGGACACAGCCCTACGCACCATCACAACCGCACTTGGTGATGTGTTCATCCCACATCGTCCCCGAGACAATGCGCAGACAAAAGACAGAGGAGCTGAAGCCTACCTTGAGAAAGAGGCACAATGGGGACCCATCCAGACAGAAGAGCTCCCTCCAGCCTACTCCCGACGTACACCGGCATCCTCAATGGATCACAGAGACCACCCGGGCAGACAGGAATCAATGCCGGGCCGCAGGCCCCCAGCACAAGGACCACAGATGGAGAGATCCTTCCCCTCCGAAGTTCAGCACAGAATGAGCTTCGCGCGTGCACAGTCCCAGCCAACTCACCGTACCATCTACTGGCAAGGAGAAAATGAACAGACTCATCCGACTCACCACGCCACCTACTGGCAAGAGGAAAGGGCGGCAATTTCAAATATGACTATGTGTTATATTCCGATACCATACTGCCAGTTTCCAAACTGTCCAGACCATCAGCAACAAATGGACACAGATACCACCAGACAAAATAACTTGCCAACAAACTTCCCCATACTGAGCATCACAGGGAAGAACCTAACCGAATGGGCACAACAATTCCAGGTAATTTTAATGAAAGCGAATGCTCTCCCCCTAATCTTAAATCCACCTGTAAAACCATGGTCCATCAAGACAGACCGCATTCACCACAAGGCCTTTTGCCTGCTATTATGCTCCATTGACCCAGCCATGTATAACAGCATCCCAAACAATATGACTGTTTTTGAAGTGTGGGTAAAAGTGCATAATCTGTTTTATAGTGATGATATAGGTACCGCCACCAGGCTGTCCAGAGAATTCTACTCCGCGAAAATCAGACATAGAACACCCATGGGAGAGCACCTACTAAGGTTGAGTGATTTAAGGTCCCAACTAATCCGAAGGGGAGAGAACATCACCGAGAGGTGTTTGATGACCATAATAGTAAACTCACTAGACCCCAGCTGGCATTTCTTCCTACAACAAATAGATAGCATGAGCCACAACCAGCTCACCCTTGATGCATTATCCAGGAAGCTAATAGCTGAGGACAACTATAGAAGGGACAGAACCATGCTACACAGGGAAGCAAAGACCCCAAGGAAGGTAGAGTTCGCTGAGCAAATCAGCACACCATACGCATGTCACGCATGTGGGTCAAAGAGCCATATCAAGAGAGACTGCCCCAAGGAACATGATCAGTCATATCAATATAACAGACCTAACTCAGATCACGGACCCGTGGCAAGGTCTCACCATAGCCCAGGGAACAGCCATGACCCCAGACAGAGAAGGTCTCCCAGCCCCAGAAGATCCTTCAAGACACAGAGAGAGTCCAAGAAAGATAGGACAGGGTCAGTCAACGGTTTCATACACAGTGACATCCCCATCGCAGATAACAATGAACTGCACTGGTTAATAGATTCCAGGGCCACCGCACATACATCATGCCACAAGAAAATGTTCAGCTCCTTCAAAGAATACTTTTTCAAGATCAAGGTAGCCAACCAAGAGTACACCGAAGTGGCAGGGAGAGGCAGTGTACACATCCACAGAATTGGATTGGTCGAAGGTATACTGTATGCCCCACACATACCTTACAACTTGCTGGCAGCAGCCAAACTCTCAAAAGAACACGATCTGAAGATAACCTTCAGTGGCGGGAAGACATACATTGATAGAAGGGGAAAGAGAGTGGGGAATGTGGAGATGATTGGAGGTTTGCCCTACCTCATAACCAGAAAGGAAACTGACAAGCAAGCCACGATCGGCCTACTTGACAGTGATAGTGATAAAGAAATGCGAGACGGTGATCCAAATGCCAACGAAGCACATGGTGATGCAGACCCAGAAGGGGAAGAAAACAACACTCAAGACCCCACAGAGGAGGAAGGGGTCACCGGAACAAGACAGAAAGCGCAGAGGATATCCGTAGGTAAGCCCACGCATGATGAATGTGCACACCTACTACACAGAAAATTGGGGCACATAGGCTTCCCGACAGTCAAGAAGATGCTAGAATGCTCGGAGGGACTGAAGGTTAAGAATTGCGAGAACTACCTGGAGTGCTCCGTGTGCAAGAGCTCCAAACTGAAGGTCGAATCACGACCGAGAGCATCCACCAGGAGATCCGACCACCCTTTCCACTAGTGCATCTCGATTTCGTTGGGCCGCTCAAAAGCTCTCTTGGCCAGAAGAGATTCTTCCTGACAATAGTCGACAACTTCAGCAGATATGGCTTTGTCTACACCCTCAAGAACAAAAGTGAAACCTTCACCAAGTTCAAGGAGTTCTACAAAAGAGTACAGACTCAACACAACATCAACATAAAGCAAATGATGACAGATCGAGGGTCGGAATTCCTATCCAAGGAATTTGAGGACTGGACATTCGAGAAGGGGATGCTGCATTCCAAGACTGCACCGTTCTCTGCATTTCAAAATGGGGTTGCTGAACGAAGGAATGGGGTACTTCAGACCATGATCAGATGCGCAATAGAAGACGCAGGACTAAGCTTTGCATATTGGGGAGAAGCGCTGCTATACTCAAACTACACACTGAATCGGCTGTGGTCCAGCGTAATAGGTAAGACTCCATATGAAGCCTTGTATAACCGGAAACCCAAACTGGCTCACCTTCACGTCTTCGGGGTACTTGCCGACGTGCACATACCGAAGCAACTGAGAAAAAAGGGATGGAAGATATCAAAGAGACTAAGGTCCCTGGGGTACGAACCAAGTTCAAACGCATACCGATTCCTGGACCACAACCTAAGGATAGTGGTATCCAGATCAGCCACCTTTCATGAGCATGCAAACTGGAGCAAAATACATGCGGACGAGATCATGGCAAACAACCACAAGCATGAGGAAGCTGGAGCATCTTCACTCAACCCAGGATCAAACGGACAAGAAAACGCATCACTTAGTAAAGTTGAGAGGCAATAGCCCCACCAGAGCACTGTGGACTTTGGGGGTACCGAGTTGTCAAACTCACCAGAAACAGCGCCCCGGAGGTCAACAAGGCCCACCAAAAACCAAACTCCTAGAAGATTGGAGGATTACGTAATGGGCATAGAAGACTGCCCCGAGACACCCATCAGCTACAACGACATAACCAAACTACCACAAGAGGAACAGGACAAATGGAGAGCAGCAATGAGAAAGGAAATGGAGAGCCTCAAGACTCTGAATGTATACACTCCTGTACAGGTCCCATAGGAGCAGAAGACCATAGGGTGTTCAGGGTCAAACAACTCGAGGATAAACAGATATTATACAAGGCTCGGTTAGTGGCTCAAGGTTTCACTCAGAAATACCCGGATGATTATGAAAATACCTACTCTCCAACCGTGAAGCCTGAGAGCATCAAGGCTGCACTAGTGATGGTAACAATACTTGGGGAGCAAGTGCATCAATTCGACGTGCAGACAGCGTACCTACACACACATCTAGACAAAGAAATATACGTCAAAGCACCACCCGGTTTCGGAGGCAGCAACGGAGAAACTTGGCTGCTCAACAAAAGCCTTTACAGCCTCAAACAATCTGGTAAGAGATGGTATGAATGCCTGTCTGAGGAAATGGGACGATTGAACTTCTTCCCAATCAAGGACGACAAATGTGTATTCCTGAAAAGGTCACCTGAAAAGGTCCTAATTTATGTTGACGATCTTTTGTATTTCGGGAAAAGCAAGTCCAAATGTGACAATTTCACCCAGGGCTTACAAAGCAAGTTCTCCCTAAAGAGCTTAGGGGAGGTGAACAAGTACCTAGGGATACAAGTCTCAAGGGTACCGAATGGTTTCGCTATCTCCCAGAAAGAAAAGATAGTCGAATTGCTTGACAGGTGTAAGATGTCAGATGCACACCCATGTGGGACACCAATGCAGACGGACTTCGTGAAGATTGCACATGAAGAAGGGGAGCCTTTCGGAGACATTAGTCTTTACAGATCTGTCATAGGATCACTGCTGCATATTGCCAACTGGACTAGGCCGGACATCTCGCTGGTGGTGAACCTTCTCTCACGCCATTCCAGTGGTCCAAGAATTCATCACTGGGTAGCCACCAAAAGGTTACTGAGGTACCTGAAGGGCACAATGAACACAAAGTTGCTGCTCACCCCACAAACAGGTGAGGGGATCAAACTTTCTTGTTATGCAGATGCTGACTGGGCTGGATGCTCTAAGACTAGGAGAAGCACATCAGGTTACATTGTGTTTCTAAACGACAGCCCCATATACTGGTGCACCGAGAAGCAAAAACTAGTTTCCATGTCCACGGCAGAAGCTGAATACGTTTGCTTAGCTAATGTAGCAAGCGATTTGATCTGGCTAAGTAAACTGGTCTCCCTTATTTGGGAAAGGCCCAGCCTCCCTATCATCATCCACAAAGACAACAAGGCGGCGATAGATATAGCAAAGGCAGAGTCCATAGGATGAAAGTCCAGGTACATAGATATCAAGAACAGAAGGATTAGGGAGCTCATAGGAGAGGGCTTCATAGACATCACACACTGTGAGACCAAAGAACAAATAGCAGACATTCTGACCAAGCCGCTTCCATTAGCTCAACATAGCTACCTATCAAAGGGCCTTTGCCTAAGTGAGCAAATAAATGTTGCTTCCTATCCATAATATGTTCAGTTTGTATGATATTAGAAGGGGTTTTGTCAGATGTAATATCACACTGCCTTGAACCACATGTACCATAATGCATTTTGTGTATAACGTCACCCTGACCTCACCTAACCCTATTAAAGAGACCCCAATTCCCCATCTTCCCATTCCTTTGCTGATCCTTAAGACCACCTCTGACCCACCATGTGGTAAGTGGAAATAAAGGCTTTAGAACGTGATCACTTAGTCCGAGGTTTATTGGGTCGAACCATCGAAACTTCTCTAACATTATCTGAACTTCCAAGGTGCCGTCAAGGTTGATTTCCTTTAGGATTGACTGATTTGACCTCCTTGCAATCCAGGGGACTCTCAAAAGACTTCTCCAACACCCAGAGTTCAAAGGTGTCTATTCTTCCATGCTCATCCTTCCTTGTGGTACAGCAATCACAGCCATACATTACTACTGGGAAGAACATCACTTTAACTATGCAGACCTTCGTTGGCAGGGTGATATCTCTACCTTTTATTATGCTGCTAGGTTTGCCATAGCTTGCTTCCCAAGGAGTAAGTGTCCTTTTATTTCATGTCTACGATGTACTTGGATCCCATGACAGTAAAGTCTGTCACTGCTTCCATTTCTTATTCACACTCTGAGGCTGTCTGGTTTTCACTTGTTTCCTCCACTTACACGTTATTAACTGTTGAAGGTCAGTTTCTTCAACAATAACTTGAGGTTACCTCAGAAGGCCATCCTGCTTGTGTACCTAAATCACATAGTTCATACAAACTCAATCCCAAATGGCACCCTGTAGGACTCACCATTGCCACCCTCTTACTGCACTATCTACCATAGGAGGGGGCCTGCTTATGCTTAGCTGTTGTGGCATTTTCCTCCTTTCATTCAGCCCCAAAGGGATACACAGAAAGTGCCTCCTTGAAGACTGTGGTATTTTTTAACCTCAGTTGGGTTTACCCTAGTAACGGCAACCTTGTGTTGCCAGCTAATCTTTCTCACACTAGATCAGGCGAAAGGAACTGCAGAATGAACTCACCAAATGGTGTCTTCATTTTGGCAGTCTCATGTCTGGCCTAGAGATGGAAGAAGAAGAAGAATCCAGCCACAAAGAGGCACAAAACTTGTGAGAAATGCATAGTTCCTCTGACAAATGCTCCCCCTCCATTCTGACCACTTAGAGGCAGCATTATATGAGCAGTAGGCAATGCTCCAATGGAGGAACCCTATGATAGGGAAAATACCACACATGCAGGCGCACAAGCAATTTATCAAGAAGAATAGCTGGATGACAGCCCAACTGCCATATAGCTGATGGAATCATCCCACAGCCATGCACTAAAGGTCTTTCCAGGAAGTGGATCATCAATCAAAAACTGCACCATGCCTGGAAACCGAAGGCTCAAGCACACATATTTTGTAAGAATTTAAATAATCCTCACATTGATAATGATAGTAAGGCATAGGTTTTATTGAAGTTGTGAACTAGAAAGAAATAAAGAAATTGAAACTTAGAGCACAAAAGACAGAAGATTATTTAGTCACTCAAAAGACAGATTAGCAATAGAGTTCTGAAACTCCTTGGCATGAATGGACCAAAAGGCTACCTCTTTGTTTAGCAAACACAATCCTTTTTATTCAGACAGACCTTTGGCACTTAAGGCCAGAGGTTGTTGGAGTAGGATCTGACTAGCTGGGTATGCTTTGTAGATCTATGATTGTGTTTGATTATATATATAATCATAGATCTACAAAGCGTACCCAGCTAGTCAGATCTTTTCTCACACTAGATCAGGCTGAGTAATCATATGCTTAGAACTGTGCTCTCAGATAAAATCACTGATCTGACAGCACGTTTGCTTGGAAGGCAACCAGAGTATGGAGCATTAGCAAATAGAATAGAATAGAATAGAATGTGTACTAATATGGTTTTCAAACTTCTTCCAGTGCCAAGGCCCTTGTTTCTCTGCATACAAATGGTGTTAGAGCCATAAACAGATTGAGAACAAGCAACTGACAATTCCAATTTTTATCCTTTCATAAACTTGTGTAGTATTTTTGTGTGCATGATAATCACTACTGATCATGTGCATATGTTACACCTGTCCTTTTGGCAGAAATACAGACTATGCCAGTAATAAGGCCTGAGTACTTGGCAAATTTTGACGAGGCAACTGGATTGTTAGCAAAAACATTAGTCCTTCTGCACAAAAGGAGTATATCACTCTTCAACACAAAACCCAGAGCATGAAAGTGAGTGATAGTCTAATTGGACTGTCAAGAATTCCATCAAGTTGCAGACAATTAATCCTAACACTGCATCTCCCACACCTATTCTGGCTGTCCACTGCAAAAAATCTGTGCCTTAAGACAACACAGATACCAAGAAAATACAAAAGTTGCTCTATGGCCAGGCTTGTCAATGTCCTTCAAAACAGGGGAAATATATTCAGAGAAACCTGGTTTACTTTGGGGTTTTTTTTACTTTGATTTTATCACTTTGAAATCAACACTTAAAAAAACATATTGTGTGACTTTAGCTTTATTTTGTGAACCACAAAGTGAGATTCAGCTTTCGGACATTATGGAAATGAACTGAAGAAATTAAAGCAGGAAGTAGGGAGGACATTTTTTGCTTTGAACGTTCCCTTGACTTCCCCAATTTTTTTAAAGAGATCTCTAGTCCTGCCTCTTGTGTTGTTTTCCTCTATTTCTTTGCACTGTTCATTTAGGTAGCTTTCCTTATCTCTCCTTGCTTTTCTTTGAAATTCTTTATTTAAGTGATTGTATTTTTTCCTTTCTCCTTTGCCTTTTGTGTTCCTTCTTTCCTCTGCTATTTTAAGAGCCTCATCCGACAACCACTTTGCTTTCTTGCGCTTCTTTTCTTTTGGTATAGTTTTCCTTGCTGCCTCCTGCATAATGTCTCTCATCTCTGTCCATAATTCCTCTGGTACTCTGTCTATCTGGTTCAGACCATTGAATCTGTTCCTCACTTCCACCGTGTATTCCTTGGGTATGTTGTCTAGATCATATCTATCCGGCCTATTAGTTTTCCCTATTTTCTTCAGTCTGAGCCTGAATTTTGCAATCAGTAGATTGTGATCTGAGCCACAGTCCGCTCCAGGTCTTGTTTTTGCTGACTGTATGGAGGTTCTCCATCTTTGGCTGCAGAGTATGTAGTCAATTTGGTTTCGATGTTGGCCATCTGGTGACGTCCATGTGTAGAGTCTCCTCTTGTGTTGCTGGAAAAGGGTGTTTGCTGTGACTAGTGTGTTATCTTGGCAGAACTCTATCAGTCTTTGCCCTGCTTCGTTTTGTGTTCCCAGACCAAACTTGCCTGTTCTTCTGTCCACTTTTTGATTTCCTACTTTTGCATTCCAGTCTCCTAAGATAATGTGGACATCGTTTCTTGGTGTCTATTCTATAAGATGTTGTAGGTCCTCATAGAACTGGTCTACTGTGGCTTGATCTGCACTGGTAGTTGGTGCATATATTTGGATTACAGTGATATTAAAACAAGGTAACATCATCATGCATATTATCACAGTTTAGAACACAGTATCAGTTTAGAACTGATGTCAGTCAGCTCTAAACTGACACAGTGACACAGTCACTATGTCAGTTGCTATAAGTCATCTATGTTCAGTCAACTATATTATTTCAGTTTGATTACTGATCCCTTGCATGCATGCAGCAGCTCTCGCCTCCCTTTGGCTGCAAAAAGTTGGTTAAAGGCGCCAACTCAGGCCTCACTGTGATGGTGGCTACGGATGGTGTCTTCTGGGGGTGGTCGAGGGTCTCCTGTGTCTGTAGTGTCAGCGCAGCCCTTCCTCTTTGCCCTCTGGGGTGTTGCTACTCTAGGAGGACTCCCGTGGGCCTCTGGGTGGTTACTGGGCAGTTGGGGCCTGTGTCCTTCTCTGCCTTTTCCTTCCTGTGTCCTTCTCTGCCTTTTCCTTCTTTGCACCCAGGTTTTAGGATGGGGTGGGGGGAGGGGCCGATTCTTCACTCACCTCCCCCCAAGGCCTCTGGATGGTAACTGGTCAGTTGAGGCCTAGGTCTTTCTCTGCCTTTTCCTTCCTTGCACCCAGGTTTTAGGATGGGGTGGGGGGTAGGGGCCGATTCTTCACTCACCTCCCCCAAAGGCCTCTGGATGGTAACTGGTCAGTTGAGGCCTAGGTCTTTCTCTGCCTTTTCCTTCCTTGCACCCAGGTTTTAGGATGGGGTGGGGGGGAGGGGCCGATTCTTCACTCACCTCCCCCAAAGGCCTCTGGATGGTAACTGGTCAGTTGAGGCCTAGGTCTTTCTCTGCCTTTTCCTTCCTTGCACCCAGGTTTTAGGATGGGGTGGGGGGGAGGGGCCGATTCTTCACTCACCTCCCCCAAAGGCCTCTGGATGGTAACTGGTCAGTTGAGGCCTAGGTCTTTCTCTGCCTTTTCCTTCCTTGCACCCAGGTTTTAGGATGGGGTGGGGGGGGAGGGGCCGATTCTTCACTCACCTCCCCCCAAGGCCTCTGGATGGTAACTGGTCAGTTGAGGCCTAGGTCTTTCTTTGCCTTTTCCTTCCTTGCACCCAGGTTTTAGGATGGGGTGGGAGGGGGAGGGGCTGATTCTTCACTCCCCTCCCCTCAAGGCCTCTGGATGGTAACTGGTCAGTTGAGGCCTAGGTCTTTCTCTGCCTTTTCCTTCCTTGCACCCAGGTTTTAGGATGGGGTGGGGG
The DNA here is from genome assembly GCA_035047305.1 of Bradypodion pumilum. Taxonomy (NCBI): domain Eukaryota; kingdom Metazoa; phylum Chordata; class Lepidosauria; order Squamata; family Chamaeleonidae; genus Bradypodion; species Bradypodion pumilum. Next base: position 291,499,765 of record JAWDJD010000004.1, on the reverse strand, counting down.
TAGGGGCCGATTCTTCACTCACCTCCCCCCAAGGCCTCTGGATGGTAACTGGTCAGTTGAGGCCTAGGTCTTTCTCATCCTAGAGAGTGAAGTCAGAAAGGCCCTAAAAAGCACGGCAAACAACAAAGCCAGTGGATATGATGGTATCCCAGTTGAATTCTTCAAAGCCCTAAAAGATGATGGAATCAAGCTACTACATGCTATATGCCAGCAGATTTGGAAAACGAAACAGTGGCCACAGGATTGGAAAAGATCAGTATATGTCCCAATCCCAAAAAAGGGCAATGCCAAAGAATGTTCAAATTATCGAACAATTGCGCTCATCCCACAAGCTAGCAAAGTGATGCTCAAGATAATGCAGGATAGACTACAGCAGCATGTAGAAAGAGAACTACCAGATGTGCAGGCTGGATTCAGAAGAGGCAGGGGGACCAGAGATCACATTGCTAACATACGTTGGATCATGGAGAAAACAAAGGAATACCAGAAACAAGCTTACTTCTGTTTCATTGACTACACCAAGGCCTTTGATTGTGTGGACCACAACAAAATGTGGCAAGTAATTAAAGAGATGGGAATACCAGAACACCTCATATGTCTCATGAGAAATCTGTACATGAGTCAAGAAGCAACAGTTAGGACAGAGTATGGAATGACGGAGTGGTTTGGAATAGGAAAAGGAGTAAGACAAGGCTGCATTCTGTCACCCTGCTTATTCAACTTATACACAGAGCCACATAATGTGCAATGCAGGGATGGAGGAATCACTATATGGGATCAAAATTGCTGGGAGAAACATCAACAATTTGAGATATGCAGACGATACCACCCTAATGGCAGAAAGTGAAGAAGACCTAAAGAAGCTCCTGATTAGGTTGAAAGAAGAGAGTGCAAAAGCTGGCCTGAGACTCAATATCAAGAAAACCAAGATAATGGCAACAGGCGCTATAAGTCCCTGGAAAATAGATGGGGAAGAAGTAGAAGCAGTAACAGATTTTACTTTCTTAGGATCCAAGATCTCTGCAGATGGGGATTGCAGCCATGAAATAAAAAGGCGACTGATTCTTGGGAGACAAGCTGTGAAAAACCTGGGGAACATAGTGAAAAGTAGAGATATCTCACTGCAAACAAAGGTCCGCATAGTCAAAGCAATGGTATTTCCGGTGGTAATGTATGGCTGTGAGAGCTGGACCATTAGAAAGGCTGAGCGAAGAAAAATAGATGCCTTTGAGATGTGGTGCTGGAGGAGAGTTTTGAGAGTCCCCTGGACAGCGAGGAGAACAAATAGGTCAATATTAGAAGAGATTAGTCCTGAGTGCTCCTTAGAAGGACAAATAACAAAGATGAAGTTGAAGTATTTTGGACATCAAATGAGAAGAGAGGATTCACTTGAGAAGGCCTTGATGCTGGGGAAGGTGGAGGGCAAAAGAAGAAGGGGACGGCCAAAGATGAGATGGCTAGATGGTATTGTAGACACAATGGGCACGGGGCTGTGTGGACTAAGGAGGATGGTGGAGGACAGAGGTGCCTGGAGAGCGATGGTCCATAGGGTCGCAAAGAGTCGGAATCGACTGTGCGACTGAACAACAACAGGGAGGACATTCACCAACTTGGGAGCAGCTGCAAAGTGGATGCTTTCTTATGTTCCACCAGATAAACCTGTGAAGGTGATGGGAGTGAGAACCATACCTTTCTCAAAGATACTTGAGAGACCGTGTCACCCCGAGAACAATTGTCCATCCCATCAGAGCGGACCGGAGAGGCTCTCTTATTGTGCCAATTGCTAGAGAGGCTCACTTCTCTTGCACCAGAAAGAGGGCCTTCTCTGTGTCTGCTCCGGCCCTATGGAATTTCCTGCCAATTCAGTTGCGTCTCCAGATGGAGTTACTGCCCTTCAGGAAAGAACTAAAAACCTGGCTGGCAAAGCAGGTGTGGGGCACTGGGGATGCGGTTACCTCCACCTGCTGGCTGATATAGTAATATCGTTCTCTCGCTCTTTTTAGTTGTCGGGCTAATATTTTATTGTATCTTTAATTGTTTTTTTTTTACTGGTTTTAAGTTTTTTTATAGTTCTCTAGTGAGATTTATGTAGTTCATGATGTAATTGTTGTACGCTGCCCAGAGTTGCTTGTTGAGTGGGCGGCAATACAAATTTGACTAATAAATAAACAAACAAACAAACCTTAAGACCCCAGAAGGCTTATATAGGGAGACAGAATTCTTTAAGTCAACACTTACAAAGCTTTGCCATGAAGAAGCTGACATTTGGCTGTGATGATTAATTTGCATTCTAAAATTTCTGGAATTTAATAGAAAAAATCATCAGATTATTTGTGAGGCAACTGCTGGTTAAGTCTAAATCTACAATATACCTTTAGCATGTTGGGCATGTTTCCTCACATACCTTTTACAGGTGAAGGTGTTTCTAATAACCTTTTCATGCTACCTGAGTCCTATGTTGGTGAACATGTAAATTTTGATGTCAATATCTTGCAGAACACTCAGGCTGAAATCATCCAGGGTAGACCTACTGTTTTGCTACAAAATGTTGCCAAGCTTTCATTCATCTATACTATACATCTGAAAGAAAACCGTGTCCTTGGCCAGTTACACTCCTACTATGGCTCTTTCAACGATGAAGGACACCTGGCAGTTCTGAGCTGTGAAATTCCAGTGGCAGTAAAAGAGGTTACTGACACCAACCCCTGGCAGCAAGTCCACACCACAGAAAACCTGGGGATCAGGGGAATCTCATTAAATATATTGCCATCAAACACATAGACAGAGTTAAGAGCACACAGGATTATTGGCAATTTTAGCAAGCAACATTGGCAGCCATACATTATCAACTGGTCCACCTAGGGAAGAGGTAAACAGAAGCTGTCATTAAAATGATACTTCACACAGTTGGCAGGACTTCACAATGCTCCCTTAAACAGCATGATACAGATGTTGTGCCCCCAGTGCTTTTGACAACACTATGATCTGCCAACAAACCTCTTGCCCTGTTGGCACTGGCCAAAGGAAAAATAAAATCCCTTTTCAACCTATTTATGATGTTTTAGGAATTGTCATAACAGATATCTTACTCAGAACCTGGTTTTGAACCTTCATTGGTTGTGATACTTTCTAGTAAAAATAATTTCTCTAAGGCCATCGGACTGAAACACTCTAAAGGCTTCTGGTGTTGAAAGACTGCACAGAACACCATCAGATGCTGCAAATAGTAAATCAACCTGTATTGTTTCCAAGCTGTTCATGAAACGATCAAATGGTCTTTATTACAAGCCAAAATTGTCAAGTAGAAAAAAAGAGTTCATCTGCAGAGTAATCCCATTAACTTGTCTTGCTATCAGTATACCACAAATGTTTGGTAGAAGTGAGATCATTACTAAATTAGGCATTATACCTCCCGAAATGTGCTATGGACATAGCTGTCAAGTATCCCGTTTTGGCTGGGAAATTACCGTATTATACCCCTCTTTCCCACCACCCATATTTTCCCATAAATCTCCCATATTGTTATTATTATTTACATATTATATATTTATTTTTAATTTTTTAAATATAGAACCAAGGTGTCATGGGGTATGTTCCTCATAACAGAGCCAGGGAGGAGGGATGTTGGGCTCCCCAAAGGGAGGAGGAAGCACCCCCCTAGACACTCCCCTTAGCACCACTGCTGGGAAAGAGGGTGTTAAAGGAAAGAGACAATGAGCCAATCGGCTTCAAGTATATTTGCATACAACATAAAGAGGATATTTCTGTGATCCTGTCTTAAACACAGATTTTTAAAAAATGAAATCGAGGTACACAAGGCTAAGACAGTAGACAATTAACTGATATAAATGTAAAAAACAATTCCATGAAAAATCACCATATTATGAAATGATGTGGGAGTGAGTGGGGAGAGGGATTTAAAATTACAGTATTTATCTCTTTCACTGCAGCTGAGGCTTGCCTGTGGGGGTTGGCTTGCTGCATTGTTCCCCATAAGGGGCAGCAGTGATGCTAAGGAGAGTGTCTAGGGGTGCTTCCTCCTCCCCCTGGGGAAGCCCAACACCCCTCCTCCCTGGCTCTGGTGGCTCCTCCTCTTCTAGGCTCTTGGATGAGCCTGGATTGTGGGGAGGAGGGGGCATGGCCTGGTGAGGAGGGGATGTGGCCCAAAATTTCTCTTATTTTCAAATCCAAAACTTGACAGGTATGGCTATGGATGGGAAGCAGAATGTTCATTTGCTCTGTTTGTTTAATTCCTTGCTGTTATACTTATAGCATGCCTTTCCTCTCTTGAGCTCTGAACAGTGTACAGTGGACCCTCGGATAAAGACAAAACATGGTTCTCCAAGTAGCGTCGTTAACCGATTTTCATTGTTATACAATCCCTATGGGAGATTCCCCGCATATTACTACAAAAAAGTCATTATTATTATTATTATTATTATTATTATTATTATTATTATTATTATTATTATTATTATTATTATTATTATTATTATTATTATTATTATTTAAATTTATATACTGCAGTTCTCTGCCCAATGGGAGACTCAATGCGGTTTACAAAGTACAATTTACAAGTTACAGTATAAAAATCACAAAAATATCACAAAAAATACAACATATCAATATCATCATAACAACATCGTAATAAAGTATCAAAAATCAATATCACAGTAAAGAAAGCATTACAAAAGCAAAATCACAGAGCATGAAATACAATGTTAGAAATACAGGGGGGGTTTGGCTAAGATGGCCGCTGTGTAACATCTAGTTTCGGACGCTCGCGCTCAACAAAGTGGTGAACGATGTGAAGGAGCGGAATAGAAAAATTTTCAAGTGGTAAAGCTTAAAGTTAAGATCCTTGCCTGTCTCCTGGGAAAGTTTGCTGAGCTTTTGAAGCTGGATGATCGAAGTTCGGGAGGTTTTTCTGAGCGGTTGAGCTGTGACGGCAGTCGCGGCTTTTCCGCTGGAGAGCCGAGGAACGGGATCAGCGAGAGTGAGGAGAAGGCTTTGGAACTGGTTTTGGAAGTGGCAAGAAGCGGCTGGAGTGAAGGCAATTTGTGTGTAAGTGCCTGAAGGGAGCTACATTCTTAGCTATAAGCTATAAAACCGGCTGAGTTTTTCAGAAGAAAAAGAAGGGGGGGAAGAGCTGGAGGTACTGTAATGGCGACGGTCAGGGAAAACGAAAGTGATCGTGTATAGACTGTGGGTTTTTTTTCTACATACCAGAGGACCGCGCCACATTCTGAAATCAATAAGGTGGATTAATTTTCCTTTTTCTTTTTTTCCACCTCCTCTCTGGACTGGAAAAGCGTAGAAGCTGTGGGAGTTTGTTTTTTTTTCTTTCTCTTCTCTTCTGCCTAAGCTGCCTGCTCATTTAGGGAAGAGGGGGAAGAGGGGGGGCCTCTTCTCACTTCAAAGTTAAGGCACTCGCTGGAAAAGGGTGCTTTGATTATCCACTTCAAAGGAAGGATTATGTGGCTTTGACTTGAAGGGTTCCATCACTGTGTGGATTACAAATAGCTGCTCAACTTCTCACCTTAACCCCTTGGTGGCTGGATTTTTCTTTCCTTCTGAGCTCCCCCCCCCCCTCAGCAACCTGATTAACTGTTTTTCTGAAGCCTTTTTGCTGTGGTTGGAAGACGTCATTTGACTGCTGGCTTTGTGGGAAAGGATTATTTGTGGTTAACAATTTTTACTTTTAAACTGCCTGTTTGGAGAGCTGTTTTCTTTTGTTTTCCTTTGTTTCATCGTTGTGGATTACAGTAAATTTTGGATCTTCTGCTGACATAAGAACTTGCCGGTTGTATTGGTGGAACCTATGGCTGCAGTGTAGTAAGCCTTACTGTATTGGAATTGTTACAGCGATCTGCAACATTGGGTTTGAAATATATTACATCACTATGGATAAAGGTACGAGAGCGAAAGCAAAAGAAGAAGAACAGGTTGTAAAACCTAAGAAGATTGAAAAAGCACCAATGGATGAATCTGTTCAGCCAACAGCTCTGCCCACAGTGTCATTGGACCAGACTCAAATTATGGTGGAAATTGGCAAGTTGTCGCAAAAAATGGAGAAAAATGAGGCTTCAAGGGTGAAAGATAAAAATGAAATGTTTAAAAGGCAAGAAAAGATGATGTCAACACTGACAGATTATACCAAAAAGGTGGACTTAAGTTTGAATAAATTTGAGGGAATGCTGAAAGTGGTTCAAATCGAGGTGGATGCGGTAAAGAAGGAAGTAAAAGGGACTCAGGAGGTGGTGCGGGACAGTAAGTTAAAACTGCAGGAACAAGAAATGAGGATAGATGCTGTCGAAGATATGATGAGAAAGCAGAACATTTTGATCCGTCAGGTACCGGAACGCACTCCGGATCTGTTAAGAGAGAGGGTGGTTCAGTGGTTAAATGGTTTAAAAATGGGGAAGGAATTTGTTCAAGAGGATTTAGGAAGTGTATTCCGGGTGGGTCCAAGAAGAGGGAGAGTGGCTCAAAGAAATGTGTTGGTTAAATTTGCAAATTGGGCAGATAAATTAAAAGTAATGGCTCATCTGAAAAGTGTTGGTTCAGACGCGTTGAAATTTGATGGCTCAGATGTAGAAGTCTACAATGATATTTCACTAAAAGAAAGAACATGGAGATATAAGATGAGGCCTGTTACTAAATTATTGATGGGTAAAAATATAAGGTATAATTGGAGATTTCCACAACAATTGCGCTTTTTCTATGATAAAAGAATGCAAGTTATTGATGAAGGCACTAATCCATTGGAATACCTGAGTTTGTTGGGATTGGTACAAGTAGATTCGGAAGAATGGAAAAATCTTAAGAAGGAAATGATGGATTCTGGAGCTTTGGGGAGGGAATATGGGAGGGAGGAGCCCGGTGGGGCAACAGGTGGAACACCACAACGAGGAGAGGAGGAGGAGGAGCCGTCCTTGATTATGATGGAGGAGGAGATAGGTAAGGAAGGATGAGCATTAGATAGTAGTAATCTTAATTATCTAATAGAGGTAGAATGGGTAAGTAGCGCATAGCGCCGGCAGTAGGGCGCATCTTGCAGGTCCCCCCTCTCCCCTCTTTGGTTGACAGAGGCGACTTTTCGTTGGAAGGTGGGGAGAGTGAAAAATGTGTGTTTTATGTAGTGGGTATGGTGAAGGGTTTTTGGTGGCACGCCCGATGGAGAGTTTAAAGTTGGGAGAAGAATTTGGTTATGGATAGTATTAAAATAATATCGTGGAATGTGAAAGGTACAGGCTCTGTTCTTAAGAGACGGAGGGTGGAATCGGCGTTGAAAAAAGATAGACCAGATATTTAATTTTTACAGGAAACACATCAGAAATCAAAAGATACGAATAAACTTTATCTGGGTTGGATGCAACACTATGAGATGGAGTTTGGAACATCTAAAGCAAGAGGGGTGGCAACTATGATTTCTAGGAAGTTAGGATTTGAAATCACAAAAAAGATTGCTGATCAAGAGGGTAGGTATCTGTTGTTAAGAGGAAAATTGGAGGATGAGGAAATATTGTTGGTAAATATTTATGCTCCGAATGACCACCAAGTAGTGTTTCTTGAAAAAATTCGGAAAATAGTGGAGGGGGGAAATGTTGCAAAAATTATTGTGGCTGGTGATTTTAATTTGATCAGGTCAGGAATGGATTGCACAAACATAGCTAGAAGTGGAATGGGTGTGAAAGGGAAGGCGTTGGACAAATGGATGAAAGTTATGGGTTTGAAGGATTCGTGGAGAGAGTTTAAAGGCTTGGAAAGGGCATATTCCTTTTTTTCGCATGTACATGGGACCTACTCGAGAATAGATTATGTTTTTCTGTCGGAAAACTTAATTGGGGATATAGAAAGTACGAAAATTGGGATTATTAAGGAATCGGATCATGCTAAAGTATATTTGGAATTGAAAGCACCAAAAAATATTCAAAGAGTTAGAAATTGGAGGTACGATCCTAATTTGTTCAAAGATCAGAAAAGCAAAGAGGCAATTATGGAAAGTTGGAAAGAAAGTTGGCAATGGAATGATAACAATGAGGTTGATTTTAACATTGTATGGGATACCATGAAGTCAGTTTTTAGGGGGGAAAGCATAAAAGTGGCAAGTCTCAAATATAAAAGGTATAAAGCAGAACACATAGAAAAAGAAAGGGAAATAAAACAATTACAGGAAGAACACGTAAAGAGTAAAGATAAAAAAATTCTCTTGAAACTACAAGGACTCAAGGCAGAAGTAATGGGTAAAGATATTGATAAAGTTAAACGAGATTTGATTTATTTAAATAGAGAATATTTTGAATTTAGTAATAAGAACTCAAAACTATTAGCAAGAGCAGCTAAGGTTAAAAGGGAAAAAAGAGAAATTGGGGTGTTAGTTGACAGGCAAGGTTCAAGGTGTAATAAGAATAGCAATAAATGTAAAATAGTTAGGGAATTTTACCAGGTGTTATATGCAGAAAAAGAAATAGATATGGAAAAGCTTAAAAGGATATTGGAGAGGCAGTTAGGGAATGGGATAAAGCAAGAGCATAGGGAGAAAATGGAGGAAAAGATAACTGATAAAGAGGTTAAGGGGGTAATAAGCGGATTGAAGATAGGGAAAGCCCCGGGGGATGATGGATTATCAACAGAGTTTTACAAAGAATTTAAAGAGGTGGTGGTCCCGAAATTGGTGAAGTTATATAATTATATACTAGATGGAGGATCAATCCCGACTTCATGGTATAACACTACAATTGTTCTTTTGCCAAAACCTGGTAAGAATTTGGAAAGAGTGGATTCGTACAGACCAATTTCGCTTATAAATCAAGATGCGAAGATCTTCACGGCAATATTGGCTAACCGTTTAAATAGTTTTATGGGGGAATATATAAATGTTGATCAAGTTGGGTTTCTAAAAGGACGACACATGGCGGATTTGACTAGAAGGGTATTAGATTTAATAGACAGTGTTAATCAAACAAAGGAAAAAGTGGGATTACTATCATTGGATATTTTTAAGGCATTTGATTCATTGCAGTGGTCTTCAATTAAGGAAATAGTTAGAAAATATGGGTTTGGAGATAAATTTAATAGGGTTATAGATTTACTATATCAAAAAGGAAATGCCAGGGTTAGAGTAAACGAGGAGCTCACGGATGTGGTAAAGCTAGAGGCAGGTACTAGGCAGGGTTGCCCATTATCTCCTATTTTGTTTATAATGGCAATGGAGATTTTAGCTAAAAGTATAAGGGAGGATTCAAATATAGAAGGGATTATGGGTAATAAAGTGAGCATGTACGCTGATGATACATTGCTTATGGTGAAGCACCCGGAACAGGTAATGGACAGGATTAAAGATCATCTACAAGTATTTCAAGATATAACAGGATTAAAGATAAACTGGGATAAATCTGAATTGATGTTGTGTAATTTGAAATTGAGCGAGATGGGTAGGACGGTGTCGACACTTAATATACAAATCAAAGATAAGTTGAAGTATTTAGGGATAATTATTTCAAACAAATTAGAAGAACTTAAACGATTGAATTATGACAGCTTGAGAATTGAATTTAGGAATAAAATACGAGAACTTCAGAAGTTAAAGCTGTCATGGTTTGGAAGGATTGCTATGTGTAAAATGATACTGTTACCAAAGATTAACTTTTTATTTGACACGCTCGCGATCCATTTAAAAGAGAAAGAAATCAATGAGTTTCAAAAAATGTTTAATGACTTTTGTAATGGAGGAAAAAAATCTAGGCTTCCAAAGAAACTATGGTATTTGTCTCAGAAAAAAGGGGGGTTGGGTATGCCAAACCTTTTAGTATATTACCGAGCATTTCAAGTCAAGAATGTTGTGAAGATCTTGGCAAGAGAAAAGGTAATTTGGGAACAATTGGAAATGAAAGAATACAGAAATATTGGAAACTTGAATTTTCTGGGAATGAAGGATAAGGCGAAAAGGTCAAATAATACTATGATGAAAGGTCTCATGGAGGTGTGGAAGAAGGTAAAAAAAGATATGGTTCCGAATCTCTCCCCAATCTTGGAATTGACTGATATGATGTGTTTCCCAATAAAATTAGACAAAGAAAAAATAGAAATATTGGATAAAACTGGGACGTTGTTATTGAAGGATTGGTTAAAAGCATGTGATGTTGATGCCGAGCGGAAAAAAATGTTTGAGATATTAAATTTGAATTGGTTTCAGAAGTTAAAGGTGGACAATTGGAATAAAAAATATAAAAGAGAACTAGGATCAGATAGAGTACTTACGGAATTTGAGGAATTGGTAAGGAAGATTAGAAAAGGCGAAAGTAGTATTAAGGGTCTTGTAAGTAAGCTTTATAATATATTGAATAGAGGTGCAGATCCACAGGAGGATTTGAAACGGAAGTGGGAACAAAATTTGAATATAAAAATTGGGGAGACTGAATGGAAAAATAAATGGAAAAAGAGAATTATGAGAACAATGTCTGTAAGAATTAAAGAACATAATTTCAAGATGTTGTGGCAATGGTACCTGACACCATTAAGACTTTACCAGATGGATAATAAAAGAGATAAGTTATGTTGGAGATGTAAAGAATTTGATGGAACATATGAACATATGTGGTGGAGTTGTAAAAAAATAAGGGATTTTTGGGGAAGAATAGAAAATGAATTTGGTGAAATATTGGGTAAAAGTGTTAAGTTGGTGTCGGGTACTATTCTTTTAACGAATGTGGAAGATCTGGGTTTAAACAAGGAGGAAAAAGAACTACTGGAAATTGTACTGACAACGGGTAGACAATGTATAGCCAGAAATTGGAAAAACGATGTAGATATTCAGGTTGGAGAATGGTATAAAGAAATGTGGAGTTTAGCATTGAACGATAAATTGACATGGGAGATTAAAGTCAAAAGAGATAATTTAAAAGAGAATAGATTCTGGAATATATGGAAACCGTTCGTGGATCACTCTATTATGGCAGGTGATAGTTCAGGACCAGTACCATCTCAAAGAAGTTTCTGGACTTGAGTAAAAAATAAACTCTCCGGGCATTGTATATATTCACAGGGTGTTTTTTTTTTATTGGTTAAAAAGATTAGTGGTAGTACAGAAAGTTTCTTTCTATTATTTTGGATTTTGAAATAAAGGTTCTTAATATTTGGTGGTTAAATAGTAGTTAATGAATATAGATATTGTTATGTGCTAGCATATAGTAATGTTTGTTAGTATGATATTATGGACTTGTTAGTGTAATGTACTGTTAATGTATTGTTAATGTTTTCTTTTCTTTTTCTGTATGTTTATTAAAGATTTAATTAAAAAAAATTAAAAAAAAAAGAAATACAGAACCAATACAGTAATTTAAACAGTAAAATATGCAATAAACATTCAAGCTCCAACACAACAAAATCAGATAACAACGCCAAAAAAAGTCATCCGGATAACAATGGCAAAAAATGTCGTTAACTAAATAACAATGTTTTTTGTAGTTGTGCGGGAAATCATGTGGGGCATGACGGACGCATCGTTATGCGGTTTTGATATTATCCGAATGCGTTGTTATCTGAGGTTCCACTGTATATAGCTTTCCTTCTCTCTGCTTGATCCACACAACACTATAAGATAGGCTAGAGCAGGAGTTCTCAACCTTTTTAAGCCATGGGTCAGGTCATGCTCCCTCAGAGAGCTTCAGGGGCCAGATGGCCATTTTGCCCTTCCTCCACCACATGGCACTTCCTGGTGTGGTGGAGGGGGGGGGCACATGAAATGGTGCCACAGGCCACATCTGGTCCACAAGCCGCAGGTTGAAAATCCCTGGGCTAGAGACTGTCAAGGTGAGTTTCATGGGCTCAGTGATAAGTAGAATTGGGATCTCCAAGCACTCACTCCAACATTTATAATGAGTATATCATGCTAGCTTACATATCCAAGATAATTACAGGACCACTACATCCACAGGTCGTGTATATTCACAATAGTGTAGCTGTTGAATGCATGATTTTTTTATCCTTTAACAATTATTACATGGTGCCTCATCGATTCCAAATCATAGAAACCAAAAGTGGTTTATGATTACTTTTCTTCTTCTTAAACTGTGAGCCTACCTATGGCTACATTAATTGGCTTTCCCCCCTCAAAGGCACAGTGAGGAACTGAACTCCCAATTTCTGCCTCTGTGCAAGGTAACCTGCTCACCAAGACCCAGGAAAACATACTATCACTAACATACACTTCTTCAGCATGAAACATCCTACAAATGAATGTATTTCTCATATCTTCATATGCTGAACAAAAATTACTGAAATAAGTATTGATGACCTGCTCAATAAATGAACAGATAGACGTGTAGATAATTCTTGTTACAGTATACTCATTAGCTTAGAAATCAATGATTTTATCCCTCAAAATATTGATTAGAAGCTAAATTTTGAGGTGATACTTATGCCGATTATACAAAAATATTATCCCCATTGCATTTTATTTAAAAAGGGGTTCTGGGGGTTGAACATTGCATGGGGCCTTTATTTAAATAGGAAAGCTTCTAAGAGTACAAATTCATCTTTTTATCAGCTTGACAAATCCATTTTGTGGGGTGAGAGAGTTGCAAGAGGTCCGCAGACCTCACCTAGTGTAGAATTTTACAATACAGTTAATAAAAGGTTATTGTGGTTTCCCCGTGCCCCCGTGGGCACGGAACGGCCCAGCAGAGGCCACTTTCGGGAGAAAGGCTCCCTGGCCCGTAGGCTCTGCGAGCACCCAAATTAAGGGGGGTGGATAAATGATAGGGTTTGATTCACCCAATTACCTGACCTGACCAACGAACCTGCTGAGAGAGCAAATACGTTACCTATTAGAGTAATCCCTCATCTCCGAATCTCAGTCTCATCCCAGAAGCAAACAGGAGCCATGATTGCCTTAGTCTAAGCCCGAAACAATGGTGTTGTCTCAGCCAGTGTTTGTCCGCACCAATTAACTTCCCCCCGAGAGATTCCCAATTAACCTGAGTAAATAGGTGATGTGATTGACTGTTGGGTGACGGTTTTTTCTACCTTGCCTTCTGATCTATAAATGGTTATGCCTTTTCCTCAATAAACGACTGATCTTATCCTCCTCCATACTGCCTCGTATCGTTCCTTGATCAGTCTCCTCCGGGACCTACGGCCCTCAGCGGCCCCGATTCCTACACCTGGTGACCCCGACGTGATCTACTCGTGAGTAAGAGCGGTCTTCCTCAGAGTAGCGATCACACGGTCCGGTTCTGCGCTTGAACCGTGTCCGAATCATCCCGGAGGACAGCGCGGCACTCCGTCCGGCAGCCAGCCGATCGGAGGGACGGCCTGCGGTGAGGCAGTCCAAAGAGGCATCCTACAGCTTGCTCCCGACTTTTGCGGCGGCTTGCGCCAAAGGGAAAAACGCGTTCCACTCAGGGCAGCTGTGAGCCCCTGACAGCGCAGTGGCCACCGAGGGCCCGTGGCCGCAGTCCACGCTCCGAGCTCTACCCAGAAGCGTCGTCGCCAGAACCTATTGCCTGCCAAAGACGCGTCGACTCGTCATGAGGAGGAATCTTCCGAGGACCCAATCGCAGGTAATATGGGGACCTGTCCTCAGCGACAGCGTCCATCAGCTAGCCAAAGAACTCGTGTAGAGGAGTTCAACATCCTGGCCAGGGTATTTAATTTGCGTTTTCACAGCGGAGAGCTAGTGAGACTTTTGGTGTACCTAGGGGAACACTGCCTGCTTTACCCAGAAGTAGGTACGTTAACCCTTGAGCTCTGGGATCAGATAGGAGACTGCATTCAGCAACCCCCGAAAGCTCCAGGAGGCGTAATTTGCACATGGAGAAAGTGTAGGAAGCTCTTGGCGGAGATAGAGCCAGTCCGGGTAGAGGCCAAAGAACCCTCAAGTCTGCCAGATGCGCCAGCCGAACCAACGGCGCCTACGGCGCTCTATCTGTCACTCCAATTTAGGCAGAGTAGTGTAGGGAGCTTTCCCTCGGTGACAGCTGCAGACGTCACCGGCGGAATGCAAGGAATGAGGAGCGCAGGCGCTTCTCAGAGAGCAACAGGTTCCCTAGCTACCAAAAGTGCCCTTCAGCGCACAGTAGAGGAAGAACTCAGGAAGGGGGAATTACCGGTAGAGGAGCTAGCAGAGCTCAGTCAGATATGTCCCATCCGCATAGAGATGGACGCGCTTACGGGCGCCCAGCAGATAGTACATTCCCCAGTCCCGTATAAGCTTCTCATGGCTATACGGAAAGCCATTTCAGAAACAGGGCTCCAAAGTCATTTTACAAGGGGCACGCTTCAGCAAGTGTGCGAGAACACCATGTGGATTCCCCATGACTGGAAAGCCGTCATGCGGATGATGCTCACCCCTAGCCAGTACTTAATTTGGGACAGCGAGTATCGCCTGGAGGCGCAGACGAGGGCTGCCAGGATGGGAGGTGCAGTACTTCCTGACCAGTTATATGGTTCAGGTGCCTTCGAGCCCATCGATGCCCAAATCAACTTGCCTCTAGCCACTCTTCAGATGTCGGCCGAGGCCGCCTTTAGGGCGTTTTTCAAAGTCCCAGCAACTGGCAAAGCGGCTAAAAATTACACCGCTATCAAGCAAGGAGCCCAGGAACCCTATATGGACTTCATCAATCGCCTGGAAGAAGCCATTAGCAGGCAGATTGACAATGAGCAGGCCCAACAAGAGCTCATGATGAAGTTAGCCAAGGACAATGCCAATTTAGACTGCCATAAAATCTTGCAGTCACTGGGCAATCGTCTTGATTTGACCCTTACGGACATGATTAGAGCTTGCGCCGACGTTGGCACAGAATCCTACAAGATGGGATTGCTAGCGGCAGCGGTGCAAGGGGGTAAGAGACCAAAAGGAAAGACCCAAGGAGCATGTCACAGTTGTGGCAAGGTCGGTCACTTTGCTAGGGAGTGCCGATCCAAGGGAGGCGGACAAAAGTCCGGCCGTTCCAAGGCTCCGAAAACCCCGTGTCCGAAGTGCAGAAGAGGCTACCATTGGGCTCGAGACTGCCCGGATTCGGGAAACCGGAACGCGGGCATGTCTCTGGCCCCGGTCCAAACAGGGACTCCCCTCACCCAAAGCTCACCAGAGCTAGACTAAATCCCGGTCACACTCCAGACATTGCGAGGGCACAGGCCAGCCCCAAGGGTAGTACAGGGTTAGACTTGACTTGTCAGGCGGACGTTACATGCGACCTGCCAGGCACGGTCTATCTGGTGGATTCCCAGGACATGGGTCCACTGCCCAAGGGCTTTATAGGTTTAGTTTTGCCCCGCAGCGTAGCTGGAGCACGCGGAATTTTCATAATTCCAGGAGTCGTTGACTCGAATTTTTCAGGCGTTCTCCAAGTTCAGCTTTGGACTCATCTGCCCCAAACAATTCGCAAGGGAGACACCTTAGCGCAACTGATCATGGTTCCTTGTCACTCGCCAGCAGATAGCCAGGGAAGGCTCAGTGACAGCTCCGAGTCCCGGTCAGAGGACCGCTCGAGCGCCAGTGAGGCAGTACAAGGATACCAGGTCTTAGCGACAGTGGAGACCAACATTGAGTGGAAGCAGCGCCCCGTTATCGAGGTATTTTTAAACAAAAGAGTGTTCTCAGGGTTACTCGATACCGGAGCGGATGTGAGCGTGATAAGCAGAAGCCAGTGGCCAAGGGAGTGGGCCATTGAGCCGGTCTCCGATGTGTGGGGGGTAGGCGGCGTCCAGGAAGCGTTTAGGAGCCGAGAGTGGGTGGAAGTCACAATCCCAAGGGCTGACGGCACGGCGGTAATTCGGCCGCACATTCTTGACGTGCACATCAACCTTTGGGGGCGAGACATCCTGCAGCAGTACGGTGCTACGCTTACCTTTGGGTAATGGCGTTGCCACTTAAATGGCTCACCGATACGCCGGTTTGGGTAGAACAATGGCCGGTAGTGGGAGAGAAATTAGTTGCCCTCAAGCAGCTAGTTAAGGAACAGCTAGACGCAGGACATATAGAACGGTCCACAAGTCCTTGGAATTCGCCAATTTTTGTGATTAAGAAAAAGTCAGGGAAGTGGCGACTCCTCCACGATCTCAGAGAGATCAATAAATGCATACAGCCAATGGGTCCGCTCCAATGCGGCATCCCCAATCCGAACATGATTCCCGAGGGGTGGGAGATTCTAGTCGTAGATCTCAAGGATTGCTTTTATACAATCCCCTTAGACCCCCGGGACCGGGAAAGGTTCGCCTTTACGGTGCCGGTTGTGAACCACAGTGAGCCTACGCAGCGTTACGCGTGGAAATTTTTGCCACAGGGCATGCTCAATTCGCCCACCCTGTGCCAAATTTATGTTCACAACGCACTGGCAAAGTTCCGAAGCCTTTACCCTAAAGCCATAGTTTGCCACTTTATGGATGACATCTTGGTCGCGATGCCGCAACTCGGCAGCGAAATGTTTTCTGACCTCCAGGCCAGCCTGGGGGACAAAGGTTTACTCATTGCCCCAGAGAAAGTGCAGAGAACCGAGCCCTTCTCCTACTTGGGTCATCGGCTTCTCCGCTCTTTCGCAGCACCAGTTTTGCCTAAGATCAACTTACAGGACTCAGTCACCCTTGTAGAGTTGCAGCAAGTTTTAGGTAACATCAATTGGGCCAGACCGTATTTTCGTTTGGATACGGATCTTCTAAAACCGCTCTTCTCGCTGCTAACATTAGGTAAGCAGCCAGCAGACCGGATAAAGATTTCTCGAGACGCACGCTTGGCTCTCGAGAAAGTTAACCAAGTTCTCAGCCAGCGGTGGGTAGAAAGGATCTCCCCAGGGCCATATGCTCTGATCCTGAATTTGTACATCGTACGGTCAGGATCCATGTTCACAGGAGCGCTCGGCGTAGATGCCGAGAAAGGGGCGAGTATCGTGGAGTGGGTGTACCTTCCGAACACCTCTTCACGAAACATCGTTCCTCCCCAAGAATTGGTCTCCGCGGTGGTTTACCGCGGAAGGCTGAGAGCTAGGGACATTTCAGGGCATGATTTGGCCAAAATCGTAGTCCCGTTCACCAAGGAACAAGTTCAGCAATTAATGCAGCTCGGTGACTCGCTTCCAATAGCCCTGGAAGGATTCACCGGGAGCTTGGCATACCACTTGCCAAAGGACCCCAGACTTGTCTCACTCCAAATGCAGACAGTCAGCTTGCTTGAATTGCTCTCGCTGGTCCCACTTCAGGGAGCCAGGACAGTTTTTACTGATGGTGGTCGAACATATGGTGTCTTGACCTGGCAGGAGGGTCAAGCTTGGCGCACGCTGCTAACTCTTCCACAGAAGTCCGCGCAGCGGGCAGAGTTGGCAGCGGTGAACCTTGCTTTGCGCAAATTCGCCAAAGAACGTTTAAACATCATTACTGACAGTATGTATGTTAGGAATCTGCTTCACAGTCTACCGAGAGCATACATT
This sequence comes from Bradypodion pumilum, assembly GCA_035047305.1. Lineage (NCBI taxonomy): Eukaryota > Metazoa > Chordata > Lepidosauria > Squamata > Chamaeleonidae > Bradypodion > Bradypodion pumilum. Next base: position 291,482,339 of record JAWDJD010000004.1, on the reverse strand, counting down.
ACTCCCGCGATAGACAAGAATTTGCTCAGCCTGTTTCTCACTGCTCAATTTCACTTGCGAAACCGCACGGAGCCGCTCTATATTGCCCACATCCGAAGTCATCAAGACCTACCAGGTCCGATTTCCGCGGGCAATAGCAGAGCGGATGCGGCGGCAAAGGAAGTTCAGCAACGTTCAGTGTTAGGTGTTTTTACTACTCCAATTCAGAGTCATGCATTTTTTCACCAGAATGCCAAAGCGCTCGCCAGACAGTTCAATTTGCCACTCTCTCAGGCCCAGGGCATAGTTCGCTCTTGCCAGCATTGTGCAGGGGCACCGGGGGGCTCTCGTGGGGGGTCAACCCACGAGGGACAGAGGCCAATCAGGTGTGGCAAATGGACGTCACGCATGTTCCGCAGTTCGGCAGATGGCAGTACATGCACGTTTGCATAGACACTTTTTCTCAGTTCGTTTGGGCAATGGCGCAGAAAGGGGAGACTGCTTCCCACATGGAGCAGCACCTCCTTTCCTGCATTGCAGCCATGGGCAAACCTCGGCACGTTAAAACCGATAACGCACCGTCCTACAGCTCCAGGCAGCTGGCCACCTTCATGGCCACTTGGGATATTAAGCATACTTTTGGCGTTCCTTACAATCCGCAGGGGCAAGCGATTGTGGAACGGGTCAATCGGACGCTCAAGTCCTATATTGACAAACAAACAGAAAGGGGGGAGCCACCAGCCCTCCCCAAATCACAGGCTCAGGCACAGCATTGTCTGAATAAGGTATTGTTCACTTACAATCACCTTAATGTTTTTTCGGATTGTACGCTGCAGGAGAAGCACTTCCGCCGTTCGGAAGCTCTCCCGCGACCGATGGTCCGATACCGGGTGCCACCGGACCCTTCTTGGAGGGGCCCAGCGCCGCTCATAACCTGGGGAAGAGGGTATGCTGCAGTTATGTCCCCTACAGGTGTCGTTTGGATTCCAGCTCGGTGTGTCAAGCCTTACTTGGAACCACATGGCGTGGACCCAGACCGACCAGAGTCCGATCCCGGAGATGGAGGACCTCACCCTAACCGAGAGGACCCGTCGGAGGAAATGGCAACCGACGACAGCACCCAAGATCACCTGGGGGATGGTCAAGATCCTTTGTCGTGAGGCCGAGGACACCGTCCGGCGCGAAAGGAAGGAGCCGACGCCGGAGAACCTCACAGCTGCAGTTTTCACCCAGATTCATGCCAACACCCTGGCGCTCACCATCATCCTGACCCTTTCCCTGCTTTTGGGGGGAGGCGCTCAGGCCGCTTCGTTGGAAGCCAACGACCTACTGCCCGGCGGAGACCTCTCTGCCCGGATGCAGTACAATATTTGGGAGAGGTTGGCGGGTCTCGTCAACCAGTCCGATTTTTGCCTCAGGCAGGACCTTGGTTCTGCTTCGATCCTCAGCACCTGCCTCATCCCAGTGTGCCATTCTCCAGGCGCGCACCCCAGGGATGGGGATTGGCTTGTAAAGAGACTTTTCAGCCCGTACAACCCAGCGGCTTCTTCAGAGTATGCCCGTTGGGAGATGCGGCTAACCATGACCTTGCCGGCTGATGCAGCCACTCTCCACACTCCTCGGGTGGCGGTCAGCCCGAACTCTACCTGTGGACGAATGTACGGCTGCGCCTCAGCTGGTCGTACCCGGCGCCGCTGCCTCAACGTTGGCAGTGGCAACTGGACTTGCAATAACCCAGTACCACTTGGCACCATGTACGCTCATATAACCCTGCCATCTGGTTGGTTCTTCACATGCAACCAGTACACGTGGAACTACATTCCTGCCAATGTTTCAGACTCTATATGTTGTATCAGTCGTTTGACATTGTTACTCCCTACCAAGGATATGGTCACCCCAAGCACAAATGTTACTAATGTCTCAAATGTCCCCTCACTCATACGGCACACTCGCACCACCCAGTTAGACAGCTCATGTGAGAGCAGCTTTAGAGTAATGAGCCCTGCCGAATATCTCTCTTTGGCAGTCAGCATCTTTGGCGTGCCAGGCTTAGCCGTCGGCAACGCAAAGAGGATTGGTCGCTTGGCTTGCGGTCTAGCAAAAGCCATCAACCATACCTCCTCCGCGATAGCGCTCCTTAATCAAGAGCAGGCAGAGCTTCGCCATGCCATTCTTGACAATCGAGCAGCTATCGACTACCTCTTATTGTTGCACCACCTGGGTTGCGAATCCCTTCATGGAATGTGCTGTTTCAACCTTACTGACAACTCCCGCAAAGTGCAGAGTCAGCTCACTGATCTCCACACCATAGTCCAGGGCATCACAGAGGGTTCTGCATGGGGGGCTTGGTGGAGTTCATTGTGGAACTGGATGTGGCCATGGATCCCCTGGGGGTGGCTCCAAACGGTACTCAAGGTGGTTATGGGGGTGATTATACTAGGCATCGCACTCTGCTGCTTTGCCCAATGTATTCCCTCGCTGATCTCAAGGTGCCGCCCCAGAAGGAAACCCCGAGACATCATTCCCGCTCATCAGCTGGTCCCGCTCCTACGCAGGGTCGCCGGTCAGGCTCTTAAAAGAAATTAAAAGGGGAGATGTGGTTTCCCCGTGCCCCCGTGGGCACGGAACGGCCCAGCAGAGGCCACTTTCGGGAGAAAGGCTCCCTGGCCCGTGGGCTCTGCGAGCACCCAAATTAAGGGGGGGTGGATAAATGATAGGGTTTGATTCACCCAATTACCTGACCTGACCAACGAACCTGCTGAGAGAGCAAATACGTTACCTATTAGAGTAATCCCTCATCTCCGAATCTCAGTCTCATCCCAGAAGCAAACAGGAGCCATGATTGCCTTAGTCTAAGCCCGAAACAATGGTGTTGTCTCAGCCAGTGTTTGTCCGCACCAATTAACTTCCCCCCGAGAGATTCCCAATTAACCTGAGTAAATAGGTGATGTGATTGACTGTTGGGTGATGGTTTTTTCTACCTTGCCTTCTGATCTATAAATGGTTATGCCTTTTCCTCAATAAACGACTGATCTTATCCTCCTCCATACTGCCTCGTATCGTTCCTTGATCAGTCTCCTCTGGGACCTACGGCCCTCAGCGGCCCCGATTCCTACAGGTTATGCCATGATCTGTGAGAAAGCTATTCCTAATTGCTCAGACAAGATTTGGGAGAACATCACCCCTTTTTTTCCAAGGCAGTACTTCTGATATAACAACAAGAATTCCAAAAAAATAGATAAGTATAAAACATGCCCAAATACTGTATCACAAATTTATCACACAAAAAAGCCATTGCACTTCTTAACACATCCCATTTCAGTCTTCAGTTTCTCTGAGGAGACTGTTATTTTTATGATATGACACATGGCAGTATAACAATGAATTATCTTGTTGGCATATATTGAATTGGAACATTTCATACAGAGATATAAAATATTTTTCTTTCCTTTTTCTTTTTTGGGGTGTATATGTGATTCCCAAGTATTTCATTGAAATTTTTGAAGTGGTGGCTGTGCAAGCATATCAAAGAGTAAACAAACAAACAAACAAGACAAAAATATGTTGTGCCACCTTAAAGACTAACTCCTGTATTTTAATGTTAGCTTTCGTGGATCAAGTCCACTTCATCAGACATAAGAGTGGATTTTCATTGTATACATTTATACATCTGATATAGAGGCCCAGAGTAGAGGGGCAAAATTGGTTGGCTCAAGAGATGGATGTGCAAATCAATGAGTTATTTACAACCAATAATAGCATGCAACCCATTTGTCTTTTTACAGCAGTGAATCTCTGACAGAAGTCAGTTTGAGGATTTAGGTTTGCAAAATAAACATTCTAATGTTACACATCTGACTGATGAGTTATTGAGGAAGCTTTATGGAATAGGCATAGCCAGATGCCAACTGTCCTGAGAAACATCTCCCCCCCCACACACACACACACATTTTAAAATCTGCTCTACAAGGTGAATGCAATCCCTTAGTTGTGGCATTTTTAAATTTGATAATGTCCCAGAAAACCCTGGCTAGCATTCAAACCTTTGCAATGAGTGTCCAGCATGTGTATATATTTTATCTCCATTGTCTCTCTCTGAATTCTTGTTTTGTAATTTCCCTGTTGCAGAATGGCAACTTTTGGTTCCAGTATGCAATGTCTGGATAAATTAAAATGTTTTGATATAGGTTTCAATGTGTTGGCATTTCTGATGTCTGTATCCATTAATTCTTTTGAAAAGAGATTGTCCTGTTTGACCTGTGTAGAAGGCAGAAGGGCATTTATGGCAGAAGATGTCATAAATCACACTAGTAGATGCACAAGTAAAACTACCCCTAATGCTGTGTATGACGTGGTTGGGTCCAGTAATTGTATTTCCAGAGTAAATGTGGGGACATAGCTAACATCTGGGTTTGTTGTAGGGTGAAGTTCCCATCCCTTTTTCACTGTTATTGTTTCTTGTGTGTCAATAGTTGTTTCAGGTTGGGGGGTTGTCTGTAAGTAAGTAGGGGTCTGGCACCAAGAGCTTGGGAAAATGAAGTATTATTATTAGGTTTATTATTAGGTTTATTTCTATACCGCCTTTCTTCCCCTATGGGCAACTCAAGGCGGTTTTGTCCAGGATGGGTTGAAGATCTTTTATTATGCATGTGAGAGAACTGAGTTGTGGGTTGAAAGTGAAAACCAGCGGTGTTGGATTGTTTTTTCTTCTTAGCCTATCTTGCAGCAGGTTGTTTCTGGATATTCATCTCACCCAGTTGATCTGTTCTTTAAGTACTGGCTTGCCCAAGCAGAGCCAGGGTCAGACAAAAGCAAAAAGCACCAGCAGGAGAATTGCACAATGGAAAACCTTTCACTGCAGTCTTCTTGCAACTCATTTAATTATGGCTAAACTCCCACAAGATTAAAACAAATGTGGTGACCTTTCATTTTATGTGTACAGGCAGGAAGCTATGTGCTGTGGAGTATACGGGTTTTTTGTCCTGACTGTTTTTATCTGTATGGGAAGGATGGGACTTTTAGATGGTTTTATATGGGGTTTTAATTGGGTCTATTAATCTGTTTATATTTCTTGTTTTAATCATATTTTTAGCCGCTTCGGGTCACTCTTGAGTGAGGGAAGCGGGATAGAAATATTTTAAATAAATAAGTAATCTGTGCAGCCTGTCCACTGTGCTACAACAGTTTTCATTTACTGAACTTTGCTTACAAAAATATCTGCTCTTCCAACTTCAAAGATATGAAACGAACATGAGTCCTTCTATTGCCAACAAAGCATCAGCAGGAGTTTCCAACCTATGGCCTGCAGGCCAGATCTGGCCCACATTGGCCAAATTTACTGGCCCTCAGGCCAAATTGCCGCCAATGCAGAAAGTGCCCTTACGTCATTGGAAGTGCCAAAATTGCAGCATTTTCATGCCACAAAATGTTGCAAAATTTTCAAAAATGGCTCGAAAATTTTCCTCTCTTGCTCCCTCCTCCAAGGGAAGTAGCTGAAGTGGGGAAAACATCGAGAAAACATGGCATAAATGCATGTGCTGCTGCCACTGCCACTGCCACAAAGAACCACATGACCAGCCCCACAGCTGACTGAGGGGGCACGGTCAGACACCAGGCATGAAAAGGTTGGGAATTCCTAAGCTACAGCAGCAGGAAATGTTTCCTTTTCAGACAGAACACAGAAAGATAGGGCACATCCATGCCTTCCACCCCTTCCCAACCCCCAGGTGAACCCTTTGGGGCCACTTTACTCCCAGCAGCTGGCTTCACAAAAGGGTGATCAGTAGGGAAACCTTGTGGGCACACCATGGAAGTAGGCAGATTTAGTCCACCAGAAAATGACTGCCTAGTGAGCCCATGAGGCCATGGGAAGAGACAGAACCAATCAGGGCATAGAAGAGAGAAAAGTCAGGGAAGGAGGATGGAAGTCAGGAGAATATAAAAAGAGGTCTCCCTTGCTCAAAAGCCAATCGTGTCCAACTCTATGGGTCGGTGCTCATTTCTGTTTACAGGAGAGGAAATTGGCAGATGACATGAATTTGCGCAAAAGCCCTCCTGCCCACGACTGCCACCGACTCTTCGAGCAGTAGTCGTGAGTCCAGGAGGACCCCCAAATTATGCTCTGGGTCTGTCTGGGGCAAAGAAGCCCCTTCCAGCACCAAAGATGGTAGCTCCTGGGATAACATAGGGCCCTGAACCCACAGCCACTCAGTCTTGCCAGGATTCAGCTGAAGCCGGACCCTAATCCATAGCCACTCAGTCTTGCCAGGATTCAGCTGTAACCCATTATCCCCATTCCAGACCCCTACAGCCTTCAGACACCTAGATAAGACTTCCACTGCATCACCCATGGGAACGGATGACCTCACCCAGCGGCTTCATGCAGATGTTAAATAGAAGAGGTGAGAGTACAGAGCCCTGTGGCACCCCATACTGGAGAGGCCTAAGGCTGGACAACTCATCCTCCAATGACACTGACTGGGTCAGGCCCCTCAGAAATGAGGAAAACCAGGACCACACAGTGCCCTGGGCCCCCAATCCTTAGACCCATTTCAGAAGGATACCATGGTCGACTGTATGAAAAGCCGCTGAGAGGTCAAGAAGAACAAGGACAGATTACCCTTGTCCTGTTCACGCCAGAGATCATCCATAAGTGCGACCAATGCAGTTTCGGTACCATATCCGGATCTGAATCCTGACTGAAAAGGGTCCAGATAATCCGCTTCACCCATAACCCCCTGGAGGGGGGGTTATGGATGCCACTGCTTTTTCCAGTACCTTTCCTTAAAAGGGGAGGTTTGATACAGGCCTGAAGTTGGCCAATATTGTTGGGTTGAGTGGTTTTTTCAGTAAGGGGTACACCAGCGCATGTTTGAATGATGCCGGAAACACCCCCTCCTGTAAAGAAGAATTTACCATCACTCCTACCCAACTGCCTGTCACCACCTTGGCAGATTTAATCAGCCAGGTGGGGCATGAATCTAACAAGCAGGTGGTGTCACAAACAGCCCCCGGGAGCCTGTCCACTTCCTCGGGGACAACTGGATCAAACTGATCCCAGATAATGTGGCTAGACTGTGATCCAGTCATCTCCAGACCCTTTGTCTCCATGTTGGGGTTAAACCTCAAGTGAATCCAAGCACTTTTCTCTGTCAGATAATTGACCAAATCGTCAGCTGAGCCCTGCCAACCAGGATCTGCCCCCCTTACCAAGGAGGGACCTGGTCACCTGGAACAGTGTCACTGAACAATTATCTGCCGAGGCATTACCAATTGTATGAAGCCACATTGATTTTATGCTTATCTGTTATGCTAACCAATCACTCTGTACCTCTTTATCTGACGAGTATAATTTGATGTCATGCCAATATAACAGTTAGTCTTTAAAGTGCTACAGTGGTTTGGTTTGTTTTTTGTTTTTTCTCTGATATGCTTTTTACTTTTTATACCCTATAGCAGGCATCTCCTGAAAAACCACACCTCCAGGAAGCATTGCAGCAAGAAATGAAGGTCTGAAATTAGGTCTTGGTTTTCAGAAATTCTTGGGAAATTCCAAGAATTCTGGGAGTTGGTGGCCAAAACAAAATAAAACAAACCATCCAATAGCATGCCCCTAGTCCTAACAAGTCAAGTCACTAGAACACTTTTTTAGCATTGACTTAACAAGCCTTATTAATTCATCAAGACTACTCTAGTTGAGACTAATCAGTGGACATGAGCCCTCCTCGCTCCCACAAAATAGATCCTATTTTTGTGTCCAGCAGTCTAGCAGATTTTACTGCTGGGCATGCGAGTACAGCTTCTTGGCTTAATCTTAGGGTTTTTTTTTCTTTAGCTCCAGACATACGGGCATTAACATTTGATTAATTTTGAGAGGATGTGGAATATGGATCTCAACATTTGCAAGAATCCATCCAATTCAATTTAAATTGCATTGATAGACTGTCATCCCCACTTGGTTGTGCATTCAAGTGCACATCAGCATATCATTCATAATCTTTTTATACACAGAGATGTTCTTAGCTTGACAAGGGCAAATATATTTGATGCAAATAAGAGTTGCATATAGGCTCATTTAGCAATGAAGAAGAGAAAGGTCTTATGTTAATAACACTCTACTCAGTGTCAATGACCTAGTGTATTAATCTGGTTACTTTGCTACTTGAGAAGCATCAAGCATAAAGAGGATTTCAGCAGTGAGTAGATCAAGGAATGATTTATCACATCTCAGACTAAAATGCTACACGATACTCTTTTACAGCATATTTTAAGTACAAAGAACAGTCATTATCATTTATAAACAGATTCTTATTATTCCCGGTGAATGGTGTACAGCTGTTTCAAGCAAATTTAAAGCTGCCTCTTCAAATTTAAAATACATTATGATCTCATTAAAATAACAGGAAACTCTATTTTTAAAAAAGCCCACTGGGAAATGGAGAAACTGTGAGGGAGAGGTGTTTCAGGAAGATAAGCAAATAGTCCAGCATAAAGCAGCTTTACTTAACCCTCTAAATCAGGAGTTCTCAACCCTTTTAAAGCCAGGGGCCAAGTCATGCTCCCTCAGACAGCTTTGGGGGCCAGATTACCATTTGCCCTTTTCCCACTACATGGTACTTCTGGGAGTGGTGGAGGCCATGGGGGGCCACATCCACCCCACAGGTTGAGAATCCCTGCTCTAAATCCTCCTCATAGCCAAGGTAATAACAGACCTCAAATTGCTCCACCATTGAAATTATCAGCTGTTCCAGATTTAGTGCCTGACGACACCATCACAAACTGTGTCCAATTCTGGACACCACTTTTTAGGAACAAATTCAGAGAAGCAACAATGACGATTAAGGGACTGGAAACTATGCCCTATGAGGAAAGACTGGAAGAACTGAACACAGTTAGCCTTTAGAAAATAAGATTGAGGGGAGATATAATAGCACTTTTCAAATACTTCAAATATTGTCATAGAGGAGGGACATGGTATGTTCTAGATCAGTGATTGTGAACATGGTATGTACTAGATCAGTGATGGTGAATGATCATAAAGACCGAGTGCTCAAGGAGGAAAAGGAACGAACAGGCAGGCACCCTGCATGCCCACATACCTATATGATGTCACCGGTGCACCTCTGGCAAAGTCATGTGGGTGCACCCCCCATAGATGTACCTGACCTGATGGGTGCATCCAATTATTAGGAGGAGTGTGTGTGGTGTGTCTGGTCACCTCACCTCACCCCACTGCTGCCTCCCAGGTGGGATTTCAGCCTCCCCTTTCACCTCCCATTGCGGAGGGAGATGGGTGGTGTGGAAACCGCACTGCCAATGGCACTGTCTGGGCAGGGTGGGGCAGAGATTCCCCTCGATGGCACATGTGACAACAGAGAGGCCTCTGCATGTCACCTTTGGCACACGTGCCATAGGTTCACCACTACTCTTCTAGATCATCCCAGAGTATAGGACACAAAACAATTGGCTCAAGTTACAGGAAGCCAGATTTTGCTTCAGTATCAGAAAAACTTTCTTACTGCTATAGCAATATGACAATTAAATCAATTATCTCAGAACATGGTGAGCACTCCAATGTTGGAGTGATTCAACAGAAAATTAGACAACCATCTATCATATACATTTCAGTATGGATTCTTGCACTGAGCAAGGGGTTAGACTTGAGTGTTGGTGAAACCGATTCAACTGAAAGAAAAGCTTTCATGCTTCAGCAACAAATGATACAGCTACTCCATTGCCATTCTTGAACATCTTAGAGAATTAAAGTAATATATGAATATCTAGATCTTAAAAATAAGTTGGGAAAACAAACAAACTGGGGAAATTGCTTATATAAAATTTCTTGACATTGTAATAAGATTTTTGAAATGACTGTTTGTTAAACTATAATTTTCGTTCCCCCTTTGAATTCCCCCCACCCTTTGAACAATTCAATGTTAAAATGATTATCATTCACACTTTAGTACAAGTCCCAAAATAAGCACTTTTAAATTTAATCAGCTCTCATTAGAAGGCGATCTGGTAGAAATTGTCCAACAACACTATTAAAGCTAGCGCTGATGACTGGATTGCTCACAGCCAAAAATATTATGCTAGTGTTGATTGAAGAAGTTGACATGATCACCATCCCCTCCCCCTTCCTACTTTTCTGCATCACTTGTTTCAGCATAAGCCAAGGTGTTATTAATGGATGCTACTGAGTGCCCTTTGTTTCCCAAGACCCTTCAGTCTGTGTTAATCACAAAGTGCAGTTAATACATTTTTAATACAACTATATTTACAGTTAGATTATGCACCTGCTAGATGGTCGCATAACATTCATTCTCTATAGACCCATGTTCATTTTTAAAAATGCCAAGATATGCCTGGCAGCAAGCTCAGAGCAGCCTCTGCTTCACATAGTGCTGTTTAAAATAAAAGACCTTAACTATCATACTTGTTATGTTTTAAGGAAAGCCAAACAATGTGAATATCCCGAAGGCTTATATGTAAGGAATTGATATAGAGGGCTTTGCATTTATTGAGTAAAGTAGTTCTTTGAGTTCTTAATCCCTGGGGCAGAGCTAAGAAATTCGACCTTCAAGGCTGGCATTGGGTGGTTTAGTGTAGATGTAGCCATAACAGGCTGAAAACTGTGAGTACTGAACCAACACGATGGACATTGTATGCTGTGCTTTAATTGGTTAAAACCTTGGAAGAGGAGCGATGAGTGGGAAAAATGTATTTTGATATATTGGAACATGGGAAGAAGAAGAGAGAGAGATCTTCACCATGCTTTTGGATCGCTTGCCTCAATGGGTGCTTGTGAGTAAAAGATAGCTAAAATATAGTTACTGTGTCAATAGGCCAGGCTAGGCCAAGTAAACAGCTAGTAATGCTTTTTTGTTTTGTTTCATGTTGGAAAGAGATCAGCAACTATGTTCCTTTGTTCTAAGCTTCTGAATCTTGACAACTGTACTCTAAATAAATCTGATTCCATCCAGAAAAGTTGCCTTTGTTTCTTATAGAGCTAAGCTGGTGGGAGAAAGTCTGGTTCCTTTGTTGGTCATGCTACCGTTAAGTTAATGCACACTGATCTGGCTAGTTTGTAAGCATAAACAGTCAGTGGGTGAAAGCAATCACAGATTTTCTCTAGCCTGGAGCAGGACCACAGGTACAGTACTCTGAAGTGGCACCAAGCTGGTGTGGGCTTCTGAAAGGGGTACAGATCTCTGGAAGGTAGATTGAGTTGTGTGATAGGAGGGATAACGTCTGCAGCTTTATATACAGACACTCTGAATAAACCTAGTATTTCTCTTAAGAGATTTGCACAATTACAATATCTTAATTGTCACTGCGGCTGCAGTGACTTATTGGTTAAGATGCTGAACTCGATGACTGGAAGGTCAGCAGGTCAGCTATTTGAGACCCGAGTACTGTACAATGGAGTGAGCTTCCATCTGTCCCAGCTCCTGCCAACTTAACAGTTCAAAAGCAAGAAATTGCAAGTACCACATGACCAGGGAAACTTCTGCAGACACAGACAGCGCTAGATCTTTCATTGTAAACAGAGATGAGCACTGCATTCTAGACTCAGATACAACTGGCTTTCAAGCAAGGGTGGCCTTTACCAAGGTAGCAGAGGTTAATTATTGCTGGCACACACAAAAACCAAGGGATTCAATACAGTCTGAAGATTTTGTCTGTGTTTCCTAAGTGAAGCCCCCTGTCTCCATCCTTTATGCTAACATACAAGAGAGGAATTTGTAACTGGTACCCACCCTTTGAGACACCCCCTCCTCCTGGTGTGGCATAGTTTTATTCACCATTAAATCAATAATTGAGTAAAAGTGTGACAGAATGGAATCTTAGATGTTCTCAAATCTGCACTTCATTTATAGCAGTATTTCAGAGAAACTGATTTTCCCAGGCTGCTTATGTTCACAAATGGCACTCAATTATAGGATGCCTGCCACAGCATTCGGCTGAATGCTCTTTCTTACAAGCTGTTCCTCAGAGCTTGGCACAATATCTGAGAGAGATGTGGAGAGGGGCAGACTCCAGATAGGGTTTACCTGTAAACCACACCTGTATAGGACTGATGGCTTTTTTTTCCTGTGCCAATACTCCCATTATTCAGCATCATGGGCTAACCCTAGGCTATAGTATTAAGAGAGAGGGGAGAAACTATAGTAAATGATAGACCACTTCTGTGTATTGTCCACCTAGAAAACTCTGGAAAGGACAGCCATAAATCAGAACTGACTTGATGCCACATGATAGTACAGTACATAATTAAAGAAAGGCTTGTGGAATCTTAATCTCTTACTAAATCCAGTGTACTGCACTATTGTTGCTTCTGGGCAAATGTTCACACCTCCATTTTTAGTAGATTACAAACAAGGAATAACATCACAACGAGATGTTCTACTTACAGACATACAGTATTGCAAGTTCACAGCAATACAGTTTCATAATTTGCAAATAATCTCATTTCCCCCATTTTTTATTTTTATTTGTTTACTTTCCATTATGTCATAGTGACCAACTTCTGTTTCATTATTTCAGGACAGGAAAGGAGAAGTCAAAGGAAAAGATAAATATCCAACTATTACACTGTGTGAAAAAATATGTTTCTACCCTCAGACAATTTGAATAGGTTCTCAGATTGTGAATTCATTGTGCCTACTCTATATGACCAACAAGCAACCACATCATGAAAATGTCAGTGTGTCATATTCTTGCTGCATAGATGGAATCAACAAAAAGGTGAGAAGAATCGTAAATCCCTGAGATTATGGCCAGCATACTTAACTACAGTATGGAGCAAGCAGGACATCATCTCCATGTTACATATGCACACGAGGTTCATGAAATGAATGCTTCCGATGCCTTTCCCTGCCTACATCTCAAATATTTTAAGGTTAAATTAGGAAAACCGGATAGCATTAGTTGCTTTCATTCATATAGCAAAATAAACAGCTGGAGTTCATGTCTAAGAATGTTACGAGAGGGAAGTAGTATGAAATTATCATCGCTGTCATCACCATATTTGTGTCCTGCTTTCTCTGAGATGCCCAAGGCAGCATATCTTCTGCATGTCAACCCACCCATTTTATTCCTTCAATAACTCAGCATGGGTGGGAGTCTAAGAAGTTACAGACTCATGGCTGGGAATGACTTTGAAGCTGGTCTCCTCAATATTACAAGGTGTGGTGGGGAAGCAATCTACTGCCAAGGCTACATATAACCCCAAATGTAATGCTACAAGCCCTCTACAAATGATAAGTCTGGCCTTCTGCCAAGGTGATCTATCTCTAAAAACTTACTCTGCACACAAGAAGAGGCAAAGAGAAAGTGAAAAGGATGGCAAACAAAACAAAAATCAGGGGTAAAGAGGGATGTCAAAAGTTGTGGCGCACCCACTTACAACTCATGCTCTGCCCACCACTTACACACAGCCCTCGGCAGATTACCTATGAAATAATATGGTCTCTGTGAGAGAGAAAGGCATGCATTCTATCTCTAAAAACTCACTGTATCCAATCGGTCACTCCTGTGATGGAATGGTTTCTTTAAGAAGAACAGGGGACAGGGGGAGGGTGTCAAAACCTTCCAGAATATATTATGAGGGCTTACATACTACTGTATGCGGTACATTCAGTTAGTATTCATTTCTTACTCACAAAATATGATATTCATGGTAAGGTCTATTTCAGCATATTTTATGAACCCTCAAACCAAACTTTATAGCTGAATGTTTTTCTCACTTTCTATTTTTGATAATCTACATTCTCTGCCCCATAAAACGATAGTTTTTTTCATCTAAAGACTTTATTTGATTCAAATTCATAAGATATTAATTCAACTCTCAAAGTAATTTTGAAAGACTGTCATACCCGACTAAAACTATTATTATCATTTGCTTGTAGCACAGCTGTCTCTACCTTTTTCTGCGTAATAAACTATTAATTTAACACTTGTCAGAATATTACAGGATTACAACTAATTTTAACTCAACATAATCCTTGAGAAGGAAGGGGGAAGGTCCTTATAGGAAGACCATCTTCCTACTTCAAGAATTAAAAAAATTAAGCAATGCAGATTCATGGCCAAATCTACTAATATTGAAAAAACAAATCAATCAATAAAAAGAAAGTATGATCAGAATCAGAATCAGATGTAGTTCTCCCTACTCATGGAAATTGGGAAGGGGAAATTGGTCAAAGAACCTTTCAAGTTGCTACGGTTAACTGTTCACAACAAAAAGCAGGTCCAACACTATCAATGCTACTGTATCTTTCTTCTTCTTTCTTGTCTAGGCCAGACATGAAACTGGCAAAACGAAGGTACCATTTGTTGAGTTCATTCTGCAGCCCCTTCTGCCCGACCCAGTGTGAGAAAGATTAGCCAGCAACACAAGGTTGCTGTTACCAAGGTATGCCTGATTGTGGTTAAAAAATGTCAGTCTTTGATGAGGCTCTTTCTGTGTACCCCAATGCTACCTAATATTGTTCTCTTTCCATTTAAATCAATAGTTATCTCACATTGTTATCATTCATTCTGAAATACTTCAGCTGTGACAATAATGACAGATTAATTAACTATTCTTCTTCTGCCATATCTAATTCAAAATATTTGCTATCCTTATGGTGCTCAGCCATGAAGACTGTCCTAAGAATATAATGCAGTGCCCTTCCATCCACCATCCGCATCACAGCAAGACCCCTGTACCAGGTTGCTTGGTAGGAGAAGATTCCAAATTTGCTTATCCCTAGCTTTCCAGATGGGACATCAGCCCTGGAAAAAACTGACACCACCAATTAGTTTTGGGTGCTTGATAAGGATGTTTCAACCTGACATAGCAAGTTTTTTAAAACTGAGTTGGGAAAATGAAGATTCCCCGTGCCCGGTTGGGCATCAGTGGCCTCTGGCAGAGGTTAAACCAGTGAGCAAACTCCTGGCCTCTGGCCCTTGTCAGGGCGTAAGGGGGGTGAATTAATGATAGGGATTAATTCGGCCGCTTGTAGCCTGACCGACGATTCTGCCGAGCAAGCATCTCGCAGACCTCAGTTACCCATTAGAGTAATCACTCATCCCCTGGCCAAGGTAATCCCCGGTGTAAATATCGGCCATATTTACCCTTGCCTAAGCCCTAAACAATGGTCTCCCTTGCCCCGTGTTTGTCCAAGTTAATCAACTTCCCTTTGAGAGGTTCCCCATTAACCCGGGTACGTGGGTTAGGTAATTTTCCTGTCCGATGACGGTTTCGCCACCGTTGCGCTTTTTCCCCTATAAATGATGTTGCCTTTTTCCAATAAAGTACTGATCTGCTCTCGCTCCATTTGCCTCGTGTCGTCACTTGATCAGTCTCCTCCGGGACCTTAAGGCCACCCCAGTGGCCCCGATTCCTACATCTGGTGACCCCGACGTGATTTACTCGTGAGTAAGCGACCCAGGAGAGGTCTACTCACGAGTAGCGATCCACGCGGTCCGGTTCTACGCTTGAACCGCGACCCGTCAGCCCGGAGGACAGCGCGGCGCTCTGACCGGCAGCCAGCCTGTCAGAAGGACGGCCAGCGGCGAGGCATTCCAAGAGAGGCATTCCTGCACCTTGCTCCCGGCTTTCGGGGAGACTTGCGCCAAAGGGAAAAACGCGTTCCGCTCAGGGCAGCTGTGAGCCCCTGACAGCGCAGAGGCCGCCGAGGGCCCGTGGCAGGAGGCCACGCTCCGAGCTCCACCCAGACGATCGTCGTCAAAACCAGTTACCTTGCCCCCAGACGCGTCAACCCGTCCCGAGGAGGAAACTTCAGAGGACTACTCGCAGGTAATATGGGGACTTGTTCTCAGGGACAGAGTCCGTCCGCTAGCCAAAAAACTCGTGAGGAAGAGTTTAGAATCCTGGCCAGGGTCTTTAAGTTACGCTTTCACAGCAGGGAACTAGCGAGACTTTTGGCGTACCTTAGGGAACACTGCCTGCTTTACCCAGAAGTAGGTACGTTAACCCTACAGCTCTGGGATCGGATAGGAGACTGCATTCAGCAACCCCCGAAGGCCCCAGGAGGGATAGTTCGCACATGGAGGAAGTGTAGGAAACTCTTAGCTGAGATCGAACCAGTCCGGATAGAAGCGGAAGAACCCCCGTTAAATAAGTCATCAGTTCAGCCAGTCGAGCCGACTGCGCCCACCGCACTCTATCCGACATTCAAGTACCAGCAGAGTAGCGCAGGGAGCCTTCCCGCGGTGACAGCTGCAGACGTCACCGAGGGAATGCAGGGCATGAGAAGCGCAGGTGCTCCTCTGACAGCTTCGGCTTCCCGAGTTACCAAGAGTCCCCTTCAGCGCACAATTGAAGAGGAGATTAGGAAGGGGGAATTGCCAGCAGAAGAGCTAGCTGAGCTCAGACAGATATGTCCAATCCGCATGGAAATGGACGCGCTCACGGGCGCACAGCAGATTGTTCATTCCCCAGTCCCGTATAAGCTGCTCATGGCTATGCGGAAGGCAATTGCAGAAACAGGGCTCCAAAGTCATTTTACTAGGGGCACGCTTCAGCAAGTGTGCGAAACCACCATGTGGATTCCCCATGATTGGAAAGCCGTCATGAGGATGATGCTGACCCCTAGCCAGTACATGATCTGGGACAGCGAGTTCCGCCTAGAGGCTCAAACTCGGGCTGCCAGGATGGGAGGCGCGGTGCTTCCTGAGCAGCTGTATGGCTCCGGCAATTTCGAGTCAATCAATGCTCAGATCAACCTGCCTCTCGCCACTCTCGAGATGTCAGCCGAGGCAGCCTTTAGGGCTTACTTTAAGATCCCAGCCACTGGCAAAGCGGCTAAGAATTACACCTCCATCAAGCAGGGAGCCCAGGAGCCCTACATGGACTTCATCAATCGCCTGGAAGAAGCCATTAGCAGGCAGATTGATAATGAGCAAGCCCAGGAAGAGCTCATGATTAAGTTAGCCAAGGACAATGCCAACTTGGACTGCCGTAGAATCTTGCAGTCCCTAGGCAATCGTCCTGACTTGACCCTATCGAACATGATTAGAGCTTGCGCCGACATTGGCACAGAATCCTATAAGATGGGTCTGCTAGCGGCAGCGGTGCAAGGAGGGAGAAGACCTAATGGTAAGAGCAAAGGAGCATGCCACAATTGTGGCAAGATCGGCCACTTCGCTAGGGAGTGCCGATCCAAGGGAGGCGGACAAAAGTCCGGCCGTCCCAAGGCTCTGAACACCCTCTGTCCGAAGTGCAAGAAAGGCTATCATTGGGCCAGGTATTGCCAGAATTCGGGAAACCGGAGCACGGGCATGTCTCTGGCCCCAGTCCAAACAGAGGCGTCCTTCACCCAGAACTCACCAGAGCTAGAGTAGAGTCCAACCCCATCCCAGACATTGCGAGGGCGCAGGCCAGCCCCAAGGGCAGCACGGGACTAGAATTGACCTGCCAGGCGGACGTTACATGCGACCTGCCGGGCACAGTCTATCTGGTCAATTCCCAGTACATGGGACCCCTGCCCAGAGGCTTTATAGGTCTAGTTTTGCCCCGTAGTGTAGCTGGTGCATGCGGAATTTTTATAATTCCAGGAGTCATTGACTCAAATTTTTCAGGCGTTCTCCAAGTTCAGCTTTGGACACACCTGCCCCAAACCATCCCTAAAGGAGACACCCTAGCGCAACTGATCATGGTTCCTTGTCGCTCGCCAGCAGAGAGCCAGGGAGGGCTCAGTGACAGCTTCGAGTCCCGGTCAGAGGACCGCTCGAGCGCCAGTGAGGCAGCGCAAGGATACCAGGTCTTAGCGACAGTGGAGACCAACATAGAGTGGAAACAGCGCCTGGTTATTGAGGTATTTCTGAATAATCGATCATTTTCAGGTCTGTTAGATACCGGAGCAGATGTCAGCGTGATAAGTAGAAGCCAATGGCCAAGGGAGTGGGCCACTGAGCCAGTCTCCGATGTGTGGGGGGTAGGCGGTGTTCAGGAAGCGTTTAGGAGCCGAGAGTGGGTAGAAGTCACAATCCCAAGGGCTGAGGGCACGGCGGTAATTCGGCCGCACATTCTTGACGTGCACATCAACCTTTGGGGGCGGGACATTCTGCAGCAGTACGGTGCTACGCTTACCTTCGGGTAATGGCGTTGCCACTTAGATGGCTCACCGATACTCCGGTCTGGGTAGAACAATGGCCAGTGGTGGGGGAGAAATTGGTTGCTCTCAAGCAGCTAGTTAAGGAACAGCTAGACGCAGGACACATAGAACAGTCCACGAGTCCTTGGAATTCGCCAATTTTTGTTATTAAGAAGAAGTCGGGGAAGTGGCGACTCCTCCACGATCTCAGAGAGATCAATAAATGCATACAGCCAATGGGTCCGCTTCAATGCGGCATCCCGAATCCGAACATGATTCCCGAGGGGTGGGAGATCCTAGTCGTAGATCTCAAGGATTGCTTTTATACAATCCCCTTAGACCCCAGGGACCGGGAGAGGTTTGCCTTTACGGTGCCAGTCGTGAACCACAGTGAGCCTACGCAGCGTTACGCGTGAAAATTTTTGCCACAGGGCATGCTCAATTCGCCCACTTTGTGCCAAATTTACGTTCACGACGCACTGGCAAGGTTCCGAAACCTCTACCCACAAGCCTTAGTTTGTCACTTTATGGATGATATTTTGGTAGCGTTGCCAAAACTTGGCAGCGAAGTGTTTTCAGACCTCCAGGCCAGCCTGGGGGACAAAGGTTTACTCATTGCCCCGGAGAAAGTGCAGAGAACCGAGCCCTTCTCATACTTGGGCCATCGGCTTCTCCGCTCTTTCGCAGCACCAGTTTTGCCTCAGATCAATTTACAGGACTCAGTCACCTTGGTAGAATTACAGCAGGTTTTAGGGAACATTAATTGGGCCAGACCGTATTTTCGATTGGATACGGATCTTCTGAAACCGCTCTTCTCGCTGCTAACGCTACAGTCTACATTTGCTGCTGCTGCTTATGTGTCTAGGCCAGACCTGAAACTGCCAAAATAATAATTTCATGTCAGAGATTACTCTGAGTTGAAAGGATTTTTGCTGGAGAAACTACACTCAGGGGATGCCCAAATGAGGCTCCTTTCATGTCCCCCAAGTGCAGCCCTCGGGCATCAAAACCTAACCTTCCAGTCTCCAAGCTCAATGTCTTAACCACTAAGCCACCGGGGGAAACTAAAATGAAGGCACCTTTTGGTGAGTTCATCCTGCAATTCCTTTCACCTGACCCAGTGTGAGAAAGATTAGCTGGCAACACAAGGTTGCCGTTTCCAGGATACACCTGATTATGGTTCAGAAATACCACAAACTTTGAGAACATTCTTTCTGTGTAACCCCCCCCCCTTTATGTTTGCTAAAATCTGTACAGAGAAGCCTACTTCCATTTGCAATCAATTGTCCTGGAGATGGAAAAAAATACAGCAGCAGATTGAGTTTTGTTTGATTCTCTTTGGTTTGGGGCAGTGTAGAGAGCTGTGGAGGAAAGAAAGACTGTTCTGTTTTGAATCCCACCAAAATACTAGTTTAAGTTTCTAGAATGGCAATTCAGAAATAAATAGATTTTTGTTACGACAGGTTTTAGTCACAGAGTTCCCAGTTGGTTTGTGTAATATATATTTGTAGATACAGACTTTTTTAAAAATGAACTGTACAACCTACATATTTCAGAGATGTTGTAATATCTGATATGCATGCATGTCCATGCAAATACATATTTTAAGATGATGTGGGGATGATGGAGTAGAGTGGAGACAACCCTCTTTAAATTATCTGGTGTTTTCAGACACTTCTCTGGGAAAACTTTTTTAAAATCTTTGAAAAGGACCTTAAGTCAATGCCTTTTTAATTATAAAATGTGTTGAGCATTTTTAGAAATGATATGATTCTATAATGTGCCTCTCTAATAATGAATCATACTCATTATTCATTTTTTGAAGTCAAAGAATCATTACAGAGATCATAGCATAGGAAAAGTGCAATATTTCCTGCTAAGAAACTAAATGCATAAAAATAGACTCTTAAGGATGCAATGCAGGATTTATTCCAAATGTTTGTAGTAATGTCACATGACATTGATATGCACTTAATAAACACCTCTGTGGCAGTCACTATGTATTCTCCACATATTTTATTAATAGACTAAGAGCATTAATTTACTCTCACTGTATAAAGCTCAGATACCACTTTGGTGTATGAGACCAAGACACAGGACACAGCCTCGGGCTGGGTTAACTCAGGTTTATTGCATCGTGGACAGAGGGAACATGAGGTAATGGCGGATCGATAGCTCTTTATATACAGTAGTAACACATTTGAACGTGGTGCCATGGTAGCCCATTGGCTACTGTCTGCGTGACGTCATTGCGGGTCACGCCCTTCTTGTCCAGGTGTAGGTGGTGGCGGGAAAGCTTCCCGCGCTGTTGCCTTTGATGAGTTCGGACCAAGAGAGCTTGGACGCTCGCTGCTGCCAGCTGGTGGTCATTAGCTCGCGTCCTATTACAGGGTTTATATGATACAGCTGAAGGTTGCATTGTTGCTATATGCAAGGTTACATTGGCTCAGATACATTGTAATCCATGTGGAAGGTAAAACCATTAGAACACAACACCCCTCCCCCCTAGGACGAGACAACGTCTCGAGCCCACACTTTACAATACACCCCCCCCTCTAGGAGACAAAGTCTCTCAGCCAAGATGGCTTATTTCGAACACGCTGAGGTCTCGATGCGGGCTGCTTTTCCCCGGGTTTGCTACCTTCTCTTTGTCCCCTGGTTTCCTGCCCTGTAATTGGAGAGGGAGACTCGTTAGTGGCTTGCCGCGGCTCCGCGGCGTTGTTGGGAGGTGTGCTCTTCCTTGGGGGAGAACCGGGGGCACTGGGGACTAACGAAAAACCCCTCTTCTCGCTTGGATGGGTGGGGGAACACTCCTGAAACCCCCCCCGGCTCGCAAAATCAAAATCAAAATTCCATTCGGGGGACGCGGCGGCGGCCGCACATTCCATTTCCCTCCCCCCGGGCTCTGATAGAACTGGGGTATCAAAAGGATATGAGTCGGGATCACTGTTTTCCCCCCCGGTTTCGGACTGATGTCCCTCACTGTCTCCCCCTTGGGCTAAACGGGTGGGGGAGAACCCTATCGCTGAATCCTGTTGCTGAGCCCCACTGACCGGCCCTTCACTCACTCGGCGCCTCAGTTGGTCAGCGTGTCTCCTCCAGAGGAGGCCGGTGCTCGTTTCCACCCGATATGACACTGGCCCCGTCTGTTCTACTATCGTTCCTGGCACCCAGGCTGGCCCTGCGCTGGCATAGTTCCTGCAGTGAACAGGGTCGCCGGCGGCGAACCCTTTCGAGACTGCCAACCCTATGTTTTTTCCTTTATCCTCGACTCTCGCCGGGTCTAGCCTGGACAGAATCGTGGTCAGTTTTCGCCGCATCAAGAGCTCTGCCGGCGAGTAACCTGACGCTAAGGGGGTCACCCTATACGCTAATAAGAACTGACATACTTGGTGATTTAGGTCTCCCGGGCCCATGCGCCGAAGCGCATCCTTTGTTGTACGCACCAACCGTTCCACTTGGCCATTCGTGGCCGGGTGAAACGGCGCGGATGTGACATGCCGAATGGCGTTTGCCTCCATGAACGCCCCGAACTCCGAGGAGGTGAAGCAACTCGCGTTATCGCTGACTAAAGTGTCGGGTAAACCGAACGTGGAAAAGACTCTCCGTAGCTGGCTAATTGTCGTGGCGGAGGACGTGCTCTTTACTGGGATAACCTCCAGCCACTTGGAGAACGCATCCACCACCAGGAGAAACATGGTTCCTCGGAATGGGCCAGCGAAATCTACGTGCACTCTGGACCACGGCCCCCTTGCTGTGTCCCATTCCCTATGCGGGAGGCGGGCCGCCTCTGGTCGGGATCCCTGGCATGCCTCACAAGTGCCGACCATGTGCTCAATGTCCGCGTCCAGCTGTGGCCACCAAAAGTAACTGCGGGCCAGCGCTTTCGAGCGAACGATGCCCGGGTGGCTGACGTGCAGCAGTTTGAGCACCCTCGGCCGCATGGATGTAGGAACCACCACCCGTTGGCCCCACAACAGGCACCCCCTTTCTAGGGACAACTCTAGTTTTTTCCGAAAGAACGGGTCGAATTCCGTGCTTGGGGACGATGCCGGCCACCCCTTCTGTACCCATGAGCTGACTTTCTCCAGCGTTCTGTCCTTGCCTGTTGCCCTAGCAATATCGGCTGGTACTATTGGGGGTGCGTCTAAAACCTCAATAAGCAACACCTGGCGGTCTCTTTCTACTCTAGCCTTTTGGTCGTCCGACAAGGGTAAAGGGGATCTCGAAAGCGCATCGGCATGGCTGATCTCTTTTCCGGGCCGGTACTCCAACTCGTGTTGGTATGCGTTGAGGAAAATAGCCCATCGCAGCATTCTCGGGGATAGGATCTGCGGCGTGGGCTTGCCTGCCGTGAAAATCCCTAACAGGGGCTTGTGATCCGTCACGATTTTGAACGGGCGGCCATACAGAAAATCGTGAAACTTTTTGGTCCCCGCTACTATTGCTAATGCCTCCCTGTCGGTTTGTGCGTAATTTCGCTCTGCTTGGGACAGGGACCTTGAATAAAACGCAACCGGGGCCTCCCTTCCGTCATCCAACACGTGGCAAAGCACCGCCCCCACCCCCACCGGTGATGCATCACAGACTAGGACCACCGGCCGTTTGGGGTCGAAATGCGTTAAGATTGCGTCGGAAGTCAAGAGTTGCTTTAGTTCTCTGAACGCCCTCTCGTGCTCGTCACCCCACATCCATGTCTCCTCCTTTTTAAGCAACCGATGAAGCGGTTCGGCCACGGACGTTTTCCGCGGAAGGAATGTATGGTAGAAATTGAGGAGCCCCAGAAATGACTGTAGCTCGGTTTTGGATGTGGGGCGAGGGGCATTCTTGATGGCTGCTACTTTGGATTTGGATGGCTTAATGCCCTCGGGAGTGATTCGGAACCCTAAAAACTCGACCTCGGTTTCGAAAAAAACACATTTGTCCTTCCTCAGTCTCAGCCCCGCTTTCTCGAACACAGTTAGTACTTTATCCAATCTCTTTGCCAGTTCGGCCTCACTCCCCCCTGTTATCAATACGTCATCAAAATAAGGCAACACCCCCTCCAACCCCTTCAGGAGGCGTTCCACGAGCGATTGAAAAAGGCCGGGTGCCGAGTTCACGCCGAACTGTAAACGCGACACCTGGAACGCTCCTTTATGTGTGACTATCGTTTGTGCCGCGGCCGTGGCGGGAGTTACGGGGAGTTGCTGATAGGCTTGTGCCAGATCGAGCTTAGCGAAACACTTTCCCCCATTTAGCCTGGCCAAAAGGTGGCTGACCACCGGCACCGGGTATGCATTAGGGCGAATCGCCTTGTTAATCGTACACTTATAATCAGCGCAAATGCGCACCTCCCCGTTAGCCTTCAGAGCTGTTACAATTGGAGTTTCCCACTCCGCGGAATCAACAGGAATAAGAATCCCCTGGCCCACCAACTTGTCCAGTTCCGCCTCTATTTTGTCCTTTAGCGCGAAGGGCACCCTGCGCGGTTTGAGTCTAATCGGGCGGACCTCCGGGTCTAGGTCGAAGGCTACAGGGGGTCCCTTGAATTTTCCAAGTCCTTTTTTAAAGACGGCGGGATGCGCATCGCACACCGCTTGTATTGGATCCACCCCCACTGAATGTACTCCCCCTATGAACAGGCCTAAGGGCTGGAACCACTGCGTCCCTAGGAGGCTACAACTTCCCCCCTTGAGGACAACTAGGGGCAGTTCCGCAGAGTGTCTCTTAAACTCAACCCGAAATTTCCCGACCCCCAACACCGGAATGCTGTTTCCCTGTACATCTCGTAGCGTGGACCTCAATGTTTTAAGTTTGGGCCGCACGTGGGGGTCGATTTTCAAAAACTCTTTCTGGGGAATTATAGAATATGAGGACCCCGAGTCAATTTCCATCCTGATAGGGGCCCCTTGTACTAGTACCTCCACGAAATAATGGGACTGTTCCGCGGATACGCTGAACACTGGGACGTCGTCCTCGCTGCTGTCCGAGACGCGGCCCACGCCGTCCTGCTTCCTCGTGGTCTGGACGCCATCTTTGGGCCTCGCTGAACGGTCCGGCCTGGTCGAACGGTCTGGTGACTGCCTCCGGCCCTCCTTCCGTTTTCTGCATGCCTTGGCGATGTGCCCCCGACGGCCGCAGGTGTAGCATTCGGCCTTTCTAAATGGGCACCTCGCACGCTCATGGGCCGCTCCGCAACCATCGCAGCGGCGCCCCCCTTTTCGGACCTTCTGGACTTCCTCACCGTCGCTGCCTTCCGAAGACGACTTTGGGGCCCGTTGAGTTGCGTGCACCGATTTTTCCGCTTTGCCGGCTCTGGGACGCCACTCACGCCACTGGTGCATCTCGTCCACTCCAGCATTCGTGGACTCTGCGGCTTCCGCTGCCTCTACGACCTCTGCCAGCGTGGGTGGCGGCTCCTTATTCATCAAGCTGCGCTGCACCTCCTTGTCTTTCAGGCCACACAGCACGCCGTCCCTGAGGGCCATTTCTAGGATGTTGTCCCATTTGCAGGGGGCGGCGGCTACCCTCATGGCGGCCACGAATGCCTCGACCGACTCGTCCGGCGCTTGGACTCGCCTCCAAAACGCGCTCCGAGCGGGAAACATCGCCCTCGAGGGTCGGAAGCGCTCCCGTAGCAGCTTCATGATGTCGTCCGCCTTAAATTCGCTCACCTTCTTCGGAGCGATGATGCCCACCAGCGTCCGCTTGGTTTCCATCCCAAGCATGCGGGTGAGGATGGCCCTCTTCCTCTCCTCATCGTCTTCCTTGACTTTGAGTTCCACCAGCGCCGCATGGAAGTCCATCTCAAACAACTCCCAGTCTTGCGGTTTGGTGATGTTGAACCCGCTCTGTGCCCTGGCTGCTCCTTGGGGATCCATAATCCCATCCTCGTCGCCAATTTGGTGTATGAGACCAAGACACAGGACACAGCCTCGGGCTGGGTTAACTCAGGTTTATTGCATCGTGGACAGAGGGAACATGAGGTAATGGCGGATCGATAGCTCTTTATATACAGTAGTAACACATTTGAACGTGGTGCCATGGTAGCCCATTGGCTACTGTCTGCGTGACGTCATTGCGGGTCACGCCCTTCTTGTCCAGGTGTAGGTGGTGGCGGGAAAGCTTCCCGCGCTGTTGCCTTTGATGAGTTCGGACCAAGAGAGCTTGGACGCTCGCTGCTGCCAGCTGGTGGTCATTAGCTCGCGTCCTATTACAGGGTTTATATGATACAGCTGAAGGTTACATTGTTGCTATATGCAAGGTTACATTGGCTCAGATACATTGTAATCCATGTGGAAGGTAAAACCATTAGAACACAACAACCACACAACTCTCTGCTAGTAAAGAGATGACCTGAAGTAATAGAACTATCCTGTCCTTTGTCTCAATTACACCTAAACTTTCTTTGTCTGGCTAAAAAAATTATACACTTACAAGGGACTAAATTGTGTTATAGAAGATAGTGGTTGAAATCTTGTTGAAATCAACAAGCCATGTAAGGTTAATGACAGCATCAGCAACAGTGCTTTTTTTGGAAGAAATTAAACATTTCCTTATTGAAGTTCCCACAGCACCCACAAAAATCCCTTTCATTGTTGGGAGGCCATGGGAACTGCAGAACAGGAGAGGAACATATAAAGCAGGAATTCTCAATCTGTGGCCCATGGGCCGCATGTGGCCCACAGCACCATTTCATGTGGCCCCCAACCGCCTCCACCACACCAGGACGTGCCATGTGGTGGAGGAAGGGCAAAATGGCTGTCTGGCCCCCAAAGCTGTCTGAAGGAGCATGATCCAGCCCTCAACTTAAAAAGGTTGAGAACTCCTGATAATAGCTCTTTCCAATTTTGGCCTGTTTCAATAATCTCTCATTTCTTCGAAAAGCATATTATAACTCAAGAATCCTCCACCCAACATGGCCAGTGAGTAGAATAAAGCCAGTAATCTTCCCATGTGCTCAATTCAACTTCATACATTTTACAGTTTAGACAAAGGCATATACTTAAGACAAATAGCAGGTGCTTCCATCCTGCTCATATCTGAGAAGGAAGGGGGAAGGAAGTGTGCAAGAATATGAGGCTGAACATGTGAAACTATTTTTTTAATGATAAACTATGGTTTACATCATAGCTTGATTCTAGAATAAAATTATTTGACATTTTGAAGAATAAACAATCAATCAACTGATCTCTGAAGGTGGCTCTGAAATGACTTCAAACACTGAATGAATGAACTGTGTGCTGGTTGCCATTTTTTCACAGAAAAAAATCATAGCTCTTGACTTTGCAAACCTATTGTAATAATGTCTATTTGATACGGTTTCTTCCTCCATATTTAATATATCAATTCTATTGCTTCACCGCTAATAGTAACAAGGTTTAAAAAGAACACTTTTATAGAGCATATTTAAAAATGCACAGAAAAGCAGATCTGAAAAGACTACTTTTAGATGTAGTCACTTGTATGAAGTGAAGATAGGCTTGCAAAGATAAGAGCTATGTCAAGTGCTATTTTCAGCTTTTCATATTCTATCATCAACCTTTAAATTTTCAGATCACACTACAGTCTGATGAAAGAAACTTCTCTAACATAGAAAAGAATAGTAAAGTATTCCTATTTATAGCTAATGCACAGGCAAGGGCTGACTGAGAAACTGCAATAGAAGAAGCCATAGCTTTTAGTTTACAAGAGCTGAGTAGGACTGTTGAGGACAGGGCATTCTGGAGAGCTCTCATTGATAAGGTCACCATCAGTTCAAGGTGACTTGACGGCATGTAACAACAACAACATAGGTATCTAGTGGCCAACTCTGATAATGCACCCTGGAAATATGGTATTACCGCATATACTCGACTATAAGTCATCCCGAATTTAAGTCAAGGTACCTAATTTGGACCTGAGAAACCAGGAAAATAGATTGGCCCAAATTTATGTCAGAGGTGAAAAATGCTGCAGCTGCTAGTGAGTTTCAATAATTAAAATACATGAAAATACAGTAAAACTAATTAATTTAGACATTTGTGCGGGTATGTTTTTGAGTGTTTATGTTAACCCAAGTATAAGTTGAGTCCCATTTTTGGGCCTCATTTTGGGGGCTAAAAAACCCAACTTATACTCGAGTATATAGGTATGTATTTCAGGGATTTTTCACTGAATATTTGAACCTGTGGATAAATAAAATTGTGGATACTGAAGGGGACAACTTGTAAATGCTTGTTTCATATTTGAGTGGTTTCGGATTCAATTCCCCATTGTGCTTCCAGCAAGAAGAAACAGTCTGTGTACTCATGGGTAAGCTGCACAGTCCTAGGGTACTGCCAGAAAAAGTAAATAATAAACTACTTCTCAGTGTATTCTCTAATTTAAAAAACCCTGGAAAGAATCGCCGTAAAATGAAATCAATTTGATGGTACACAATTATTATAGCAATTTCCTACCTTCCTTTGAAAAAGGAATTGAAAGCAGCTATTCCTCTGTTCATGCCTTTACCTCTACAACTAGCTTTTTGTTTCAAAACATTGTTGGGAAAATAATCTGCACCCACTCAAAGGTGCTGCCTTTAGAATTATTAAAAGCAAATGAAAACACGCACAAGTAAGAATATGCCTCTACCCTTCTGAAATATAGTCCCTTGAAATAAGAGCTTGTCTTTAACAGTTATGGTGCACTACCTAGTAGGAATATAAATACTTGTTTCATTCTCACATGAGAATGAAAAAGCTAAGCATTATTCTGAGAGCAGATGAGATATATTGTAGAGGTCTTGGTAAGAGGGGAAAAAATGAATTCCCCTCCTATGAATTAATCAAGTTTGCATAAATGTTTAAGGCAAATAACACAAGCTGTGCAAAAATAGCAGTGGCTGCTGCATTTTTGCATGGACCATTAAGGATCAGAATCACTGATGGACCTTTCTGCATCTTTTTTAAAAAACAGCAAGACAATCAGTCTGTTCTTAGTATGTATGCATGAGTGAGTGTGTGCATTTGAATGTGTATGCAAAAGATTTGAAAAAGAAAAGGATGTTAGCTTTACACTGAAATAGTCTGTATAAGTTACAGAGAGAGGAGAAAATAGCTCATTGTGTGTCACTCTCACTAGGACAGTGATGGTGAACCTTTTAGAGACCAAGTGCCCAAGGAGGAGGAGGTGGTGCACGGGCAGGCACCACGTACCCATGCACCCATATGATGTCACCAGCATGCCTCTGGTGACATCACGTGGGTGTGTGCACAAGTCCCCCCCACACGTGCACCGCCACCCAGGTGGGATTTCAGCCTCACATCTAGCCTCCCCATTGACAGAGGGAGAAGGGAGGGTGGGGAAGCAGCACTGCCATTGGCGCTGACATTGCGTTGCGGGGCTTGCCCATGATGGTGTGCATGCCCACAGAAAGGGCTCTGCGTGCCACCGCTGGCACATATGCCAAAGGTTTGCCTACACTGCACTAGGAGATTAAAAAGCTTCAGGAAAATTTCGTGTTCAGTCAAAAGAAGCCTGAATCAGCAAGAACAATGAAAAGGTAAAGGTTGCCCTTGCTCGAAAGCCAGTCATATCTGACTCTAGGTTTCAGCGCTCATCTCTGTTTATAGCCAAAGAGCCAGCACTGTCTGCATTTGCAGACATTCTGTGGACATGTGGCACGCATGACTAGACTACATGCATGGTGTGGGTTCCCAAGTAGACTCATGAATTTCAGTCTATAACACTGTTTAGAAATCTGGTATGATGTGATGGCTAAAACAGCCTTCTCCAACCTGGTGTTCTTCAGAAGTTTTGGACAAACATAGCTTGTCATGAACAGACCTTTCAAATTCCTCCACCATTTTCATGAGCAGAGACATTGCAAGGGAAGTTTCACCAAATTTCTCCAGGTGATGCAGATAATCACCAAAAATAAAATAAAATCTGAAAGGCTCACCATAGGTGACATAGCATTATCTTAACCTATAAAACCAAGGGTTAACCGTTGAAACTTGCTATAGGTTGCTATGCCTCGTCCTACTTGCCTGCACTCACCCTTCGTGCACACGGCCGATCTGGGTCTGCAGGTCAACAAAGGATTGAGAAAACAGGCAGTGGGGCAATAGCCCCACAAATGCGAAAAAAGGGAAACAACTTCATTTCCCAACATTCCTTGCGCTGTGCCACGCCAGAGCCAATCAGGCTGAGAGGCTCTCGCACGGCGCAGCACAAGGAACGTTCGGAAACGCGCCGCAGCCAATCAAAAGAAAACCGTTTTTAAAAAACGCAGCACAAACACAAAGCACAAACCCATAACTACAAGCCCCAGTGTCCTGCGCACCATGAGGGCGCAGAACGCTGAGGAAGCTGGCGCGCAAAAATTAAAAAAAAAAACACTGGGAGAGCAAGTCCGCCAAGACATGGGAACCAAAGCCCCCCTCCCCAACGGTGCCTGAAGCTCCTAATCGGAGTTTCCCCTTTAATATCACTGGGGGGTGTTGTGCTCCCCCTTTCTACTGGCTCCCCTGGGGTTGGGAGGGTTGGGGGGACCAAAGGAGTCTGTCTCCCCAACCCTCCTGACCCCAGGGGACCTGGCAGAGAGGGGATTCCCCTCCACACACACACACGCCCCATATTAAAGAGAAGAAACCAAGCGGTTACTTCTCTTTAAAAATGGAGGTTTTTTGGGGGGGGGAATTCACCTCTCTGATGGCTCTCCTGGGTCTGGAAGGGTGGGGGAGACAGACCCCTTTTGTCCACCCAGCCCTCCCAAACCCAAGGAAGCAAGCGGAGAGGGGGATCACCCCCCCTGATATTAAAGGGGAATCCCCAATTGAGATTTCCCTTTTAATATCAGAGGGTAGCCTGGACTCAATCCCCTCTCCTGGGTCCCATGAGTCTGGAAGGTTTGGGGGGACCAAAGGAGCCTGTCTCCCCAACCCTCCTGACCCCAGGGGACCTGGCAGAGAGGGGATTCCCCTCCCCACACACACACACGCCCCATATTAAAGAGAAGAAACCAAGCGGTTACTTCTCTTTAAAAACAGTTTTTTGGGGGGAATCCCCCTCTCCGATGGCTCTCCTGGATCCAGAAGGGTTGGGGAGACAGACCCCTTTTGTCCACCCAACTCTCCCAAACCCAAGGAATCCAGCGGAGAGGGGGATCACACACACCCCCACTGATATTAAAGGGGAAACCACAATTGAGATTTCCCTTTTAATATCAGAGGGTGGACTGGATTCGATCCCCTCTCCTGGGTCCCATGAGTCTGGAAGGTTTGGGGGGACAAAAGGGGTCTGTCCCCCCAAGCCTTCCAGAGCCAGGGGAGATGGCAGAGAGGGGATCCCCCCCATAGGACACCAAAAAAACTCAAAAAGAAACAAAAATAACACCAAAAACAATACAAAGTAAACCACAACAAACATTTCCAAACACACCCAGCACCCAGCCAAACACCACAAAATCCAACCACCATCACCACCCCAAATAAAGAAAAACAGCCAACTCACCACCACACGACCTCACACCACAACAACTGGAAAAGAAATGAATAAAGAAAGAGACTACTTACTGGAAGAAGCTCCACCCAGAGGCCACGAGAGAAAAAACAGTCAAAATACAAGATAACCCCTTCCAGCACCACTTGCTGCCCACAATAGTAAAAAAAATTCAAAAAGACAGAACAGCCCCACACAAAAGGTCCCAAGAGTAAAAACAAGTAAAAACAAATAACACAAAATCATAATTTTACACAAATCAAAAACAGATGTCAATAAAATAAAATAAAAACTATTCAAAAATCATGTGCTGAATTTTTCCTCAAATAAAAAACAAAAACATCAATACACAGTTTAAAAACATTTATTGTGAAAAACATGTACTTTCACATTTTTTAAATTATTACCTACGGTACAACAATTTTAAAAAATACATACTAAAAATTATTGGGTTAAATATTTTTTTTGGAAAAAGTATATCATCCTTTATTCTTTTTTCATCCACAAAACCAGGCCACCAAAAAAAATTGTATAAATAAAAATTTTAAAAATTTCAATTATAGACTAACCTCTTCTTTACAAACATTAACAACAACAAAAACTTTCCAACACCATTTAAAACAGCCCGGCAACGCCGGGCAACCTCTGCTAGTGCTTTATAAAGCTGTCATTTTGTCAAGTTCACAAGGCAGTGTGCCATTTCAAAAAGAGTTCAAATGAAAATGAAAAAAGGAAAACAACAATCAAAACACACACACAAAGATCAAAAGTGAAGTACAGCCAGAAAGTCACAGGGACTGCGGTAAAATGATTTTGAATATAGCAAATACTAAAATCAGTGACAAAACATTCAAAATATGTTGATAATTAAATAGGTCATTGGCTTAAGCCAAGAGGCCATCACCTGGTGCTGGACAAGCTTCTCTCCCAACAGCATCCCATTGACTGGCCAGTTTATCCTGCTATGGTGATACAGGATATAGGTAATGATATTGACTAAAGG
This sequence comes from Bradypodion pumilum, assembly GCA_035047305.1. Classification (NCBI taxonomy): domain Eukaryota; kingdom Metazoa; phylum Chordata; class Lepidosauria; order Squamata; family Chamaeleonidae; genus Bradypodion; species Bradypodion pumilum. The sequence goes on along the minus strand of JAWDJD010000004.1, from coordinate 291,450,806 downwards.
ACAGCTTTACAAAGCATTGAGTGACCAAATAAATGAATAAATAGAAGGGTCTGAAAGGTAAAGGAGAAAGATGAGTGAATAAAAGGTTGTAACAAATGTGGAAATGGCACAATGGGAGAAACTGAGAGCAGCTTAGAAAAACCTAGAGATGGAAAATAATTTTGTTTTGTTAGAGCTCAGAAAAGCCTAGAGATAGATAAGAATTTTGTTTCAGACCCTTGAAACTTGTTTTGAGAGCAAGCACACTTTGTCTTAGAAATTCATGAATGTGGGAGAATTATTGAACAGTTTGGACAAATAAAATATGCACAAAATCATACAGAACAAGGAATAGCCATTCATGAAAAAGATACACATAAGCATTTCATTTTAGGAAAAAATACCTATAAAGCTGTATCCATTTTAAAAAGTGTGTGAAGAAATGTATGTACAGTATATATATTCCCAAGCAGGAAGAAAACATTAATTTGTGCAATCTCTAGAAATAAACAGCACTACAAGAATACTGGTGAGATTTGGAGAAATGCAAGGAAAATGCGGGTTTTTTTAATCCTTCACAACACTTAAGATCAGGAAGAGCTATACACCATGGAGACAGCAGGGGGACTCATGGTTTTGGAACACTTTTATTCCAAAATAAATGCTAATTTTGTCCAATATTTTATACAACGTCGTGCTGAAGTGAATAAGAGCTTAGAGTTAAGTACAGGCCTCGACTTAGGTGACTTAGTGGTTAAGATGCTGAACTTCATGACCGAAGGTTAGAAGATCAGCAGTTCGAGACCCGAGTGCTGCACCAGGAGTGAGCTTCCATCTCTTTCCCAGCTCCTGCCAACCTAGCAGTTCAAAAGCAAGAAATTGCAAGTAGATAAATAGGCATCACTTCGGTGGGAAGGTAAACAGCATTGCTGGACCCACTCCCCAATGACGACACAGACACTTCATTTGGATGAAAAATGGGCCACTTTATTAACTTTATTTTAACTTTGCTTGGCTACTGCCAAGAACCAAATGGGCCGTAATAGAACTGGTAAGGAATAATCTAATTATGAACCCAACTTAAATGCACATCACAATTTGCTACCACTGCAACAAACTGTGTGACCCTGTCCACAACCTGTTTCTACTGAAACATATTGTGGACCCTAGTCAGGCTGCTACTAGTTAGCACCTGATATTGAAATGCCTCCTGTAAATATTGGAGGAGTTGCTGCTGGTTAAGCATAGCAACAGTTTAGCGCCCAAACGTGCCCTGGCCCAGCCGGATCGTGAGGAACTGCTGGGGAGCGCAGCCGTTGCCATCCCTTATATAGGGATTGGCTAGCCATGCCCCCAGCTTCCTCGAGCAATGCCCGTGCCTCGGGGCGGGGCCGGCAAAGTGTGCAGCAACTAAACAGCTGCAGTGCATGCCCTCCATGCACTCTGGTGCTTTACCACCCGAGGAAACTGCCCCAGTGTGTCTTGGGACAGGACAGGATCTTTCTACAACTGACTTTCTCAAAGTGGCCAGTTCTCAGATAAAATATAATTTATGCTGTATTTATCCTCAATTTTAAAACTTTTTAATTTAGTCTTTTTTGTTTTCTTAAAGATAAATGTAATGGTTTCTCTTGCTTGAAAGCAAGTCCTGTCCAACTCTACGGGACAGTGTTCATTTCCGTTTATAGCCAAAGAGCCAGTGCTGTCTACATCTGCAGATGTTTCCGTGTCCATGCGGTATGTGTGACTAACTGCTGGAGTGCACAAAATGCTGTTACCTTTCCAATCTATTTATCTACTTGCAATTTCTTTCTTTTGAACTGCAAATGAAAAATAAAAACAGCTTTGCATTGTTTTTATATTTTATATTAATTTTTCTCATTACTTTGATTTAACAAGAATTAAGTATAATTTTTCTCATACTAACCAACCACTATTTTTAGACTTCACTCATGACAGGTGGCAAATGTAGCATGAAAGGACCACATACAGAGTACATTAATGAGTTTCCTTGAAGCTAAAAGACCATTTTTATTACAATGTGGATTACTCTACTCAAACCTTCAGTGCTGTAAATTCATGCTGTCAAATAGGCACAATAAAAATAAGCTAAAGATTTATTTTAAAAAGAACACACACACACACAATCAATTCTGTTAGCCCAATTTCTATATGAAAATTATGGCTATGTTCCAACCACAAAAAACAATCCTTTACAACTGGGGAGAGAAGGTTATTGTTTTTATGATTCAGTTCACTGAGAAGAAATCACAGATTCCAGCTACAGTGTCTATAAATTGTGCACCATCGTTAAATACATGAACTGGTGGTACATGTACAGAATAGAACACTATGACAATTTACAGAGCTTCACAGGCTTTAAATATTTTATATCTTGGCATTTATTAATGCTTTCTGCCAACAAAGGCAAGAAATCAAGATGCAATCATCTGAATGGAACAGTCATTTATGAATTCAAATTATAAGCAGAGTATATCAGCAAATGTCATTACATTTTTCAATGAATATGGAAGCCCCAAGAACACCACAAATCTGCAAATGTTTTAAGGTCAATGCTACAGTCAACCTAGGATCATTCTAAGACTGAAAATTCCAATACAGGTCACTCCTTATATTTGAGGGTTCTGTTTCTATGGTTTCAGTTATATGGAAGTCTAAAAATATTCCACAAAAATTTCTGAAATACATAATATATAAGTATTTCTAAGGTGCATTACTCAGAGCTGGCGACTAGAGGCCATTGTCTACAATGTAAAATATAGGACTCACTGTTACCCACAGTTTCTGGTATCCATGGTAGACCTCAGAACATATCCCCAGTGGATGGGGTGGGGGTAGGGGGTGGGCGGGGGCGGGGGCAACATGTATATGTATTTCTATGGGACATTATCTGAGCTGGCCACTAGAAGCCACTGTCTATATAATATTTAGAAGAAATAGATTGTGTTTTTCATAGCAGCCATTTTGGTAGCACATATGTAGAATGACACAGGCATTGTGCTTAAATATGGAGATCTCTGTTTTCTGTGTTTTTAGCACAGCTAATGGTGAGCAATTGTGGGAACTGCAGTTTGGTTTTCTCTGAAAGCAAACAAGCTCTCCATCCCTGTCCTCATTAAATCAGTGGGAGTAAGGTGACCGGTATTCTACCAAATGAGCTTTTATATCTGTATTACATCAAATGCTTTGTCATTGTAAGTAAAATGTAGGTTGATTTGGCAAAATATCCCTCCCTTTCTTTTGCTACTCTGTTACCTCATATTATAGTGTAAGTTGTATTAAGAATTAAATTTCCTTTATTATGTGCTAAGAAAAAATAAACCTTAAGTAGCATCTGCTTTATATGGATCATTAGAGTGAAGATTTACTGCAGTTCATGCTTTGTAAAACAAACATGCTTGGGTTGGCTACTCTCATAATGCTTATGAGTTGTCAACTCATGCATGACACACTGGTTCAAAATATTTCTTTATTCATATCAGAGCATTTCAGATTTTAAATCATGGACGTACATGAAAAGAAGTAATTGTTGACGTATATGCAATCGGTAAATTTCAAAACAAATCAAAATATTAAAATAGACTTTTTTACCAGAAGTAAGCTACTTCTGCTAACCTTATCCGCTAACCTTATTTCCAAATTAGTCCTGCATAAAACTGGCCAGTGGTTCAAATTGTGTTGCTTAGCATAATGCATTTTGTAACAGTCAGTCTGTTCCTAGATAGCAAATAAAGAGTCTCCAGTGCAGTTCTCATGGAAGCATGCATACATTGATTTGGTGTATGCTCAAGGACTGCAACAGGAACTTTTATTTGCAATTTAGGACTTGACTAAATGTTATGTAATTATGTTACATCAAGCAACAAGATTTTAAATATTGTGTCACTAAAAATAATCTTCCCTCTTTTATGCATGCAACAATACAATTTCGAAAGACACCTAAGAAACTAGCAGCCTACTTTGTAGTGAGTGAAAGATGAACAGCTCACCTGATGGCAACTGTAAATGCCACAATATGGTGTCTCTCATATATTGAGAACAGAGATCTTCAAAGATTAATGAAGTTGCTAGACATTGGGTCTATCAATATAGACCACTTGTTTTGTCAATCACAGCTTAAATATGCGTTCTGTTTCATTACTTTGGATAACACTGGGCTCAAGTACTGTTATAAAATAGAATATATTATATAAAATATAATATATTTTTTAAAAGGTTTCAGAACTGCTGTTGTAAATCTGATTGTAAAATAGTGTATTGGCTTCTGAAATGAAGTAACTTTAACCAATCGGGTCTGATATCTTAGCCCTACCAATTTCAAAGCAGAAAAGTATCACATTTTAATTCCCTGGCATCTCTTATTGACTGATTTTTTCCTTGGTTTGAAAAATGTATTCCATAAGGCAAATCACATTTCCCTTCTCCTTTAGATTACATTACATCTTCCCCTACCTCCTACTTTCAAATCAAGAAGAAGCACAAGAGAATCTATACTTTATTTCATAATGTTTCCCAGAAGACAGAGATAAAGCTGATCTTGTCTTATCCGTTCTGTTGTTTTTGGAATGATTGTACTGTTCATTATTCAGTCTGATGATATTATTCTAGCTTTTCAATATTCTTTGTGGTCTGTTCACACCATTTTACAAGTTACTAAAGTCTCATTATTCAGATGGAGTTATTCTCGCTTGTAAACCTGAAGGAGCTTTATATGTTGAACATTTACACTTGCAGCAGTAATGATTAAAACAATTTTATTAAGGATAATTTATCAAAATAAACTTTATATGTAAAAGAAGAGGAGAGGAAGCATTGCATTCCTCTCTGCCAAAGGGAGGGTCACAGCAAAGTTCAAGTAACTTCAAACTGGAAAAGACAAACCAGTAGAGCTTTATAAAGTTACTACTCTGGTATGCAGCTTCTCAAACTCACCAACTAACACAGTCACCTCCAGTGATGGGCACAATTTTTTTTACTACCACACCATGGGTGTGGCCTAACTGGTGGTCATGGCCTAACTGGTTGGTGTGGCCTAATCGGTGGGCATGTGACTGGGTGGCCAATCTGGTCATGCCTGCCACACAGCCCATGAAAACATCTGCAAACACAGACAGCACTGGCTCTTTGGCTGTAAATGGAAATGAGCACTGCACCCTAGAGTCAGATATGACCGGCTTTTGAGCAAGGGCAACCTTTACCTATTGTTAGATCCAAAGCTGTCAGTCATATCTGACTCTAGGGTTCAGTGCTCATCTATTTATAGCCAAAGAGTCAGCACTGTCTGTTTGTAGATGTTTCTGTGGACATGTGGCAGGCATGACTAGACACCAGAATGTTGTTACCTTCCCCACCGAAGTGGTTCCTATTTATCAACTTGCGGTTGCCAGGAAGCATGGCACAAGCAGGGCAACTCTCGCAATGCCCAGAGTCAAACAGACATCCTGCAGGAAGTTCTCTTCCTGCAGGACTAGGTCCAGGCATCGCGAAAGTTGTGCTGCTGCTGCTAGAAGGAGGCAAGGAGCGGCGGTGGGGGTGGGGGCACCAGGGTGGGCAGGCGAGCTCCTCTGGGTGGCGCGTGATGTCAGCTCCCCCCTCCCCTTCCCCCAAGGCCAGGCACGTACACACCACCACCTCCAACTCCATCCAAGCGGCACCCACAGCCTATTAAGGAGGCAGCAGCAGCTGCTCTGGAGGAGAAGGAAGAGCCAAAGCCGATGCCGTCAGGTCGCCCGCTCTCCCAGGAAGAGGTGGGTGGGGTGGGGAGGGGGCATGGCCAGCCAGGTTTACTACCGGTCCACCGGCTGATGCCCAGCACTGGTCACCTCCGCTTCAATCAAGTATAGATCCGTTAAATGGCCCTGTTTATTGGAGATAAGTCATTTGAATGAGGTACATAGAAAGAGCCTCCTTGAAGATTGTCATATTTTTGAACCACAGTCAAGCATACCCCAGGCAATGGCTACCTTATGCCAACTAATCTTTTTCACACTAAGTCAGGTGAAAGGAACTACAGAATGAACTCCCCAAAGGTGTCTACATTTTGGCAGTTTCATGCCTGGCCTAGACACGGAAGAAGTAGTCGTTTGAACCATGGGTGTCCCAATGAATCTGCATATTAGTATGTTAGCATAGCATATGCATACAGTGCACACTGTTACAAAACAGTGCAGTTGTTTGTGTAAATTAAAATAAAGAAATCTAGGAGAAAATCCTCTTGCCTTCTCTACACAATTACCTGTATTCAACCTGGAAAATTCTACATGCAAAGGATGCATTCTAACACTGGGCAATTGCCTCTTTACATTTCTCATATGCACTACAAGTCTAAAGTTCATAATTATCAAGTTGGAAAAGGTCTTGGCAAGCATCTTGTTCATATACACACACCCCAACCATAAAATCCCAATTAGATGGCTATCCAGCCTTGGACTGAATAAATTTTGTGAGGCCCTCTCAGTAGATGAGAGTACTGTGCTGTATAATAATGTAGCCATCTTGAATGTAGAAATTACTCTTCATCTGTCAAACCTGTACAGAAAAGATTAGCATTTCTAGGCTGTTACTTGCACACAGGAAGCTTCTTTTTATTCTATACCTTTTATTCTAATGGTTGCATCAAAAGCCTGAATTGTACTTACATTTATGACTTATAACCATTTTACTTTCTCATATATTTCATATTTCTTTTAACTTTATAACCCTTGTGATTTGTTCTGTTTCACGTGTTATCAGGTGCCATGCTGGATCCAAAAGTGTAAAAGGAATATAGATCTCTGCTGAGATTCCAAATGTTTTCTCCCTATATGGTGCAACTACAAGCGGATTTTTCCCCTTTCCTTTTTCAGATTTTGGCACATTGTTCCAAAAAAAAAAAAAATCCACAGAAGCAGTAGGTTTTGTTCTCATGTAGGAGTGAAAGATCTCATAGACCTATCAGGTTTTTGACAAAGCCTCTTCATGTGTTGAAACACCATTTTTTACTGAGGACAAGATAATGTGTGTTTCTTATATCTTTGCTGAGTCAATATTTCCATGCAAGTAGATTGCATACTTCTAACTGTGCAGGTGAGACCCATGAAGGTTAGAGTACCACAGCTGAAAACACCTGGAAAATACAGATTGCCTCCTCCTAAATTAGACAATATGGACTTTTTGAGATTTAAGACTGAAATACTGTTGTGTAGCTCTGCCTGCACAACAGAAATGATGTTCCTGACAGCAGAACACTGCTAAGAATCAAAGAGTTGCTCTTTGGATTTTGGGGTGCATACCACTTGACCTCATAGAGACAAAGCTGTACACACTCTGAAATGGCAATCTGCCACTGCCAGGAAGATAATTCCTGTTGTGCAGGCAGAGATGTGCAACAGGATACTGTCCCAAATGTTTCCATCTGTAGAGTGAAAATAAATTAGATACAACACAAGGTTAGGTTGTATGCTACTACCAAATCATCTTAGCTTTTAGGCCTAAATGTACACAGTATCACCGTTTAGAGCTGACACATCCAAAGTCGGCAAATCTATAATGATAGACAGGAATTAAACAAGAAGGAAAATGAGTGGTCCTTTAAATGTGAGGTCACATTTATTATCCTTGTGTGACTGAGAGATGGGAAAGATAACATATGAACCAGGACTGTGTTCATAAATACAAGATGCTTTCCCATAATAGATCTTGGTTCCGTTAGCTAGCCATATCTGGCCCACCTTTTCAGTCAAAATGTATAAATGTAGTACAGTAGAGCCCCATATAATAGAAATAATTTGTTCTATGAGGCACTTTGTTATACGATTTTTTCATTATACGATGCATGTATTGTACAATAAAGAGCCCTATGGGAAAAATCATACTATGAAAAAGAATTGTTGCATGATTTTTCCCATAGAGAATGCAAGCGCGGCGCCAAAATGGCCGCCGCGCACTTTGCGGGCCCCCCCCCCACAGGACAGAGAATCCGGGTAGTTAGGGGCGTGGCCAGCTCCCTTATAAAAGGGGTGGCCACGAGGCAGCCGTGCTGCCATTTTGCCTCAGCGACGGAGCGGAGAAGTTTTTTCCCCTGCGCCTCCGTCGCTCGTTGGTATCAACGGGAAGCCTTTTTGGGTCGCTTTTGCTTAGCTAGCTTCCCTTTTTGCTCGAGATGCCTTCCAAAAAGAAGGCTGCTGCGAATTCAGCCCGGGCTGTTAGGAGGCGCAACCCAGGTCGGAGGACCGCGGTGCCGCCTCCTCAACAGCCTCCTTTGCCATCCCCGGCCGGGGCTAGTGGCTTGGGGTCTATCGCCCCTTGGCCCGATCAGAGTGCGGGCGCGGAGGGCGCTCCGGCCCGCGGCCCGCGAGCGGTGGACACCGCTCCTTCTCCCGCCCAATCCGTTGGGCCGATTACTTTTGGGCCGCAGCCTCTCCCGGGGCCCTCTAGCCTTGGGGGGTGGCCCGGTGCCCTGCCTTGGGAGGTTTCCTCATCAGCCCTACCGGGCTTCGGCCCTGGCCAATGGCCACATATGGGCCATGGGGTCCAGGGAACTGTCCCCATGCAAGGGTCAGGTGGGCCGGCCGGCTCTTTACCCATGGTTAATGTAGACACCTTACTGGCCCGTATTGCGGCCTTAGAGGAGTCTTTGGCCCGGGCCAGTCAGGCAGGTGCCCCTTTCGGGGTACCTTTTGAGGCGCTATCGGCAGCAGGACAACGGCCGGCGGGGAGGGTTGAGCTGCTGCAGGCGGGTGGCGCGGCTCCGGCCACTGCCTCGCAGCTCCCCAGCCAGCAACCTGGTGCGGGTCAAGCCCCGGTGATGAGCTCTACATCGGTCGTGAGCTCCGACGCCCCCAGTGGGCCGGAACCCCCGTTGGGGGTGGCCCGCGGGGGTGCAGCATGTGAGTATATGGTGCAAACGAGTACATCCACACACATTCCCAATATAGGGGGGACCTTTCAATGGCCTTGGCCTCGCGCGGGTGGTGCAGGGGCTACGCCGCTGGCGACCCACCCGGCGACAACTACTGCCACCATGCCCGCTGGGGTGGGCCTGGGTTCATACACTGCTGGGAACGTACTTGGGGTGGCAGGGTTAACTCAGGCCCCCTTTGGTAGGCCAGCTGTCCCCTTTTCGGCTTTGCCGACGGCAGGGTATTCCTTGCCATTGGGTGATCACTTGGCTCAGGCTACCAGGGAAAAGATATGGCGGGGGGAGTACGTAGATATCTTCTCACTCCTGAACAGAGAGCCCACTAAGGAAGAAAGGGAGGGTCAGGATGAGAAGGACAAGGAGCAGGCACGCCGCCGTAAGCCGCCGCGTACCTGGGCTAACTGGCTCCCCGCTTATTTGATATACATGGCGGTATATCTGAGGGCGCGGCCGGATCTAGCTATTCCCATGGTCCAATATTTGGACAACATATATAGGGCGATGGTAGATTTCCCGGGCCCCTCATGGCTAGCATATGATGAGGAATTCCGTATGAGGATTCCCCTGCACCCCGAGATGAGATGGGATGAGCCGTGCCAGAGACTGTGGCTCTTGTATATGACACCCACACGTCCTGCCCCGGGGGATAGATACCATTGTGGACATGCGGTCCAGCGAGCAGCTCCAGCGCAGGCTACCCGCCAATTGGCGGGGCAGGGGGTTCCAGCCCGCCTGCTGTGCTGGACTTTCTCGTCCAATGGTTCCTGCAGTAGGAAGAACTGCAGGTATAAGCACGAGTGTCCCACATGTTCTGGCCCCCATGCAGCCTCGGCTTGTCCCAAGCCTGGGGGGGCGCGAGGCAGAGGGAGGGGTGGACAGTGGGCTGGCAAGCCTGCCACGGATGGAACTAGTTCTCCGAAAGGCCCCCTCCCCAATTAAGGTGGACATGCTGGAGCGCTGGCTCGCATCGTACCCAAGGGGAGAGGACAGGGAGTATCTCATCCAAGGTTTTAAGCAGGGATTTCGTATCCCTTTTATGGGTAATAGATCCCCTCAGGATGCTCCCAACCTTTTATCCCTCAGGGGAAGGGAGGAGGTAGCCGAGGCCAGCATTAAAAAGGAATTAGACGCGGGCAGGGTCGCCGGACCTTTTCCCGCACCCCCTTTTCCTAACCTTAAGGTTTCGTCATTGGGTTTGGTTCCTAAAAAGTCCCTAGGTGAGTTTCGCCTTATTCATCATTTGTCCTACCCAGCCGGTCGATCGGTCAACGATGCGATACCTGATGACCTTTGTTCGGTCAGGTATACATCGTTCGACCATGCGCTGCGCATGGTGCGCTCGTGTGGCCCGGGTGCTTTGCTGGCCAAGTGCGACATTAAGTCAGCTTTTCGCCTCTTGCCGGTGCACCCGGGCGACTTTGAATTGCTGGGTTTTAAGTTTAGAGGGGAGTATTATTTTGATAAGGCCATGCCTTTTGGGTGCTCCATATCATGCTCGGCTTTCGAGCGTTTCAGTACCTTCCTAGAGTGGGCTTTCGTCCGCAGGTCAGGGTCCCGGTCTGTAGCCCATTACCTGGATGACTTTTTATTCGGGGGTGAACGGGGCTGGGACACGTGCGCACGTCTCCTCAATACATTTCAGACGCTAATGCAGGAACTTGGTGTCCCTTTAGCGCCCGAAAAGACCGAGGGCCCGTCGACCAAACTAGTATTCCTGGGGGTTGAGATTGATACAGTAGTACAGGCTTCTAGGTTACCGGGTGATAAGGTGTCTAGGATAGTGACCCTTATCTCAGAATTGCTGGCCAAGCGTAAGGCATCCCTGAGGGAACTGCAGGTGCTACATGGGCACCTCAATTTTGCCTGCAGAGTGGTCGCACCGGGCAGGGCTTTTGCCCGGCGCTTATGCGACGCCATGGCAGGGTTATCCAGGCCCCACCACAGAGTCAGGCTCACCCGGGGTATCAGGGCAGACATGTTAGTCTGGTTGCAATTCCTGCGGGAGTTCAACGGGGTCTCATTTTGGAGGTCTGACCTCCTGGCATCCCCTGATTTCCAGATCCAGTCTGATGCCTCAGGATCCCTGGGTTATGGGATGTACTTCAATGGGAAGTGGGCCTATGGTGGGTGGCCACCGGCATGGGCAGGCACAGGTCGCCTGCGGGATCTCACATACCTGGAATTTTTTCCCATTCTCGGGGCTTTGATGCTATGGGGCGAACAGTGGGCCAATTCGGTGGTGCATTTCTGGTGCGACAATGCTGCTGTTGTTCACATTGTCAATGCACAGACTTCTAAATCGCCCAGGGTCATGGATTTAGTGCGCCATTTTGTGCTGCACTGCCTGCGCCTCAACGTCTTGTTTAGGGCCAGGCATGTCCCAGGGGTTAATAATGATATTGCTGACGCTTTGTCCCGCCTGCAGATCTCCCGGTTCCGCGCCTTGGCCCCGGATGCGGAGGAATTTCCCTCGCCAATCCCGGACGAGATGTGGACTATTGGCAAGGAGAGGTGAACCGGGCGATTGGCCTGTCACTAGCGCCACGCACGCGTAAGGCGTATCAACAAGCATTCAATTTGTATAGGGCTTTTGCTAATCAATTTCACTTGCCAGAGACCTGGCCTATCCCGGTGGACCATGTTCTGCGGTTCATGGTTCACCTGCACGCACAGGGCCTTGCACCTCGCACCATAGCATCCAAGCTCTCGGCGTTGGCTTTTATGGCCAAGGTAGGGGGTCATGTGGATACCACCTCTGACTTCCGTGTGAGACACGTTTTGGAGGGGTGGGTGCGCGAGCGCGGGCGTTGCCCGGACGACCGGCACCCTATTTCCCCAGGGGTTCTTACCCAGTTGGCCCGGGGCTGGCCAGGCCTCTGTTTTGATCATTATGAGGCAGCCCTTTTTCATGCAGCCACAACGGTGGCATTTTTTGGAGCGCTCCGCATCAGCGAACTCGTGATGCTGTCTAAGGCGGATGCAAGTGGTAGGGCACTGGAACTCGGAGATGTATATGTTGCCAAAGACTGGGCCCAGTTGAGGATTCGCTCCTCCAAAACAGATCAGCATGGCGTAGGCAGTGGAGTAAGACTGCTACGGTGTTCTTTGGCAGACATCTGTCCGGTTGGTGCCCTACAGGAATACCTGGCACTGCGTGGCATGCACCACGGCCCGTTTTTCTGTCACCAAGATGGGTCTCCCCTTACTAAATTCAGTTTTGGAAGGTGACAGCCAGAGCCCTCACCAGGGTGGGCCTACCAGGTGCCCGTTATGGCACACATTCGTTCCGGATTGGCGCAGCCTCTACAGCAGCTGCTTTTGGGTACTCTGGGGCTGACATACGTAGCATGGGAAGGTGGGGCTCACAATGTTTTCAGTTTTACGTGCGCCCACTCCCGCCATGAGTACCAATCCTAGTCACCTTACCTTCCTTTTTCTCAATTTTCTTACAGACCCTGGGCGTCGTATTACACCGGTGACAGTATGGCTGGTGGGCCACAGCTATGTGCTCAGGGCAGCGCGTTACGCTGCGGCGACAGAGTGGGGACCCCGACTGGGACTGGGTGACCACGCCAGTCTCTCATGGCACGGTAAGCCTGGGATGTTATGGCGGGAGCTGCGGCCTTTCCTTTTTTCTGGCCTGGGGGCTGACCCGCCTGACATTCTAATCATTCACCTGGGGGGCAATGATTTGGGCCAGGTCACCGGCTTATCGCTCAAGCATGCGATTTGCGAGGACCTCGCCTACTTGCACTATGTCTGGCCTGCCACAGCCCTGGTTTGGTCGGACATTGTTCCGCGCCACTCTTACAGAGGGGGCGTTAACCTCCTGGCCCTTGACCGAGCTAGGCGCGCGGTCAATAAGGCAGTGGCGCGGTTTCTCACCACCAGGGCTTGGGGACGGGTTAGTCATCACCCCGATATTAGTCTACAAAATTGTGACTTGTACGCAGGGGATGGGGTCCATCTGTCGCGAGGAGGTATGGACCTCCTGTTGGGTGACTGGCGAGCAGGCCTGTTGACCGAGCTGACGGTCTGGGGGGGGCGTCAGGTCTTCTGTGAAGCCCCTCCGTGTGGCGGGTAGCACTGGTAAGGTAAACAGTATGACCCACAAGTATCCGGCAGGTTCGCAATTGACTGGACAACACTAGACAGGAATAAAGTAGTTAAACGTTGTCCGGTCAACGACGAACCAGGCGATGGGGTGATGATGATTGCTAACCAGCATGCATCACCCCTGTGATTTCACGGATACGTGTCAGAGGGTGGGGTCATGAGTTAGTTATTGACTACGGTCAACAATTTGTTTGTTGTTGACAAACAAATTGATACAAATTGATACATTGTAACCAATTGCCGTTGGCAATTTTGGGGTGGTACCTTACCAGTGTTACTTCGGCCTGCTTGCCTTAGGAATTATGATTGGTCGTTTTACCAATACAAATTTATAATTCGGACTAGGGCATTGAATCAATAAATGTGGCCCTTTGCTGTTATCCACTTTCAATGTTGTCTGTGTCCGTTATTGGGGGGGTGCGCCTGCAATGCAAGCGCGGCGCCAAAATGGCCGCCGCGCACTTTGCGGGCCCCCCCCCCCACAGGACAGAGAATCCGGGTAGTTAGGGGCGTGGCCAGCTCCCTTATAAAAGGGGTGGCCACGAGGCAGCCGTGCTGCCATTTTGCCTCAGCGACGGAGCGGAGAAGTTTTTTCCCCTCCACCCCCTCCCTAGTTAACAGTGTGATTATGGTCGCTTCGGGGCCGGGTGGGAATTTTTGGTTGGGACCCATATTGGCTTCGGGTCCTGGCTTTTTTGCCCATCCCACACTGTTGCTATGGTTTGATATAGGGGTCTTTCTTCGTTCCTACTGTTGACTTTGGTCACATGGGCGGGTAGCACTGGTAAGGTAAACAGTATGACCCACAAGTATCCGGCAGGTTCGCAATTGACTGGACAACACTAGACAGGAATAAAGTAGTTAAACGTTGTCCGGTCAACGACGAACCAGGCGATGGGGTGATGATGATTGCTAACCAGCATGCATCACCCCTGTGATTTCACGGATACGTGTCAGAGGGTGGGGTCATGAGTTAGTTATTGACTACGGTCAACAATTTGTTTGTTGTTGACAAACAAATTGATACAAATTGATACATTGTAACCAATTGCCGTTGGCAATTTTGGGGTGGTACCTTACCAGTGTTACTTCGGCCTGCTTGCCTTAGGAATTATGATTGGTCGTTTTACCAATACAAATTTATAATTCGGACTAGGGCATTGAATCAATAAATGTGGCCCTTTGCTGTTATCCACTTTCAATGTTGTCTGTGTCCGTTATTGGGGGGGTGCGCCTGCAATATCATTGTACGATTTCTCCCATAGAGATGCATTGCAATGTATAAAAAAAAATTGTTATACAGGGCACGATGGGTTTTTCAACTCCTCTTAATTGTATGATTTTTTCGCTGTAAGAGGCATTCGTTACACGGGGTTCTACTGTAAATGAATACAAAAGTTCAATGCTTAACCCCTTACCAAGCTATGTCAGGTAACAACTGAATATAGTTAAAATTTTATTTCCAATTTTTAGTGATGGCAACTTATTTCTTAATATTTTCACAAGAATATAGAGTAGCTTGGTTCAGGCTCAAGATGCAGACACACTTTCTTAGGAAATATTCTTAGTGGAAGCAATACTGTATGACTCATCCCATGGGTCAGCAATAAAGAAAGCCGCCATTCTCTTAGAGCAGCTTTTCACACATTCCTCTCACCAAACATGGTCTGAAGCATACCTGTCAAGTATCCCGGATTGGCTGGGATTTCCCGTATTTCAGCACTCATTCCTCCAATTTTCCGCCGCCATCCCATAATTTGACTGGCGGGGAAAGTAGTTACTGCACAGAAGGGTTCTGCGCAGAAGGGTTCTGCACATGTGCAGGAGTTATTGCTGTGCATGCATGGCCGGGTCGGAGCAGTTCCCAGATTTGACAGGTATGGTCTGAAGATCTCATGTATCCTAATCCACAAGAGTGGTGCTTTGTGGTGCCTTCTTGATTTCCCTATAGTTCAAGAAAGCTCACTTTCATAGACAAAGATAAATGGAAAAGAATTTGGTTTGTACTGAAAATCTATGCTGAGCATTTGCATTTTTCTTCAAAGATGGTTATTTCTAACACTGAATTATGCCATGCCCAGGAAAGGATCAAAGGCAGCCTGCAGAAGATAATGCAAGCGCGGCGCCAAAATGGCCGCCGCGCTCTTTGCGGGCCCACCCCACCGGACAAAGGCAGCCGGGTAGTTAGGGGGCGTGGCCAGCTCCCTTATAAAAGGGGTGGCCACGAGGCAGCCGCGCTGCCATTTTGCGAAGCGACGGAGCGGATAAGTTTTTCCCTCTTACCTCCGTCGCTCTTGCCTTTCATCGGGAAGCCTCTGGCTGCTAATTTTCTTGACTTTTTCCGGCTTCCCATCGGTTAGCTGCTATGCCCTCTAAGAAGAAGGCAACTGCGAACGTGGCTCGTTCTGCGCAGAGGCGCCAGCCGGGTCGGAGGACCGCGGCTGCGCCTCCCCAGCAGCCTCCTTTGCCTGAGCCCACCGGGATCGGTGGGATGGGGTTAATTGCCCCTTGGCAGGGTGTCCGCGTACCGGCCCAGCAGGGGCCGCGGCCCCCGGCCCACAAGCAGTGGCCACTGCCCCCTGCAGGGGCCGGGCCTGGGGTCGTGGCCGTATATGGGCCCCGGGGTCCAGGGACCTGGACCGGTGCCTGCACCCAGTGGGCCGGCCGGCCCTTTGCCCCCACTTGGCTTAGGGGGCTACGTTAATGTTGAGGCCCTTCTGGCCTGCGTTGCGGCCCTCGAGGCATCCCTCGCGAGGGTTAACCACCCGGGGGTGCCTTTTGGGGTGCAGGTTGATCCTTCGTCTGCCGGTCAGCGGCAGGCGGCAGAACGGGTCGAGCTGCCCGAGGCGCATGGGCCGGCCTCGGCCACTGCCCCGCAGCTCCCCACTCAACAGGCTGATGCTGGTCAGGCCCCGTCGACGAGCTCAATTGCGGTCGTGAGCTCCGATGCCCCCAGTGGGCCGGAACCCCCGGTGGGGGCGGCCCATGGGGGTGCAGCAAGTGAGTATGCGGTTCAATCTAGTGCACCCACACACCTAGCCACGTTGGGGGGTGGCATTCCAGTGGCCATGGCCTCGCACGGGTGGTGCGACGGTTCAGTCGCCGACGTCCCACCCGGTGACTTCACCTCTCACCCAGGGCCCCGTTTTGGGTGGTACCTCTTACTCAGTCGGGAATGTGTTGGGGTGACCGGGTTGGTCCAGGCTCCTTTCCAGATCCCCATGGTTCCCACCGTGCCGGTGTCGGCATTGCCGACAGCGGGGTATTCCTTGCCCCTGGGGGACCATTTGGCCCAGGCCACCAAAGAGAAGATCTGGCATGGGGAGTATGTGGACATCTTCTCCCTTCTTAACAGAGAGCCCACCAAAGAGGAGAGGGAGGGGCAGGATGAGAAGGATAAGGAACAGGCACGTCGTCGCAAGCCGCCACGTACGTGGGCCAACTGGTTGCCGGCGTACCTCATATACATGGCGGTCTACCTCAGGGCCCGGCTGGATTTGGCAATTCCGATGGTCCAGTATTTGGATGACATTTACCGGGCGATGGTCGACTTCCCGGGCCCGTCGTGGTTGGCTTACGACGAGGAATTCCGTTTGCGGATTCCCCTGCACCCTGAGATGAGGTGGGACGAGCCCTGCCAGAAGCTGTGGCTTCTGTACATGACTCCCACGCGCCCTGCGCCTGGGGAAAGGTACCATTGTGGACATGCGGTCCAGCGAGCGGCCCCAGCACAGACACCCCGTCAGGTCGCGGGGCAGGGGGTTCCAGCCCGCCTGCGGTGCTGGACTTTCTCGTCCAATGGTTCCTGCAGTAGGAAGAATTGCCGGTACAGGCATGAGTGTCCCTCTTGCGCTGGCCCCCATGCGGCCTCTGCCTGCCCCAGGCCTGGAGGGATGCGGGGCAAAGGTAGGGGCGGACAAGGGGCTGGCAAGACTGCCGCAGAGGGAGCTGGTCCACCGAAAGGCCCCCTCCCCAATTAATGTGGACATGTTGGAGCGTTGGCTTGCATCGTACCCGAGGGAGGCAGATGCGGTTTACCTGCTTCAAGGTTTTCGACTGGGGTTCCGTATTCCTTTCCTGGGTGATCGGTCCCCCCAAGATGCCCCCAGCCTTTTGTCCCTTAAGGGGAGGGAGGAGGTGGCTGCCGCCAGCATTTCTAAGGAGGTTGATGCGGGCAGGGTCGCTGGCCCTTTCCCTGCACCCCCGTTCCCCAACCTTAAAGTGTCACCCTTGGGCTTGGTGCCCAAGAAGTCACCGGGTGAGTTCCGCCTGATCCATCACTTGTCCTACCCAGCCGGCCGATCGGTCAATGATGCTATCCCTGATGACCTTTGCTCAGTCAGGTATACATCTTTTGACCAAGCGCTGCGCATGGTGCGCTCATGTGGGTTGACTCTGCATGTGCTCTTAAGCAGAGCTGCTGCTGAGGAGAGCCAAACAAAGGAAGTGAGCACTGGTAAGTTTTGCAGTTGGAGTAGAGCTGCTTTAGAGGCCTCCACTAATTTAAATTGATAATTTAAACTGCTGAGAGCCACCTCTGTTCAAACAGAGGAAGCAGTTTGAAGCTTCCAGAAGCACGGGGGCAGAGCCACACCAGGCCCTTCCCTGAACTGTGACTCATAGGGGCGGAGCCACACTAGCCTTTAAAAGCTCTGAGCTCTTTCAGGGTCAGCCCTTTTGACTCTGCATGTGCTCTTAAGCAGAGCTGCTGCTGAGGAGAGCCAAACAAAGGAAGTGAGCACTGGTAAGTTTTGCAGTTGGAGTAGAGCTGCTTTAGAGGCCCGCGCGCCTAACGGCGCGCGAGATTTCAAACTAGTAACAAAAGAAGAATATAATCTTACTAGGTAGGAAGGTAGTAAACGTGTACATTTTTGAGGCCCAGAATACTGCACTTGTTAAAATGGATTCTGAGGGAACCGTTGTAGTTACCTGCAATACTTGTGCCATGTTTGTGTTCTTGCCAAAGCTTATGGAGAACTACACTTGCAGCAAGTGCAAGCTGGTTGCACTACTAGAAGAGAAGGTCCAGCAGCTAGAGGCCAGCATATCTAACCATCAACAAATTAAAGAGCTTGAGCTGTTCTTGGACAGAGCGGAGCAGACTATGCTGGACAAAGAAGAGACAGGGCACAGTTCTGAGGGAGAAGGCCCTTCACTAACTCAGGAGGGAGATGTTTGGAGGAATGTGACTCAAAGGAGGAGAAGAGTAGGGGATCACTCTGAGAGTCTGAAATTACAGAATAAATTTGAGGCTCTTTCCCTCATCACACCTGATGAGGAACACACAGAGGAACAACTGGTTCCACCTGATGATCTCTCCTTCATCACACTTGATGAGATCCAGGAAGATGAACAACAGGAACAAACTGAGGTTCTCTCCCTTAATATGGTTGATGAGGTGCATGTAGATGAACAGATTGCAGGAGAAAGGCTCCTTGTACTAGGCGATTCAATAATTAGAAATACAGAGAAATGGATTTGTGATGCACATGATAACCGTATGGTGACTTGCCTGCCAGGTGCAAAAGTTGCAGACATCACAAGAAATCTAGATAGATTGTTAGAGAGAACTGGGAACGAGCCAGTTGTCATGGTACACGTTGGTACCAATGATGTTGGGAAGGCCAAGCGGTCTGTCCTGGAAGCCAAATTCAGGTTGTTAGGAAGAAGATTGAAGTCCCGGACTTCCAAGGTAGCATTTTCAGAAGTGCTGCCTGTCCCTCGCGCAGGACCTACCAGGCAGGCAGAGCTCAGAAGCCTCAATGCGTGGATGAGGCGGTGGTGTCGAGAGGAGGGTTTCAGATTTGTCAGGAACTGGAGAACATTTTGGGACAAGCCAAATCTGTTCAGGAGGGATGGGTTGCATTTGAACCATGAAGGGACCAGATTGCTGGCACTCAACATCAAAAAGGCTGCAGAGCAGCTTTTAAACTGATAACTGGGGGAAAGCCGACAGGAGCTGGGCAGCATCCGGTTCGGGAAAGTGTGTACTTGGGTAGTGAGGAGGATGCAAAAATTACTGAGCAGAGCGAGGAGCTAGTCACTAGCATTCTAGCAGAAGGATGCAAGAGGCAGTCTAACAATGCAACTGGACACAAAAGACTGTGTCAGAAAAGCATATATAAATGCTTGTATACAAATGCCAGAAGCCTCCGGAACAAAATAGGGGAACTGGAATACTTAGCAATAGATAAGAATATTGATATTATTGGTATCACTGAAACCTGGTGGACGGATGATAACCAATGGGATACAGTTATCCCAGGCTACAAACTGTACAGGAAGGATAGGAAGGGGCAAACGGGAGGTGGTGTAGCCTTGTATGTCAAAGAAGTGATAAAATCGTATGAATTGGAATATCTAGGTGATTTGGAGTCACCATTAGAAGCTCTGTGGGTAAGAGTACCAGGCCACAAGGATGGTCTAACAGTAGGCATATACTATCGGCCTCCGACCCAAGCTCTTGAGGGAGACAGGCAGTTGGAGAATGTTGTAAAGGAGGCATCCAAGAAGGGAAGCCTGGTTATAATGGGGGACTTCAATTACCCTCACATAGACTGGGTGAACTGTTGTTCAGCACATGATAAAGAGATAAAGTTCCTAGATATGCTAAATGATTGTTCCCTGGGACAGATGGTTGAAGACCCAACTAGAGGTACAAGAATCCTTGACTTGATCCTGAGTAATACTCAGGATCTGGTGCAAGATGTTAATGTGACTGATCCAATAGGGAACAGTGACCACAACTCAATTATGTTTAACTTGATCATAGACCGCAAGTCACTGATAAAATCTAACACAGAGACCTTAAATTTTCAAAAAGGAAATTTCCCAAAGTTGAGGAAACTAGTAAAAAAGAAGCTGAAAGGGAAAATTGAGAGAGTCCAAACACTCCAAGAGGCATGGAGGCTGTTTACAAAAACAATAACAGAGGCCCAATTGGAATGCATACCCAAAAGGAAAAAGGGCACTGCCAGGTCCAAGAGGACTCCGATGTGGCTTACAGGAGCTGTTCGGGAAGTGATCAAGAGCAAGAAAAGCTCATTTAGAAGATGGAAGGCTTGTCCGAATGAGGACAGCAGGCAGAAACATAAATTCTGGCAGAACAAATGCAAGGCAACAATCAGGAAAGCAAAGCAAGACTTTGAGGAGCGTATAGCTAAAAATACTCAGAGAAATAACAAAGACTTCTTTAAGTACATTAGAAGTAAGAACCCAACTAGGAAGGCCATTGGACCATTAGATGACAATGGAAGGCAAGGGGTTATTAAAGAGGAAACAGAGATTGCAGAGAGACTCAATGAATTCTTTGCTTCAGTATTCACTGAAGAAGACAGAGGCCACATGCCCAAAACAGAGCCTATCTTCGTAGGGAGGGAAACCGAAGAATTAAGCCAGATAGAAATAACCAGGGAGGAGGTCCTTGCATGTCTTGTTAAACTAAACACTAACAAATCACCAGGACCAGATGGCATCCATCCACGAGTTCTCAGGGAACTTAAAGATGAAATTGCTGATCTCCTAGCCAAAATATATAATCTTTCCCTCAAATCAGGCTTTGTGCCTGATGATTGGAAGGTAGCGAATGTAACACCAATTTTCAAAAAAGGATCCAGGGGTGATCCAGGAAATTACTGACCTGTCAGTTTGACATGTGTCCCAGGTAAAGTGATGGAAACCATCCTAAAAGATAGAATTAATAGGCACATAGAAGAGAAGGCGCTGCTAAAGGAGAGCCAACATGGCTTTTGCAAGGGCAAATCATGCCTCACTAATCTGTTGGAATTTTTTGAGAGTGTCAACAAGCATGTGGATAAGGGGGATCCAGTTGACATTGTTTATCTGGACTTTCAGAAGGCTTTTGACAAGGTCCCACACCAAAGGCTCTTGAATAAACTTACCAGTCATGGAATAAAGGGACAGGTCTTGTCCTGGATCAGCAACTGGCTAAGGGACAGGAAACAGAGGGTAGCACTAAATGGACACTTCTCCAAGTGGAGGGAAGTAAAGAGTGGGGTTCCCCAAGGTTCAGTACTGGGACCCCTGCTTTTCAACCTCTTCATAAATGATCTAGAGGTAGGAGTAAAAAGCAAGGTAGCCAAATTTGCTGACGACACTAAATTATACAGGGTAGTGAAAACTGTGAGAGATTGTGAGGAGCTCCAGAGGGATCTCTCGACACTGGGGAGTGGGCAAAACAGTGGCAAATGAGTTTCAACATTAGTAAGTGCAGAGTGATGCATGTTGGGGCAAAGAACCCCAATTACATTTATAAACTGATGGGGTCTGAACTCTCTAAGACAAACCAGGAAAGGGACCTTGGTGTCCTGGTGGACAACTCAATGAAGGTGTCAACCCAGTGTGCCTCAGCAGTGAAAAAAGCAAACTCAATGCTAGGGATCATTAGGAAGGGTATAGAAAATAAGTCAGCAAGTGTCATTTTGCCTCTTTATAAATCTATGGTGAGGCCCCATCTGGAATACTGTGTACAGTTCTGGTCGCCATACCTCCAGAAGGATATTATGGAGCTGGAAAAAGTGCAGAGGAGGGCAACCAGAATGATTAGGGGACTGGAACACCTTCCTTACCATCTGAGGCTGCAACGGTTGGGCCTCTTCACTCTTGAACGACGACGTCTAAGAGGTGACCTGATTGAAGTTTATAAAATCATGCACGGTGTGGACAAAGTAGATAAGGAAAAACTGTTTTCCCTATCGCATAATACTAGAACTAGGGGACACTCCATGAAACTTTTGGGTACTAGTTCTCAAACAAATAAGAGAAAGTACTTTTTCACCCAGAGGATTACTGGTCTATGGAACTCCCTGCCAGAAGAAGTGGTGACAGCTGTCAGTCTTGACAGCTTTAAGAAAGGATTAGACAAGTTCATGGAGGAGAAGAGTATCAATGGCTATAATAATGGATACTTAAGGACAACCTCCGGGTTGGAGAGATAGGCAGGATATCTCTCAATATCATTTCCAGGGAATCCTAAGCAGGTGAAGGCATCTGCTTGGGAATACCCTGAAGGAAATGGTGAGCCACTGTGTGAGACAGAATGCTGGACTGGATGGGCTGTGGCCTGTTCCAGCAAGGCTGTTCTTATGTTCTTATGTGGCCCGGGTGCGCTGTTGGCTAAGTGCGACATTAAGTCTGCCTTTCGCCTCCTGCCGGTTCACCCGGGTGACTTTGAGTTGCTGGGTTTCAAGTTCCGGGGTGAATATTATTTCGATAAGGCCATGCCTTTTGGCTGTTCCATATCATGCTCGGCCTTCGAGCGTTTTAGCACCTTCCTACAGTGGGCTTTTGTCCGCAGGTCTGGGTCCCGGTCTGTAGCCCATTACCTGGATAATTTTTATTCGGGGGTGAACGGGGCTGGGACACGTGCACACGTCTCCTCAACACATTTCAGACGCTAATGGAGGAACTTGGTGTCCCTTTAGCGCCCGAAAAGACCGAGGGCCCATCTACACAGCTAGTCTTCCTGGGGGTGGAGATTGACACGGTAGCGCAGGCTTCTAGGTTACCAGGGGATAAGGTGTCAAGGATAGTGGCCCTTATCTCGGACTTGCTTGCTAAACGCAAGGCATCACTGCGGGGACTGCAGGTGCTGCATGGTCACCTCAATTTCGCTTGCAGGGTGGTCGCACCGGGCAGGGCATTTGCTTGGCGCTTGTGCGACGCCATGACAGGCTTATCCAGGCCCCACCATAGGGTGAGACTAATCCAGGGCATTAAGGCAGATATGCTTATCTGGCTCCAGTTCCTGAGGGAGTTCAATGGGGTGTCATTTTGGAGGTCTGACCTTCTGGCTTCCCCTCGTTTCCAGATACAGTCCGATGCCTCTGGGTCCCTGGGTTATGGGATGTACTTCAATGGGAAGTGGGCCTATGGTGGGTGGCCGCCAGCCTGGTCAGGCTGCGTGATCTTACGTATCTGGAATTTTTTCCCATCCTGGGGGCCTTGATGCTATAGGGTGAGGAGTGGGCCAACTCGGTCGTTCATTTCTGGTGTGACAATGCGGCCGTTGTCCACATTGCCAACTCACAGGCTTCCAATTCACCCATGGTCATGGACCTGGTGCGCCTGTTTGTATTGCGCAGCCTGCGCCTTAATGTGCTGTTCCGGGCCAGGCATGTCCCGGGGGTCAATAATGATATCGCTGACGCTTTGTCCCGCCTGCAGATCTCCCGGTTCCGCGCCTTGGCCCCGGATGCGGAGGAATTTCCCTCGCCACTCCTGGATGAGATATGGACCCTTGGCAAGGAGAGGTGAACCGGGCGATCGGCATGTCGCTAGCGCCACGCACGCGTAAGGCATATCAACACGCCTTCAATTCTTTCAGAGCATTCTGTGCCCAATTCCGGCTGCCAGATACCTGGCCGATCCCGGTGGCCCATATACTTCAATTCATGGTTTACCTGCATTCCCAGGGCCTTGCACCTCACACCATAGCATCCAGGCTGTCAGCGCTGGCTTTTATGGCCAAAGTAGGCGGACATGCGGACAGTACCGCTGACTTCCGTGTGAGACACGTTTTGGAGGGGTGGGTGCAGGAGCGTGGGCGTAGCCCGGACGACCGCCACCCAATTTCCCCAGGGTTTCTTACCCAACTGGCACGGGGCTGGCAGGACCTATGTTTTGATAGGTGTGAGGCAGCCCTGTTTCATGCGGCTACAACGGTGGCCTTTTTTGGAGCGCTCCGCATCAGCGAGCTTGTGATGCTGTCTAAGGCGGATGCAAGTCGTAGGGCACTGGAACTCGAAGATGTCTATGTGGCCAAAGACTGGGCTCAGTTGAGGATACGCTCCTCTAAGACGGATCAGCATGGCGTAGGCAGTGGAGTAAGACTGCTACGGTGTTCTTTGGCAGACATCTGTCCGGTTGGTGCCCTACAGGAGTTCCTTGCACTGCGTGGCACGCACCATGGCCCGTTTTTTCTGTCACCAAGATGGGTCTCCCCTTACTAAATTTCAATTTTGGAGGGTGCCGGGAAGGCACTAGCCAGTGTTGGCCTCCCTGGGGCTCGTTGCGGCACCCATTCATTCAGGATAGGGGCGGCTTCTACTGCAGCTGTTTTTGGGTACTCCGGGGCTGACATACACCGCATGGGAGGGTGGGGATCACAATGTTTTCAGTTTGTGTTCGCCCTCTTCAACCGTGAGTACCAGTTTCGTCACTGCACTGTTTCTCCCCCCCTTTTTTTCCTTGACAGACCCTGGGTGTCGTATTACGCCGGTGACAGTGTGCCTGGTGGGCCATAGCCACGTGCACAGGGCAGCGCGTTACGCTGCACAGGGCAGCGCGTTACGCTGCACAGGGCAGTGCGTTACGCTGCACAGGGCAGCGCGTTACGCTGCACAGGGCAGCGCGTTACGCTGCACAGGGCAGCGCGTTACGCTGCACAGGGCAGCGCGTTATGCTGCGGCGACAGAGTGGGGACCCCGACTGGGACTGGGTGCATCCGCACGTCTCAGGTGGTATGGTAAGCGCGGCATGTTATGGCGGGAACTCGCCTGATGTCCTGGTTATGAACCTTGGGGGCAATGGCTTAGGGCGGGTCACTGGCCTATCGCGGAAGCTTGCGATTTGCAGTGACCTGCCCTACTCACGTTATGTGTGGCCTGCCACAACCCTCAATTGGTCGGACACGATACCGCGGTACGCTTACAGGGGGCGTGCGGCCTCGAGGCTCTTGACCGAGCCGACGCTCCGTGAACGGGGCTATTGCCCGGTTCCTTTTTGACAAAGGTGGGGGACGCGTCATTCGCCTCCCCGCCATCAGTCTGCAAAATTACGAGCTTTTACTCAGGGGATGGGGCCCATCTGTCGCAGGGAAGTATGGACCTCTTGTTAATGGACTGGCGAGCAGGCCTGTTGACCGAGCTGGCGGTCTTGGGGGGGGGGCGGTGAGCCTTTTGGAAAGCCTCCCCGTGTGGCGGGTAGCACTGGTAAGGTAAACATTTATGACCCACATGTATCCGGCAGGTTCGCAATTGACTGGACAACACTAGACAGGCATAAGTTTGGTTAAACGTTGTCCGGTCAACGACGAACCAGGCGACGGGGTGATGGCTACAGCTAGACAGCATGCATCACCCCGTGATTTCATGGATACGCGTCAGAGGGTGGGGTCATTAGTTAGATATTGACTACGGTCAACAATTTGTTTGTTGTCAACAAACAAATTGATACAAATAGATACATTGTAACAATTGCCGTCGGCAATTTTGGGTGGTACCTTACCAGTGTTACTTCGGCCTGCTTGCCTTAAGAATTATAATTGGTCAATTACCAATAGAAATTTATAATTCGGACTAGGGCATGAATCAATAAATGTGGCCCAATGCCGTTATCCACTTTCATCAGTGTCTGAGTCCTTTATTGGGGGGTGCGCCTGCAATGCAAGCGCGGTGCCAAAATGGCCGCCGCGCTCTTTGCGGGCCCCCCCCACTGGACGAAGGCAGCCGGGTAGTTAGGGGGCGTGGCCAGCTCCCTTATAAAAGGGGTGGCCACGAGGCAGCCGCGCTGCCATTTTGCGAAGCGACGGAGCGGAGAAGTTTTTCCCCTCCACCCCCTCCCTAGTTAACAGTGTGATATTTTGGTTGCTTCGGGGCCGGGTGGGAATTTTTGGCTGGGACCCACAATTGGCTCTCGGGTCCTGGTTTTTTCGCCCATCCCACACTGTTGCTATGGTTTGATATAGGGGTTTCTGTTGCTGCTGTTGACTTTGGTCACATAGGCGGGTAGCACTGGTAAGGTAAACATTTACGACCCACAGGTATCCGGCAGGTTCGCAATTGACTGGACAACACTAGACAGGCATAAGTTGGTTAAACGTTGTCTGGTCAACGACGAACCAGGCGACGGGGTGATGGCTACAGCTAGACAGCATGCATCACCCCGTGATTTCACAGATACGCGTCAGAGGGTGGGGTCATTAGTTAGATATTGACTACGGTCAACAATTTGTTTGTTGTCAACAAACAAATGGATACAAATAGATACATTGTAACAATTGCCGTCGGCAATTTTGGGTGGTACCTTACCAGTGTTACTTCGGCCTGCTTGCCTTAAGAATTATAATTGGTCAATTACCAATAGAAATTTATAATTCGGACTAGGGCATGAATCAATAAATGTGGCCCAATGCCGTTATCCACTTTCATCAGTGTCTGAGTCCTTTATTGGGGGGTGCGCCTGCAATATCAAATATAGCAGGCCATCAACTATGATGCTAATATGCACTATCCACCACAGATTAATTTAAATGGATGTTTCTTTGGGTCACATCAACACAGAGTTTTCTGGGTCACTAGCTAAAAAGCAAGGAAGCTCTGTCATTTGAGGCAGAGTTAGTTTACTAAGGAGTTCATCTGAATTTCAACTCCAAGGATCTTATCATGTTCAAAACAGATGCTACCAAGACTGTCCAGGTTTTGCTGAACCCTCATACTTAAATCTCTTTTTGTTGCAAGGATAGATGGGGAATTTAAACTTGATTTTTTAAAAACAAAATTTTATAGAGAAAGCAAGAGGAAAGTGCATTTTGAACTGACAAATTGAAGATATGAGTGTATTATCGAAAGTCTTTCAGTTTTTCTGAATTTTCCAGAATATAGGAGGCTAGACGAGATCAGATGTACAGTAATTGGGGGAAAAAATCTCAATGTCCTATTTTGTATAATTAATCCCTATTCGAGGAGAGTATTCTCTCCCAGATAGCATTTATGATAAATGGCCTGCCAGGAGATATACCTGTACTTACAGGAGTGCTATAAACTCCTGTTATCTTGTGTTGCCACTTACTGTGTTTTAAATTATCCTGTTTGCCTCCATCATGAGCAGTACTATGAGTGGATATTTTAAAATGAGTGGATATTTTAAAAGGACAAAAGAAAGAAAATTCTCTCATAGAAGTAAAAAATATATTTTACAGTAGCTTTACATTTGTTCTTTAAATATATTTAGAACAAGCAGAATTATAGTTTGTGTTGAGATTTGTGTTGCTTTTTTCAAACTTCTTATTGGCCAACAAGAGGGTATATTTTCTCAAATTGTGTAGGTTTGAGGCATCCTGTCACTATACACATGGTTTCATTAACAATGATGTCAACTTGTTTGGAGTATGTGGATGTGCTCCATACTGAAGCACCATACTCTACTGCAGAGACTCTCTGGGCCAAAGCTGATGTGTGCAGTGTGGATGGTTGAGTTCCCCATTTATAGGTTTGTGAGTTTCCTAATGATGTTGTTCCTTGTACTAACTTTGGCTTTGGTATTCAGGCAGTGCTGCTTAAAAGAGAGTGTCCTGTCAAGTATCACATCGAAGTATTTTGGTGTTGAACAGTTCTGTAATCAATTCCCTTGCCACATAACATTCAACTTAACCCTTACCTCTAGGTTTTGAAGGTGGAAAGAACATATAGTGGTACCCCAGTTAACAAATGCATCAGTTAACACTCAAATCGGATAACCAGCCAGGGCTGGAGAGAAGGAGGAACACCTGGGGTGACCGGCGAGGCTTGAAAATGCTGCTGCCAGAGGGTCATCCCCCCCACCAGACTCCCTGGCCTCACTACCGGCCAGGGCCTCTAGGCCAGCTGTGGCCGCTCTGCCAGAGCCCCACCTCAGCGGGGATAAAAGGACAGTGCTGCCCGATGCTGTGGGTCCTCGCCGCTGCCCCCTGGCCTCGCTGCCGCCACCGACGCTGGTCCTGAGGGGAGAGTGGCTTCTCTTGACTTTGCCTTCTCCCAGCCCGATGGCTGGGGAATGTATGAGCACCTGCGCTGGCCTCCTGAAGCCATAAAAGATCTATTGTGCCCACCGTTGCTGCAGACACTAAGCCATGAGTTTCTTTCCCCATTACGTGCTGTTTTTTAGAGTGATTTTTTGCACACTGTATTATGGTATATTATTGTATATTTATGTATCAGTGTATTCTTTATTATCTCTTGTATTTTCTGGTATTCTGTATATGTTAGATTATTTTTACTTATGGTTTGCATTGTGTACTGATTTTTGTACTGAACTTACTTTGTATTATTATATTATTATGTTGTCGTATTGTATGATATTGATATGTTGTTGCTGTCTTGAGTTAGCCTTGACTGAGAAAGGCAGGGTATAAATTAAAATTGAAAACATCAGGGAATTTGAGAAAAACTTTTGCACCACACAACGTTAAGTTAGTGTTGTGTGATGCTGGAAACCAGCCCTGTGGTCTTTGGGGCAGAGATCTCCAGATGCCCCCTTGCTGGGGTGTGTGGAAGGGGGCCTCCGTAGACCCAAGCGTCCGATCCCCAGTTAAGGGATCCAGGTATCAGATGCTCACCTCCCTTCCCTTAAAGGAAGCCGGCATTCAGATGCTCCGATCGGCAGCTTCCTTTGGGGAACTGGGGATCAGACACTCTGATTGCCGGTTTTCTTTGGTGGAAAGTGGGAGAGTGCACGAACTTTCCCTCAAAGAAAACTGCCGATCGGAGCATCGGATTGCCAGTTTCCTTTGGGGGAATGCGTATGCATGCTCTCCCCCAAAGGAAATTGGGGATCCGATGCTCCAATCACTTGTTTCCTCTGGGGGAATGCGCGAGCATGCTCTCCCCCAAAGAAAATTGGGGATCGGAGCATCCCAATGGTGGCTTCCTTTTGGGGAAGGCAACACTCACCAGAGAGCCAAGACCCAAAGTCGGCAGGGGTGGTCTCCATCAGGAAAGGCGCTTCCCAGATGGAGACCAGTTCTGCTGACTTTGGGGCTTGGCTTGATCTGCCTGCCTCTTTGGAAAGGGAAGCGGGGATACCATGCATCGAATCCCTTCTCCCCTTTCCAAAGAAGCAGGCGGATCAATCCCTGGTTCCCTTTCCTCTTCGGAAAGGGAACCAGGCTTTTTTTTTAATGTTATGCAATAAATGTATCACATAACATTAAAAATCGGATAATGCCAAGACTCGTGGAACCATGTTTTAGTGTTATCCAGGGTATTTGTGTACTTGAGTCTTGTTTGGATTAAGCTTCAAATGGTTGATATTGTAATACTGTCCTAGTTCTTCAAGTGCTCCAGTAAGTTTTCCAGCTACCAGTGGCAGTGGGTACTGCTATTCTTGTCCAAACTACTCCCAATATGCCTATACAAGAGGTACTTGTGGCACACAGGAATGACAACCTGGCAGCCAGCCAGTACTTACCCCACCTTCTTCCTATCAATCTGATATTTTCTGCTTTGAGCAGCATCTAACAACTTGACAGCAAGAGGCCTAGCAAGTTGCTCAATACAATTACCATACCATAATGTTACATGGTATTTCATCCTCTTTATCAGAACTTGGGAAGGTTCCTTTTTAAGACTACAAGTCCCAGAATCTCCATTATGGCTAAATTCTAAGAGCTATAGTGAAAGAAATGAAATTTTATAAGGTCTGCTTTTCAAATACTGTAATTTAAATTATTAAGCTGCATTACATAGTTTTGTTACTTTCTTCAAATTTATTCATTCAATTTCTGTATCACCCAGCTCAAAAGTCACTCTGAGCAGTTTACACAATTAAAAGCATATAAATAGTACAAACAAGCTAAATAAATAAATAAATAAAATCCTTACATTCATGTTATACTCTGTTCTGTTAGAAAACTCAGCAGTTAACTACTATGCTCTCCACCTACAGAACAGTTTTTTTTACTCATCAGAGGTGGTTTTTCAACCTTCATTTTCAAGAGCCTTGTTTCAACTAAATGGATTTCAGACCATAAAGCTGCTATTATGGCAAGCAACCATCTAACATTATATAGGAAATGTAGCTCAACACAATAAGAAAAATGTGTTAAAACATCAATTTGCCATTTAGGGGCATTTCAACAAAAGCTGTGCCTTGCCTTTATACAATAGTTGCATGGAGAAATAATTCTAACTGCCTTTCTGCTTTGTCCCTGCTAAATATATTTAAGATGCAAATTTTATTTGTAAAACATAGAAGATGCCACAAATAGTGAATACTTGGGGGAAACTGAGCTTTAAAGGCACTGGCTACAGATCAAATTCTGCAAATGTTTCTGTTGGCGAAGACTAAACCACTTCTTCAAATCTCTCCTTGACCACCAGCACATACTGTGGCCTCAAGACCATGAAAAGTGTACAGGGGTATTTCAGGGGTACTATATCAGGAGTTTGCAACCTATGGCCCATGGGCCTGATCTGGCCCATGGTGCCATTTCATGTGGCACACCACCCTTGCTCCTGCCACTATCGCAAGTGGCACAAAAGCTGTAAATGTGCTGCCCTTGCTCCCACCAGAAGTGGCAAAAACAGTCAAAAATGCCCTGTAAATGCACGTGAGGCTGTTGTAAATGCAATTACGACAGCCGCGGACGAGGTTTACAGCAGAATTTATGGCAGGGGAAACCACGTGTCCTACCCACTCAGCTGTCTTGGGGGGTGGGGTGTTCCAGTGCACGGCAGGAAAATGTTGAGAACCCCTGGCCTATATCAATACTCATTTCCCCTGGAGCTACAAAGGGCAAGTCAGATAAATATCAGCATATACTCTAGTCTGAATCAACATATTTTTTCATAACCAGTTACTAACAAATCTCTCTGATTTTAATAAACCTTTTGCAGGAATGCCCTGAGGATTATCCAAGGATAGTTCCTGTTGTTCTCAATCCAGGAACTTTGAAATGTGTGGAATTAAAAGTCCCAGGCCATCAAGGAGTAGCAGAAGTCATTTGTCATTTGTAGTAGCAGAAGTCATCCATAAAATAGGCTTCAAAAATGCCGAGGACTCCACTGCTGGCACAGCTGTTTTTGGGGCCAGCCCCTCCCTGTCCAGCAGGGATAAAGAACTGCTGGCCCAACTCACTGGCCTGCCGAGGACTCCACTGCCGGCACAGCTGTTTTTGGGGCCAGTCCCTCCCTGCCCAGCAGGGATAAAGAACTGCTGGCCCAACTCACTGGCCTGCCGAGGACTCCACTGCCAGCACAGCTGTTTTGGTGGCCAGCTCCTCACTGCCTGGGAGGGATAAAAAACTGTCACCGGCTGGGGGTTCGAGGCAGCTGCCGCTGCGGACAACATCTCTTTCTCTCCCAGCCTTGTTGGGGGGGGGGGGTCAAAAGGACACCCACAACATGGGCTGAAGGACTTCTTCCATGTTTTCGGACTCGGCGAGTGGGTTTAGGTTGTGTTGCTTTATAATGACGTGATTTTTGTATTTGTAAGTCGAACAATTAATTGTATTATTGACTTGACTTGATTTTTTGTAAAGTTTATTGTGATTCATATTATTTATGGTATTTTGCACTATTTCTGTATGTTGTATTTCCCCTCCCCCTCCCCTTCCCCCATACTTATGATTTGCTTTGTATTTATTTGATTGTCTTGTAAACCGCTTTGAGTGGTCAATAGATTAGTAAAGCCATATATAAGCATACTAAATAAATAAATAAATTGCCCAGCAAATTTGTAAAGCAGATTTACATCTGACAAGCAATAGAAATTACAGTTATATACCACCTCGTAGCGCTTAGGACTCTCTGGACAGTTCACAAGTTAATTAGCATGTTGCCCCCATCATACAGGGTACTCATTTTACCAACCTCAGAAGGATAGAAGGCTGAGTCAACTTTGATCCCCTGGTCAGGATTAAACATAACCTTCTGGCTGCAGTACAGCAGTTTAACCACTGAGCCATCAGGCCTCAGTGAGAAACCATGTTGAAATGAAAATATGATTTAAAATCATGTAAAAATGACATTAATCCCCTGTGTCCTTGCAATCGGCTTCCCATACTGGTTTGTCACAGTTGAAACAAATTCCCTGATTATAGAGTTTATTTGTCTGATCTAGCATAGTTGTTATTATATACCTTGCATTACTATGCATGGCTAGTCCTCCTTTATGTTCTAGACTAGATTCTCTCATGCTCATTACAAATAAAGTTGACAAAGTCAGAATAAGTTTGCAAGATTGGTTTATAGTTTCCCAGGCTTCAGGCAAAAAGAAAAATAAGAATCAATGTCACTCTATGTTGAGTTATACTCCACAGCATGTGTGTTTAAGGCAGCATCAGTATATCACCATAAACAGGGCTTCTCTCCTCTGACAAGAAAAATGAAGCAGCAGAAAACAAATGATGTTCTAGAGACAGAGTAAGCAAAGGGCTGCCATATCTTACAGCTGCTATTATTTCTACTTCAAAGGAAACAATAGTGCAGGTAGGTTGATGGTGGTTCCTGGACATTATTTCAAAAGGAAAAATTAATCCACATAGCAACTTTCCATTGTCACAAGTAATGATCAAATACATATATCCTTATGATAATTCCATGACTAGGTACAAGTCAAAATTCTATCAGCTTGAATGAGGCAGTGGTGGGGGCACCTATTGGGGGGGGGGTTGAGGGGATCCCATAGATTGCTATTGGTGCCCCAGGGTGCCAAAGGTGAGGGCGGAGTGGGACAAAGCCTTATTGCCCAATATACCAGCACATGCCTGGTAACTGTAGTTTTCATTAAATGGTTTGACTCAGTGGTGGGCTCCCAAAAAATTACTACCACACTGTGGAAGTGACTAACTGTGGATGTGGCTAACTGTGGGCATGGCCAGGTGGGGGGCAGCAGAGATTGAGGTGGAGGAGATTGAGGTGGTGAAGGAGACCAAGGAGGAGGAGAAGGAGGAGACTGAGGCAGCGGAGGCAGAGGTGGCGGTGGCAGAGACTGAGATGGCGCCAGCGGAGACTGAGGTGGCAGGAGCAGCAGAGACCGAGGCAGTGGAGATTGAGGCGGTGGCGGTGGAGACAGAGACTGAGGCAGTGGAGACTGAAGTGACTGGAGCAGCAGCGGCAATTGAGGAGGTGGCAGCAGCAAGGTCCCACCATTGCCACAAGGTCCCTGCAGCTACAAGGTCCCCTCCACCACCTTGATCTCCATCGTTGCCATTCCCGCTGCCTCCATCGCCACTGCTCCACCCACTGCTGATGCTGCCTTGACCGACACTGCCACAAGGTCCCTGCCACTACAAAGTCCCCACTGCCATCACTCCTACTGCCTCAGTCCCTGCCACCGCTCCCGCCACCTCAGTCTCTG
Organism: Bradypodion pumilum; assembly: GCA_035047305.1. NCBI lineage: Eukaryota > Metazoa > Chordata > Lepidosauria > Squamata > Chamaeleonidae > Bradypodion > Bradypodion pumilum. The sequence continues at coordinate 291,417,715 of JAWDJD010000004.1, read as the reverse complement.
CCGCCTCAGAAAACGGCTGCTTAACTTAGCTTTTAGCACGCATGTGTTACTTCATAGCTTAGTGCATGCATGCTAAAAGCTAAGCCAAGTGGCCATTTTCTGAGGTAGCAGAGACTGAGGCAGCGGGAGCGGTGGCGGTGGAGACTGAGGACTGAGTTCCTGAGTAGGGAAGTGGGCATGGCCAGAGGGATTTTTGCTTCCGGTATATGCGTACTGAGGCACACCAGGAGCAGCACACTACTGGTTTGACCTCAACATAACTGAATTTAGAAAGGGGAAATGTTACCTCAGAACCATAGAGTTAACAGAATTTTAATAACCATACTTGAAGTTACTATTGGAAGCAATGATTATAGTGTAGTTTTAAATACATTTCTTTCTGATTTTGCACATTATCCCTACTAAACTGGGAGAAGACATAGTATGTCTGTGATATGGGTTAAGGAAATTGGCACCCATTCCCAGAGTTTGTAGTATTGCAAGATAAAGGAGATAACCTGAAACTTCTCCTGTCATTTAGAAGAAGACACAACTGGTCAAGGTAGTCTGTTTGAAAAATTCCACACAGGTAGGATATAAGACCAGCCTATGTTTAGTGGAAGCATATGGTGATAGTTCATTGGTGACTTTCCATACAAAATGTCCCTACTTCAATGTCCTTGGTACCTGCAATGACTCTGCCATGGAAAGCTAATGCCAGTGAGTGCCAATTATGATGAATTAGACAAGGCTCAAGTCTAAGACAACTTCCTTCATGTTGATGAAGTAAACTTTTTGCACTTCAGATGTTTTGGGCTAAAACTCCCAGAATCTGTATTGCCAACAATAACATAACTATAGCAGTTGTAGTCCAGATCATCTGGAATGCCAAAGATTTGCCATAAATTTCATTTAATTGATTTAATAGATTTATATACTGCCCTATCCAAAGGACTCTGGGCGGTGTACACAAAGACCAATATACAGGTAAAACAATTTTAAAAACCCAAAAAAACATAACAATATTACCCAATATTATCTTAAAAACTTTTTTTAAAAAATTACAGGAGGGGGAAAACCTCAGACAAGCCAAAAGGGGGAGCTTGTTGACAATCCCGGCCCCCAGACCCATTTTGCCAACCACTTCTTCAATTCTTTCCTAAATGGTAGCAACTGGGTCTGGAGGCGTAGTTCTATTGGAATGCTCTATATGTATATTTTTGAGTACTCCAAAGTTTTTAATATATATATATTAGGGTAAAGAAAATTGAAAGCAAAGAGCAAGAAAGAAAGAAAAGGAGCCACTGTACATAATGGGCCTCCAAATTACATTAAAAGTCAGGGCTGCACTCCTGTCAGCCTAGCCTCTCACACTACAAAGCCATGTGTTCCCTAGTTTAGTAGATACCACCAACTCCTGCAATCTGGCCAGATTGCAAATACCGTACATATAACACATATGCCTAGCATTTACAAGGTAGGCCACTGAAGTTGCTGTATTCTTCTAAGAAAAGTTATTGGTTGGCATAGCATACTTAATTATATTGTGTGTCTTCTTGGATGCAACCTCTTTAGTCATATCTGTGCCTTCCTTTCACAGGGATGGAGCTTCTCTGAAATCAATCTAAGAGAAATATATAAATCAGATTTTTACTCATAGCCTGCCTCTGCAAAATTCCCTTGTGCTAATGCTAAGTACTACTTCCATTAAGGATATTCTAATTGATATCCCAGCAAGCTTAAACATCTTATGTTGTGAATGGGTGCTGATTAATTGATTATCAGTTTGCCCTAATTAGTCTGCTAATGCTACAAAGCAATTAGTCAAAGGAAATAGTTCACATGTCTGCCTTTATTAATGAAAGCTATCGGATGCACTTAGTATAAAACAGAATCTCCTTCCAATGATTTATTTCACACAAAAAATCATGAGCAGACACAACTAGTTTTCCAGATGGAATGTGAGATATTAAATAACATGAGGATAACTCAGTGTGTTCCTTACACAAACTGTTAGGAGCATATAGCATTCTCACCAAGACTCTGTTACATATCTAGGGAAGGAAGGGAGAAAGCCCAGTGACAGAAATATGCTGTGTGCAGAAAGTCCTTTTGCATTTAATGTGAATGTTACTATTTTTTTAACATGCTGAAGATCATGATCCTTTTTGACTGTGATATGTTCCTCAGAAGCTGCTTCCACTGGCCTTGAATCTCATTGAGTTCAATGGGGCTTTTCTTCGGAGCACATCCTTAACATCACACCTCTGAAGTTGTTAAAATATAGCAGGAATAGGAATGGCGGGGGTTAACATTGTTATGTTTTTAAGGGTTTTTTAAATTGTTTTACCTGTATATTGGTTTTAACTTGTGTACACCACCCAGAATCCTTTGGATAGGGTGGTATATAAATCTACTAAATTAAATTAAATAGCAGCAATGAGCTCAGAAAGAACAAGCAATGAATGTGATCCAGAGAAAAAAAATGTTTCCATTCTTTTTATTTCATCGGTTTCTTGACAATCCCTTCAAAGCTCTTTGTGTTTATCTGCAAATAGAATTAGACAGGATGCATTAGAAAGAATCGGCAGCAAGGCAGGGAGTTTTACACCAAGGTCAACTGCCAGAAGACGAACAATATCTTTTTCATTTTAAGGTGAAAGCTGGCATCTAAGACCAACCACAAAGGAATTTACATCTCTCTCTGATCTTCACCAGATGCTACACTGCCTGGAGGAATTGGGAAAGGGATAAAAGCTGTTTGTTTTTTATGCTACAGCATGCAACTATTTGACAGTAGCTGTTTCTCACAGGAGATTATCAATGAAATATTCCACTGTTCTAGGCGTGGTCAGATTTAAGGGGAAAGGATGTATATCTTTACAGCCAGAATCTGTTCAATTTGGTACAACCATTATGCCTAGAAAAAGGTCAAAGGAAATAAAAAGTTATTTGTAACTTTTGTTTTGCTTTTTGAGCATAACCTGAGAAGAGACAAGGAGGCACATGCCTAGAAGACAACAACAGCTACATAGACAACAACAGTCATAGAAATAAACAATTGGAAAAGACCCCAAAGACTTTCAAATTCAGCCCTTTTTCAAAGCAGGAATGATCCACAGCTCACCTCTAAGCTTGATCTTTCTAAAATAAATATTCAGCAAAGTAGAGATTCTTCCACTGCCAAGACGTTCTTCCTAAAATTTAGCCAGACACTCTTATCTTATTATTGGAATCCACTGATTCAAGTATTACTCTCCAGAGCCATAGAAAACAGGCTTGTTGCATATTCCATGTGACAGCACTTCAGATACCAGAAGACAATCATTATATTATTTCTCAATCTCTTTTTCTCCAAGTTAAACATCCCCCACTCCTTCAACTATACAGCTTGTTTTTCAGACACTCTTATCTTTGTTGCCTTCTTGTAGACATACTCCTGCTCATCAGTATCTTTAAATTTAATTTAATTTAATTTTTAAATTTTTATGCCACCCACTCAGGCAAACCCGACTCAGGGTGGCATACAGCAATTAAAACATATAAAAACAGATTAAAAACCCTAAGTCACTGTTATGTCCGGTGCTTGCAAGCAATAGTCCAAACAATGATGAACCAAACAGCAACAAGTCTTTAATTAACAGGATATTCAAGATGAGCTTACAAGGTGTTCCAGACACAGAGATGGCTATTCAGTCCCATGGAATCAGTCCCTCCTGACTCTTGCCATAGTGTGGCAATATACTAGCTAGAATAGGAGCATAGCATAATAGAGGAGTCCCAGGCTAGCACATTCCTGGCTACCTGCCGGAGAGGGAAGTATAGATCTGGTCCAGCCCTGGCCTAGCTACTCAGGGCTTAAGGCTTAAAGCAAGAGCAGAGGCACTTGCTTATATGCAGTCTCTGCAGCAAGTGCAGAGAGAGATACATTTTCCCTAGCTTCTAGGAAGCAGGAGCACCGACAACCAATCAGGCATTGAGTATAATGAAACCAGGGCTTGGCCTTATAGGGAACATGTTTAATAACCATAACAGGAACATGGTGTCCATGACGCAGCAATAATTAACCTGAATACACAACAGTCACCCACCCACCTATCCACCAGTGTTCCGCAGAACATAGTTTGGGGAATGCTGCATTAGTCCTTTTAGCATGGCTTAACATTTATTCTGTTTCTACTGTACCAGTTCCTAGTGTTTATATTCCTAAACATATCATTCAATATAAATAGTCTCATTTCTAGGGACTATTATTCAAATTAAAAATGGCTGGTTCTTGCATTGCATGTGCTTTTATCAGACTTGTACTGTTCTTTTAAAAAAAAGAAATCATCTGGTTAGCATCATTTTACCAGAGACTACCTTTGCATGTTCATCGAATAATAATCAATCTTATTTATTAGATAAGCTGCTGAAACATCATTACTGTTGGCTCAGTTTCCATGTATGTTAGAGGAATATCAGTATGAAAAATTGACTTTGTAGGTTTTTAGATATGACGATCTATTCAATCAAGAGCTTCAGACAAGACCATCTAGCACAGAAGTGGTACCACAAGGAACAATATATCATGCCAACACATTCTCTAAATGTATTCTCCTAAGACTGCTTTCACAGATTCCTTCCTCCCAGATATACACTAATGCAACTCCAATAGGAACGCCATTTAGATCGAAATGATTTAAATAACTATAATTAGCTTTATTTTAAAGTTCCTAGTAGGGTAGAGTCTTTGCTGATTATTAGACCAGAAAAAAACTACAAAATTGTACGAGAAGGCTTTTATGATCAAGGAAAATCTCATTTGCCTATTCAAAAAAATAAATATTTAATATATAAAAGGCATACAATGCAAAGGGGATTAGCGTGTAAAGATAAGGGGGAAAACTTATTTTACTCATATCTTTAAAAGGCCACATGCTCCTCTTCAAATATGATCTATATACTTCCTTAAATTTAACATCTCAAAACAAATAAAATACAACTGCCTCACCAGGGAATATTAACCACCATCACCCATAAAAATAAACTTCAATCTAGAAAATCATAAGTAAAAAGAGCTCCCTGGAAGAAAAAAACCCTCTCCTGATATTCATGAAACATTTGGGATTATTTAGAAAGTAACATGGGAGGTGTGATGGAGTGCAGGTAAAAGGTTTGCCATACCAGCAAATTCCCCTTGTTGGTGCAGTTTCCTAAAAGGGGAAACAACCAGTTTGGAAAAAGTCACCATAGGTTTCATACTCTGACTGGGTGCGATGAAAAATGCCTTTCCTTGATTTTTGACCATAAATATGGTGAGGAATTACCTCGGGGTTTTGAAACAGTCCTTATATTAGTAAGACCTGCATTTTACACATAAATGTTGCTCATTTTAAGTGAAATTCCACAATTCACAAACTGAACAAATTGTTCAAATTTAAGGTGACTGTGGCTTTATTTAAGAATTTAGAACACTAAATGGGCTGTTGGCATCTTTCTTAACACTCAGCCAGTCCTTCTGAGCTTGCAGTGTGTGTGTATGCTTTTGCTTCTCAAATTAGGCATGAAGTATGACGTTTTACATCACTTATACAGACCCTGAGCAAGGAAAAAGAGGTGAGGAATCTCAGAGGGCCTCTCAGATGCCCGGTGAGACTCCTCTACTAGGTCTCTTAACTTATCCATCAGCTAGAAAAAGGAAATCTGTTATTGAGGGGAAAGTATGATTGTTACTGCAGGAGCTTTTCTCACTATCCATCTTCTTATTTCACCTTCCCATGAGCTCGTTTTGGTTATTGTTAGTTTTCAAGAATTCGAGACTGTTTTTGTTTGCAGACCGTACGTTGGGCGTGCTGGATGGTCACTGCGGGGATCAGGAGTCCCGGAGGGGGGGGTGTATGCCCCTAAACTGATTTGCAAAGGAAAGTATACTCAACAGGAGGGTGTGTGTGTGTGTGTGTCCCAGTGGTGGTATCCATAGTGATGCTAATATCATAGCCCCAGGTAGGTCGCCCGATTGTGATGTAATTGAGCTGGGCAGGGGCCTGACACAGGTGGCCAGACACATAGTGATGCTAATGTCATAGCCCCAGGTAGGTCACCTGATTGTGACAACATTGTGATGTAATTGAGCTGGGCAGGGGCCTGAAACAGGTGGCTGGACACATGTATGGGGGAAAACCCTGAGCACAGCCGGGTATTCAGCTAGTATCAGATATAAAAGTTCTGCTTGAGTCATATTTCTGGAATACGAAGATGACTGCAGTTGTGAAGATGATCTATAAAAGAATTAGGCCTAGGACCGTGGTGGTGAACCTATGGCACATGTGCCAGAGGGGGCACTCAGAGCCCTCTCTGTGCATGTGCACTAATACCCTAGCACAGAGTTTGCCCTGCCCCTCTGCCCAGCAGCCCAATGGGAGTGCTTCCTCCTCCCCCAACACAGAGTTCACCCACCCCTCAGCCCAGAAGCCCAATAGGAGTGTTTCCTTCCTTCCCCCAGCACATAGTGGGTTTGGGATTGCAGTTTGGGCACTCAGCCTCTAAAAGGTTTGCCGTCACAGGCCTAGTATGTACCCAAGAGAGCACTGTAGGCTATCTGCAGTTTCCTATCAGCTTTCTAGCAGACTCTTAAAGAAACAGGTTATAGAGCAAATGTGGGTTTCCAAACTTTACACATGCTGTCTCCTAATATTTCTCTAAAAGAAAGAAAACCTTTTGGCTTAAAATGATAGATTATCGTTAAATCCTACCTCAGAAGAAAAATCCAGGCCATGGGTTAACTAACACCCCCCCCCTTCAAAATATGGATACAGATTCATGGGGTGGGTGAAGGTTGTTTTCAAATCCCCCACCATGGCCTTCATATTCAAATCTCTTGTACTCATGTGCATAGCAAAATCACTGTAAACACATATTACTTTCTTATCAAAATAAGATTTCCTTAAAGCAGCAAGCAGGACTACTAGAGATATGCTATGTGTATTGATTAAACATGACTGAAATTGCATCAGCTAAGAAGGAAGGTACAGTGATACCTCATACAACAATTTTAATCCGTTCCACAGGGCTCATTGTTATACAAAACAATTGTTATATGATACAGGATTTGTACAGCGATTTTTACTATGGGATGCATCATACAATGATTTTTTTTTTTTGCTAAGTGGTTTTTCCCATTGAAAAATTGTTGTATGGATTTTTTTCACAAGGAAAATTGTTATGCGGGACACCATCCCCCCAACCTAATTGTTATATGATGTTGTTGCTATATGAGGCAATTGTTGTATGAGGTTCCACTGTACTTGATAATTAGATCAATTGTGATTCCCTTAATAGACAGGAAAAGCTTCTGCATATAGAAAGTGTTTACCCGGAGGAAGCAAAAAGATCAAGGGGCCAGCCTGACAGCTCTCACTAAGCAGGGAATTCCACACAGGAAATATGACCTCATTCTTCCCTCCTTCTAAGAAATCATGAAGCAAGGTCTTTTCCTCTGATCTGAGATGCAGGGTAAGAATACATAGGAGGAAGCATTCAGTGAGGCAAGCATCCCAATCAGTCAGCTTCAAGCAGCATAGCCAGTGGCCAGGATTCTGCAAGAAGATCAGTAGCATGAAGTTGGAAACATTTACCCCAAGGTACTCAAAAATTACTCAGAACAGTGTTTTTTTAAATGAACTGCCAGTACTTCAGACAGCTGTATTATCAACAAAGACGTGACATGTATCATCCTATTGCACAAGAAGAGCAAACAACATTAAATAACAGACAGATCAAGTAAAATGATACACAATTTTATAATCAGCATTTTGCAATTTATAGTCTGTTAAATGTCAGTCTTCAAAAGTTATGAATGGCATTGCTCCCCAGTTTTGCATTGCTACAAATTGTTATGATCTGGCTTTTGAATACATCCCATTCAACCATCTGATGTTAGGGGACTGATCTCTCAAAGGATGTCAACAAATGCAATCTTATTGATCAAGAAAACAACAACCCAAAATCCAAATTCCACATTAGGCTGTTATCTTTATTAAAGAGTGAAAGAAGAATATCACTTCAGATATTTAAGACCTCTTTATCAGATTTGGTAAAGAGGGAAAAGGTAAAAAAAGCAAAACCAGGCTAGATCTTACATTCTTTGGAAACAGTAAAGTATTTGTGCAAGCACTTTCCTCCCTTTGGTGAAGATGTTAACTGGATTATTGATTGTAAAGAGAGGAACTGCTTGTCTGATTCTGTTTCATACACTTCCCCCCCCCCACCGCCGCAACAGAATTTTGGTCTTTGGGATCAATGAAATGGGAAAAGATTTGATCCTGCATAGTTACGAGCATAAAGTCTGACAATGAATTTAAGCTTCTCTTTGATTGGTTCAACACACACGGCTCCTTGCTAGATGACACATTCATTAGACATATTCTACTGGCTCCCTTTCCATGGAAAGCTAGGACACGAATGGTAGTAATGAAGGGCTTGAGTCAACACCAGTAGGAAAGACTTGGGAAGAATTATGGCTGGACTGTTTGTTGATCCAAAATTTAACAATTCAGCTGCCCATAAGATTTCCCAAATAATATAGATACCATTCTGATATTGCCCACCCATTCTGAATTGAATTTTGAAATAACTTGGTGTACTTCATATTCTTAATCATCTTCAAGGTATTACTGCAAATTTTATTTTTTAATTGACTTTCAATATGCTAATCATTTTACACTACATTAAGTAATACACTAATTGGCTTTAATGTTCCCATTTAATGAGAACAAATATGCCAAATGTAAGAACTTACCGACATATTTGCATAAGTAACCAAGGCAATTTGAGCATGAGAAATCAATGGCTGTGAGGTGTGAAGAATAAGGGAACAAACCTGAAATATCATATTAGAAGAAAAGATCATCCCTGAATGCACATTAAAAGTAGTACATTAAAAGTACAGAACTTTTATTTTTATTATTTCATTCGTTTCATTCGGTTTATTCATTCATTTGTTCTGAAATAAGTGCAAGTGAGTTAGCACCCTAAGTAGATACTAGAGGAAATAAACTAAAAATCTTAAGAGGAATAATTACCATTTTGTGTTGGACAGTGCAATCTCTTTATGTATCATTTATTATACGATGTTTTAGAGAAGTACTATTTAATAAATTAGTCATTCTATAGCACAAAACTGGGTGAAACAACTGGTGATTTATTATTTATTTCTGTTTATATACCACAAGTCTGGGTGAGCTACCCACACTGGACAATGAACAACATTAAATAAGATGTAAGAATACAATATTAAAAATAATGAAATATAAATATATAAACAACAGATAGAATTAAACATCAGGACAAAAATATTCCAGAGGTGATGTGCACAGAAACCAAACCAATGTAATTGATCCAAACAAAATTAGATGGCATTGGATAGTATGTCCTGAAAAAACTCTCTAAAGAGCAATGTTTAAGGTTTAAAATAAATATCTCCAAGTTTAAAATAAATATCTTCAAGGATGGTGCCTGGTGCAGCTCAGGTGGCAAAAAATTCCACAGAGTAGGAGCCACCACTAGGAAGGCCCTCTTCCTTGTGTTGGTCTTTTTTGCCATTCTCACTGTTGGTACACAGAGTCGGCCAGTTTGAGATCCATGAGTGATGTGGGCAGGTGTCTAATGGGAGAGATGCTCCAACAGATTATCCGAAATATGGGAGCATTCCTCTTCATTATGATTTCCTGGAGAATTACCCTTCTCCATATTTACTCAGTAGGTGCTCCTTGTCTTTAAGACAGTCAGTTAGCAACAGTTAACAAATATAACACATCCTTAAGTTATATATCAGATTGTTCATCTCTAATGATGAAACCACATCCTTCTTCATTAGTATATTCATTCATCTTTTCCCAGGTTATTTCTCTTTATAAATAATGGAAGTTGCATCTCAGAACCCCGATTGTGCAGTGGTTAAACTGCTATACTGCAGCAAAAACATTGTGAGTTCAGTCCCGACTATGGATCAAGGTTGACTCAGCCTTTCATCCTTCCGAGGTTGGTAAAATGAGTATCCAGAATGTTGGGGGCAAAATGCTAATTAACTTGGGAACCACCCAGAGAGGACATTAAGTGCTATTGGGTGGTATAAAAGTGTACCGGTAATTGCTTTTGCTATCTCACTTGTATATTATATAGAAAGTGGGATGGGCAGCATTTAACTCTATCAATGAAATCTTGTTAAATAAGAAAATTGACAAGAAACAATGCACCAACCTTTTAATTTGATAGTACTGCCTGAGGTCCGCTATGGAATTGAAACATGGTCATTAACAAAGGCCGAGGAAGAAGAACTATAAGAGCTGTAAGAGCCATGGAAAGATCAATGCTAAAGATATCCTTTCGCTACCACATCCCCAGAACTCAGAACAAAGTGGAATCAACTAATCTGTTACTGAATATCATAAATGGAAATCACACTGGGCTTGACATGTCTCTCAAATGACAGATGGGTGATGGACAGCAGCAGTTACTGAGTGGTATCCTAGAGGAGTAAAAAGATTCATTGAAAGGCTCCACAAAAGATGGGAAAGCCCAATCATGAAAAGTTTTGGTTGAACCTGGAGAAGAAGAGCACGACACTGAAGCAAATGGAAAATGAGTTGCGACCAGCAGGAACTTATCCCCTGATATTCTGGTCAATCAAGGAATCAAGAATATCACTTGTGAATCTTAAATCAAAATTATTAACAATCAGGCTCCCATGGATTTACCCTCTTGGCTAGATATTGCATCCAACAGTGGAAATGCACCTCACTTGTGAGTGTCACACCCATCATGCATTTTGTTCAGACAGAATTATGCTATAGCACCCAGTAAATGAAGTTATCCATTACCTTTTCATTTGTCATATCATAAAACATGGAAATACCTGTATGTATCCCATTTGTGTGAGGCCACATAATGTGTGTTAGATTATATATGAAGCCATAGTTTGATGTATGCAAATAAATGGACTGGATTCTCAGCATCTCTGTTCAATCCTCAGGATCAGTAAATAGATTACAGTCTGTTTTACTTCCATCCAGATTCATTTACCCGGTCAATAAATTGCCAAATCTGCTTAAAAAGGAGATAAAGTGATGACAAGAAGGGACCAACCTAGCTTCCTTGGCACTCCAGATGTTCTTGGACTTCAATTCCCAGAAGCCCAAGCCCCCATGAATCCACACAAATGGGTTTACTACGATTCATATGGCCCGTTCCTGGAAGCGGAAGTAAAACATGCCCATACCTTGGAAGAACTGTTCTGAGGAGTTAAGAACAGGAAGACTATTGCCATGATGATAGCCAATATTTGGAATGGAAATAGCAGCTGAAGAAGAAGAATGAATCCAGAGGCATACTCAAGTTGCAGAACTAAGAATTTAGAGGAAGCATAAACCTAGCCAGTAAAGGTTGGATCCCTATCCCCCGATTCAACAGCATAGTTTGGTTCAACAGCATAGTTTGGTTCAACAGCATATTTTGGATGCTCTCATATTAAGAATTAAATATAAGCTGAGATGAAAAGATTTCACCCATCTTCTTCAACAACAAAAAAGCACCTTCAACAAGACAGTATAAAAATAACCTTTTCTCTTGATTTCCTTCTATAAGCATAGTGTGTCAACTGAGCTTATAGCAACCCTAATTACTTATATATTAAGGGCTGCTGCCATCAGCAGAAGTAATATCCAAAACAATTTCACCAGCTGACTTCTTGCAAGAACAGGACTCAGCCCTTGCAATTCAAATGCTAAAAAATGCAAATGTAGGTCCATTTGTGCCTACACATTTAGTGCATGATGGAATAAAAATACCTACTTCTGGCTTATGAAGCACTTTGCACCTTATCAGCCACCATTAAAATGCATTAAATGGCGCTAATAATGATGCACAATTGACCTGCACGGTGCCACGGTATTCCTAATCATCTCCACTTTCTTTCTATAATATGAAGAGGATCAATTATCAAACTACTACCTTCAAACCTTCAGGGCACTAAGAGCACAAAACACATTAATTAGTTTCAACTACATGTTTCATAAACTCAGCCACTAGTGCTTTATGCAAGACATTTAACCGTTAGTTTTAAAATGCTCACTACACTTAATTTCAGCTGTAAATGATTAAAGGCAAGGAGAAAGAGGAAGAGGTGTTTGTTCCTGAGAGTTGTTTATAACTTAAATGGGTCATAGATGGTTTTCAAAGCTTTTGAAATATTTCCTTAGCATCTAGACCCTGAAAACAGCAACAAAGGTCATTAAGACAAGCAACAGAGGACTGGGAAAGAGCAGAGCTTGTAAAAGTTACTGGTTTGATACTCACAGAACAGCCTAATCAAGATGATCAGGGGCAGGCTGGGGATTTTAGTCTAAAACCCTAAGTTTCCCAAGGTCTGGAATGGGTAATTATTACACCATGATCCCCCTCTCTAGTCTCCAAAGCTGAGACCTGAATGCACACAGATGACTTAAGCCCCACTTATGAAGAGAAATTACATCTTCTGCCAGGTGAAACAGACCAATCCTGAGAGAAGAATGTTTATTACACTCCTGTTGCAGGTGGTAGGTCACTAACAAAGAAAGCAAAGCAATCACACTTATATACCACCCCATAGCACAGTATAGCAGTTTAACCACTGCCAAATGTTCTGTGCCATCAGAACATTTCTTCAAAGTGGTATATTTTTCTCTGAGAAGAGGGGATGCGGCTATTGAACTGGTATTTTAGCCTCAAGACCTAGGGGCTCTGGGTCAAAAAAGAAGAAAATTTTATCAGAACAGTTGATATTTTATCAGTTCGCAATCCTAACTCTAGTGTGTGGGTTGCTGGGGTGTGTGTGTAAGGAGCTCTTATAATTTGCAGCTGACTGTTAAGCACACAGAAGATCTGTTAAATAAGCTGGGATGGGACAAGGGCACCTTTATTAATTGACCTATTAACCTATCCAGTGCTTCTATCTCATCTCACCCATGAGATCATGGATAGGGATAGATATAGCATTGGGGAAATTAACAATTCAGAACATCTTCCACATGCTTTCCTAGTAGTCCATCAAAAGATTTGAGGTAGACTCATCAACTTGTCCTCTAGTGCTGAAGCTGAGCACTAGGATTGTATGCCAAACTAGGCTGTGGGCCACCCCAAAACATGCATCCAGGACAATAATTCTCTCTGAGATGCAATTCAATGTCTAGCATAAGAGAAGAGATACAGTACTAGCTCTGGATGTCAACCCAACTTGCAGATTCTTAGACAGCAGAGTAAACTGAAGAGCATTCTCTGGCATAAACTCTAGGCCTCCTTCCCTGCATCTTTTCTCCTTCTACAGAAACACCTTAAGACAGGGGTCCCCAACCTTTTAATGCTAAGGGCCTGACCACGTACCCTGAACAGCTGAGCGGGCCTTACCATGCCCCCAGAAGCAGGCGTGTTTACAACAGCCATAAATGTGCCCATTTCCATGTTTGCGACAGGTGTGGGAGCATTTATGCATGCACGGGCCTGTTTTACAGCTGACATAAATGCATCCACTTCCACTTCCGGGAGCGGTGAGGGTGGCTGTGGGCCACATGAAATAGTGCTGTGGGCCGGGGCTGGCCCATAAGTTGGGAACCCCTGCTTTAAGACATCAGGAAATCAAGCTTGCAAACATTAACAACAATAGCTTTCTCTGCCTTTTCACTAAGGTTTGATGCCCCTGGTTTTTCAATTCTCCTGGTTTTTCATTGCATTGTAAAACATTTACCTTCTGGAAGCATTTTGATGGTTAGTTTTATCATTGTTCCCTACACATCTATTGTTTTACTGCTTTGGCCTTTTAACGTGAAAGGAACACAGATGCAAAATGATAACACTTTAAAATGAATAGTATTTATTTTTCCATGCTGCTGCCAGCTGTTTCCACATCCAAATCTTACACATTTCCATAAGCACCTTTCTGAATATATGTCATAGATATTTTTGGCCAATTCACCCTCTTCCATATTGAAATGTCTTTCTTATGGTGCAACTACAACTTTTAATATGAAACTATATATTCTTGAAATATATCGATACGACTGGCTTTTGAGCAAAGGGTGACCTTTACCTTTACTAAAGAGAAATTGGTTTCTGAAATTGTAGGTTTTGTGTTCAGGGAATGAAGAAGCAGACGAATGAAGTAGTGAAATTCAGCTCTTTATTAGTGGGGTTTGAACACAGTTTGGATGGGGCAAAACTCGGACTTATATACACTATAAACAGTAACATATTTCCAGGTGTTTTCATAATAGCTGGCCTTTGTGTCAGAAATCTTCAGTTTATTGCTATTCAAGCTAAACAAGCTCCAGGGTTTGCTTCAGATTTTCAAGAATGCAGTTTTTGATGCCAGCTAATTTCTGAAATAGATAAGCTACGATTGCCTTCAGTTTAGTGTTTATCTTTAACACAGTGGAAGGGGGGAAAAAGGATCCAGCAGATAAAATCATTTCAAAGAGTTTGTAAAGGGTTGCATGTGATTTTTTTCAAACTTTTTAAAAGATTGCTGATTCATTTTTTAAAAGAAACATATTTTAAAAGAGAGAATACTAGGTTCTGAAGACAAACTTATCAAATATGATAGTTAAAATCAGCTAAGGGGCAAGCAAGATATCAGCAATTGACAGTTAAAAATTGTTCTGCTTTGGCTAACTTGTGGAATACAGAGAGCCTTCTGGACATGTAGTGGGAGGGTGTGACATAATGACAACAGAATCACTGGACAGAATCACTCACATTTTGATAATAGATGACCTGGGAAATTGGTGTCAGGGGCCAGATCTGGCCTACAGGCCATAGTTTGGGCACCCCTTGTTTAAACAGAGAAAATGGCAGCCTAAAATCTATCTCATCTTGTTGCAAAACAGATTGCAAGATGTGTTTTACTTCTGCTTCCGGTGGGAGGAACCATGTGACCGGCCCACTGAACCACATGGGCGGCCTGCTGAACCATGTGACCACCCCCTGATGGCAATCCAGCCCCGGAAGGTGTCTGAGGGAGTGTGACCTGGCCCCTGGCTTTAAAATGTTTATAACCCCTGTTGTAGCACATTCTATTAATGCACATGGTCTACCCTCAATTTATAGAGAACCCAAAAATCCAGTATTCTTATAGTGTTGACAAACTGCCACACTAAGCTACCTTGAGGGACATTAAAATGCTGATACTCTCAGTCCTGACTATTTTCAAACAGTATTAAACTATCTCATGACAGTCTCCTCTCATAAACCTATGCCAACTTGGAGTGGCCAAGAAGGCTTACTGTAGGAAAATGCCAGGCTTAGTGACAGACAAAACATGGGATCCCGAGGCTACAACACAATTCACCAAAGTCCCAACAGAATCCTCCAGAACCCCAAGAAAAATATTCCAATGTGATATTTTACTCTTATACGCACACAGATGTAATTTGTCACTCAAATATTATATGACCATCTAGACTTATTTCAGGACTGAAAAAGTAATTTCCTGTTTTAAAATAAGCTTTATCTGGCTAAGACAGGGCTTGAAATGCTCTTGAAATGACAAAACCATATCTCCTGGGCTTCTGGAGATAATAGCCATTGTCATGATAATCACAAGGGATGATTTCATATTTTAATTTTCTTTACATTTATTAAGTGTTAAGATTCATATAGTATAGTATATTCATATAGTCTATAGGTTTGAGGATGGCTAACTCTCAAAGGAAAACACTGATGTCATCTGCATACCAAACACATTCCACACAATATTATGTCACTAAGTATTTAGGTTGCTAAGTAGCAATGCCAATCACATAAACACCTGTGAGAGAGCTCACACTTGCATAACAAGGGATTCTCAAGGTTACAATTAGTCAATAACCCATTACCTTAGAGAAAGGTGACTTTCACATAGAGGTGGATTGTGGGATATCCAACATCTGGGGACAGGGTGACAACAACACCTGCACAGACACCTGAGAATTTCAGGTTACATCATTTTATGTCTAGGAATTTGGTTACATCATAAACACCAGTTTGGGTAAACAACAATTAGTCAAAACAATGAGGTAATCTCACATGCTTAACATTCTCGAGGAGGAGTGTGAGGACCCCAAAAACATATTTAAACCCCAAGTTTTGAGAGTTCAGTGTGACCTATCCCAGGGTAGGCGCAAGCCTACATCCTGTCACACCAGCATCATGGACCCATAGGGAAGATATCCCAATGGGGGCTTTCAAGACCATAGAGAAGAAATGCTTTCTTAGTGAAGTTACCTATTTTCTTATTTTTTTTAGCTTGTTAAATTAGAGTAGAATAGATTATTGCTTCGATGTGTATCCTGCATATTTTTGGATGAAAATACTTCTTCAATAAAAAGCCTCAAAGACATCAAGAAAGCCTCATCTTTGAACCAGGAGGGAGTATTTTGCAGAGCAGAGCAGACCTGAGATAAGGTCAAACCAGGGGCTACATCTTTGCACCAACACAGCCTTGGAAAAGGGACTTTTCTTAAGGGCTGATAAGGTCTCTATGGAGATGAAAAGGGAGTGAACCTTTCTGATCCAGCGGTAGGCCTGGGAAAGTATCTTTTTGAGACATCTCTGCCTTTGAAGGTAAAAAGCTATCTTCGAGCAGGGCAGCTTCCCAGAGCTGAGTCCGCTCTGTGTGCGTGTTTGAAGGTGGCAATATAACGGACTGTTATTCAGCCTTGCTGCCATACTTGCTACCACATTCCTGCCTAAAGTGCAGGTGCCATCCTTCCTATTCCCAGCGCAGGAGCGAGGGAGGGTGTTCTCGGGGTAGGTGGGCCGCTGAACCTAGAGGGATTGCCCCACGTGGGTACCCCAAGTCTGGGGACCGCCTGATACCTCTGAGACACTTTCCCTGGGTCCCTGACAGCCATTTCCTCCCAGTAAATAAAATCAGAAGAAGTGGTGTCCAGTAGGGGGAGTGTAGATCTATAAACAGGAAAAATAGCCCCAGATTCGCATAAGTTGCTTGCCTTCCAATGGTGCTCACTATTTTATCAGCATTTGCAAGCACAACCTGGCTCATTGTATTTGAAATTCATTCATAAATAAATAAAAAGCCATCCCAGGTAAGAACTTCACCAGCATAAATCTTACTAGGATTCATTTTATACTGTCTGGATTTAATTAATTAAATTTAATTAATTAAATTTAATAGTCATATTTATATATGCCGCCCACTCAGATAGAACCCGACTCAGGGCAGCATTACAACAAATTCTAAGAACACATAAAACACTATTAAAAACCCATATCTCACCCACTTTAAAAGACCCATATCCCACCCACCCATCCCACCCACTATAAAAAAGAAGAGAGAGTTCTTAATTGTTTACATAAGCCAGCAGGCGGGGACTGTGTTCCCATTAGGGCCCCACACCTGCCCTGCCAGCCAGGTCTTCACTCCTTTCCTGAAGGAAAGCAATTCTCTTTGAAGTCTTAGATCTGTTGGCAGGGGTTCCAGAGGGTTGGTGCAGACACAGAGAAAGCCCTTCTGTTGGATAGCCAACAGAAGCCACGATATAATTGTTTAAAATCTTGCCTCCTCGCCGTTCTTCCAAATGTACTTTAAGCAGTAGGGCATTTCAATTTCAATACTTCTTATTCACTTAGTTTTTGAAGAGAGAATTAACAAGATCCCAATAAAATAAAAATATGTAGATATAACAAAACTGGTTTATTAAATCTTGGTGAGACACAATACGGATGAAAATCATAGCCTTTAAGCTGCCCATTCTAAGATGATCCAAAAGAAAACCTAATGTGACCTTACAATTTTAATAAGCAAGTTGATTTATTCCATTTGTCAGATACATTGCTTTTAAATATGAATGTGATTTAGGTCTTTTCCAGTTTTGCACTATAAAATTTGAAAAAGTAAAACAGCTGTAAATACTGTACAGTATTTTGGTTAGCAAGCCTTTTATTTCTGTATTCTAAGCACTGGCAGTAAAGTGGTAAAAAATACACAATTTTTTAATCCATAAGATCCAACAAGGTAATCTTTTTTTATTTCAAGTGTTTTCCCCAAGGTTACTTGAAACATCTCCCAGGAGAGAGACCTGTCATATTTGCAATCCAAAATGCATGATAAGAAAAGGAAAAGGGGTAACATTGGAAGGAGGGGTAAAAAATCAAAGTGAGAAACATATATTTGAGGTTTTCATAATAATGAACTCCTTTCAAGAGGAGTCCAGTATTTCTACCCTATTGGCTCACACAAGAGGCTTTCCTTTATTTATTTATTTATTTATTTATCTATCTATCTATCTATTTATTTATTTATTTAACTCATACCCTGCCCACTCTGAGTGGCTTCCTTCCTTTCCGTCCCTACTTCTGGTACAGTTTCTGCTTCTAACAGCAATTTAATATAACTATCACTGTGCATACTAGGGTACACAGAAAGAGCCTCCTTGAAGATTGTGGTATACCCTGGTAACAGCAACCTTGTGTTGTTGGCTAATCTTTCTCACACTGGGTCAGGCAAAAGGAACTGCAGAATGAACTCACCAAAAAGGTTCCTTCATTTTGGCAATTTCAGGTCTGGCCTAGACACAGAAGAAGAACTGTGCATACTAGTGTTTATTTCCCGTGATGTAGCATTCCTGAATTTTAATTTAGTTAGAAAAATTACAAGCTATGAGAAATTAGGGGAACATAGTTAAAAATAGAGACATCATCTTGCAAACAAAAGTCCCCATTGTCAAAGCAATGGTATTCCCGGTAGTAATGTATGGTTGTGAGAGCTGGACCATAAAGAAAGCTGAGCACAGAAGAATAGGTAAGAAGAATGTGGTGTTGGAGGAGAATTTTGAGAGTACCCTGAATAGCAAGGAGAATGAATAGGTTGATCTGAAAAGAAATTAACCCCGACTGCTCCTTGGAAGGTCAAATATTGAAGAGGAAGCTAAAGTACTTTGAACATAAAATGAGAAGAGAGGATTCACTTGAGAAAGTCTTGATGCTGGGAAAGATGGAGGGCAAAAGAAGGGGGCAGCAGAGGATGAGATGGTTAGATGGTATTGTTGATGCAATGGGAACAAAGCTGGGCAGGCCGAGAAGGATGGTGGAGGATAGGTATGCCTGGAGGGCAGTGGTCCATGGGTCAGAATCGACTGTATGACTGAACAATTTCAAAACCTAAGCATTTGCAGCTTGTCACACTCTTCAGTTCCTTTCCCTCTGACTATTTGCATTGATTCAATGGGCAAAATCTTGTTGGTATAAATTTTTGCCAATGTAATCCAGATTAAGTGCCAGAAATATTTAATAAAATATAATGGAAAGCAGCTGCTTCTCCCCTCTCTACCACCTTTCAGCCACCAAGGATTCGCAGGGCTACCCTTGAGAGCCTCAGGATATAGTAAGCCTTTAACAGTCAAAAATTGTTTTACAATATGCAAATAATTTACCTGTACATATTCCAGAAATAAACAATGGAGGACTAATAATAGTATATTAAAATTGGAAACCAGATTAATTCAGAACTTCCATATGGATATCTAATGCAGATGAGATGAACATCCATAATTTTTGCAACCTTCATGTCCAAACATTCAAAGGTCTAATTTCTCAAGGACTGTAGCTATAACTGGTGAACTCACCTGCCCTTTGACTGTCACCACCCTAAAATGAATATTTCAGGATTAAGAAATGTCCTTTGTTTAAATTGCCTTGACTCCATGGTTTTTAAATTTGCTCTGATCCATTCAAAGTTATGTAGCCCTATAAAAAGTTTCTCCCACTTAAAGATGTACCAGTTTCTCAGCTTTCATTCTTTTTCAGAATGTTTTTTCTTTCTTTTGATGAATGTACTATTGCCCCCTAAAACCTTGGATTGGAGCGTGGGGTGATGGGAGCTTTCTTCAGGTTTCAGAACTATATTTACTGCATATTTTTGTTTAATGATTATTTTATGTCTTGTAAACTGGGCTTGAAATAATGCTAAACACTGTTTGAAGGTGTAGGTCTGTTAAGCAAAGAAATCAGCAAGGCTTAAAATTAAAGAGATATTTAACTTACAGTGAGGGGGTAGTCAGAAATCCATTTAGAAGATAATACAGAGCTTAGTGCGGTGCAAGTCAAAAATTCCATTAGTATGATGACAGACTTGTCTGCTAGTACTGTTGCCCAGACACTGTGCATTAAATACTATAGAACTGTTTCAATATATCCAAATTCATGGATACACTTGATAAGCATTTCCTCCTTGCTGAAAGAACGGGAGATGTGGGTATAATAAGATGGATCAATATACAATGCAAAGATGTAACAGTTAATGTGTCAGAGACAGAACTAATGGAGGAAATCATTATTAACTTAATTGTTTTTGCATTATAATTTAGGAGAAAAACATATTCTGAATTAATTGTTAATTTATTATATACTGGGACGCTGTTAAAATTTCAAGAGACAGATTTCCAGAGTTTCAATTGCAAATGGGGCAGGGGGATAGCTCTTGCTAAATATAAATGAATGTGTTTCAGTGAGCTATTCAAAGTACTGTATAGGCAAATGTGTTAGCACTGTATTTTAAAGGGAAAATGTCTCCAATGATTTTACAAGTTAGCATGAAAGACTTGAGTGCATTAAACAGCTCCCTGAGGGAATGTAACTTTTTTGTTATAGTAGGGTGAGTTTTCAAAGGGATTGATGTTTTCACATCTCAGCGGCCTTCAACTAAATATTTCCAAGTGGGTTTTTAAGAGCTTGGTTTAATTTATTTCCTATAGCTTCCGTTAAGCAACAGCCTCAGCTAACTTCCACATAAACAACAAAACCATAAAGAACCCCATCAGTCCATGCCTGATGGTAATGGATAAAAGTTCTTTTTTAATTCTTAGCTTAACACCAAATTCTCATGGAGTGCCTATATTTTTCACATAGCTAGTTTTCAACTCTCTCACTTATAATTGGGCAACAGCTGTGTATTCCAGGTTTTTGATTCTATGTTCATGGTTATCTCTAGGAATATTGGGAAATGTGTAAATAAATAATGGTAAATCATGATGGACCGGACATTATGCTATAGTAGGCATTTTGTGACTAGGCGACCTATGTAAATGCTGGACCTGCTGTCTAGATGCTAACTGCTGATTACTATCCTTTCTTATGGTTCTTAATATCTTAACACCACTGTTAGATTGATTGGACCTTTAAATAGAGGGTACCATCAAACAGAAAACCACCTTCTGCAAAGCAGATACATGTACAAGTAAAAAAAATGAAATAAGGTCAAGTTGTAAAAACAAATTTTGTCATTTTAGCAGTGCTGTCAAATCTTTTTAGATTTTAATGACTCTATGAATTTATAACCTCCAAAAGGCTTTCCCACCACCACTACCACTAGGTAGAAACTTGTCGGGGCAAGGGGGAATGAGCAATCTAACTAGACAGTGTTGCCCAACTCTTGTCAATGATGTTAGGCTGGGACTAAAACTCACCAAAGTGTCCTCCGTCAGATCTCTCAAGCCAAGTGAAAGCAGAGGACACATGTCATGGTCCACCTAGTCAGTGGGTGCCGTGATATCCAAATGGCTAAAAAAACTGCATGCAGATGGACTTGATTTCTCAAGTCCATTTGCATGTGAAGAATGTCATCGTGGAGACATCTACCAATGCGTGGACTTCACATAGAATGAATCCAAAATATCCAAAATAAAAGGTTCTACAATCAATAGTCCCACTCAGGGCCGGCATCATGAATTTCCGGGTCTGGTACGTGGGGCTCACACACACACACATTTTGGTCACACATCTGTGGTTTCCTGTGCATGTGTGGTTTGTTTGCACAAGCACACATTAGTAGTTTCCTGGCAGTGCCACACCCCCGTCATCTCCGGGCCTGGGACAGGAGTCCTGGTGGTCCCCTCCCCCCCCCCATGCCAGCCCTGGTTCTGCTCAGTTTCAAACTCAAAACTTTGGCTTCCAATGATCCTATAAAGTTAGCTGCCACAAGGCAAAAACTTTTTAAAAAACTACTGTAGAAACCTATGCTGACTGATATTTAATCATCTAGCACAGTGTTTCCCAACCTTTGGTTTTTGGACTTCAATTCCCAGAAGCCTAAATCAATTCCCAAAAGCACTATTATCTAATGTACTGACTTAGGCTTATGGGAATTGAAGTCCCCCTGTGGGGCCTGGGCCCCACATTTGGAACCACTGAACTAGCCCCTAAATTTTGACCTCTTTTCTGGATTTCTTTACTTTCTCCTTCCTTTTTATAATCCTTCCCTTTAACCTTTATTCATCTCTTTCTCCAACTTTCACTTAAAACTTCTTGTAATTGCTCCCCAATGCAAAGATGCCCCTTTGCATTGCTTTTTGCTCACTTAAAATGCAGTATTCCCTTCCCTATGCTGTTGAGCCATTCCTCACTTTAAATCTTTCTTGAAAAGCATTTTTTCCCTGTGGCTTAAAATTTATTCACTGTACAGTATATCACTTTCCAATTTCAATTCATGAAATAGGCACGACAAAATAATGTATGAATCTCAATCTAAGACATTAAGAAGAAATATTTAGCAAATATTGCAAAAAACAAACCAAATTATTAGATACAGAACTATTTTATTACAAAAATAATTGGAAGAACAAAGGAAAATACTTGAATCAATGTTAAGCATCAGACAGCTATGGAACAGATGAACTCAGATCATCTATATTCCAATGGTATATGGTAATTCATGTTTTATTTTCTGCTGTTTTGCCACTTACTTGCCTTCCTAACCATGAACAAATCTATTACGGAAAGTTAATCTAAAGTCTCCACCAGTCTGTTATAATAATGCTTACCTTTGAGCAACTACTTTATGTAAAAACCAAAGAAATAATAATAATTCATTTTTCACTATGGCATATCTTATGAAAGCATACCAGGAAATATCCTGAATATTTAACCTATGTATACAAGACATTAGGATATGAATCAACAAATATAACCTTTCTAAATGTGACTTTGGTAAAATTCACCAAGAGTTGAGCATTCCAGAAATCATCACACTTACCACTCACAATAAATATTCCGATTAGTTGTACAACTGTTGCCAAACAGAAAAGTTACCATCAGTGTCATTGTTTCTTGATTTAGGTATAGCTGAAGATATTTAACCTGAGAATGCAAGACAATGTCACTAAGAAGAATACTTGTGTTTTAAAAAAGGAATGTAAAAACCTGCTACCATACTGGTTTTAAAGTCTTGTGTTTCAACAACAATTATCAACAACGTTTGCAAATTAATGCTGTACTTGTCTACTAATTTATCAACTAAAATAAATTGCTACTTTCAGCAGTATTTGTAAACCATCAACTCCAAATATTACAAGATGATACAAAACAAAGCATACTGTCCTCTCATTGACCTCATCATTGTCTCAACACCTAATAGAGGGCAAAATAAAGAGCACAAACAGCACTTGAAACATGCAGTATTCCACCTGGTGAGGTCTCATATCTTTAATTACAAAAGCCACTATCCTATTGCTAGCTATGCGCTAATTAAGTCTACCTATTGAAAGTGCGGCGCCAAAATGGCCGCCACGCTCTTTGCGGGGCCCCCCACCCGGACTCAGACATCCGGGTGAGTTAGGGGGCGTGGCCACCCCTCTATAAAAGGGGTGGCCACGAGGCAGCCGAGCTGCCATTTTAAAATAGCGACGGAGAGGAGAAGTTTTCTCCGTCGCTGTTCGATTCTTCGGCTCTTTAGCCCTTGGCTTTCCCTGCTGGGAAGGAAGGAGTTGCACAGAGCCTTTGGCTTGCTTGCTCTGTGTTTTTTGGCATCGGTTGATCCCTGGACAGGGATCCTGCTATTGCTATCGATATGCCTCCCAAACGGAAGGCCCCGGCGACGAAACCGCGGCCAACGGGGAGGACTTTTGCTGGCCCTGTGCAACGCGGGGGGGGCAGCCATCAGGTCGGAGGACCAGGGTTGTGCCCACGCGGCAGGGCACTACCTCCACCAATACCGGTGGGGCGATGCAGGCTGCTTGGCCCTCGGCTAGCCAGCCTTCAACCGGCCTTTCTGGGGCTTCGGCCCTCGGCCCGCAGTTGCCGGCCCTGGGTCCGGTCAGCAGGGGGAGGCGGTGCTGGTGCACAGCACGTTCCCCCTCCAGCCCCTCATGGGCCAGAGTTTTGGGTATGGCCCTATTCCAGCCCAGGCTCTCATTTTCGGGTTCCTGGTCAAATGCCTGGTGGGCCGTCCGGCCCACCCGGCCCACTTTATACTGGGGGATCTGTGGCAGTTGATGCATTGCTAACGCGTTTGGCTGTGCTTGAGGCATCCTTGGGGATTGCACACAACCCCATGTCAGGTGGCCCTTCACTCTCTGCTGGGGGCCCTTCGGGTTCACCGGCTACCTCGACGGCCGCCACACTGCAACAAGCGGCCAGCCGGGTTGAGCTGCTTGAGACGCTCCAGCCTGCCCCTGCCGGTGTCTCGCAGCTCCCTGTTCGTCCAGAGCTACAGCAGGAGAGTGGTCAGGTGTGGCCCCAGAGCTTGATTCCGGCCGCGAGCTCCGACGCCCGCCGTGGGCCGGAACCCCCAGTGGGGGCGGCTCACGGGGGTGCACCTAGTGAGTATCAGGTTCAAGTTAATGCACCCACATCACAGTCCACTTCCAATGGTGGGGTTCAGTGGCCATGGCCTCGTCACGTTGAGGCGAGTGGGCATCAGTTGCCAGCCTATCCCAGTGCCCCTTGGTTCCATACTGGTACAGCGTTGGAGGTGGGGGTTTCCGCCCCCGGGGCAGTGCCGGGCATCGCAGGGACTGTCCAGGTTCCACTGCATATGCCCCGGGTACCTAATGTGCCGGTGACGGCCTTGCCGACGGCTGGTTATTCGTTGCCCCTTGGTGATCATTTGTCCCAGGTCACGAGGGAAAAGATTTGGCGGGGGGAGTACGTGGATATATTCTCCCTATTGAACCATGAGCCCACTAAGGAGGAGAGAGAGGGACAGGATGACAGGGACAAAGAGCTGTCCCGCCATCGTAAGCCACCACGCACCTGGGCCAACTGGTTGCCCGCATATCTTATTTATATGGCGGTGTACCTCAGGGCCCGGCCTGACCTGGCCATTCCTATGGTCCAATATTTGGACAATATTTACAGGGCAATGGTGGATTTTCCTGGCCCATCGTGGTTGGCTTTCGATGAGGAATTTAGAATGAGGGTGCCCTTGCACCCGGAGATGAGATGGGATGAGCCCTGTCAGAAATTGTGGCTATTGTACATGACCCCTACGCGTCCGGCGCCTGGGGATAGGTACAATTGTGGCCATGCCATTCAGCGAGCTGCTCCAACGCAGGCTTCCCACCAGCCGGCGGGGCAGGGGGTTCCAGCCCGCTTGCTGTGTTGGAGCTTCTCGGCTAGCGGTGTGTGCAATAAGCGGCAATGCCGATACAAACATGAGTGTCCCTCTTGCGCTGGCCCCCACGCCGCCGCCGCGTGTCCGCGGGCCGGTGGGTCACGGGGCAGAGGTAGAGGTGGACAGGGAGCGGGCAGAGCTTCTGCTGATGGAGTTAGCCAGACAAAAGGCCCCCTCCCCAGTTAATGTGTATATGTTGGAGCGATGGCTCTCAACTTATCCAAGGAGAAAGGATGCGAGGTACCTCCTCGAGGGTTTTCAGTGGGGCTTCCGAATCCCCTTCCAAGGAGTGCGGGGACCCCAAGATGCACCCAATTTACTGTCCCTGAAGGGTAGAGAAGAGGTGGCTGCCCTGAGTATTGCTAAGGAGGTTGAGGCCAAGAGGGTGGCAGGCCCCTTTTCTGTACCACCCTTTCCCAACCTGAAGGTCTCCCCTCTGGGGTTGGTACCCAAAAAGGCCCCGGGGGAATTTCGTTTAATCCACCATTTATCGTACCCGGTGGGTTATTCTGTCAATGATGCTATCCCCAATGACCTTTGTTCGGTCAGGTATATGTCCTTTGACCAAGCCCTGCGAATGGTGCGCTCTTGTGGTCCTGGCAAAATGCGACATTAAATCGGCATTCCGATTGTTGCCAGTGCACCCGGAGGACTTTGAGCTATTGGGTTTTAGATTCCAAGGGAAGTTTTATGTAGATAAGGCCATGCCTTTTGGCTGATTTATATCCTGTTCAGCATTTGAGCGTTTTAGCACTTTCCTTCAGTGGGCCTTTGTTTGCAGGTCCGGGTCTCAGTCTGTAGCCCATTACCTCGATGACTTTTTGTTCGGGGGTGAACGGGGCTTGGACACGTGCACGCGTCTCCTCACCACATTTCAGACGCTAATGCAGGAACTGGGTGTCCCTTTAGCACCCGAAAAGACCGAGGACCCATCCACTACCCTCACATTTCTGGGTATTGAAATTGACACAGTCGCACAGGCATCCCGGTTACCCATCGATAAGGTCACCCGGATCTCCGTGATGGTTTTGGCCTTGCTGGCCAAACGTAAAGTGTCACTTCGTGAGCTTCAGGTGCTACATGGCCATCTTAACTTTGCCTGCAGGGTGGTTACGCCTGGCAGGGCATTTGCTCGGCGCCTATGCGACACCATGTCTGGCCTGACAAGGCGCCATCATAGGGTCCGACTGACCAGGGGCATGCAGGCTGACCTTTTGGTTTGGCTCACATTCCTGTGGGACTTCAACGGGGTCTCCTTTTGGAGATCCGACCTTTTAGTTTCCCCTAGGTTTCAAGTACAGTCGGATGCCACCGGCTCCCTGGGATATGGGATTTACTTCCAGGGGAGGTGGGCTTATGGCCAATGGCCTCCAGCATGGCAGGCCACAGATCGCCTCCGCGATCTTACATTCCTTGAGTTTTTTCCAATCCTGGGAGCTTTGATGCTATGGGGCGAGGAGTGAGCCGACTCTGTGGTTCACTTTTGGTGTGACAATGCTGCGGTAGTGCACATTGTCAATGCTCAGACGTCTAAATCACCCAGGGTGATGGCTTTAGTTCGCCAATTCGTGTTACGTAGCCTACGCCTCAATGTGCTTTTTAGGGCCAGACATGTACCAGGCATTAATAATGATATTGCCGACGCTTTATCCCGCCTGCAGATCCCCCGGTTCTGCGCCTTGGCTCCGGACGCAGAGGAATTCCCCTCGCCACTCCCGGCTGAGATTTGGACATTTGGCAAGGAGAGGTGAACCGGGCGATCGGCATGTCCTTGGCGCCCCGCACGCGTAAGCCGTATCATCATGCTTTCGTTCAATTTATAAATTTTTGTGTGCAACTTCAGTTGCCCGAGGTGTGGCCCATTCCAGTGGAACAAGTTTTACAATTCATGGTTTATTTACACAGTCAGGGCCTCGCTCCAGGCTGTCAGCACTGGCATTTGTTGCCAAGGTGAGGGGTTTTGCTGACAGCATGAACGATTTCCGCATACGGCATGTTTTGGAGGGGTGGACACGGGAACGTGGCCACCGCCCGGACACTCATCACCCAATTTCCCCAGGGGTGCTTACCCACCTTGCACGAGGCTGGCATAACCTATGTTTTGACAGGTATGAAGCAGCTCTTTTTCATGCGGCTACCACGGTGGCCTTCTTTGGAGCGCTCCGCATCAGTGAGTTGGTACTACTGTCTAAGGCGGATGCGACTCGTAGGGCACTGGAACTCGATGATGTCTATGTTTCTAATGAGTGGGCTCAGTTGAGGATACGGTCCTCAAAAGTTGATCAGCACGGCGTAGGCAGTGGAGTTAGACTGCTACGATGTTCCATTGCAGACATCTGTCCGGTTGGTGCCCTACAGTTCTTGGCAGTGCGTGGCACGCACCCTGGCCCATTTTTCTGCCACCAGGATGGGTCTCCCCTTACTAAATTTCAATTTTGGAAGGTGACCGGTATGGCACTATCCAGTGTTGGCCTCCCAGAGGCTCGTTACGGCACCCATTCGTTTAGAATAGGTGCTGCTTCAACTGCAGCTGCATTTGGGTACTCTGAGGCTGATATACGCCGTATGGGAAGATGGGGATCTATGCGTTTTGCATTATATGTTCGCCCTCTTCAGGCATGAGTACCAGTTAAGTCACTATTCTCTTTTTTCTCTTACAGACCCTGTGTGTCCCCGCACACCGGTGGCAGTATGGCTGGTGGGCCACAGTTACGTGCACTGGGCAGCGCAGTATGCTGCGGCGACAGAGTGGGGACCCCAGCTTGGACTGCGTGCAGCCGCATGCATACGTTGGTACGGTAAGCATGGAATGAGATGGCGGGAACTGTTGCCATTCCTTTTCTCCATCAGGGATGCTGAACCGCCTGATGTCCTTGTACTGCACCTCGGGGGCAATGACCTCGGCCAGGTCACTGGCCTTTCTTTAAAATTCACGATTTGCAGTGACCTAGCTTATTTGCATTATGTGTGGCCGTCCACAAGGCTGCTATGGTCGGACATCATACCACGTCACGCTTACAGGGGAGGTATTGACCTCCGTGCCCTTGACCGCGCTCGTCGCTCGGTGAACAGTGAAGCAGTTGCCCGGTTCATGGCAGACAAGGGTTTGGGGATGGTCATCCGACACCCCACCATTAGTTTACAAAATTATGATCTGTATGCAGGGGATGGGGTCCACCTTTCGGCTAGAGGCATGAACCTCTTTTTGGAAGATTTGCAAGCAGGCCTGTTGACCGAGCTGACGGTATGGGGGGGCGGTGAGTCTTCATTGAAGCCTCCCCGTGTGGCGGGTAGCACTGGTAAGGTAAAGATTTATGACCCATAGGTATCCGGCAGGTTCGCAATTGACTGGCCAACACTTAGACAGGTACAGGTGTAATAACGTTGACCGGTCAATGACGAACCAGGCAAGGGGTGATGGCAAGAGCTTTTCAGCATGCATCACCCCGTGATTTGACGGATACACGTCAGAGGGTGGGGTCAGTAGATAGTTTATTGACTACGGTCAGCAATTTGTGTCAACAAACAAATTGATACAAATGGATACATTGTAGCCAATTGCCATTGGCAATTTTGGGAGGAACCTTACCAGTGTTACTGCGGCCTGCTTGCCTTAAGAATTATAATTGGATGAGTACCAATTGAAAGTTATAATTCGGACTAGGGCATTATTCAATAAAAGTGGCCCAATGCCTTTATCCATATACCGGTGTCTGAGTCTTTCTTTGGGGGGTGCGCCTGCAAAGAATATGTGCCAAAAAGTTTCAGTTACATAGCTTAAGAAGAATTTGTCCCCTCATTTCCTTATTAAAGTACAATAAGAAGGTTACACAATTACAGTGTAGTTATTTGGGGGAAAGGAATTAATTAAAAGTCAGTGTTCATTTCCTAGCACTGGTTGTAGAGACATGAGATGTGCTGTGCATGCATGTTTTATAG
Organism: Bradypodion pumilum; assembly: GCA_035047305.1. Taxonomy (NCBI): domain Eukaryota; kingdom Metazoa; phylum Chordata; class Lepidosauria; order Squamata; family Chamaeleonidae; genus Bradypodion; species Bradypodion pumilum. Next base: position 291,388,404 of record JAWDJD010000004.1, on the reverse strand, counting down.
ATAAGAGGGCCAAACAGTAAATATATCAGGAAAGAAGATGTCCGTTTGTGGCAATACTACATGAGAGGCAATCTTCACACTCTTAGTCAAAGTCACATTCAACATCTTTTTTATTGATTCCAATAAATACACCGAAACCGTTCCGGTAAATCGGTTTTTCTTGTTTCTTCCTCAGGGTGTAACAAATCTAAGCAATGAAATGAAATGATGTAATAAATTATCTTCAATCAAATTCAGTGGAATCTGGACTAACAAGTAACTTGAATTTTAAAACCGAATCTTATCTGGACTAATCATTGGGTAAAATATAACATCAACATATTATATATAAACATCTTACCAATGGTTTTTAAAATAACATCTTTGTATATGTTTTATAGATTATGCAAAAGCCTTTGACAGATGCCAGCATGAGAAGATGATCACAGCACTGAAGAAAATAGGTGTAGATGATAAAGATATCACAATCATCACCAACCTTTATTGGAATCAAACAGCTCAAGTCAGAGTTGAAGAGCAGCTGACAGAGCAGGTTCAAATTCACAGAGGTGTGCAACAAGACTGTGTGTTGTCCCCGACACTGTTTAATATATATTCAGAGAGTACTTTTTCAGAAGCACTATAAGATTTAAACATTGGCATTAAAATTAATGGGAAATACCTGAAAAACATCCAATATGCTGATGACACAGTGTTGTTGGCCGCAAATCTTGCAGATCTTCAATTGATGCTGGATCAAGTAATAGCTTCAAGTGCAGAATATAATTTGTCTCTCAACACCAAGAAGACTAAATATATTTCTTATAAGCCAAACACCAACTCATGGCAAGCTAATGGCAGGAACACAAGAAGTCAAATTGTATCTTTGGAGAGTATGTTAAATGAAAATTGGGTTCTGAGGTAGAGATTAAAACATGAATAGAAAAAGCAAGATTCACCTTCATAAAAATGTGACATTTGTTATGCAGTAGAGATCTACAAAGATCTGAATAGTGAGATGTTACATATTCCCAGTGTTGCTGTATAGAGTTGAAGCATCTGAAAAGAGAATTGAAGCTTTTGAAATGTGGATCTCCAGACAGCTACTAAGGATATCATGGGTAGACCATGTGACTAATGTAGAAGTGTTGTGCTGGATGGATAGATAATAAATACCATTTAAGACCATTAACCAAAGAAAGCTCCAATACCATGGCTATATCATGAGGAACAACATGAAGTATAGAGTACTTGAACCGACTCTACAAGGAAAAAATCCCTGGGAAGGGAGGCCCTGGACATGGACAGACTTCATGGCTGAAGAACCTGAGAGACTAGTGTGGCATGTCCTTAGAAGAACTCTTCTGAGGAGTTAAGAACAGGAAGGCTATCATCATGATGACAGCCAATATCCAGAATGGATATGGCACCTGAAGAAGAAGAAGCACTGGTTTCAGGCTTATCTCCCAGTACTCCAGATTTTGATTTGATTTGAAATAACAGTGCTCAGTTTAGATGCATAATAAATTAATTTAATTTAATTTAAATGTTCTTAGTCATCTTCATTAGCTTCCAGAAACACTAGACCAGGGGTAGCCAATCTAGTCTTCAACAGAATGTTTTGGGCTTCCCACCTTTTGTTCCCAACTCAAATTATTATTTATAGAGTTTTGCAATCAATACGTATTACTCTAAGCCTACTGATTTTCCTCTTATGTGTGTATGTTGCCTGATTTGAGGTATGGATACAGGTCAGATAAAACTATTGGATGTAAATTTTTCAAATCCTTTAAGCCCAACAGTTTATAAATGAAAAGTCATTTCCTTCTTAGTAAAGCATGAAGGGGAGCAGAACTTTGACAGATCCATTTGGGGAGGGGACTGCTAATAGCTTCTGTATTTTAAAATTTCATACCGTTGAACCTAAAATTAATTTTGAAAGAAAAATGTTGTTGTTGTTCAGTCGCACAGACGGCTCCTATTCTTTGCGACCCCATGGACCATTGCTCTCCAGGCACCCCTGTCCTACACCATCCTCCTCAGTCCACAGTCCCATGCCCATTGTGTCTACAATACCATCCAGACATCTCATCTTCGGCCGTCCCCTTCTTATTTTGCCCTCCACCTTCCCCAGCATCAATGCTTTCTCAAGTGAATCCTCTCTTCTCATTTGATGTCCAAAATACTTTAGCTTCATCTTTGTTATTTGTTCTTTTAATGAACAGTTAGGGCTAATCTCTTCTAATATTGACCTATTTGTTCTCCTCGCTGTCCAGGGGTCTCTCAAAACTCTCCTCCAGCACCATATCTCAAAGGCATCTATTTTTCTTCGCTCAGCCTTTCTAATGGTCCAGCTCTCACAGCCATACATTACCACCGGAAATACCATTGCTTTGACTATGCAGACCTTTGTTTGCAGTGAGATGTCTCTTCTTTTGACTATGTTCCCCAGGTTTCTCATAGCCTGTCTCCCAAGAATTAGTCGCCTTTTTATTTCATGGCTGCAATCTCCATCTGCAGTGATCTTTGATCCTAAGAAAGTAAAATCTGTCACTACTTCTACTTCTTCCCCACCTATTTTCCAGGGACTGATATGGCCTGTTGCCATTATCTTGGTTTTCTTGATATTGAGTCTCAGGCCAGCTTTTGCACTTTCATCCATCAATACAATCAAGAGGTTCTTTAGGTCTTCCTCACTTTCTGCCATCAGGGTGGTATCATCTGCATATCTCAAATTGTTGATGTTTCTCCCAGCAATTTAATAATTTAAATAATCACCTGTAAAATTCAAGGTTATGTGTTTGATTCTGTAAAATTACTAGTCAGTGTTCCTTGAGAACTTAACCAACAAATTTTGAATAAGAGGCATAATTTGCAAGCAATCTCCCTGGCAATTAAATAGAACAATCTATTCTATGGAAATTCACCTGGGTACTGTGAAATACAGTTCAAGCTTTTTGCTAATAAAAACTAATTTAAATTTTTGTTTGTTTCATATTAAAATGCATGGATTCAGGAGTGAACAAACGAAATTAGATCTGTGAGAGGAAAGGCCATATTTCACAAGTCTTATGATACTTTCAGCAAAATAAATGAAACAATATACTTCATACTATAAATTGTTTCCAATTTTATTTTGCTACTACAGAGACAACTTGACAGTTTCTCACTTTTCATCTTAATTGTTACAGAATTACTATACTAACAGACTGCATCAATTTTTAAAAGAAACATTTACTCAAGCACTGGTTGAGATATGTTTCAATGCATTTGCTCAGCACTAATACTTTGGCTACTGACTAACTAATGCTTGAACACATCTGATTATCTATCACTTCATTTTGAAATACTCCTAAGGAAGGTTAGTATTCTCAAAGAAAAGAGTTTATACCAAACAACTTTAATTTGTTGCTTGGTGAGGGTTTTTTTCTTTAAAAATTCGAAAGAATATTAAGTATTTATAAAACAGCCAATGTGATGAGGTGGACAGTGTATAAGAGCATTAGATCTGGATTCAAATTGCCGCTCAGCTTCAGAAATTTACCAGAGGAAGTAATGTCACAGATAAAACTACTCCTTAAAATTCTCACATACAGTACTTTGAAAACCCTACTAGAGGTAGCAAACTGAAAGAATTTTGATAGCAGTGCTGTCTGCATCTGCAGACATTTCCATGGACATGTGGCAGGCATGACTCAACACTGGAGTGCACAGAATGCTATTTTCCTTCCCACCAAAGCGGTACTTATTTATCTGGTACTGATCTATCTACTTACAATTTCTTGCTTTTAAACTGCTAGGTTGGCAGGAGCTGGAACAGAGATGGGAGCTGACCCCAAAGTGTAGCACTCCGGTATTGAACTCTGACACTCCAGTCTTCAAGTTCAGCATGTTAACCACTTGAGCCACTGCATTCCTCCACAGGAGCTATATAAATGTTTCCCTTGCTCGAAAGCCAGTTGTATCCAACTCTAGGGTTCAGTGCTGTTTCAAAGCCAAAGAGCCAGTGCTGTCTGCTTCTGCAGACATTTCTGTGGTCATGTGGCAGGCATGACTGGACACCAGAGCACACAGAATGCTGTTTACCTTCCCACCGAAGTGGTCCCTATTTATCTACTTGCAATTTCTTGCTTTTGAATTGCTAGGTTGGCAGGAGCTGGGACAAAGATAGGAACTCATTTTGTCCTGCAGTACTCAGGAATCAAACTGCTGACCTCCCACCTTTCAGTCAGCATCTTAGCCACTTGAGCCACTGCAGTCTCCTTACAGGAGCTATATAGGGCCTTGTAATTAAAATAGGTTCAGCACCTTGGAGAGTGCTCATAAAACCTGGAGCAGATTCACCACAACTTTAATAGTCAATTTGCCATCCTCTACTGGTGTAAAGAAATTGAAATTGGTCACTGGTATGACTGACCATATGAATTTTTGCAACTGGCTGGAGGGGGTAGTGATACACTAAACACACTTTTTAAAATAAGTGTATTAATTACAATAACAATTACTCATTTTACTGACAATTTTTCTGACACAGATCTGAAAAATGCAGAACCTACATCTTTAAGTATGCTATTTGTTCAATTCAGAACCTACAAATTTGGAAACAAACACAGAGAGAGGGGGAGAGGAGGAAGAGGAGTAAAAGGATTGTTGTTGTTGTTGTTGTTGTTGTTGTTGTTGTTGTTGTTGTTGTTGTTGTTGTTGTTGTTGTTGTTGTTGTTGTTGTTGTTGTTGTTGTTGTTGTTGTTGTTGTTGTTGTTGTTGTTGTTGTTGTTGTTGTTGTTGTTGTTGTTGTTATTATTATTATTATTATTATTATTATTATTATTATTATTATTATTATTATTATTATTATTATTATTATTATTATTAAACTTGTATGCCAGCCCACTCTATGACAGCAAAGGCTTCCTCAAGTAAAATCTGACATTGAACAATGTCCTTGCTCTTCTTGACCTCTCAGCCGCTTTTGATAGCGTCGGCCATGGTATCTTTCTGGAACGGCTCTGAGAATTGGGGATCCAGGGAACTATGTGGTCCTGGTTTTCCTCATTTCTGATGGACCAGACCCAGTCACTGTTGTTGGAGAATGAGATGCCCAGCCCTAGGCTTCTCCATTATGGGGTGCCTCAGAGCTCGGTGCACTCACCTCTCCCGTTTAACATTTACAAGAAACCGCTGGGGGAGATCATCCATTCCCAAGGGGTGAGGTATCATCAATATGCAGATGATGCTCAGCTGTATATCTCAGCCCGTGGTGATCCAGATGATGCAATGGAGGTCCTATCCAGGTGTCTGGAGGCTGTAAGGGTCTGGATGGGGGACAACGGGCTAAAACTGAATCATGGCAAGTCTGAGTGGCTGTGGGTTAGGGGCCCTGCATTATCAATGGAGTTACCATCTATGGTACTCGATGGGGCTTTTTTGCATCAGACAGACCTGGTGCATAACCTGGGGGTCCTCCTGGACTCATGACTCCTGCTCAATGAGCAGTTGGCAGTCATGGCTAAGAGGGCTTTCACACAACTTCACATCATTCGCCAGTTACGTCCGCTCCTGGACTGGGACTCCTTACTTACGGTCACTCATGCTCTGGTCACCTCCAGACTGAATTATTGTAATGCGCTCTACATGGGTCTGCCCTTGATGACCATTCAGAGGCTACAACTGGTTCAAAATGCAGCTGCTCACATGGTGATGGGGTGTGGGTGTTATGCCCATGACTCACCCCTGTTGTGGGAGCTGCATTGTCTACCGGTGTGCCTCCAGTTGTAATTCAAGGTGCTGATCTTTAAAGCCATATATGGTAGTGGGCCAGGGTACTTAAGAGACTGCATCACCCCAAGGACATCCGCCAGTCCCACTAGAGTGGAATGGAGGGGCTCCCTTATAGTTCCATCTGCTAGAGAGGCTCGCCTCTCAAGCATGAGAATGAGTTCCTTTTCTGTGTCCATTCCAGCCCTGTGAAACCTCCTGCCGACTGAGCTGCATCTCCAGGCAGAGCTTCTGCCCTTCCTGAAAAATCTTAAAACCTGGCTGGTGTAGCAGGTGTGTGTGTGTGTGTGTGGGGGGGGCAATGGCCACTTTAGGCTGGCTCATTTGAGGGTTACCTGGGTTTTTAGCTTTAGTTTTAAGAGAAATCCTATAATGTGGCTGCTGGGAGAGGGTATGTTAATTTTAAATTTTAATCAATTTTATTTTTACTTCATTGTTCTATGTACATCTATGCTGTGGTTTTATATGTGTAAGCCACCCAGAGTTGCCTTGGCAAGGGGGCGGCAGCATAAATATGACTATTGCATTAAATTAGACAATAAGATCCCTCAGACTCACCTGTCCAGACTTTGTATCCTGTAGATAGTATTGTTTGGTGGGGTACACAGAAATACCCTCCTCAAAGATTGTGGTATTTTTAAATCACAATTTGGCATTCCCTGGTAATAGCCATTTTATGCTGGATAATCTTTCTCACACTAGGTCAGGTGAAAGGAATTGCAGTATGAATTCACCAAAAGGTGCCTTCATTTTGGCAGTTTCACATCTGGCCTAGACACAGAAGAAGAAAAAGCAGCATTGTTTGGTTGCTACAAAACATGTCACTTGCAAAGTTAAGTATTATAGTTAAGCTGTAGCAGCAGCTATACAGAATTCTAGCAGATATTGTCAGGCTCCAGCGTTGAACTTGGTTTTGCTGCATATCATTCCAATAAAAAACTTCTGCAATTTAATGAATCATAAGACAGCAAAACCAACAGTCTTTAGCAATAGTGCAAGCAACTCATACATTCAAGGTTTAGGTTAGAAATTACATCTTGCTAGCGAGATTATTGGCTAAATATTAAGTTATATTAAATTTTATTTTTGTGCCGTTTTCCAGCAGAAAAGACATTCAGAGCAGGCAGAAAAGTTAAATCACATCAAATAAAAATAAAGTCACCACTATTGTACAAAATACATTTTATCTAAACAGTGATATGCTTTTATGAACAGCATTTTTATAAAAACTAGGACTTTAGTGTCATAAACTTAGTTTTCATAAAAGAATGAGTTGGAAGGCATGGTGATCACTGTCTGTTAGAAAGGAATATTCAAAATAACTTTCAGCCTGAGGATAAATCTGGATGCAACTGTTCTTTTTCTGTGTGTGATAATGAAAAATTCAATTTATGTATAATGAAATGTATTATATGAACGTGTCCTTCAAAAAGAGAGATCCTATTCATAATTTATAATCTGAAGAGCATTGTCTCTTGATTAGTGTAAGTCCCAGTGAAGGCACTGACGTTTTCAATTTACAGTGAAATATGAAGCTTCACTGGTCTGAAATGTTTGTCACTTCAAAACCTTCTCTGTAACAGAGGGTTTTAAAAATAGTTTTCTCCCTCCAGGTACCTCACTGCTGGCTTCTCGGTATGGTGACAGGGGTGCTACGGTGGCTCAATCGTTAAGAAGCTTGCCTTGTTAGCTGGAAGGCTGGCAAGTCAGCAGTTCAAGACCCAGGTACTACATGATGGATTGAGCACTTGGGGACATGAAAGGAGCCTCATTTGGGTGTTCCCTGAGTAGAGTTTCTTCCACAAAAACCCTTTCAACCCAGAATAATTTCTGACCTGAAATCATTATTATAGTATGGTGACATCAAGCCAGTCATGGCATTTTGGAAAGAGATGTATCACAACTCTTGAGCCTTCTTACTGCATATGCCCCCAAGCAGCAGTGGGATTTCCCTTTTCAACCCTTTGCTTCTCTGCATCTGTGACAGTATAAAAATCCACCCTCTGGTCTGAGGTTTTTAGCTTAGAATCCAATGCAATGGGATTTTGCTGCCAGGGGAACCCCATCTGCCAGCTTTGCTAGCTTCCCCAGGAGTATGATGGGAATATGTGATCCTCCAGGGAGAATATCCCAGATGTGTGGGATATAAACAGATCTCTGGTGATTTATTTCTTCCAAAACCTTTGAGAGCAGCTTTCACTTCACTTTCTAAAAGCACTGATTATCCATTAAAAGATCCTTTTTTTCTCTTCCATATTAAAGGTAAAGGTTGCCCTTGTTCGAAAGCCAGTTGTATCTGACTCTAGGGTTCAGTGCTCATCTCTGTTTACAGCCAAAGAGGCAGTGATGTCTGCATCTGCAGACATTTCTGTGGACATGTCTTTTATCTGCCGTTTCTGGTATTCATAGTAGGATTCAGAATATATGCCGTGGATATTTGGTGTGACCTGTATGTATATACCATAATATATAATATCACCCTGAAACTATCTCTAACCAGGACCATTTAGAAGTGTTTTTTTCTGTTCATAAAACATCAGTAGGTTTATTATGTCATCTTTGCTGAAATAATGAATGAAATAATATATGAGCATTTTCATGTGTCTCTTTTCCTTTCAAGTGTGATTTAGACTAATTCATAGCTGCAATTATGAATGGGAAGAAATGTCTCAGAATGTATCTCTGAGACTTCCAATATGTGTGAGAGATTGCAGCTGTCATTTGTTTTATGCTATCATGAGACTGTGAGACAAGTGGCATATTAACTGGCTAGCCTTCCTAGCAGTATTTTTAAATAGCTTTAAAATGTAGATCAAATGACATAAAATCATGACACACTTGAAAAGTTATTCTGTATGCATCCACATGTGTGTTTATGTCTGGGTGTGTGTGTACACATGCGTGTGTATGCATGCACAGGTTTTAACTTTTGTCAACCATAATACTTTTTGGAATTCTTGCCTTGGTATTTTAATGCCTACTCTTCCACTCTTTCTCTGTGGCAAAACCATTAAATGTAGCACTGGGCTTTGATGGTACCACTATGATTGCAGGGTCACTGGTCTATCACTTTAGTAGTTAACTGGTTTCTGAAGTCAATCCCAGTTTACCAGGCATCATAAAACTCTGGCTCTTCAGACAGAGTAACCTGCCTCTGTAGTAAGGACTGTTTTCCTCATTACTCCTTTGTATCCTCAATTTCTTGTCTGCTTTCTTGATCCCTTTTAATGTTTTTAGAATAAACTGTTTTTAATTTTATTTGGCATCTGTTTAACTCCTTTTTAATATTGTAATAATTATTATTTTTGTCTTTTAGTATCTTTTGTTTAACCAGAGAGACATGAAAGACTAGCCTGATCTAAAGAAAGTTGTTTTGCATTGTTTGTCTGTAATCACAATTAGAAAGGATCATTCTTGCCTCAGAGGTCACCTAACGCTATCTGCAAGTATTAAGACCAAGGGTGACCAAACTACAGCCCACAGGCCAGACTCGGCCCATAGCACCATTTCATGTGGCCCACAGCCATCCTCACCACTACTGGAAGTGGAAGCAGACATGCTTACATCAGCCGTAAAATGCACCTGCACATGCATAAATGCACCCACACCTGCCATAATCGCTGCCATATATGTACCCGCAGCATTTACAACATCTCCGGATGTGTTTTATGGCAGCATTTATGGCAGGAGGAACCACATGACCAGCCCGTGGCACAAAAGTTTGGCCACCCATGATTAAGACCTTTGTTTTGTGGCTCAAGTGGCTAAGACACTGACTGGAAGGTGGGAGGTCAGCAGTTTGATTCCCAAGTACTGCAGGACAGAATGAGATTGAAAGCAAGAAATTGCAAGTAGATAAATAGGGATCACTTCAGTGGGAAGGTAAACAGCGTTCTGTCATAATTGTAAGATGCAACAGCCTCATAGACATTGATTGGAATGTCCCAGTTATATGCAGAAAAAACGTCATCAAGTAATAAAATCTAGGCTCCAATTCTGAAATCAGCCCAGCACTGTATGTGGCCTTAAGAAATATTATATCACCCATTAAATGAGGATAGTTATACTTGCTTTCCTGATGGGGATGTGTGTTAGTGCATTAATATTTATAAAACAGCCAAATGAAATCTGCATAGTGTGTGTGTGTGTGTGTGTGTGTGTGTGTGTGTGTGATATACAAGAACAGTCAGCAGCTGAGAGTATCTTCGGTATCAATCATCTATTTTATATGAATGTTTACTGCCTGTTCTATGATCTTCTCTTTCAGTCTTGTTAAGAGAGAAGTTAATAAAACAAATCTATCAAGTACAACCTCTATTTATTACAGAGTTAGGAGTCTGCCCAGTCTGCTATGGCAAAATCAAAGAGCACCTCAAAGACTAATGGGGGTATTGTGTCATAAACCTTTATGCATGAGAGGCCACTGCATGAGAATGATGAAGTACTATCTGTAATAGGCATCTATATATTTTACAAATGAAAATAAACTATGAGGAGTGGGAACCAAATACCATGAAAACATTTCTATGAAAAATTGAAATGTAAATAAAATAGCAGGATGGATAAAATAAATAATTTTTAAAAGTAAAGATCAGTTTTTTAAATTTAAATTGAATTTTTAAAATTTAAATTGAAAGTTTTGTTTAAATTGATTTTTTTAATAAAATGGTTTTTGAGGGGGAAATCTATTTAAAGGTAGTTTTCTATTTAAGGTATATTTCTATTTTCTAGGTCCTGCCAACCTAGCAGTTCGAAAGCAAGAAATTGCAAGTAGATAAATAGGGACCACTTGGGTGGGAAGGTAAATAGCATTCCGTGCACTCCAGTATCTAGTCATGCCTGCCACATGACCATGAAAACATCTGCAGAAGCAGACAAGACTGGCTCTTCGGCTTTGAAACAGAGATGAGCACTGAACCTTAGAGTCAGATACGACTGGCTTTCGAGCAAGGGATACCTTTACTTTTACTAGGTACACATTGTGATTTTCAGTCATAAGCTTCCTTGTTCTCTGGTCCAAAGCATCCAACTCGACCAGTGTTCAGTCTACGATACCAGCACTATATCTTATCACTGGTACTAACCAGCTTTTTATTGTTTTTATCATATTTCTATCACTCAGCTTTGAATTCAGGATGTATTATTTCTGATGATGACACAGCATTTTGCTATTTTTCCCAACTAGTAAAAACCTCAAAAAGCTTATTAGGACTTTCTTTTTTTCATTTGTTTCAGAGCACTGCACAGCTTAAATTATAGATACATATGAAATATAGCTAAAATTTAAATTATTAAAGTGTTAAAATAATTAGACTACAGTATTTTTCACTAAATATAGGCTATTTTAATAGGTATATGCCCTATCACATGTTCAAAAGAAGATCTAGTAAATGACCAAGATAACACTATTGAAGTAGCATTATTTTGGTCATTTACTAGATCTTCTTTTGTACATGTGGTAAGGCACATATTGTATGCACATAAATAATGCCATTTACTGAATTTCTCCACATTCACAGAAAATTGTCCAGTACCCAAGTAGCCCATTTTACCTGATCTTCCAATTTCATTTTAAAGTTTATTGAGTGACTTCCAGATGATCAAGCCAAAATCCAAACCTGTTGGGAGACACTCTTCAGCATTCATCCATTTTTGCTCTCCATAGTTTAATATTTAGGGCTTGAGAGGTGGGCACAAAATGTTTTCTCAGTTCTAACAATTGGGTCAGGAGCTGAACTGAACATTGCAAACAAGAAGCCTGTCACAATGAGGCTTGCTCTTGACTAGAGATGCACAGAGCTTGGTTGTACTTTGTATACATGGTAAGAAAATGGCTACACTTATAAGAATTACATCTGGCCTCATTTACTAAGCTCTGGTTCCATCAGTCCTCTTTTGCTTCACACTATAGACATCTCTATTGCTAGAATGTAACTTGTCTTAAACAGGCCCCAATCCACTCAGTGCTACTATCCTATCGGATTTGAAAGTTCTTTGAAAAGTCCCTAATATTTTGCAACTCAAATGCAAAGTGTGCATACAGGGTGGCCTGTGAATCCCTATTGAATCTTTCTCTAAATTTGCCACTTATTGTATCCAAGGTGTCACCAACATTCTTGTACTTGTCACAATATGCTCTCTTCAAGTGTAAATGGGCTTAAATCAGCCATATTTTTCTGAGAGAGAGAAATTTATAATACATATGGACAGGTAGGGACTTTCAGGCCACCCTGTACTTGAGCGATAGCTGCTGTTTCTGCATTGACAGAGGAAAACTTTCTCTTCTTTAAGTTAAGCATGCAGAGGGCTACATGGTCTATAGATGGACTCTTAAAACATTTGTGATTACATGACTGGGCAGGTTCAAAATCTAAGATGCTTCTAGGAAAATAAATTGCTAGCTTGCCTTGTATACCTCTTGAAAGTAAGCCTAAAGGCATGGATATTTGAGATGGTTTTATAGCACCAACATAAAAGACAGTGGAACAATACAACTGCAAGTTCTCTCCAGCCGTAGACGACAGAATCACTGGACAGAATCACTCACATTTTAATAATAGATGACCTGAGAAATACGGTATGTGTGAAACATTACAAAGTATGTGTGAAACATTACAAAGTGAAACTCTCAAAGTAGTGAAATGTAAGACAGAAATGTCAACAGACTTAGTATATGTGAAATAAATCCTTGACAAAGGACACTTCTCTGTGTTTGTGTGCTCAAAGAAAACACTTTACCGAAAAGTACTATTTTCACCTGGATTGCTAATGGTTTGATGACTTCAGATAATGGTTGCATCTCACAGTCTGCACTTAGCACAGCCATCCCTTGGTATAGTTACAGTTCCGGAAAGTTTCAAGTGCTTTGGGAGTCTTTGATTTCTATTGTCTTAAATGGAGAACTAAAGATGCATCAGAAAGGACTCACCTCTCAGTGTCTTGACCACTAAGGAACTGCTAATCCAACTTGATTACTTTATAGAAGGCCAAACCATGGACCACATTATATTTAGCTGTCCTTTACATGTATTTGTAGGCAAATTGGAGGACTTGCATGGGGCCACAGATGAAGCCCTTCAATGGCTTTCAAACCTGGGCATCGAACTCTAGCTAGGAACCTGAGATGGACATTTTGTGCTTACTGTATATATCAACATTAATGTAGACCATTGAAGTACATCATACAATAAATAAATAAAACCAGGATTTATTCTAGGAAAGTCATACAATTTTTTTAAAAAAATCTAATCCATTAGGTTTTTAAAATCAAATCCTATAGAAGAATGATTATGAGAAAAGGAAATGACACTGTTAAAATTATCTGCGCATATTTACTTTGATGGCTGTTATCTACCCAATACAGAGCAAACAGGTTTTAAGTTTCTGTAATCGACTTTGCTTTTTATAACCTGAAGGTTTAATCAAAACTTAGTATATGATAGTAATATTAGGAGTGAGTGCAGACACTTTGAATAAAATAACAGGATGCCTATGATTACTCCCATAGTCCTAGAAACTATTTTGAGTTGTCACAGCCCTTTGTAGGTTTTTCTTTATCCCATGTTTATTTACAAGATACCATATAAATACACAACTTCCTTATCAAAGACTGGGACATTTTTGAACATTTGGGTTGAACAATGCAACAAATTTTCAGAATGACATCTCTAGCATATAACTTATTTTGCTTATTTCATTTCCCTAGTATAGCTATTGCATTTAATAAATGCCTATGTTCTACTCATTCTATGCATTTAAGCTACAGGAAAATAAACTGTGTAAGTAGCCTTAATCATCAACCTGTTTCAGAGAAAATAATAAGAAATAATGAAGCTGACCAAAAAAGATGGAGAAAAATGTTATGCCCGAGGCCAAACAGTGGATCAGTGGCAGAAGTGTGATGTCACCTCTACTAAAAAAAAGAGTATTATTTTCTCAGTTGCACTATGCTACATGCTTCAAAATACAGATAGACTCCAATCCCTTTTAGCATGCCTAATTCAATCCACGGATGGCACTAATTGAACAAATAAAAATAAAATAAAAGACACATTAAATGAAATGATATCTACTCTTTGGTTCATTTCATATTCTACTTTTCCTCAAAGACACTTGAGACACTATTCATGATTGTCTCAACAACCCTGTGTCTTGTAAGCTAGGTGACAAGATCTTCTATTTACAATTTTTGGAACAAAGTCACCTCGCTTTCCTCTTCAGGTAATCTGTTTCTAACAAAACTTGACCTTTATTAGCTTTACCTGGATTGGAAACTACAAATATTTTTCCAACAAAGGTATTTCATCTAATGGATGCTAAACATATTTTTAAAAGTTTCAGAAATCTCAGAAAGCAAAAACAAACATTGTCACTTAATTCTCTTCATGCTGCTTGGAAACTCTTTCCATTCTGTTGAAATACAAGTATTTATATTTTTCTTTGTGGTAGTAAGGGAATGGCAGAAATATATTCTAGATATACACCCTTATGTGTGAAGTTACAGCTTTAAGCTACTTATGACATGGATGTTGTGAACAATTCAGTGGCAAATTTATTTTCTAAAGATGCCTGAGAGGTTGACTTTGAAAGCACAAGAGGAAGTATTTTTTCCTGCAATGCCCATGAAATAAAGCTAAACGAAAAACAGTTTTCCCATGCAGTAGTACAGGCACACCCAACTGTTACCTAATTTTTTACTGTAGGCAAGAGCTTACAGAACATAAAAGTTTCTCAATGACAAATAACACACACGCACGGTCAGAAAATAATTGTCAGAAGTAAGTGGTGCTATTTCTCCTTGACAACTTATCTTTCATGTAGCAAGATTTTGCATAGAATATTCAGTCATGTTGGTCTCCACTATTCAATCTAAGTCACTGAGCCAGGAAACAGACTTACCTCCTTTAGCCCCAAGAATACTGGTGTTATATTGAACTATATACACCAGGTTTCAATAGTGCTCATTCTCCTGCAGCTCAGAAAAAGTAAGTATAGGAATTCATGACACTTCTATTCATTATTAATCCAATCAGTGAGGCTAGGAATAGGCAAGAGAACTATAAAAAGTTCTGAGGAACTTCACTGCCTATAGGCAGAGAGACTCATGCCTCCAATCTGATATTAGTGCATGTGAAAAGTTTACAGCACATTTTAGATTGAAAGATGAAACCTTGCAAAGGGACCCAGACTCCGTTGTTGAGACAGTTAAGTATGAAGAGATATCCAACATACTGTCTTGTCTGGTTGTATTGGATCAATTTCAATCTGTAATGCCTCATGACTTGGACAAGGCACTTGCACAATACAAGCCCACAACTCTCCCCTCCCCCCCCTTGACCCTATCCTCCCTGACTTGTGAAAGTGGCCAGGGATGTGACAGGGAATAGACCACCCAGATTGTTAACAGTTCTTTACAGGAGGGAGATCTCCCTGCCTGTTTGAAGGGGAAAAGTATTAGTCCCATTCAAAATGAAAAAGAAAACCCCACTAAATGCTATGACAGAGGATCTTAACAAATTTAGGCCCTTAAAAATTTAGCTGTTATTGTTGGAAACTGACCAGAGTGTCTATCTGGTTAGATGACCAGTATATAAATTACAAATCAATTAGTCTGGATGTTATCCAAGGAAAAACAAAATATCTGCCATAGCCATATCTGCCTTTTTCTATCTAAGACAAACAGCCCAGCTCCATCTATTCCTTGACATGAAGTCCCTCATAATGCTGATTCATGCACTGGTAATTTCAAGAATTTACTTGAATGCAATATACTGTACACGTGGCTCCCCTTGAAGATATTCTGGAAGGTGCAGTAGGTTCAGAATGTGGCTGCCTTACTGGTGGCAGAGATCTGACATTGGGACTGGACCTCCCCTATGCTGGTGTGGTTGCACTGGTTACCTAGAGGTTTTTTGGCCAATTCAAGGTTACAGTTCCAACCTATAAAGCAGGGGTGCCCAAACTACAGTCAGTGAGCCAGATCTGGCCCCCGACAACAATTCATTCGGTCCATGCTGCCTTCTTCATTCCCAGAAATAGAAGTAAAACACACCCATACGGGTGCATTTTACTTCCATTTCCTTGAGCAACGAGGGCAGCGTGGGCTGGATGAATTGGTGTCAGGGGCCAGATCTGGCCTACAGGCCATAGTTTGGGCACCACCGGTTTAAATAGAGAAGATGGCAGCCTAAAATCTTTCTGCCCGTGTCTGCCCGTCCAACCAGAGCAGACAGGAGGGGTTCTCTAGTGGTGCCACCGGCTAGGGATGCACATTTGTCTAGCACCCGAAGGAGGGCCTTCTCCGTGTCCGCACCAACTCTCTGGAACCTCCTGCCAATAGACCTAAGACTCCAAAGTGAACTGCTGCCCTTCAGGAAAGGAGTGAAGACCTGGCTGGCAGGGCAGGTGTGGGGCCCGAATGGGACTATGGTGCCCGCCTGCTGGCTTGTATAAGAACTTTCTCCTCTTCCTTTGTATAGTGGGTGGGTGGGACATAGGGGTTTTTAAAGGGGGTGGGTTGGGGGGGTTTTTTATACTTATTTTTTATAATTGTATTTATGTCTTTTGTGAATTGTTGTGATGCCGCCCTGAGTCGGGTTCTGCCTGAGCGGGCGGCATATACAAATTTGACTATAAATAAAAATAAATAAATAAATAAATCTCATCTTGTTGCAAAACAGATTGCAAGATGTGTTTTACTTCTTCTTCCGGTGGGAGGAACCATGTGACCGGCCCACTGAACCACATGGGCGGCCTGCTGAACATGTGACTGCTCCCCTGAACCACATGACCGGCCCATGGCCTGAAACATTTGGGCACCCCTGGGACAAAGCCATGAACAGTTTAGTGCCTTATTATCTGGAAGAACATTTCTCTTTGATGAGCATGGCCCAGATAGTCAGATCTTCCCAAACCTGCAGACTGTGTTTGCCCACCCCAAGGGAAGTCAGGACGTCTTCCACCAGAAATAGGGCCTTGTTGGTGGTGGTGCCATCATTATGGAACACCCTCCCACTACATGTCCAGAAGGCTCTCTGTATTCCACAAGTTAGCCAAAGCAGAACAATTTTTAAATGTCAATTGCTGATATCTTGCTTGCCCCTTAGCTGATTTTAACTATCATATTTGATAAGTTTGTCTTCAGAACCTAGTATTCTCTCTTTTTAAATACATTTCTTTTTAAAAAAATGAATCAGCAATCTTTCAAAAAGTTTGAAAAAAATCACATGCAACCCTTTACAAACTCTTTAAAATGATTTTATCTGCTGGATCCTCCCCCCCCCCTTCCTCTGCGTTAAAGAAAAAGACTAAACTGAAGGCAATCATTGCTTATCTATTTCAGAAATTAGCTGGCATCAAAAACTGCATTCTTAAAAATCTGAAGCAAACCCTGGAGCTTGTTTAGCTTGAATAGCAATAAACTGAAGATTTCTGACACAAAGGCCAGCTATTATGAAAACACCTGGAAATATGAGCTGCCTTAAGAATACTTTTTCAAAATTGGGATGCAACATTACAAATTATCTTCTACTGGTTTCTTGGGTGCAGGTGGTTTCTTTAAATGGAATAATGGTAAACTGGAGAATAAGCGAATCTCTTGCAGCTTGAACTCTGCCACTGTACAAAATGAAACAAACAAATAAGGGCAATACTTGCTCATGTTGAGAGCCTACATGCAAACAAGAACATCTGCCCTTCATTCTCAATGCTAGATCCTCCCCACAAACCATGTTCAAAACAGATGTTAGGTTTTATTTACTATGGTCTTCAGAATCTCTCAGATAGTCATTCTGGTGACTATAGTCCAAAAAAGTAGCATTTCCAAACTTTGGTTCAACTCTCTAGATCAGGGGTGGCTAACCTTGGTGCTCTAGCTGTTCTTGGACTTCAATTACCAGAAGCTGATCAGGGCTTCTGGGAATTGAAGTTCAAGAACACCTGGAGTTCTTGCTCTAGATTGAGCAATGCCTAGATAGAGCTGCAGAATGTAAAAGTGAAGCTTTCTCTGAACCTATGAAGATTAAAACATAGTCAAAAATAAGAAAAGAGATAGGGACAATCTCTTACTTGATAATTATTTGACCATTTTGTGTGTATTTATGAATCAAATTTTTAAGTGAGATTGAAGGAAGATTATCCATGATACATCAAATTTTCATGACTAATTTCTTCTATTCCTGATAACACAAGGACATGCTAGATCACACATTGGTGAGATGGAGAATTCTTTATTACCTTAAGAAAAAGGCATAAAAGCACAATATTAGCCTGGGCCTGAGGAGGACTTTGTGTGCCAAAAGGGCTCAGGAACAGAAAGTAACTTGTGGAGCTGGATCAGTGATATGGTTGTCACACTGCAATACAGAAGGCAGATGAAAGGCCATGGCATTATATTTGCAGGACAGACTTCCTGGCTGATCGTCATGATGATCTCCAATATTCAGAATTGGATGTGGGAGAAGGAGGAGGAGGGAGGGAGAAAGGAAAGAAGGAAGAAAGAAAGGTTGATCTAAAGGATTCACAGATCTTAAGTCTTCCTTCTTGCTCCAATACCTTTGACTCTCTCTGAGGTTATGTCCATCTAATATTGTAATAAGAAATAGAAGGACAATAGATAATAAAGAGACAGGGAAACTCTCACACTAGTGTATGTGAAAATTGATTTTAATGGTATCATGCTAAAATTCAACAGGTAATGCCCTTAAATAGAGCACTGAATGCTAATCTGAAATTTAGTACAGCATCAAGTACAAAACTGTAGCTGTAGGCCACCAATATGAAATAGTAGTTCTTAAACTGGTTTCAATGACTTTTCACGCTCCAGATAACAGAAAAATAGGTAAAAGGTGACTTCTATATACAGATCATTTCTGAAATACACATTCCCTGGAGAATTGTGATCGGCATGTACTTCCACAAAACTGGCCGTTCTGCCTTTGAAAGATTGCTCAACTTCTCCTAAACATTCAGTTGAAATCTGCACTCCTCAGACTTGGATAAAATTATAGAGATTGTCTCCACTTAGGAGACTTTTCAACTTGTTGATTTTGCTTTATTTTTGGTTTGGAAAGGGGGAACTACTTGCAGAAACAAAAAACACTAACACTTGAGATCAGCTACATGTTGTGTTAAATATGTAGCTGCTACTGGAAAGAGCAACAGATTATTTACTTCCTCAAGCCTACTCTGTAACATCTGTCACAACCAGTACCATCACAACTTTCTATTCCTCTTGATCAGTGCCAATTACAACATGGAGTGGGAGAAGAAAGTGACATAACTAAAAGAATTATGGGAAGAAAGGCAAATGTGTAATTGTAATTATTGGTGGCAGTTGCAGAGTTAATGTAATATTACTAATAACTGTTTTGACCTTTAGGCTGGTATTCCATGCAAGTCAGATATATCATATCACTGGACGTAGCCAGGGAAGCGTTATCACTTAGCCCAGTGACCTTCTACAATCAATAACAGAACAAATTAATACAGGGTGATAAAAACAGATCTCTTTTCATCATGGTAATATCTTCAGATACCATCTGTAAGGTATACTATACTGTACTTAGAACATCTGCCAGCCTACAATATCATTAGCAGTGACAGTGCCATAATTTTTTAAAATCTACTTAATGTATTATGCTAGTCTCTGGAAGATACTTGACTTTTCAACTGATGACCACTAGATTTGATTACAATTCTAAATACATTCATACAACAACCTTTTTAAAAAAATCCCAGAAACATTTGCTATATAGGAATTTATCTATGACTATATATGCTCTAGGGCAGGATCTCTTGCCCTTTTAAAGGTGGGGGCTGGGTCATGCTCCCTCAGACAGCTTTGGGGACCGTGTGGCCATTTTACCCTTTCTCCACCACATGGCACTTCCTAGTGTGGTGGGGGCCATATAAAATGGTGCCGCAGACTGTATCCAGCCTGTAGGCTGAAGGTTGAGAATCCCTGCTCTAGGGCTATGCAATGTAAAAAAATTCAAAGTTATTCCATTTTATAGTCCCATTATAAAATATAGCATACTTCATTTTAAACACAACCTTCTATGTATAAAAAATTTCCTATCATGATGGCTGTTTCACACTCAGTGCTACTTTCAGTCTTTAATACTAGCAGGAAATCCAACAGAGTAGTAAATACTTCTGAAATCATCAGAGTGAAGTTAATGTCAGATTTCGTAAAAACAAAGGATGGGCTTATTTTGTTGTTGTTTTGTCATGTGTATTTCCTCCATAAAAAACAATAGAATATTTTTGCAGAGGACATGAAAGTAAGAGCTGCTCACAGAAATAACATACTTAGGGAACTGGCTAGTGCACACTCACAAACAATAAGAACAACAGCTCAATTGGGTATGTGTCAGGTACATAAACAAAACACACACTAGCACCCTATCAATTAGCTACTACAACTTATCTGAATGCCAAAAGGATTCGGGTCAATTACTTTTTTAAATATAAATTTTATTCATAAAGTACACAATATAAAATAAACATAACAACATAACACTATAACAACACAATAACAAAATACATATAAAAATAAGTATGTGCCCTTCACCCGGAGACTAATGTATTTTTATCTAATGTTAGCAGTTTTCTCATTTTCCATCATCCCTGTTTCCAAAAACCAGCTGATTCTTGACCAGCAGAAAATTAATAAAACGTCCCCAAATGACTTTAGATTCATCTTCATTTGTTAGTCCCTTTTTAAAATTTTAAACCACATATTAATTTATTGTTCAAAGCCATGTTCCATAATTCTCTATACCAGTCCTCTGTCTTAAAGCTCGTATTTGCCTTCCAATTTTTAGCCATTACAATAGTTTTTAAAAAGGATTCTGGTCAATTCCATTTTTATGTTCAAGTTGCTATTCTAAGCACAATATCTGGTGAGAAGCTCAATGCTGCAAACAAGAATGAGTAACACACAAACTACTATGTCAGGGTAAGCAAGCTGGTGTTTTCCTGATGTTTTGGACTTTTAACTCTCAGAAACCATCACCATTAGCCACGCCAACTAAAAATTGTGAGTATACTGTCCCCAAACATCTGGAAGACATCATATTGCTAACTTCTATCACTGACAGTGGCTGCCAATGTGTCATGGTCTTTATGTGATGCTTACTTGCTCTGCCTCTTATCACATTACAGTAATACCTCATACAAAGTCCGCTTCATACAACATCGAATTCATACAACATCGCCTAATTTCTTGAAAAAAGTTACCTCATACAGTCACTCGACTTTGTATGAGGCATTCAGTTTTTCCCAGGTTGCATTGTGCCTGGGCAGTATAAAAGACAGGACACATGCGTGCATTGCTCTTGTGGGTTTTGCATAAGGCAAAGAGTGTTTAGGAGTGATTTCGGATTTTTTTGATCTTTTTCATCAGAATTTTTAGAAGCATTCCTGGGATTTTTGCAGCATTCTTCAGGTTCTTGGACAATCAGGGTTGTTTGACATGTTTTTGTAATGTATTTAGCCTTTAGACAATCTTTTCTTAAAGTTCTGTCAGTTTCCTTGACTTTGCCCTGAAGTCTGTGCTGTTACAGTACAATGTATCTCTATGGAAACAACGTTGTATGAGGCATCGCAGCAAGGATTTTGCATGCCTCATACAAAGTCCAAATCCATATAAAGTCCAAACTTGTGGGACCACGTTTGGATGTTGTATGAGGTATCACTGTAGTTTCAAAGCAGATCTTTGATAACAATGGCATTTTGTGCACTAGGTGATGAGGCTGCAACACTTTAAGGTGGTTCATACCTGGTTTGTGGACATGCAGTACTTCTGTAAAGGACATCTACAAGTCCCACATGGCTCATGAGTCTTAAGCACAATCTCAACAATAACAAATCAACCAAGCAGGAGAAGGCTAGAGGGCAAAGAGAGACAAGCTTTCTTGGATTTCAACTTGACTTTATTAACAATAGTAACCAACAAATACTCAAATGGTGTCAAGCAAGAAAAAAAAAGCTGCATTAAAACATGAAATTGATTATTGATCTTGCAAACCATCAAATGGAATCATAAGTGCAGTTCTGACAAGTTGGCTCTCAACCCAAAAGTATTTCACTACACAATTTAGATCTAAGGTTGAAGCCTTTTGATGGAATCTTGACTCCTCAGTTAATGCAGTGGTCCAGATTGGGAGGTCCAATATACCATCTTGTCCTGTTTTATGGGATCAGTTTCAACTGGTAACATCTGATGAGGTGGACAAAATGCTTGCATATGGTACCACCATTATCTCTCCCTTGTATCCTTACCCCTCTGAGCTAGTAAAGTTTGCCAAAGTGGTAACAGCAGAATGGGCCATTCAAATTGTGAACTCAACACTGTTTAAAAGATATGATTAGAGCAGCATTTCTCAATCTTTGATTCCCAAAGCACTGATCAGCCAATGTACTGACGTAGGCTTCTGAGAATTGAAGTCCACCAATGATCAGTGGAACATAGTTTAAGAAATGCTGGATTAGATAGTCCTTCCAAAAAAGCTGAATTTAGCAACTGGTGATGTTAAAAACTTTAGACTGGTCACCAATCTACTGTTTATGGGCAAGATAATGGAGAGGGTGGTGGCTGATCAACTGCTGGTGTTCTTGGGTGAAACCAATTGCCTCAATCCATTCCAGTCAGGGTGCAGGCCCAAGCATGGTACTGAGACTTGCACAGGTTGCCTTGCACAATGACCGTATCCCAGAAGCAGGGCTTGGGAAACAGTCCTATGTGGAGTCTCCCAACCTCATTCCCATAACAGTGATATGTCCATGGAATTATAAAATACTAGTATTTTTTTGCCCGGCCTTGCAGGGCAGGTATATTTTGTGTGTTGGTGGTTGGGGTGGTTTTGGGATGCACACACAGAGAGAGGGGTGGTGGGGGTGGGGAGCTCCGCATTGGGCCCTTGCCAGTTGGAGAAGGGGGTGGATTTCTCCGACAGGATGGGTGAAACGGAGCTCTGCATTCGGCCTTCGCCTGTTGGAGAAAGCAAGCCCCTTCTCCAACAGGCAAGGGCCGAATGTGGAAGGGGCTCGCTTCCCTCCAGGAGGCGAAGGCAGAGAAAGGAGCGCCGTTTTCTGCCTTTGCTTCCCAGGGAAGTGGCTTGTTTCCCTCAGCTGGCGGGGGCCGAAGGCACCAGGGCCTTCAGCCTCCAGCCCCTGTGGAAGGAGCTTGCTTCCCTCTGGGAGGAGAAGAATGGAGCGCTGTTTTCTGCCTTTGCATCCTAGGGATGTAGCTTGCTTCCCTAGGTTGGTGGGGGCCGAAGGCACCAGTGCCTTTGGCCCCCGCACCCTGTAGAAGGGGCTCACTTCCCTCCAGGAGGCAAAGGCAGGGAACGGAGCGCCATTCTCTGCCTTTGCTTCCTGGGGAAGTAGCTCACCATCTTTGTATTACTCCCTCCGTTGTTTCGTGTCAGCTCTCGAAACAGTGGAGGGGGTAATACAAAGGCGGCGGCCAGCAATCCGCCAGTGAGAGTTACTCCCCTGACGGATTGCTGGCTATCGCCTTTGCATTTCCCCCACAACTGGTTCGAAGGTTGACACGAAACAATTATGGGGGAAATGCAAAAGCTTCAGCCAGTGATCCGTCAGGGGAGAAGCTCTCCCTGGTGGATTGCTGGCTGATTCCTGTGAATTTTCCCCTCTGTTGTTTCACGCACTGGCATGAAACAAGGGGGGGGGGAAATAGTGAGGGCAAGAGCCAGCAGGCACAACTGAGTGAGGGGTGGCAGGGCTGAGGCAGCGCCTATGGTGGCACCTCACCCAACCATGCCGCCAGACAGACCGTTCCTTCAGCTCGGGCTCTGTCTGCCTCAGTAAGGCAGGGCCCTGGGCTGAGGGGTTTTGGGCGCGTGTTGGCTGTTTGTTTTTTTATGTGCACGCCGGCTGTCCTGCCTCCTCCATGCTCACGTCCTTCAGCCTGATTGGCTGAGGGGTGGCGCGACGCGGAGGACGCTGGGAAGCATAGAGTTTTTTTTGTTCGAGTTCGTGGGGCGTTGGTCCCACTCTTGGCTTCCGGACCCTTGCGGAGATGCTCGCAGGGACAAAAGGTAAGTCTGGCTGGCTCATTATGGGTTAGTAGGGATGGGTGTGGCCACACATGCCAGACACGCATGGCCCATCCACCATTTTATAGGTAAAGATCCATAAATGTCAAGAAAGCAATTTTAAAATGTTATTATTTATTACTATTATTTTATTACTCGTTACTATTTTATTACTCATTCCACATAAAATAAATGCTGCATTCAACAGTGAATTATTTATTGACAAATTAATTGTTAGTGGCTTGAAAAAAATTAATAAGCCTCTTTTGTCGTCATGGTTGTACAGAAAATAAAGTATTGTATGAGGAAAGTAACTCATAGTGTGGTATTCTGTGAATGTTTATTTGACATCAAGCCACATAATTGTATCTAAGATTGTAGCTTAAATTTATTCCAAGTAAACATCCATGGATTTATATTGTAAAGACTAGTAAATACATTACACATCACTGCCATTTTATTTTAAATGTCACCTAAGGTAATTTCATAGCACAATGTCCTACCCCATCTTTCCTTGCCGAGGATTCAGAATTGTAACTAGACATAAGTAAGCAACTAGTAAACTGGCCATAGGTTCCATTTAGGAAGGTCAAAGGTCATCTCCCTCTTAAAACATTTAATGTTGCATATAACCGAAAGAAAACATTTGAACCTTCGTTTGTTCTGCTAGTAACCAACCGGCGAGCTGCATTATATGCACAAGCAACAAGCAGGGGAAATGACAACAATGTTTCAAAATAATTCAAGACCACCAAGCCGCTGAAGAATCAATGCTCATTTAGTAAAATACTGCTGCAATTTAATATCTACTGACAGTTCTTTTGATTGCAACTGTTGCACAAAACCAAGTGGCAAAAATAAAAAAGTGTGCCAGAGGTGGAACTCGGAGCACTCTCTGTGGGCACCTCTGTGGTCACCCCAACACAGAGTTTGCTCCGCCACTCTGCCCAGCAGTCCAATGGGAGCACTTCCTCCCTCCCCCAGCACAGAGTTCACCCCACCCCTCTACCCAGGAGCCCAATGGGAGCATTTCCTCCTTCCCCTGCACTTTGCGATAAATAAGTGGGTTCTGGGTTGCATTTTGGGCACTCAGTCTCTAAAAGGTTTGCTATCACTGAACTAGAGGGTGGAGGGTGCAGGCCCAGAGCAATGCACTAGCTTGGAGAAATATTGTCTCTGATTAATTTATCCCCACCCACCCCAATTTCTCTCATGAAAGGAATACCTAGAAGATATCCTCGTTTCACTTCAGTCCTACTTATTTTCTGCATTTGACAAAGACAAACTGGGGTTTTTTGATAACATGATGCAAAAGTGAACTGCAGAAGCCTCACAATGATGCTGTAAAGTTGCTTTTCTCCAATCTGCATAGTAAAACACTAATTTGGAAAGAATATACATAAAGTGCGAACAGAATTAAGATTTCACCTCCATGAGCCTCAAAGCCATTTAAAAGGGGGGAAAGGGGTATGCATCACACTCATCATCAGCTCCTCAAGTGCTGCCTGACCACCTTGATCTCCTATTGACCATGAAGTGGGTTTAATACGCAGCTGTCAAGCTGAGACAATGGGAGTGAGATTTCCATAGCATGTGCAATATCGAAATACAGTATCTGCTTTAAAGGCACTGCAGGAGGAGGAGGAAACCTTAGCTTTCACCGCACAGACACTTTCAACTGCCTTGAAATGCAGAAAGAGAGTTAAAACCAAAGCAAACTAGCATAGAAACCTTTCAGGCATAAACACAATGCACAGGACACCAAGGAAAGGGAGCCTTGATGTAGTTACCCAGAACCATCCCCTGCAACGGAGAGACATTATTCTCATTTTCCAAACAACGGCAAAAGCACGGAGAATGAAAAACCAAACATACTATACTTTACACCAGAACCTATTTGTGCTGATAACTCTAAGCACAAGGAGCTAAACTGGCATTGTTTGGAGTCTGAGAAGAGCCAGTGTGTGTTCTCTCCCTTCCAAAATTGTACTTTCCCATAGGTAAGCTTGAAAACACATTATTAGACATGGGCAAGCTGGACGTCGACTTAGCAATGCCAGGCACTTAAACAGACATTCACCTCCAGATCCATAGGCAAGGGTGCCATACATGGGATAATCAAACCAGGATCTGCCCCCACGGCTCCGTCTTGCACAAGAGACCCTCTCTGGCTATTTCACAGCCGCTGAAATTGACCTTCTGGGAGTTAGCAGGGGATGGGAACAGTCCAGTGTAAATGCCTGCTCCTTGGGTTCTGGACTACACACTGGCCAGGCCGATGCCAGCACACCGGGCAGGATAGAAGGGGATGGCCAGTTGTGTCCCACTTGGGAAAATCCCCAAAGGCAGCAAAGTTGGTCATACCTAGAAGATGGGAGAGAAGGCAGCAAAGCCACCAACAGAGCCCAAACCCTCAAGGTAGCCCAGCTGCTACCAAGAAAGGGGCTTCATTTTGGCAGCCTAGGGCTTAATCGGGACTTGAAAGAAGAAGCTCAGCAGCTACTGGTGGGGTGGGGGGTGAGGAGATCCCAGTCCACTGAAGAGTGGCGACTATGAAGAAAGAGGATATGGGTCCTTCAACTGCACACCTGCTTAGCACAGTTGAGAGGGGTGGGATTCGGGAGGGGGAGATCAAGCCAGATCAAGCTGTGGGTGGGTGTGGAAAGAGCCCTTTCCCTGTGTTGCCCTAAAGCAGGGGTGCCCAAACTTTTTGGGCCATTGTCCGGTCACATGGTTCAGGGGCTGGACACTATGGCCTGGGGGCCGGATCCGGCCCATGGCACCAATTCATCCGGCCCGCAAAGTCCTCATTGCTCCCGGAAGCAGAAGTAAAATGCACGTTTTACTCCCGCTTCCAAGAGCGGCGAGGGCTTCGTGGGCCAGATGAATTAGCGCCATGGGGCAGATCCGGCCTCGGGTCATAGTTTGGGCACCCCTGCCCTAAAGGATCGGGACCCCCCCCCCCAAAGCCCGCGGGAGACTCACCAGCTGCAGCGTGCAGAGGCAGATCAGGGCGCAGCGCCCGGTGCAGCAACCCATCCTGGCAGCCCCGGCGATGCCCTGAGCGCAGTGGCTTCCCCGCTTGCCACCTTTCGCCCACCCTGCCTCCGGACCACGGGAGCCCGCGCCGCCGCCGCTCTGCGCGCCTCGTGCGCCGCCCGGATCCCTTTGTTCGAGACTCGTCTCGGAGGGAAGAGAAAGGAGGAGGAGGAGGAGGAGGAAGAGGCTGATACCCCCACCCCCCACCCCCACCTGCCTCACCCTCTCGAGGCAGGAGGATCCGCAGGGCAGGCGGGCGGGCGGGTGGGTGGGTGGGTTGGCCGCCCGAGCGAAGCAGCCGGCGCCGAATGGACCCCCGCCCTCTTGGCTGGGCAGGGGGCGGAGGCGGGGAGGCGATGAATGGGACTTGTGAATGGCAGAGCGGAGGGAGGGAGGGGGAGCTCAGAGTTGTCAATGAATGGGGGTGGGGGGATGGAAAGAGAGCCGAGGCGGCGAATGGGCGGCAGGTGCGGCGAGGGAAGAGCCCCCGGGGGGGGGACCGAGGGCGCCCTCACAAGAGGTGGGCGGAGGGCGCCGCCCGCTAGAGGGCGCTGTGGTTAAGAGGGGGCGACGAGCCCCCACACCACCACCACCACCACCCCGTCGGAGAGGGAGGTTTCCTCCCTTGTTTCGCCTGCGTGGATAGCAATAGCGATTACACTTCTATACCACGGTGGCTTCTTGGTAAAGGTAAAGGACACCTTTGCTCGAAAGCCAGTCGTATCCGACTCTAGGGTTCAGTGCTCATCTCTGTTTCCTAGCCAGTGCTGTCTGCTTCTGCAGACGTTTCTGTGGACATGTGGCGGCACGCCTAGACACCGGAGCGCATGGAGCGCATGGAACGCTGTTACCTTCCCACCAAAGTTGTCCCTATTTATCGGCTTGCAATGTCTTGCTTCCAAACTGCTAGCTTGTCAGGAGCTGGGACAAAGACGGGAGCTCATTCCGTCCTGCAATACTCGAGTCTTGAACTGCAGACCTCCCGCCTTCCAGTCAGCATCTTAGCCACTTGAGCCGGACATTGGTCCTAATATTTGGTCCAAGTATTAGGGCCAAAAACAGTTTCATAGGCACTGCGGTGGTTTAGTGGTTAAGACGCTGAACTTGTCAACAGTTCAAGACCCGGGTACTGACTGTGGCGATTTGAGCACCCGTCTTTGTCCCAGCTCCTGCCAACCTAGCAGTTGGAAAGCAAGAAATTGCAAGAAGATAAATAGGGACCACTTTGGTGGGAAAAGATCTTTGGAACATGGAAGATGCTTCATTCAGGCATCCCCTGAGTGGAATTTCTCCAGCAAAAATCCTTTTAACTCAGAATAATTTCTGACATGGAATTATTATTATTACCTTGTACTATAGACTAAAGATGCCAATACCTACTGTAGACCTGAGGTTTTGACCAAAGCCATTTGTTTCTCTGCCCAGTAAAAGGGAAGCCAGAGGGGACCATATCCTTTCACTTTTTGATAATCCAAATAGCTATTATTTGCAGAAAGCTTTGATTAAAACTGCATACATGTTAGGCTTGTAAATTTCTTCAAGTCCCTTCAAACTTTCCCCTTAAAATTCAAGTGTATTGTACACAAATATGTTATATTTTTATTTTATTTTCAAATTATTTTTGTTATCTTTTGCAAAACTTAATAAAAATTATTTCAAAAAATTTAAAAAATAAAATTCAAGTGTATGTCTACACTAGAGTGGTAGCAATTTTATAATGCATCCTAATTAATCTAGACATATGCTGCTTGGTGAAATACTTAGAATTCTATCCTAGAGCTCTAAGAAACTTCCCTTTAGCAGAAAATTACAGGGAAATTTATCTACTTGCAATTTCTTGCTTTCAAACTGCATGAGCTGGGAACAGAGACAGGAGCTCACTCCGTCATGCAGCACTTGGGTCTCAAACTGCTGACCTTGCAGTCATCAAATTCAGCATCTTAACCACTAAGCCACCACAGTCCCATGGTTACCATCACTGAGAACACGAGAAGAAAGGGGCGCAAACGGTGAAGAGCTCAACTAGTGAAAAAACCGTTTGGAGAGATATCTTGGCTAAGAAAGGAGTACAACCGTCGTATTTTCATAAAAGTCTTTATAGGTGTAAATATAGCCAGGAACGTAATAACATAAAAAATTCCTCTATGGGAATTACCATCACTGAGAAACCATCACCATCACCACAATAGATCCATTAATAGATAACAAAATATAGGAGTTAGATTTTAAGGTACCACAGTGGTTTTTTTGTCTGTTTTGTTTTGTTTACTCTCTGATATGTTTGCATAGACTAACCCAGCTACCACTTCAAAAAATTCCATTTTGACAGTTTGGCCACAATGGAGCAGACACCCTGGGACAATTATGCCTTTTGCAGTGATGTGCTATAAATCAGGTGAAGTGGCTAAATCTATGAACCGACTGATCTGTAGCAAGCCAGTAGTTCAGTGTACAAATCAAATTTCTTTTGGTATAGGTCTAAAGATAATCTATGGTCATATCAACTTTATGGCAGATTCTGTTGAGTGAAACACGTTGCAAAATCTGTTCTCCATCTCCATCCAGTTTTGCTGTTCTTTCACTCCTAAAAACTAATTTTTCTGCTCTTGCTCCCATTGGGATGTCCGACCTAGAATGAAGCTCAGCTTAACTCCTTCTCTGAAGTCAATTAGGAAGAAGGGGGGAAGTGAGTCATGGCAACACATGGCAACACATTGGTGATGTCACCACAAAAGAGATTAATGCAATCTCAGGCTCCCATGTTCAGTTTTGAAAAAACCCTAGGGAAATGGATTTAGCCAAATGAATAATTTAATTTTGCAGAGGCAAAATGAACACTAAATCAAATGCCTACATGAAAAGATGATAGAGAACAATTTTTCTCACTGCAGTCACAGTCATAAGTGCTTTAGATGAAAACTTTGAGGTTTTGCTGAGAACTGGGAGGCTCTGGGATCTCTATGACTCCAGTCCACCGGCCCGTCATTTATCATTTCAACATGATGGCCAGAGGCAAGAGAATCCTGTTTAATGAATAATGGACAAGACAAGAAATGGAAAGGAAAACGAAATACCAAGTAAATGCCTCTGTGATGTCTCTCTGTGGTAATGGTTGCTATGAGGCTCTTTCTTAAAGGACAGGACAAACGTCTCAAGCATTTTTCTTAATATGTATGGCTGTAAAATGAGTTGATATAATTCTCGGTCCAGATACCATATAACTGGAAGAAAGTAAATAAATATTCATCTCAGGCTTGATATTATTCCAATTGTATTCTCAAACTCTGATATTATTCAGTCTGATAGTCTTATTCCTTGACTAATAAACAATTGTCATTTTCTCCATTATCTGTATCCTTACCTGGTTATGGGGCCATGTATAAATATGACAAATTGGATTTGATCCATGAAACCTTGCATTAAAATGCAGCAGTTAGTCTTTAAGATGCCACCTTTTCATTTGGTGTTTTTTGATTTTTTTATCAGATATGCTTGCACAGTCTAACACAGCTATGCCTTCAAGCTCTCAATTTGAAGGCTATGAAGAGAAAATGTGTAAGATGTTATAATTTTTTTCTGCCCAAAAAACCATGGTTGTGTTCTTCACACACAAAAATACAAATTTGCCTTATTTCTTCTGAGGAAATTGCTTGCAAAACCCTCACCTCTAAAGCCTGAACACACATTGGTTCATACATAAAGCAATCAAGTACTGAAGTCTTTGTGGCTTTCCTTCATTGTCCTTCTTCTTCTGCCATATCTGAATCTGAATGTTGGCAAGCATCATGGTGATCAGCTATGAAAACTGTCCTGAGAATATAATGCAGTCTTTCATCCACCTTTTGCATCGTAGCATGATACCCATAACACTGATCCAGTTCCCTGAGTAACTTTCTGGTCCTGAGCCCATATGGCACACAAAGTCCTCCTCAGCCCCAGTATTGATGAAGCTGATGCCTTCCATCAAGATGGATTCAAGTGGGATTTAATCCACTTGGGGACAATCACCCTTTCCTGTGGTCTTTGGTACCCAAGGCTGTTAGTCCTCAGAATGGTCAGGTTAGTTAACCGCCGCCTGACACTTGGTGTTGAGTCGCTGGTAGTATGGTCTTTTCTATTACCATAGCAGGATAACCTTGCCAGACTTAGCTTCATTGTCCATTCCCACAATATTATATACATTTTAAATTTAAGATGATTGTTCATCTTTCAATTATTTCTATATTACATCTATTTATTTTATTCCAAAGGAAGATGCAACATGAAAAACAGCCAGACACACAGTTTCCTGCTTTTCCAAGATAAATGTTTTCCAAAGCATCTATAAATTATCAAATGGAGTAAAAAGTGGAAGGTAAGGTATAATGATATATACATAATATAATTTTACTTTTACTCCCTTTGTAATGAGATTTACATAAAGTAATTTAAAACAGGCCGGGCAAATGCAACATGCATAATTATGTGCTGCACTGAAATAAATATATTGTTGGTAGTCAGTTTCCGTAACTAACCAGGATTAAAATAAATATGGCTTTTAGGGGAAACCTTTACTTGATATTTCCAGACTTTCTATAGTTCTATGAAGAAGAACTTCACAAAGAAGCTCAACCATGAGAAAATGTCAGGCAATCAAAAGCCTTTAGATTAAGATTTTTCACTGTTAACATTTATCGAGAAATTATAGTTCTCCCATTTATCTGCTCTAAGAGTCTGCACCCAAAGGAATTTGTCAAAAGGAATTTAACAATTTTTTGGGGGGATAAAGAACAAATTTAATGCAACAAGTTATTTCAACATCGATTTGCCAGAAAATGTAGCATCTTCGCAGCATTTAACTATCGGAAGCTATAACGCATGAGGTAAATTAGCAAAATATGTGCTACAATACAAGCTGCCTTGGAATAAATTCTATTGAACTCAAGGTCCCAGAAAACAACAAAGACTGCATTTATTTCAGTAGTATTTACAATGATTTTCTGAGAACATAAGTAATTACTGTGCATAGAGGCAAGGACTTCTCTACAGCTATGCAGTATAACAGCACTTAGAAGAAGAATAAATAATAATAATATCATTTAATAATAAAATACTGCTGCATAAAGTTTTCAGTGAACAATACAAACATTCTCAAATTGCATATCTTAGGGAAATATGTTAATGCATTTAAACACTCAAGTAGTCTGTTCATTTTAATAGGAACATTTTTCCTTGCCAAGGATCACTTGAATATAGTTGTAGTCTATTTTTATTATTTTTTATTAATTTTCAATGTAAATAATAAAAAGAAATTCAAACAAAATACACATATAACATTTCAACACAAAAAACCATAATTATACTACAATACAATAAAAACAATATAAAAACAATTACAATAAAAATGAAAACATCCCTTGAATTCAATATAAAAAAAATCTCATTTTTAACTTATTCATCAAATATATACTCCTTATACATATGTCTATTGAGTTATAATCCTCAAACACCAATTTGTATATATTTTTCTATTCTATTCTATTCTACTTATATCTATAATTTTTGGTATAAAACACACTCATTATTACTCTATTACAATAATACATAATCAACTAAAAAAAAGATAAGCACCTGTGATATTTACAGTGCCCTAGGGATTGCAATTTATCACAGCTGTCTCTTATTACTTCCAAATAGTTGATCTGGTGCCGGCCTGCAACCTTTTACCTTCAGTCAACATATATTCTACAAATGGTTTCCATATACTCCAAAAATTATTTTCATTAATTATACATTTGCAATTTCCCACATTTCCTTATACCAATCTTTTATTTTTAATAACAAATCATTTTTTCAATTTCTTGCAATACATTGTCTTCCTGTTGTTAATATTATAGATAACATATGTGGTGGAGTTGCAATATGCTTACAGATTTTTTGGGCAAAAATTGAGAAGGAAACTTCAGGAATAATGGGAGTGAACCTTAAACTGGGGTCAGTTGCTGCCTTATTAACTGATTTAGACAACATGAATATAGACAAGAGTAAAAAAAGAATATACAGTAGTTGTAATCTAAAAGTGCTTTTTGGATTCAGATTTCCACATTCAATAAACAAAAGGATTGTTTTACAAAGCCAACTGCAATCTAAGTAGTGCCACCAAACGAAGCAAGAACTTACTTTCAGCTCTAAGTATACATTCTTAGTATCCTGCTATCATCTGAATTTGCCTTGTTTTCTGGGCAAGAGCTGAAATGAAAGCTGGATGAGCCCCAGAGAATTAGTCTTAGTCAGATTTTAGGATAGTCAAAGAAAAGCAGAGCCTATATTGAAGTATTCATAGCGGGAATGGGAACAGCTGAGTCGTCTATCCTCATTCTACACATGTGTAGAGCAGCATATGAAGGAACTCTTTCCTATACAGTGGTACCTTGGATAAAGTCCATACCTGTCAAGTTTTGGATTTGGAAATAAGGGAAATTTCCTGGCAAATAAGGGATACTTGACAGCTATGCTTATCCTGTGCTGCCCTCCAATGACGGCAATAGGGCATTGCAGTCTAATTAATAAGGGATGACAGCGGGAAAGAGGATAAAATAAGGGGTTTTCCCGGCCAATAAGGGATACTTGACAGCTATGATAAAGTCCAATTCGGATAAAGTCCGATTCGGATAAAGTTGTGGTTTTCATGCACATGTGATGCATCGCATAAAGTCCAAAAGTGCTTAAAAATTGACATTATCTGAGGTATTTGGTATAGGAACCTTGGATAACATTAAAAAAAATTGGACGTTATCCGATGCATCGCCCATTTGATTTGGATAAAGTCCCAAATCGGATAAAGTCCAAACTTGTGGAACTGAGTTTGGATGTTATCCAAGGTTCTTTTATATTTGCAGCTTTCCACATGGTATGTTTGAACCACAATCAGGTGTACCCTGGTAACAGCAACTGTGTGTTGCCAGCTAATCCTTCTCACACTAGGTCAGGTGAAAGGAACTGTAGAATGAACTCACCAGAAGGTGGCTTCATTTTGGCAGCTTCACGTCTGGCCTAGACACCGAAAAAACTCTCCACACAATCTAAAACCCAGAACTCCTTACTGTGGGGAGAGTATTCATACATAGACAGTTTTCTTTAGGTCTAGGTATCTGGATGCAGAGGCAGGGGTTGGGAGCTCAATTCCACACTGTGCCATCAAGAAAGAATAACCAACCTATGCAGTCATAGCGAAGCTAAACAGTCCCAGATTACCTCCCAGAACAGGCTTCCTCAAACTTGGCTCTTTATAAGCAGGTGTGCTGACTTGGGCTTCTGGTAATTGAAGTCAAAAAACACTTGGAGAGTCACGTTTGAGGTGTCCTGTCCTAGAAGAAGGTATTGGTAAACCACCTTTGAATATTCTCTACCTAGAAAACCCTGGAAGGGTTGCCATCAGTCAGAATTAACTTGACAGCATGCAAGTGTGTTTATTTCCCACACCTGAAGACTGACAAAAAAGGGGGAAAGGCCAACACACACTCCTGCCTTACATTCCCATTTATGAATTTAAATGGCATTAGATTGTTGAGGCAAAACTAAGAACAAGAATAGGGATGACTCAGCAGCAAGGTTATGAGGTAAAGCCAAGATCAAAGACAGGGTGCATCTTGATTGACAAACGAATTGAGTTTTCAATCAGTTTTTTAATTGATGAAAGGTCATGTGGCTTTTGTCCCATTTTTTCATGTTCTTTGAGCAACCTTCCCCAAAACTTTAAAAATATATCAGTAAGTCGGAATACATTGCAAACTGAATCAATTCAATTTAAAGCAAGATCTTTTACTGAGATTTTCTGTTTCTATGACCTTTTAAGGTACTTATCCATCTTAAATCATTTAAATTTTAATATATTTTTTATTTATTTGTTATACTACAATGATTAATATAGTATATGAGTTGATAGTTTGCTATTAAATACTGGTATGTCATAGAGACATAATGCTTAGGGTTGTGAATTGGAGGGGAGGGGGCACTGATATCTTACAAACCAAAATTAGTAATCTATAGGTGTGTCTTGAGTGGGAAAATCCAAGTGCAAAAATATACACCAACATGTGTGTGCATAGAATCTGAAGAATAATGCACAGGTTGTGGAATTGGTATGAAATAATTGACCCCGGCTGGGTGGTTTAAAATAAACTGATTTCAGGCAAATAATGCACACTCTAGCTGTGTGTTCTGTATTCATCACTATTTGAGGCTTTTTGAACTGGCCAAAACCAACACAAATGTAGGATTTTTTTGTTAATCAAGTTGCAGACACAGAGAACCATACTAAGATGCAAGAACAGTCCTAGGCTACCTCCACTCCCCCTGCCTCCAGAAGAATGGAATGGTAAACCAGTTCTGTGTATTCTCTATCTAGAAATCTCCAGCATGGGTCTTTATTAGTCAAAATTGACTTAATGGCATGCAATTAATTTAATTATACTACCATCACTGCAAAGGATATGTAAACACTTCCATCTGCAATCCAGAAGAGTATATGACAATAGTAAAATAATTTATATTTAATCCCTTTTAAAAATTCTGGTTGTGACACAATAAAAATAAGTTATAAGCAGTGGTTTATTGTCTTCTGAAGTTTTATCATCAAGGCTGTGCACGTAAACAGTGTGGGAAAATGAAACACTGTACAATAACAACCCATTCTTGAGTGTCTCTTCAGTCTGTATGTTATGAGCTGTGTAAATGGCACTTGGAGTTTGAAACAAAGGAAAATTATTTATTCAGTTTGAAAGTCTATTCCCTTGTCCAAAGTGTTTTCTTTCAAAGGTTTTCCAGTAATATATGTTCTTCCTAGCAATGCTGTGTGCTCCAACATGGAGCACACACCCCACAGGGGAACTCCAATTCCCAGAAGCCTAAGTCAGTACATTGGATGATCAGTGCTTTGGGGAATTGACATAGACTTCTGGGAATTGAAGTCCAAAAACCAAAAGTTGAGAAACATTGATCTATGCTCATGTTTTTGTATGGCAGCAAAGTGTCAGCCCTTTTAAGAAACCTTGCAAGGCATCTCATTTCAAAGTGTAGTACTGTAGTTCACTTCCGAATCATAAACCACTACTGTACTTTGAGTTACTGTTCTGTCATACCAGTAGTTTTATACAGCACAATGGATTGGGATTGAATTTGACAGCAGCTCCTAAGCAAAAAGCTGAGGTTGAATCCCAACCTCTTTAGGCTGAGTAATGTCATCATTCCACTTAGGGGTAAGGTATGAAATCTGGGTGTCTTCCTTGACCCATCTCTTACTACAAAGCCACAGATATAAGCCATGGTCAGGACTTTTTTTTATCAACTGCAGTGAATTGCCCAGCTCTGCCCATATCAAGACAGGCAATCCCTGACCACTTTGGTCCATGTGTTGGTAATCTCCAAGCCTGATTACTGTGATGTTCTTTATGT
The DNA here is from genome assembly GCA_035047305.1 of Bradypodion pumilum. Taxonomy (NCBI): domain Eukaryota; kingdom Metazoa; phylum Chordata; class Lepidosauria; order Squamata; family Chamaeleonidae; genus Bradypodion; species Bradypodion pumilum. The sequence continues at coordinate 291,352,117 of JAWDJD010000004.1, read as the reverse complement.
GGAGCTACCCTTGAAACTGGTATGGAAACTTCACAGGTCCAAAATGCAGCTACCAGACTGATCATGAGTACACACAGATTCAATCATATTTCTCCAGCTTTGGAAAGTCTGCATTGGTTACCCACTGTATTCTGTGCCAGATTCAAGGTGCTCATACTAACATTCAGAGCCCTATATGGTTTAGGAACTTGTTACCTGATGTCGTGATTCTTCCATAGAAATATCTCTTGTCCTACAAAATGCTTGCAAATTATGTCATTGAGGTAGCCACCCTGAAGGAGGCTAGAAGAAGTGATACCCAGCAAAGGACCTTCTTGGTGGTATCTCCCTTGGCCTGTAATTATCTCCCAATGGAGATCTCTTTGGTAACATCCCTCCAGGTTTTAAAGAAAATGTTGAAAAGAGACTTGTTCAAAAATGCTTTTGTGGACTTACAACTCAGAAATGAAAAGAAGCTTGATTTAAGGTTTTGTCTGTTTTGTTGGATTAAGAATGCTTATTCTCAATTTAGAGTCCATATAGTGTTGCTGCCACCATTGGGGGCTCCTCAGAGTGTGTTGCTAATTGCAAATACAATTTTACTTTATTTTAAAATGGTGTGTACATTATGTTGTGCATTGCTAATGGTGGTGTAGGTAACCAAGCAAGCAAGCAATTAAGCAAGCAAGCAAGCAAGCAAACATAAACAAACAAACAAACAAACAAACAAACAAACAAACAAACAAATAAATAAATAAATAAATAAATAAATAAATAAATAAATAAATAAATAAGACAAGCACAGATTAGACACCATGGATGCTACCATCTAACAACTTCAATCAAAGTAGGGCTCAACTGGGAAAAAACTTGATAAATCAAAAGTGGAAACTTTAGATAGATATAGCTATAATAGATCAAACACTTCCAGGTCAGACATTTTCATTGAGATTAAATGCAATTCAAGTATCACCATCATCTATTTATTTCTATGCTGGCTTCTATTATTTTCACAGTTAAGAAAGCACAATAGGCTTTGAGCCACAGACTAAAACCCAAGGTCAGGATTCTTCATAACAGGAGGTATTGGTGGCCACTCATTCTCTCACTAAGCCCCTTTCTTTTCCCTTTCCAGCTTCCTTTGTGACAGTTCCATGATCCTGTTCTTACTACAGCTTGTTTTCCTCACTCTCTTCTCCTCAGGTCAAATTTTGACTACAACCTTTATAGTAGCACAGAAATAAAGAACTGTTTACAAGGACTGTAAAACAATTATTCCTTCTCCTCCCTCTTCAGGTGCCCTATCCGTTCCAGACATTGGCTATCATCATGGCGATAGTCTTCCTGTTCTTAACTACTTGGGACACTTCTTCCAAGGACATGCCCCACTAATCTCTCAGGTTCGCCATGAAGTCCATTTACATCCTGGGCCCCTCTTCCCAAGGTAGCCATAGGTTGGCAAATGTGATTAAAACAAAGCCAGTCTGTAATTTACAAAGCTGTGAAACTGCACTGGAGGATAATGATATGCCCTTTATTGCCTAAGACAACTCCATTTTAACCTGCCAAGTGCTGTCTCTTACTTGTTTCTACCTTGAAAGGGTGAGAACTCAGGAATGGTCCCTTATCTTTAGTGTATTAAAGATATTTCTGTGCAAAGGCATTGTTGGAATTTGACAGCTGGACAAACAACAAAGGTAATTGGCCATACCTTGGACCATTTCTTATAAACAGTTTAAAACTGTTGATGTCCGGGATTGATGAGCCAAAAGAATAGCACATATCTAGCATAACTGATAATATATCCTAGCAGTAATAGGCTATTCTTCTTCACTCTTGATCCTTGGGCAGGATCACTGAGATAGAACACAGTCACTGCTGAAAACATTTGGAAGGCATTATGTTGCAGAAAGCTGACCTACAGCATGAAATGATACATCTATTTTACAGCCATCTGAGGAAATGAATTTTAAGCTGTGAAAATGTACGCCTCAATAAATCTCTTAAATTTTAAGATGCCATAAGTCTCCTTTGTTGTGGTTGTTAGCTACCTCTGTAGAATGTATGAGAAACCTACCCATTTAGCATGTCAAATATTTGCGACTTAAATTATTTTAGTAGTCTAACACACACACACACACATGCACACATGCACATACACACACAACGCTACAGAGGTAGATACATTACATATGTTAATCTATCACTTGCTTCTGATGTCAGTGGTTTTCAGTATAATTGCACTTAAAAGATGGGCTTCTAAATAATTGTTATTTTTCAACAACAACCACGAAAACACTAGGGTAATATTACTGATTTGGCTGTTTCTATTTAGAATTGAAATACATCTTCACTAGGAACACAAATACTATTAACACTCTCCCCTTTTGGGGAGAGGAGCTATGCATCAGCTGTTTGTCATTTATTTTTTAATCTGGCACTAGTCCCACAGCTTTAAATAGGATAGATAATCTTTCTAATTGCCATTATCCAGTCCTCAAATGCACTGAGTTAACAATTTTAGTGAGCATTTTGCAACAAGGAGCTCTATTTAAATGTAGTTCCCTAGAGAGCTTGAAAAAATTGCTTTCGGTTAGCCAAATAAGGGTATTACAACAACATGTATTTTGGATTTTTTTTTCTTGGTACCAACTCAACTACCCCTGTTTTCTCTGTTGTGACAGACTAGAAACAGTGGGTAGCAAGTCTGTCAGACTAGCTCACATGAATGCTTACGAAGAGAAAAAATAACATTCTGGGAAGTAGAAAGCCATAGTTCAATGAGTTGGAATCCATAGCTGCAGAGCCTGGGGTTGTTTTCTTGGGAGAAGAGCCAGCGTTTGTAGCCTTGAGCAGGGTGCATAGTCCTAGAGTGGCCAAAGAGAGAGGCTGATAAACCACTTTTGAGTACATTGTAATCAGAAAACCCTTAGAGGACTGCTATGTCAGAAAATAAACATGACAGAACATTAATTGTTGTTGTTCAGTCGCACAGTCGATTCTGACCCTTTGCGACCCTATGGACCATTGATCTCCAGGCACCCCTGTCCTCCACCATCCTCCTCAGCCCGCTCAGCTCGGTGCTGACCTGCCAACCTTCTGGTCATCAATCTCAGCATCTTGATCACTTAGCCACCACTGATAACACTACCATTCTGGCATGAAGCAAGCCAGTCAACTCATTTAAGGTCAAACTACATTGTCTGTTTATCATATTTTTCATAGTGGTGCTTCCCTAGGTAGCCAAAGATATCTGTCTGTCTTAGCATATTATTTTCCTCACTAACTGATTTTCAAGCGCATATCTCCAAGAAAAGTGGATGAGAATAGAGGGTCATTGTAGAAAATACACATGTCCTTTAATGTCTAGTTTGACTTTAAATTCATTATTAACCTGGCTCAAGTTCTCTGGATACCTTGGACACCTTGGAGTCATTCTTCAGTGAGGAGTCCGTGCAATGATAGACATCTCTGTGACAATATTCCACACATGCAAAAATGGACCTGGGAAATCAAGTCCTTCTGTGTGCAGTTTTTAGCCATGTTGATATCATGTCACCTGCTGGCAAGGTGTGTCTTCCGCTTTCACCTTGCCTAAGGGATCCAACAGAGGACAAATTCTCTGAATATAGGCCAGAGATTGAACCTCTTGAAGAATTATCTGTACTCAAATCAAACATGCATTTTCAACATGCCAAAATCAATCAGTTACATTACAGTGGGACATTGAATTCCCAACCTCTGGCTTTACAGCCAGATACCAAAACTACTGAGCTATCCAGCTAGCTTTGCAAAACCTAGATTGCCACAAATATATTCCATAGCAGAAATGGGCTAGCTGTGGTCCTCTAGATGGTGAAGGACTACAACCCTCAATTTTTTCTCGCCACTTGCTATGCTGGCTTGTGCCACATAAATCCAATAACATATGGATGTCTACACTTGCTCATAAACATTCAGTTGCTCTAATTAAGGGAAGGGGCAGAATCTACATCACAATAGTCAAGTTCTGTATGAATAAAGCAGAATTCTGCAATCTTTGTACATAATGAAATTCTGGACATAATGTTAATATAGCATATTAAATAACTAGGCACATCCTTGCTAGTTTTGCGTAGTTTATACATATAGCAGCTTTGCTCCAACACAGGCTTAAATAATGGAAAGCATTTTTTTCTTGCAAAGGAAGCAAAAAACCTTCTGCATATGATAATAAAATTATAATCATCTACAGAAACCTGTAAAATATCAGAGGAAAGCTGAGGAGTCACTCAGAATATATGGATGATTTAGAACTAATAAGATAGGTGAAGATTCTTCCATTTAGAAAAAATAGGTTCGATAGAAATAGGCTGCTGCTTAAATAATAGAGGAATCAGAAAAGAGAGGAAATATGTAATATGTAATTATAATTTAAAATTGGCTTTAAGAATATACATTGTATGATTCTATATCTAGTCTATTATATGGTACAGAATCATGTAACACAGGCTAATATTAGAAAAGGTAGAAGCACTCCAAAATGTTGCCTTATTGTAGATTATTAAGAATTTATTGTAGAGGTGAATGACAGAAGACCAAGAAATCATAAAACATATAAAATGCAGAAAGCTAGAATAATTGGTTCACATAATGAGAGATTAAATGTTCAGATAATCACAGTTGTTTATTCATGAAAGAGCTGCATGAACAAGAAGTTACTGGATAAATAATCTGAAAGACTTGTCTAGACACAACACAAGCATCATTGTTCAAAGCTGCCACATTTAAAATTGGAGTGGCCATGATGACATCCAATCTCTTACAGAAAAAGAACAGGAAAAAGGAAGAGAAAAGAGATACAGATGGGCAGTGGAGGGCAGCAAAAAATTTGCCTACCACACTGTGGGCGTGGCCATGTGACTGGGTGGATGTTGCCTGTTGGCCATCATGTAACTGCTCTTTGCTATAGAGCTATGAAAATAGAAGCCTCTTCTATTTTCATCACTCTATAGCGAGCCACTGAAGCCATTTCCCCCTTGTCCAAGGCTTTTCCAGGGCTCCGTTTCACCCCGGAGTGCATCCCCAGCCACTCCCAGCACAGAGTTCACTCCAGAGTGGCTGGGGATGTCCTTTGGGGTGAAACAGAGCCCAGGAAAAGCCTTTTGTCATTATGACAAAATTAACACATTACCTTAACAGCAAAACTGACAAAGACAGAACAGATGTGTGGAATGTTGCCAAGTTTTACTGAGTTTTTTAAATCAATAAAGTCCACCCGAATATACATATTTTAATTCAAACCTGCCAACATAGCTGTCAACACTTTATAAATCAATAATAGGCCCTTTTTTGCCTCCGGCAGAATAACCTTTTCCAAGTAACTGCATCACTTATGAATTGCTCCTCACTAGGTCTCTTTATCCTGATGACAATGGCTTCTCAAGGGTTGAGAGCCAGAGGCATTTCCAGTTCTGCTTAGATATGTCAGGGGTTGAATGTTGGGTCTTTTGCAAGCAAATCATGCCTCTCTCCTAGAAAGAACATACCAACAATGGAACAGGGGGAATGGAAAGGGGGGGGCAAAAGATCAGTGGAACTCTTAAATACACATCATTTGACAATTCGTTTATGTTTACAACTCAGGTTGAAGTCATCAGCTTCATGGAAATAAAGGTTGTACTCTCCCCATTAATTTTAATCAATATAATTACACTTCAGCCTATTTGCACATTAATTTCCTTGTTAATTCAGTATCACTATAGTATCTGTCTAATTGCTAGTGTTTTCTTTCTAAATGTCTAGTTCTTAAGGATATAAATTGGTGGGATACTTTGCAAGAGCTTGATGGAGTTTTCTTTATTTTATGGGGCTGCAGTGGCTCAGTGGTTAAGAAGATTGCCTTGTTAGCTGGAAGGCTGACAAGTTAGCAGTTTGAGACCTGGATACTGCATGATGGATTGAGCACCATCACTGTCCCAGGGGGCATAAAAGGAGCCTCATTTTAGCATTCCCTGAGCAGAGTTTCTTTCACAAAAATCCTTTCAACCCGGAATAATTTCTGACATGAAATTAATGTTAGGAATTCCCTTGCTCGAAAGCCAGTCGTATCCGACTCTAGGGTGCAGTGGTCATCTCTGTTTCAAAGCTGAAGAGCCAGCGCTGTCTGCTGCTGCAGATGTTTCTGTGGTCATGTGGCAGGCATGACTAGACGCCGAAGTGCACGGAACGCTGTTACCTTCCCACAGAAGTGGTCCCTATTTATCTACTTGCAATTTCTTGCTTTCAAACTGCTAGGTTGGCAGGAGCTGGAACAAAGACAGGAGCTCATTCCGTCCTGCAGTACTCAGAAATCGAACTGCTCACCTTCCGCCTCCCAGTCAGCATCTTAGGCACTTGAGCCATTGCACCCATCCATAAATTCAAACAAATGCAGAACAGAGGTGATACCTTTTTTAGGTCAACTAGCAGATTTTGCCCGGCGATGCCGGGCTGTTTTAAATTGTGTTGGAAGGTTTTTGTTTTGTTAATGTTTGTACAAATGAGGTTAGTCTGTAATTGTGATTTTTAAAATGTTTATTTATACACACGGGCTGTTGTAAACTGTGATCAGCTTTTTTGGGTTTGTTTTTGTGGATTAAAAAAGAGGAAAGGATGATATAATTTTTTACAATTATTTTATTTAACCAAATAATATTTTAGTATGTGATTTTTTTAAATAGTTGTACCTTGGATAATAATTTTAAAAATGTGAAAGTACATGTTTTTTTTTACATTCAATGTTTTTAAACTGTGTTTAGATGTTTTGGTGTTGTTGTTTTTTGAGTGAAAACTCTACACAGGATTTTAGAAATGTTTTTATTTTATTATTTTGTGATTTGTTTGTGATTTGTGTGAATGTGTGATGTAATGTTATATTTTTGACTGTTTTATCTCTTGTGGCCTCTGGGTGGGGCTGTTGAGTATTTCTTTTACTTTGACTGTTTTTCTCTACTGGACTCTGGGTGGCGCTTCTTCTGGTAAGTAGTCTCTTTCTTTCCTCATTTCAGTTCCAGCCGTCATGGAGGTAGGACATGCTGGTAAGTTGGCTGGTTTAATTTCTTTTGTGGGTTTGTTTTGTTTTTCTTTTTTGGTGTTTTTCTGTGTGTTTTTTCTGTTTGTTATTTTTGGTTTTCGTTAATTTTGGATGTTTTTGTTTTTGTTTTTTGTGGTTTTTTTAATTAATGGTTTATTTATTTTAATTATTTTGGTGTTTGTTTGTGTTTTTTAGTTTTGTTTCTCTTTCAAGGGGACGGGGAGGCACTGGTGCCTTGGCCCCCTCTTGAAAGCGAAACACTTTTTCGGTAAGTAAAGTCAGTGGGCGGAGCGCCGTCTGCTGGCTTTGTTTCCCTGGGAATGGGTTCACTTTCAAGGGGGGGCCCAAGGCACCAGTGCCTTGGCCCCCTCTTGAAAGTGAAACACTTACTCGTAAAGTAAAGGCAGCGGCCGGCCGGAGCGCCATTCGCTGCCTTTCCTTTGCGGAGGAATTGTTTCGCTTTCAAGGGGGGGAGGCATCAGTACCTTCCCTCCCCCTTGAATCCCCCCTGTGTTTGTGTTTTTTTTCCACCCCAGCTCAACTTTTCTTGAGGCCGGTGGTGGTCTTGCCGTGTCTTCAGCGGGGTAGCATGGAGGAGAGGGAGTCCCTCTCCTCCCCGTTTCTCCGTGAAAGAAGGCCGGCATGTGTTTGTGTGGCTGTGAGGCGCTGCGTCCGCCTGCAGTGGACTTGCCCTTACGTAGTGTTTTTTATTTTTATTTTTCCTGTGGCGGCCTTCTCAGCATTCTGCATGCTCATGGCGTGCAGGACTCTGGGGCTTGTAGTTATGGGTTTGTGCATTCCATTTATGCGGCATTTTTTCCCCCTGTGGCTCCATTTTGATTGGCCATAGCGCATTTCCGAACGTTCCTTTTGCTCGCGCCTCTCAGCCTGATTGGCTGTGGTGCAGCGTGGCACATAGGATGTTAGGAAGTGAAGTCCTTTTTCTTTGTTTGCATTTGGGGGGCTCCTGCCCCACTGGTGCAAAATTCAACCTGACAGTTACCTGCAAACCCAGTTTGGGCGAGTGAATGAATGCTTGGTATGGGCTAGTAGGGCCGAGTGCAGGATCCTTTGTCACATTCCAACGGTTAACGCACAGATTTATAGGTATAGATTTAAATTTTTTTGCAAGCTTTCATAACTCAAGGTTACTTCTTTAGGCAGATTCTAATGGCATGGTGCATACCTGGCAAGTATCCCGGATTGGCCGAGATTTCCCTTTTTTTTGCGCTGATTTTCATCATTTCCCGCCTGGAGCTGCCGCTTCCCCGGAATTTGGCAGTGGGAGGAAATGAGTTACTGCATATTTCTTCTGTGCAGCTCACTTCTATGCATGCGTAGAAGGCTTTTACGCATGCGTAGAAGGCTTCTGTGCAGATGGGGATATGTAAAAGCCTTTTACGCATGCATAAAAGCCTTCTACACATGCGTAGAAGTGAGCTGCGCAGAACATTTCTATGCAGGTCCATTGTACACATGTGTAGAAGCCTTTTATGTATGCGTAGAATGGACTTGCGCAACAACATTCTGCACAGAAATGTTCTACGCATGCGTAAAAGCCTTCTACGCATGCATACAATGGACCTGCGCAGAAACATTCTGCGCAGGTCCCATAATCTCCAGAGCTGCACTTGGCAGGTATTGCATGGTGGCTCAAGCCATGTTGGTTTGCTTAGATGTTACATGGGAAAATAGAAATTAGGCTTTCTGATAATACAAATGATGAACATTGCAATGAACTTGAAAACATTACTTTAAATGTAGATCAATCGCCGCCACTTCTCATTAGGAGAGACGGAACTTCTTCGCACTGTTTGCATGGGGATTTCCCGGATAGCATTACATCATCGGGATTAGCACCTCTAGTGGTTTCTAAGAGTCACCAAAGGAGGGATTTCCCAGAACTCATTACACCTGTTCACAATCTGAACATAGCTGTCAAGTATCCCTTATTGGCCGGGAAACCCCCTTATTTTTACCCCTCTGCCCCCCCCAATTTTATTAATTTCCTCATAATCTCACATATTAATTTTTAAAAAAATCCTGATTGGAGGCGAAGCTGCAGTTTTCCCTCCTGACACCAGAGGCCGATGTGGCTTTTTGCTTGTGACAGGGGAGAGAGAAGTTGGGGGCATTCTTTCATCTCTCTGCTTCTTCCGCTCCTTTGACTCATCATCCGTGGGCCTGGAGGTGAGAGGAAAATGGAAAAAAAGAGCTTCATGACTGGCTGGGCCAGGCATGGATGCCCGGGTGCTTGTCCCTTTTGGGTAAGTCTATGTATTTTTGTTTTGTTTACTTTCCTGTGTGTGTGTGTAAGTCCCTCTGTCTTTTTGTTTTGTTTTGTTTACTTTGCTCTCTCTCTCTCTCTCTCTGTGTTGCCTTTGTGTGGGTGGGTGTGAGCATGCAGAGCGATGGTGTGTGTGTGTGTAAATATTGGTCTTTCTGTTGCAATTCAACTGTGTTTTAATGTATATGGGCTTTCGTGGATCAAGCCCACTTCGGTTTTATTTAGCAATTCATCTTTGTTCCAGCAACCAGGTCTAATTGCTAAATATTGGTCTTTCTGCTGCAATTCAACTGTGTTTTAATGTATATGGGCTTCTGTGGATCATGTCCACTTCAGTTTTATTTAGCAACTAGCATAGTTTGCCCGGCGTTGCTGGGCTTTTTAAAATTGTTTTGGATACTAAAGGCTTTCATTTATTTGTCGAAGCAATGGTGATGCGCTGTTTTAAATGGTGGTGTAAGTTTTTTTGATTTTGTGGCTTCGAGTAATTTTGTTTTTGAACTTGTTTTTTATGTTTATGTAAAAAAATGTAAATTTAATTTAATTTAATTTAATGTAATATTATTTAGTTTTAAATTTAATTTTGTTTTTTAAAATGTTCTTTTAAATTTTTTTGTTTTGGTTTTTCATAGTGAAAAGTGGTTTTATTTTGGTAATTTTTGAGATTAGTGTGGTTTTTTTTGAATGTTTGTATAATTTATGTGATTAAATTTAGAATTATTATTATTTTTTAAATATTTTAGAATGTTGTTTCTGTTTTGGCCACTGGGTGGTGGTGGTGAGCTTTTGGGCTTCTCATTGCATTTGGTACCTTCTGTCCTCTTGGTGTTGCTTCCGGTAAGTTTCCTCTTTCTCATTTGTGTTCCGGTTCTCATAGAAGGAAGACGTCTTTTTGTAAGTAATGTGGGGGTTTTTTTGGGGGGGGGTTGGGGGTGGATTCTTTTTGGGGGGTGTATGTGTGTGTTTATCTTGTTCATATTTGGCTGTTTGTTTGTGATTTTGTGTGTTTTTTCTAGTGTGTGTGTGTGTGTGGGGGGGTGGCTTTTTTCTCGCAGGCCATGCTGGATGGCCCGTGGGAAGGAAGGCCAATTGCGGGGAGGCTTTTTTCCCCATGGGCCATGCAGGATGGCCCGTGGGAAGGATAGGCATTTGCGGGGAGGTTTTCTTTCCCACGGGCCATGCTTCATGGCCCATTGGAAGGAAGGGCATTTGCTGGGTGGTGGTTATTTCTTTCCCACGGGCCATACTTGCTGGCCCATGGGAAGGAAGGGAGAGGCAGTGGGGTGTTTATTCTTTTTCCCCGCGGGCCATACTGGCTTGCCCGGTGGGAAAGAAGGGCAGTTGCGGGGGGTGGGGGGGTGGGTTGTTTGCTTTAATTTTTGGTGCTCTGGCTGGCCCTTCGAAGAGAAGGGCAGCGGCGGCCGGGGGTGGTTTTTTTTGTTTGTTTCTCATCTTTTTGGGCCGCCGGCTGGCCCTTCGATCGGAAGGGCCATGGTGGCGTTGGGGGGGGTTCCCCCACGGGCCATGCTGGCTCGTTCATGGGGAAGAATGGCTGTGGCGGTGGGATTATTTTTAACTTTTATTTTTCGTGCACCGGCCCTTCGAACGGAAGAGTAGCGGCGGTGGTTTCTTTTTTATTTTTTCCCCCACGGGCCATGCTGGCTCGCCCGTGGGGTTGAATGGTTGCGGAGGTGGCTTTTTTTAGTTTTGTTTTTGCGTGCCGGCTGCCTCATCGTTCTGCTCGCATATTGCGCGCAGGACGCTGGGGCTTGTAGTAATGTGTTGGTGCTTTGTGTTTGTGCTGCATTTTTTAAAATTCCTTTTCTTTTGATTGGCTGCGGCGCGTGTTCGAACGCTGCTCCGTGCGAGAGCCTCTCAGCCTGATTGGCTCTGGCGCGGCGCGGCGCAAGGACTTTCGGGAAGTGATGTTCTTTACATTTCTTGCCGTTAGTGGGGCTGAGGCCCCCGTGCCGGATTTTTAAATCCTTCGTTGACCTGCGTAGGCAATTCGGCCGTGCTCTCGAAGGGAGGGTGCGGGTCAGTAGGGCAACGCACAGCAACGTATAGCCAATTCCAACGGTGAACTCTTGGTTTTATAGGTTAAGATTAGTCTTTGTTTCTGCAAGATTGTATGGAGGGCCAGTTTGTAAGCTCTCCCCACAATCTTCCAGCAACCATGTCTAATTGCTAAATATTGGTCTTTCTGTTGCAATTTAACTGTGTTTTAATGTATATGGGCTTTTATAAATCAAGTCCACTTCGGTTTTATTTAGCAATTCGTTTTTGTTTCTGCAAGATTGTGTGGCGGGCCAGTTTGTAAACTCTGCAGACATTTCCATGGTCATGTGGCAGGCATGACTAGACACCGGAGTGCATGGAACGCTGTTTACCTTCCCACCAAAGTGGTCCCTATTTATTGACTTGCAATGTCTTGCTTTCAAACTGCTAGGTTGGCAGGAGCTGGGACAGAGGCAGAAGCTCACTCCATCCTGCAATACTCCCACCTTCCAGTCAGCACCTTAGCCACTTGAGCCACTGCAGCTCAGTGGTTAAGAAGCTCACCTTGTTATCTGGAAGGCCTACATGATGGTTTGAGCTCCCATCTCTGTCCCAGCTCCTGGCAACCTAGCAGTTCAAAAGCAAGAAATTGCAAGTAGATAAATAGGGACCACTTGGGTGGGAAAGGTAACAACATTCTGGTGTCTAGTCATGCTTGCCACTTGTCCACAAAAAACATCTACAAACAGACAGTGCTGGCTCTTTGGCTATAAACAGAGATAAGCACTAAACCCTAGAGTCAGATATGACTGGTAGTATTGGATCTAACAATAGGTAAAGGTAAAGGTTGCCCTTGCTCGAAAGCCAGTCGTATCTCCATTTACAGCCAAAGAGCCAGTGCTGTCTATGTTTGCAGACATTTTCATGGACTTGTGGCAGGCATGACTAGAGCCCAGCAAGTCACATGGCCAGATTTGGCCACACCCACAGATTTGGCCATGCCCACAGAGGGGCATGGCCAAAATTTTCCTTATTTTCAAATCCCAAACTTGACAGGTATGACTCTGAACTTCAAGTTCATATCTCATTAAACTTCTAAAGTCATTCACCCACACGAGAGAAGGGGGGCAAAGTTCGACCTTGGACATCTTGCCAGTTAGTTTCAACCTTGAAAGATCTTGGACAGATAACGAAGATCTTATCTCCCCCGATCTTATCTCAAGGACATCTAAAAATTCCTTAAGTGGGAGAAAGAGGGACTTTGTCAGGATAAAAAGCACTGCTTTTGAGAGGTTAGGGAGGGTCTTCATCGGATGCAACAGAGAACCTTGAAGCTTTGAATCATTGCTGGGAAGAGCAGAGATGGAACGTTGAAATGGGGCTGAAGCCAGGCTGTTCCTTTGGAGGATGGAATGAGACTACATCTCCGGATTTAGTGCATTTCTCACTAAAGTAACTCTTAGCCAAAATTCTAGCAATCTTCGGACTTTGAAATTTCTAGGACAAGATTACGTCTACTCTTAGGTTTTATGTGTTTTCTTATTTTCAGTTAAGTGATGTGGACTTTGGTTTAGAGAGAGCTAAGGACCCAGGAATGGGATCTTTTTATTTGCAGTTATTTAGTCAGATTAGTAGATTAGCAACAGCTATGCTTTGTATTTGGATACTTCAATTGGACTTGTGGAATTTGCTTTGCTTTTTATCGCAATAAAAGGAGGAATGCCTGACCGGGTTTCTCCTCCCTAAAAGACAATTGGAAGTATTGTATTTTGTGGAGTAGCTGGAGTCTCTCAACATCTGCGTTCATTACGCTACCATTGCAAAACTCCCATTGCATGTCCTTGGAGGATCGCCCGGGAGGAGGGGAGATAAAGAAGGATAAAGAAGGACTCAGGCTGGAGAAACAATTCTCAGGGCTGGATATGGAGAAGGTATCTGTGGGAGTACTTGATTGCCTGGCAGCTTGAGGGGAGGACTGGGAAGGAAGGCCTAGAAGTCCCAACAGGGCGCACCTGGTTCCTCGCCCCCTCTGCCTGTCGAATTCTGTTTTGGCCCTGATACGGAAGGAGGTTGGTGACAAACATGATCCCTAATCCCCGCCCCCCCAAACAATCTTCTTACTCATATAAAAGAATTCATGCCTCAAACAGTGCACATTAAATAGAGTTATGTAACTGTTATGTATGTACAATGTTGCTTTAAGAAATGTATGAATGTAACCTGACCACAATTACAATGTAGCCCAGCTGTTAAAGGAACACGAGTAAGCTGCCCATAGAGGGCAGCTGCGAGCGTTCAACTCACATGGTTCTCATTCCTCAAATCACCGGCAGCTGCGGGAAATCCCCCGCACTATCAAACAACTACAGAAGAGGGGCGTGACTTGGGACAACGTCACGCCGGTAGCAGCCAATGAGCTACCGTGCAGCAAGATTCAAATGTATTGTGCTACTGTATATAATGTGATGTACCTCTGCCATTACCACATGTTCACACTGATCATCAACCAATAAACCTGTGTTAGTCCTTCCTGCGACTCCTTCTTTGTCTTCGGTGCAAGACACTAAATTAGCGACGAAGGTGGGATCGATGGAGAATCCCAAGGTGAAGCCTTACCAGTTCGACGTCAGCGAGCCCGAACAATGAGAGCTCTACGAGTACCAGTTTTGGCACGCGATGGAAGCCGCGGGCGTCGACAACGGCGCGAAGATGCGCTCCCACTTCCTGGCCCAGGTGGGGCCGGCCACGCTGTGTATCCTGATGAACCTGGTGGCGCCCCGGAAGGTCGATGTGGTGCCCATTGACCACATCCTGGAGCTGTTGGGCGAGCATTTCCAGCCTCCCGTCTCGATCTTCCCAGCCCGGGTCGCGTTCCACAGGCGAGACCAGCGACCGGGCGAATCCGTGTCCGCCTACGTGGCGGCCCTCAGGCTTGCAGCGGTGCACTGCCAGTGGGATGACCTGGACCAGGCCCTCTGAGACCGCATGCTGTGTGGTCTGAGGGACGAGGAGCTCCAGCGGAGGCTGATGACCCGCGACTACCGCCTCACGTTCAACGAGGTGTTGCGGGAGGCCCAAGCGGCCGAGGCGGCTAGGAGCAGGGTAAAGGTGTTCAAGTCCCGAGGGGCCACGTCCGAAGGGGCCAAGTCACCAGTACAGGCGGCCCGGCGGACACCAGCGAAGGTGGCCTGGCGGGTCCCCAAGCCGCCCGCCGGCACACCAACGACGTCCGAAGAGTCGTCCATGACGGTGGACCCCTGCTCCAGCGAGGACGACGACGTCCAGAGGATCAGGAAACGAGGGGAGAAGCGACAGACCCGCGAGCGGCAGGACCGTTGCTGCGACGGTTGTGGGGCGTCCCACGACCGCACGAGGTGCCTGTTCCGAAAGGCCGAGTGTCACAACTGCAGCTGAAAAGGACACATCGCCCAAGTATGCAGGCGCGGGCGAACCGAGGACAGGGGCAGTTCCAGCCATCCCCAGACGCATCAGTGAAAGGCGGCCGGCACCAGGAAGATCTCGGCCAACCACAGCGAGGAAGGCGTGAACCGCGTGAGCCTGGAGCACCGGCGTTTTTTTGTAGAGGTACTGTTACAGGGACTCCCAGTGAGGATGGAGATAGACTCAGGGTCATCTTATTCCATCCTGTCCCAAAAAGAGTTTATGCGTATTCCCCCAGATAAGCGGCCCAAGCTGCGGGCCATGAAGTCACACCTACGTGATGTGCAGGGAAAGGGGATCCCAGTGTTGGGGGTGGGGAACTTCAAGGTGAAGTTCAAGAACTACTCCGAGAAATTGCCCCTAGTGGTCCTCAAGGGGGGAAGGTGCTGTCTTTTGGGAACGCAGTGGTTCGCTCCCCTGGGAATCGAACTGTCCGGCATTAATGCCATCGAGACTGAGACTGACCCTATGCGGGACGTGTGCAATGCACATCCGGACGTTTTCAAGAAGGGGCTCGGAAAATACAAGGGGCCCCCGGTTTCTTTTGAGCTGGACCCAGAAATCCGGCCCATCCGCCTCAAGCCAAGGAGAGTGCCCTTCGCCCTCAAGGACAAGATCGAGGCGGAACTGGACAAATTGGTGGGGCAGGGGATTTTGGTTCCAGTTGATTCAGCGGAGTGGGAAATGCCGATTGTTACAGCCCTTAAGTCAAACAGGGAGGTCAGGATTTGTGCGGACTATAAATGTACGATCAATAAGGCCATTCGGCCAAATGCGTATCCGGTGCCCGTGGTCAGCCACTTGCTGGCCACGTTACATGGGGGGAGGTGTTTTGCCAAGCTAGATCTGGCCCAGGCATATCAGCAACTCTCTGTAACCCCGGCTGCCGCCGCCGCGCAAACGATCGTGACACACAAGGGGGCGTTTAAGGTAACGCGCCTTCAGTTTGGCATGAATTCGGCCCCCGGAATTTTCCAGTCCCTTGTGGAACGCCTTTTAAAGGGGCTTCCAGGCATCCTCCCATACTTCGACGATGTGTTGATAACGACGGGGAGCGAATTAGAATTAGCAAGGCGGCTAGATGGGGTCCTCTCAGTGTTCGAGAGGGCAGGACTTCGATTGAGGAGGGACAAATGCGTATTCTTTGCGAGGGAGGTCGAATTCCTAGGTTTTAAGGTAACCCCGGATGGAATCAAACCCTCTGAGTCCAAGGTCGCGGCCGTGAAAAACGCCCCTCGCCCCACCGCGAAACCGGAGCTGCAGTCATTTCTAGGGCTCCTAAATTTCTATCATTCCTTCCTACCTCGGAAGGCATCGGTCGCGGAGCCACTGCACGCACTACTTAAAAAGGATGCGGCTTGACGGTGGGGGGACAGGCAGGAGAAAGTGTTCAAGGAGCTTAAGACACTCCTATCCTCGGATGCTGTCCTTACCCATTTTGACCTGAAAAAACCAGTGGTTTTGATCTGTGATGCGTCCCCAGTGGGGGTACGGGCGGTCCTGTGCCACGTGTTGGAGAGCGGGCGGGAAGCCCCGGTGGCGTATTACTCAAGGTCCCTGTCGAAGGCAGAGCGCAATTACGCGCAAACAGATAGGGAGGCCCTGGCCATAATCGCGGGAACGAAGAAGTTCCACGATTTCCTATACGGCCGCAAGTTTACAGTAGTGACGGATCACAAGCCACTTCTGGTAATCTTCACTACCGGCAAACCCCACTACCGGGGTTTCAGTTCAGCCCCTGGTACCTCCAGTCCCAGTAGCCCCTGTGAGTCAGAATGCGATATAGCGCCATTTCCCCGGAGACCGACACCCCCAAGACGGGAGGCGTCAGCGAGTCCGCCCACCACAGTCTCAAGGTCCCCCGAGCAGGAATCAGAAGGTAGCCGAACCACAAGGGCGACCTCATCGGTTCCGCGGTTCACAATAGGAGGGTCCCCGGGGTCAGAGAGCAACAGACAGGGGTTCACCTCCCAACTATTCATTCCTTTCCCATCCCCGGGCGCGAGGCAGGCACGAACGCCCCACAGAGCCACTAACGAATCCCCGTTTCCTGTTGCAGGACAAGCACCCGCGGAGTCAGGGATCACAGGCTCTCCAGTACTAGGTCAGACGCAAGCGCGTCCCAAGCGCACGTGCGGCAAGCCACAATGGTTGCGGGACTTCGTCCCATCCTAGGGGGGAGGGATGTTATGTATGTATGTATGCATGTTCATTATACTGTAAAAGCAAGAATGTAACCACTCCAGATACCGAACTCCTCATGAGGAGGCGTCTGGTAACACTTTTTGACCGGATGGATCCGTCCAGGGTGGAGGATGAAGGGAGAAATATAAACATAGGGGGAGATAGCTCCAAAAGTTTTTCGGTAGGGGACCCGGTTCACTGCAGGAACTACGCGGCCTCGGGGCCAGCGTGGATACCAGGGACAATCGTTGAGCAGACGGGGCCAGTGTCCTACAGGGTCGAGACTAGCTCAGGTCTACTCTGGAGGAGGCACGCCGACCAGCTCAGAAGGCGAGTCACCAGTGAGGGGGAATCAACGTTAGGGTCCTCCCCCACCCGCGTTACCCAAGGGGGAGACACGGCAGCATCCGCGGATACAAATGCATATCCTAGGTTCTCAGTCACAGAGGAGGATACTTTGGAAGAGAGGGATGAATTTGATTATGAGTTGCAGTACCAGGGGGTGTCGCGGAGTGGTCCCCCACCCGTCCTAGCGAGAAGAGGGGTTTAAGTTCAGCCCCTGGTACTTCCAGTCCCCCCAGCCCTTTTGTTTTAGAATATACCATAGCTCCAGCTCCCCGGAGACAAACACCCCCAAGACAGGCAGCAGGGGGGAGTCTGCCCACCACAGTCTCTAGAACTCCCGGGCAGGTAACGGGGGGTAGCGAGGCCACGAGGGCCTCCTCGTCGGTCCCAAGATTCGTACTGGGGGGGACCCCAAGCTCCTCAAACAGTAGGCAGGGGTTCACTTCCAAACTGTTCATTCCATTCCCTTCCCCCAATGCAAGGTTACCGCAGAGTCCACACCGAGCCACTAATGAGTCCCCCCTTTCCGTTGCAGGACGGGACTCCGCGGAACCAGGAGCCTCCGGCTCCCCTGTGTTAAGTCAAGCGGCCACACGCCCCAGGCGCACGTGCGGCAAGCCACAATGGTTGAGGGACTTCGTCCCATCCTAGGGGGGAGGGATGTTATGTATGTACAATGTTGCTTTAAGAAATGTATGAATGTAACCTGACCACAATTACAATGTAGCCCAGCTGTTAAAGGAACGCGAGTAAGCTGCCCATAGAGGGCAGCTGCGAGCGTTCAACTCACATGGTTCTCATTCCTCAAATCACCGGCAGCCGCGGGAAATCCCCCGCACTATCAAACAACTACAGAAGAGGGGCGTGACTTGGGACGACGTCACGCCGGTAGCAGCCAATGAGCTACCGTGCAGCAAGATTCAAATGTATTGTGCTACTGTATATAATGTGATGTACCTCCGCCATTACCACATGTTCACACTGATCATCAACCAATAAACCTGTGTTAGTCCTTCCTGCGACTCCTTCTTTGTCTTCGGTGCAAGACACTAAAGTAACCTACCACAATTCCCTGTCATTCTCAGATAAGAGAATGTCAATAAAGGATTGCACTTGGACTGGCAGTGGGGCTTTAGGTCAGGTTTGTGGAGCAAAGGCAACTATGCACTCACATTGCTCCCAATTGCAATCATCCCATTGGCTCTGGGTCCTACTTAGCTTCTCCATATTTCAGTGAAGCCACAAATTGCAAGGCAGCACAAAATCAGACCTTAAGCTTCTAAGCTGCCACTTCTTCTGCAAAATTTAAAATGAAAGCCTTTTTTTACCCTCTGAGAACTCATAAACAATATTTATAAGTTCCTTCAACTAGAGTCTATTGTATATTGCTGGTGAATTACAAGTGGCTTGGATTTAAACCATTCTTCTAAGCCATCAAACAGAAGGAGAAAATGTAATAGTCTGTTTTTATTGTAAAGCTTCCTACCCTTCTTAAAATCAAGATTATTATTATTATTATTATTATTATTATTATTATTATTATTATTATTATTATTATTATTATTATTATTATTATTATTATTATTATTATTATTATTATTATTATTATTATTATTATTATATTTCAAACTTGTATGCTGCCCCACTCGACTCTGTGTGGCTAACAAAGTATCAAAGTATCAACTACAGATCACAATTACAAAATATCACATTAGCACAATATCAACACAATATCAAATCAGGTTAAATTACAATTCAAAATATCACATCAACATAATATCAAATCAAATTACAATATCAAATCACATCAACACAATCTCATTTAATTCTGGTCTGACATTCACATACACACACAAATCAACAGATATAGGTAACCACACAATATCTTTTAACAACAAAATATACAGTAGAGAAATGCCTGTTTCTGCCAAGCTATAGGTTTCACTTGCTCGAAAGCCAGTCGTATCTGATGCTAAAGCGGTCCAAAATTTCCTCTGAATTTTGATTTTAGATATTTCTAGTTCAAAATATCAGATCTGAAGTCTAAATAGTGGTTAAATATTTGTATATTTTTGTTTACGGTTTTTACTATGTATGTATGTATTTGCAATTTTAAAATACCCCACCCTTTTGGATTTATTTGGAAGGATAGGTTTGAACTCACATGAATTTTTTTCTCCAGGGCTTGCCATTGATATACATTTGTTTCAGTAAATTAATGGAAATGTTTGAATGTAGAAGAAGTAGTTTGCAAAAATGGTTTATATTTTATCTCCTCTACTCAAGACCTTATGTAACTACTTAATATGTGAAAATACAAGTAGGGAAACTATGATAAGGTATAAAATAGCAATAATACCTGTTTTATGACCCTGATCAGAATCCTATCTGGTCTGTACAATGTAACCTGCAATTTGTGTAACTGATACGCTCAATCATTCCAACTGCCTGTCTCATGCTTGAAGACACTCATGTCATGTACAAGGTCATTTTCTCAGTTGCACACCTGAGCATGGGACAGAAAGCTACAAAACTGTGCATAATTTCACGTATATGTGCAGCATTTTCCAATAAATAGGATTCTGGCCTCTATGGTGTAACATTCCTTGATATGCTCCAGCTACAGTAGATACTTTTATTTTTAGAACAGTTTTATATGTCTTGCAACTGTTGTACTAAGCATACACTCACTGTTTCTTCTTTTCCCTTCTTCGCATCAGCTTTGGTTCTTTTTCCTTTAGGTCTGTCACATCTATAAATGTTACTTCCTTGTACCAAACCTTTTTCCAAATCCAAGCCTCCTTTTAGGAAATGATGGCATGTCAAAAATGGCATGTCTGCAATGCTTCATCTTTGCCAGTTCTCTTCGGCAAAATATCTTCTTCATTTAAGGTGAGGTCATACGAAAGTGAACCTGAAACAATAAAGAGATGGGATCAATGGGAGGTTTCATTTAGCTGTGATTTAAAAAATGAAGTTGTAGAAATGGTGAAAACTGAATAACAAGTGCTGATTGCCTGGTCCTTCAAATTACTACATACATAGGAAAGGCAGAAAAGTGGGAGCATGGGGAAATTTAGCTATCATTTTGACACAAGATTATCTATACCTTAAATCCTATCTATGCTTTTTAAAAATCTTATTTTAAAAGAAAAGTCACAGTGCTAGTTCAAATATACTACAGCCCACACCACTTTAAGAATGTATATTATACTGATTACCTCAAATCATTTCCACTTCAAATTCCTGACATGTGTAAAAAAATTGAAATTCAGGGATATGGGATGAGGCATATAATTCTTTTGCTAGAAGCTTTGAGATGTCTGTGTACTTGTTCAGGAGAACAGGCTGGAGAAGTTAGGAGCCAAAAGCTGGAATGTTCCCTGAACAAAAGGAATAATTAACATCTTCAACTGTAAGAAGAGACTTCAAAAATGGTTTGAGAGGAGATTAACACCCCAGGCTTGTCATCTGACTTCAAAAGTTTTGCTTCCTTGCCTGGAGATAAGCAAATGGGCATGAGATTACTGCTATGTGAAAGGAAGAAGCCAAAAAAAGGCTTGGACTATATCAGAGGTTCTCAACCTAATGCCCATGGGCTGGATCCGGCCCATGGCACCATTTCATGTGCTCCCACCCCTCCAAGAGCATTCAAGAAACAAAAGGGCCACTCCTTTGAAGCTGTTGGGACAAAATGGCCACCCCCATCATGCAAGCAGGGCAAAATGGCCATCTGGCCCTCAAAGCTCACTGAGAGAATGTAATCTAGCCCCTGCTTGAAAAGGTTGGGAACAACCCCTGATCTATATAAACCAGGAGTTCTTAACCTTTTAAAGCTGGAGGGTGGGTCATGTTCCCTCAGATACCTTTGGGGGCCAGAAGACCATTTTGCCCTTCCTCCACCACATGACACTTCCTGGTGTGGTGGAGGTGGTGGTGGGCCACATGAAATGGTGTCACAGTGTTATGTATGTATGTATGCATGTTCATTATACTGTAAAAGCAAGAATGTAACCACTCCAGATACAAACGATACCAGCTGTAAAAGAACGCGAGCAGACAGCCCATAGAGGGCAGCTGCGAGCGTTCAGCCTCACATGGTTCACATTGCTCAATCACGGACAGCCGCGGGAAAACCTTCCCCGCATTCAGCAGCAGAAGAAAGAGGCGTGCCTGGGCGAGGCCACGCCGGTAGCAGCCAATCAGCTACCGTGCTACAAGATTCAAATGTAGAGAGCTACTGTATATATTGAGATGTATCACCGCCATTACCTCATGCTTCACTGGAACCTCATGCAATAAACCTGAGTTAAACCAACCCTTTGGTTGTCCGGTTGTCTTTGGTCCCATACACTAAATTGGCGACGAAGGTGGGATTATGGCTGCCCACGGGACCAAGACATGCGCCGGCTACGTGATCAAGAAGCCGGGAGACTTGGAGCTGTTTGAGATAGACTTCAACGCAGCGCTGGTGGAGCTCGAAGTCTCAGATGAGGCCAAAAAGAGGGCCATTTTCGTCCGCATGCTCGGACACGAGACCAAGAGGACCTTGGTGGACCTGATTGCGCCGAGGAAGGTGAGCGACCTCAAAGCCACAGAGCTCCTGGCGGCGTTGCGCGCCCATCTCCGGCCAGCAATAGCGATGTTCCCTGCTCGGAGCGCGTTCTGGAGGCGAGTCCAGGCACCCGGGGAATCGGTCGATGAGTTCGCCGCGGCCCTGCGGTTGGCCGCCGGCCCATGCAAGTGGGAGCTCCCCGAAATCACCCTCCGGGACTGCCTACTCTGCGGTCTGAGGGACACAGAGACTCAGCGCGCACTGATGAAAAGGGAGCCGCCTCCCTCGTGGCAACAAGTCCTCGACACGGCACAGGCCGCGGAGGCCACTTCTGCCGGGGTGCACGAGCTTCAGGACTGGCGCCCGAAGACCGCCAAGGCAGTGAGCTCGGTGCGCGCGGCCCGGCGAGTTTCGAACTCGTCTGCGGAGAGCGGCGACGACGAGGTCGTCCGGAGGGTCCAGAGAGAGGGCCGGCACTGCGACGGCTGCGGCGCCGCCCACGCCCGCGCCAAATGCCCATTCCGCAAGGCCGAGTGCCACAACTGCGGCCGGCGCGGGCACATCGCCAAGGTCTGCCGGAAACGGCGCGAGGCCACCAGGAGTTCTCCAGACCGCTCGGCGAGGCAGGACCGCACCACGAGGCCAAAGGACGGCACCCGGACCACGGGGACGCGGGACTAAGTAGGGCGCGTCTCCGACGACAGCGAGGACGACGCGCCGGTTTGCAGCGTTTCCACGGAGCACCCCCGTTACTTCGTTGAGGTAGTAATACAAGGGGCCCCTGTTAGAATGGAGGTGGACTCGGGTTCTTCATACTCCATTATTTCCCAGGGGGAGTTTATGAAAATCGCCCCCCACATGCGGCCCAAGCTCAAGGCGTTGAGGGCCACACTGAAGGACGTGCAAGGGAACCGCATCCCAGTGTTGGGGGTTGGGAAGTTCCGGGTTCAGTTTAAAAAGCACACCGCAACGCTTCCCCTAGTCGTCCTCAAGGGAGGTAAATGCAGCCTCCTCGGGACTCAATGGTTCCAGCCCCTGGGATTGTTCATTGGGGGGGTTCACGCCGTGAAAGCACACGCCGCCGGGACTGATCCAATACAGAGCGTGTGCGATGCGCACCCCGAGGTTTTTAAAAAGGGGCTCGGGAAATTCAAGGGCCCCCCAGTGACTTTCGACCTGGACCCTGAAGTACGTCCAATCAGACTTAAACCGTGCAGAGTGCCTTTCGCACTAAAGGACAAAATAGAGGCGGAGTTGGACAAGTTGGTGGGCCAGGGGATTCTTGTTCCTGTTGATTCTGCGGAGTGGGAAACTCCAATTGTAACAGCGCTCAAGGCCAACGGGGAGGTCCGCATATGCGCTGATTACAAGTGCACCATCAATAAGGCGATCCGCCCTAATGCGTATCCGGTGCCGGTAGTCAGCCACTTGTTGGCCAGGTTACACGGGGGGAGGTGTTTCGCTAAACTCGACCTGGCCCAAGCCTACCAGCAACTCCCAGTGACCCCCGCCGCAGCTGCTGCGCAGACCATAGTCACCCACAAAGGGGCGTTCCAGGTATCGCGCCTCCAATTCGGCGTGAATTCGGCGCCCGGGATCTTCCAGTCACTTGTGGAACGCCTCCTGAAGGGGCTAGAGGGGGTGTTGCCCTATTTTGATGACGTATTGATTACAGGGGGAGCCGGGCCGAGTTAGCAACAAGGTTGGGAAAGGTCCTGACTATATTCGAAAAGGCGGGGTTGCGGTTGCGAAAAGACAAATGCGTCTTCTTCGCTACAGAAGTTGAGTTCCTAGGGTTCCGTGTCACGCCCGAGGGAATAAGGCCAGCACAATCCAAGGTAGCCGCCATCAAGAAGGCCCCTCGCCCCACCTCCAAGCCCGAGTTGCAGTCGTTCCTCGGACTGCTCAATTTCTACCACTCCTTCCTCCCGCGGAAGGCAGCCGTGGCAGAACCGCTACACAAATTGTTAAAAAAGGACGAGGCATGGAAGTGGGGCGACGACCAGGAGAAGGCTTTCAATGACCTGAAGCGACTCCTGGCATCAGATGCCGTACTGACCCACTTCAATCCCAAACGCCCAGTGGTCCTGATTTGCGATGCATCCCCGGTGGGGGTGGGGGCGGTGTTATGCCATGTGCTGGAGAACGGTAGGGAGGCCCCGATAGCGTTCTACTCTAGGTCTTTGTCCCAAGCGGAGAGAAACTATGCCCAGACAGACAGGGAAGCACTAGCAATAATTGCGGGGACCAAGGAATTTCATGATTTTGTGTACGGCCGCCCCTTCACCATAGTGACTGACCATAAGCCTTTGTTAGGCATCTTCACCGCAGATAAGCCCACACCCCAAATCCTGTCCCCGAGGATGCTCAGGTGGGCCATCTTTCTCAACGCGTATCAGCACGCGTTGGTATACCGGCCCGGGAAGGAGATCAGCCATGCCGACGCCCTGTCGAGGTCCCCCATTCCCCGGGATGGCTGCCACGTGGGCAGAGTAGAGAGGGACCATCAGGTCTTAATGATAGAGGTTCTAGACTCCCCTCCAGTAGTACCGGCCGACATCGCCAAAGCGACAGGCAAGGACAAAACGCTGGCCACAGTTTGCTCCTGGGTACAGAAAGGGTGGCCCGTGTCTTCCCCAGCAGCGGAATTCGACACATTTTTCAAAAAGAAACTAGAGTTGTCCCTAGAGAGGGGTTGCCTTTTGTGGGGACAGCGGGTAGTGATCCCCACGCCTCTCCGGCCGAGGGTGCTTAAACTGCTGCACGTCAGCCACCCGGGGATCGTCCGCTCAAAGGCGCTGGCCCGCAGTTACTTTTGGTGGCCCCAGCTAGACGCCGACATTGAACACATGGTCGGCACTTGCGAAGCGTGCCAAAGCTCAAGGCCAGAAGAGGCTCGCTCGCCACCTAGGGAGTGGGACACGGCTAGGGGGCCCTGGTCCCGGATACATGTAGACTTTGCTGGCCCGTTCAGGGGAACGCTTTTCCTCCTCGTGGTGGACGCGTTCTCCAAGTGGTTGGAGGTCATTCCAGTCTCGAGCACCTCCTCGGCCACAACAATTAAACAGTTAAGGAGGGTCTTTTCCACGTTCGGTTTACCCGACACCCTCGTCAGCGATAACGCTAGCTGTTTCACGTCCGCCAAGTTCGGGGCATTCATGGAGCGAAACGCCATTCGGCACGTCACCTCTGCCCCCTTTCACCCGGCCACCAACGGCCAAGTAGAGCGCCTCGTGCGCACCACGAAAGACGCACTGCTGCGCATGGGCCCCGGAGACCTCGACCTGAAATTGTGCCAATTCCTGCTTAGATACAGGGTCACCCCATTAGCATCAGGGTACTCCCCCGCGGAGCTGTTGATGCGCAGGAAGCTGGCCACGGGAATCTCCAAGCTAGACCCCATGAGAGTAGAGGACAAAGGGCGGAACATAGGGGTGGTACCCACAAAAAGTTTCAGCGTAGGCGCCCCGGTGCATTGCAGGAACTACGCCAGCGCGGGGCCAGCCTGGGTGCCGGGCACCGTAGTAGAACAAACCGGCCCCGTCTCATACCGCGTAGAGACCAGTACAGGCTTCCTGTGGAGGCGGCACGTGGACCAACTCAGGCGCAGGGTCCCCGGAGAGCAGGACGAAGACGAGAATAGTATCGAATCAGCGTTAGGGTACTCCCCCACCCGCTTAACCCAAGGGGGAGGAAAAGGGGAGCATGGGTCCCCACCAAGGGGGGAGGAAAGGGAATCGATCCACAGAAATCTTTTGCGGGAGTCCCCGAAAAAATGGAAGAGCCCCGACCACACACATACCCCGCGGGAGTTTCCCCGAAACACAGATGCCCATAGAAGCTTAGACGTTGATTTACAGTACCAGGGGGAGTTAGCGGAGTGGTCCCCCACCCGTCCTAGCGAAAAGAGGGGTTTCAGTTCAGCCCCTGGTACCTCCAGTCCCAGTAGCCCCTGTGAGTCAGAATGCGATATAGCGCCATTTCCCCGGAGACCGACACCCCCAAGACGGGAGGCGTCAGCGAGTCCGCCCACCACAGTCTCAAGGTCCCCCGAGCAGGAATCAGAAGGTAGCCGAACCACAAGGGCGACCTCATCGGTTCCGCGGTTCACAATAGGAGGGTCCCCGGGGTCAGAGAGCAACAGACAGGGGTTCACCTCCCAACTATTCATTCCTTTCCCATCCCCGGGCGCGAGGCAGGCACGAACGCCCCACAGAGCCACTAACGAATCCCCGTTTCCTGTTGCAGGACAAGCACCCGCGGAGTCAGGGATCACAGGCTCTCCAGTACTAGGTCAGACGCAAGCGCGTCCCAAGCGCACGTGCGGCAAGCCACAATGGTTGCGGGACTTCGTCCCATCCTAGGGGGGAGGGATGTTATGTATGTATGTATGCATGTTCATTATACTGTAAAAGCAAGAATGTAACCACTCCAGATACCGAACTCCTCATGAGGAGGCGTCTGGTAACACTTTTTGACCGGATGGATCCGTCCAGGGTGGAGGATGAAGGGAGAAATATAAACATAGGGGGAGATAGCTCCAAAAGTTTTTCGGTAGGGGACCCGGTTCACTGCAGGAACTACGCGGCCTCGGGGCCAGCGTGGATACCAGGGACAATCGTTGAGCAGACGGGGCCAGTGTCCTACAGGGTCGAGACTAGCTCAGGTCTACTCTGGAGGAGGCACGCCGACCAGCTCAGAAGGCGAGTCACCAGTGAGGGGGAATCAACGTTAGGGTCCTCCCCCACCCGCGTTACCCAAGGGGGAGACACGGCAGCATCCGCGGATACAAATGCATATCCTAGGTTCTCAGTCACAGAGGAGGATACTTTGGAAGAGAGGGATGAATTTGATTATGAGTTGCAGTACCAGGGGGTGTCGCGGAGTGGTCCCCCACCCGTCCTAGCGAGAAGAGGGGTTTAAGTTCAGCCCCTGGTACTTCCAGTCCCCCCAGCCCTTTTGTTTTAGAATATACCATAGCTCCAGCTCCCCGGAGACAAACACCCCCAAGACAGGCAGCAGGGGGGAGTCTGCCCACCACAGTCTCTAGAACTCCCGGGCAGGTAACGGGGGGTAGCGAGGCCACGAGGGCCTCCTCGTCGGTCCCAAGATTCGTACTGGGGGGGACCCCAAGCTCCTCAAACAGTAGGCAGGGGTTCACTTCCAAACTGTTCATTCCATTCCCTTCCCCCAATGCAAGGTTACCGCAGAGTCCACACCGAGCCACTAATGAGTCCCCCCTTTCCGTTGCAGGACGGGACTCCGCGGAACCAGGAGCCTCCGGCTCCCCTGTGTTAAGTCAAGCGGCC
The DNA here is from genome assembly GCA_035047305.1 of Bradypodion pumilum. Classification (NCBI taxonomy): domain Eukaryota; kingdom Metazoa; phylum Chordata; class Lepidosauria; order Squamata; family Chamaeleonidae; genus Bradypodion; species Bradypodion pumilum. Next base: position 291,324,965 of record JAWDJD010000004.1, on the reverse strand, counting down.
ACACGCCCCAGGCGCACGTGCGGCAAGCCACAATGGTTGAGGGACTTCGTCCCATCCTAGGGGGGAGGGATGTTATGTATGTACAATGTTGCTTTAAGAAATGTATGAATGTAACCTGACCACAATTACAATGTAGCCCAGCTGTTAAAGGAACGCGAGTAAGCTGCCCATAGAGGGCAGCTGCGAGCGTTCAACTCACATGGTTCTCATTCCTCAAATCACCGGCAGCCGCGGGAAATCCCCCGCACTATCAAACAACTACAGAAGAGGGGCGTGACTTGGGACGACGTCACGCCGGTAGCAGCCAATGAGCTACCGTGCAGCAAGATTCAAATGTATTGTGCTACTGTATATAATGTGATGTACCTCCGCCATTACCACATGTTCACACTGATCATCAACCAATAAACCTGTGTTAGTCCTTCCTGCGACTCCTTCTTTGTCTTCGGTGCAAGACACTAAAGTAACCTACCACAATTCCCTGTCATTCTCAGATAAGAGAATGTCAATAAAGGATTGCACTTGGACTGGCAGTGGGGCTTTAGGTCAGGTTTGTGGAGCAAAGGCAACTATGCACTCACATTGCTCCCAATTGCAATCATCCCATTGGCTCTGGGTCCTACTTAGCTTCTCCATATTTCAGTGAAGCCACAAATTGCAAGGCAGCACAAAATCAGACCTTAAGCTTCTAAGCTGCCACTTCTTCTGCAAAATTTAAAATGAAAGCCTTTTTTTACCCTCTGAGAACTCATAAACAATATTTATAAGTTCCTTCAACTAGAGTCTATTGTATATTGCTGGTGAATTACAAGTGGCTTGGATTTAAACCATTCTTCTAAGCCATCAAACAGAAGGAGAAAATGTAATAGTCTGTTTTTATTGTAAAGCTTCCTACCCTTCTTAAAATCAAGATTATTATTATTATTATTATTATTATTATTATTATTATTATTATTATTATTATTATTATTATTATTATTATTATTATTATTATTATTATTATTATTATTATTATTATTATTATATTTCAAACTTGTATGCTGCCCCACTCGACTCTGTGTGGCTAACAAAGTATCAAAGTATCAACTACAGATCACAATTACAAAATATCACATTAGCACAATATCAACACAATATCAAATCAGGTTAAATTACAATTCAAAATATCACATCAACATAATATCAAATCAAATTACAATATCAAATCACATCAACACAATCTCATTTAATTCTGGTCTGACATTCACATACACACACAAATCAACAGATATAGGTAACCACACAATATCTTTTAACAACAAAATATACAGTAGAGAAATGCCTGTTTCTGCCAAGCTATAGGTTTCACTTGCTCGAAAGCCAGTCGTATCTGATGCTAAAGCGGTCCAAAATTTCCTCTGAATTTTGATTTTAGATATTTCTAGTTCAAAATATCAGATCTGAAGTCTAAATAGTGGTTAAATATTTGTATATTTTTGTTTACGGTTTTTACTATGTATGTATGTATTTGCAATTTTAAAATACCCCACCCTTTTGGATTTATTTGGAAGGATAGGTTTGAACTCACATGAATTTTTTTCTCCAGGGCTTGCCATTGATATACATTTGTTTCAGTAAATTAATGGAAATGTTTGAATGTAGAAGAAGTAGTTTGCAAAAATGGTTTATATTTTATCTCCTCTACTCAAGACCTTATGTAACTACTTAATATGTGAAAATACAAGTAGGGAAACTATGATAAGGTATAAAATAGCAATAATACCTGTTTTATGACCCTGATCAGAATCCTATCTGGTCTGTACAATGTAACCTGCAATTTGTGTAACTGATACGCTCAATCATTCCAACTGCCTGTCTCATGCTTGAAGACACTCATGTCATGTACAAGGTCATTTTCTCAGTTGCACACCTGAGCATGGGACAGAAAGCTACAAAACTGTGCATAATTTCACGTATATGTGCAGCATTTTCCAATAAATAGGATTCTGGCCTCTATGGTGTAACATTCCTTGATATGCTCCAGCTACAGTAGATACTTTTATTTTTAGAACAGTTTTATATGTCTTGCAACTGTTGTACTAAGCATACACTCACTGTTTCTTCTTTTCCCTTCTTCGCATCAGCTTTGGTTCTTTTTCCTTTAGGTCTGTCACATCTATAAATGTTACTTCCTTGTACCAAACCTTTTTCCAAATCCAAGCCTCCTTTTAGGAAATGATGGCATGTCAAAAATGGCATGTCTGCAATGCTTCATCTTTGCCAGTTCTCTTCGGCAAAATATCTTCTTCATTTAAGGTGAGGTCATACGAAAGTGAACCTGAAACAATAAAGAGATGGGATCAATGGGAGGTTTCATTTAGCTGTGATTTAAAAAATGAAGTTGTAGAAATGGTGAAAACTGAATAACAAGTGCTGATTGCCTGGTCCTTCAAATTACTACATACATAGGAAAGGCAGAAAAGTGGGAGCATGGGGAAATTTAGCTATCATTTTGACACAAGATTATCTATACCTTAAATCCTATCTATGCTTTTTAAAAATCTTATTTTAAAAGAAAAGTCACAGTGCTAGTTCAAATATACTACAGCCCACACCACTTTAAGAATGTATATTATACTGATTACCTCAAATCATTTCCACTTCAAATTCCTGACATGTGTAAAAAAATTGAAATTCAGGGATATGGGATGAGGCATATAATTCTTTTGCTAGAAGCTTTGAGATGTCTGTGTACTTGTTCAGGAGAACAGGCTGGAGAAGTTAGGAGCCAAAAGCTGGAATGTTCCCTGAACAAAAGGAATAATTAACATCTTCAACTGTAAGAAGAGACTTCAAAAATGGTTTGAGAGGAGATTAACACCCCAGGCTTGTCATCTGACTTCAAAAGTTTTGCTTCCTTGCCTGGAGATAAGCAAATGGGCATGAGATTACTGCTATGTGAAAGGAAGAAGCCAAAAAAAGGCTTGGACTATATCAGAGGTTCTCAACCTAATGCCCATGGGCTGGATCCGGCCCATGGCACCATTTCATGTGCTCCCACCCCTCCAAGAGCATTCAAGAAACAAAAGGGCCACTCCTTTGAAGCTGTTGGGACAAAATGGCCACCCCCATCATGCAAGCAGGGCAAAATGGCCATCTGGCCCTCAAAGCTCACTGAGAGAATGTAATCTAGCCCCTGCTTGAAAAGGTTGGGAACAACCCCTGATCTATATAAACCAGGAGTTCTTAACCTTTTAAAGCTGGAGGGTGGGTCATGTTCCCTCAGATACCTTTGGGGGCCAGAAGACCATTTTGCCCTTCCTCCACCACATGACACTTCCTGGTGTGGTGGAGGTGGTGGTGGGCCACATGAAATGGTGTCACAGTGTTATGTATGTATGTATGCATGTTCATTATACTGTAAAAGCAAGAATGTAACCACTCCAGATACAAACGATACCAGCTGTAAAAGAACGCGAGCAGACAGCCCATAGAGGGCAGCTGCGAGCGTTCAGCCTCACATGGTTCACATTGCTCAATCACGGACAGCCGCGGGAAAACCTTCCCCGCATTCAGCAGCAGAAGAAAGAGGCGTGCCTGGGCGAGGCCACGCCGGTAGCAGCCAATCAGCTACCGTGCTACAAGATTCAAATGTAGAGAGCTACTGTATATATTGAGATGTATCACCGCCATTACCTCATGCTTCACTGGAACCTCATGCAATAAACCTGAGTTAAACCAACCCTTTGGTTGTCCGGTTGTCTTTGGTCCCATACACTAAACACAGGTTGCATCCAGCCTGTTGGACACAGGCTGAGAATCCCTGATATAAACAATGGATATGTTTTGAACATACTAATTGAATGGTCCACTCACAGTATATAATGGCGCTAGTAAGTTAATTAGTTGGCTTTGTTCCACTCTGATGCAGGGGGACCTTGTCCATTAGCCAAATGTGGTCATCCATGTAGGAGGCCGTACTTTGCCCAGGCCCAAATAGATCCCAGAGGTGTTTGCAAACTGCTCATAACAAATAGGAACCAGGAAGGAGTGAGAGGGAGATTCATTTGCAGCCTCTCCACACAGGCACATTTAGGTTCACAAATATGAACCAGTACTAGCGCCAAACCAGGTGGATTATACACAGAAAGAGCCTCCCCAAAGATTGTGGTATTTTTGAACCACAATTGCACAACCGTTTGTTGCCTGCTAATCTTTCTCACATTAGGTCAGTTTGGTGTAAGGGACCAAAGACAATGAAACAGCCGAAGGGTTGGCTTAACACAGGTTTATTGCATGATGATCCGGAGGGACATGTGGTAATGGCGGATGGGTAGCTCAATATATACAGCTGGCTATACATTTGAATGTGGCTCGTCGACAGACTATTGGTTGCTGCCTGCGTGACGTCGTAGGAGGTCACGCCCTTCTTGACCAGGTGAAGAGGTGGCGGGGAATCTTCCCGCGCTGCTGAACCAGGTGAATATGATCCATGGGAGCTGGACGCTCGCTACTGCCCTCTGGTGGTCACTAGCTCGCGTCCCCTTATTAGGTTTACATTGATACAGCTGATGGTTATAATGTTTCACACAGAATGGTTACATTGTTAACACATGGCAAAGGTACATTGTTAAAGGCACAGCTTTACAGAACACAACATCCCTCCCCCCTAGGATGAGACGAAGTCTCTCAGCCAAGATGGCTTGTTGCATGTGCGTTTGGGCCGTGAAGAGGGCTGCCCCCCCGGGGGCATTATTGCTTCTTTGTTCCCTGGTCCCTTGTCCTGAAATGGGAGAGGGAGACTTGTTAGTGGCTTGCCGCTGTCTGGCGGCCTTAGGGGAAGGGAAAAACTCCATTGTAGGCAGACCGGGGGCCGTCGGGGCTAACGAAAAACCCCTCTTCTCGCTTGGAAGGGTGGGGGACCACTCCGAAACCCCCCCCCCGGTTCTGAAAATCAAAATCTAACTTAGTAGGGGTATCCGCATTTGTGGTGACCTTCCGCGAGATATGTATGGGGTCGGGTTCCTCCTCCTTGGAAAGATCCCCCAGGGTATCTATGAGGATATCCTCCTCCCCCCTTGGTGGGGGCCCGCGGTCCCCCTTCCCTCCCCCTTGGGCTGAACGGGTGGGGGAGAACCCTAACGCTGACTTATTCCCTGCTTAGTCTGTGCCCTGCTCATCGGAGACCCTGCGTCGGAGCTGGTCCGTGTGCCGCCTCCACAGGAGCCCTGTGCTGGTTTCCACGCGGTACGACACGGGGCAGGTTTGCTCCACAACTACGCCTGGTACCCAGGCTGGGCCCGTGCTGGCGTAATTCCTGCAATGCACGGGGGCGCCTACACTGAAACTCTTTGTAACCTCTAGCCCGATGTTCCTTCCTTTGTCCTCTACCCTCATGGGGTCTAGCCTAGTAAGGATGGTGGTCAGCTTCCTGCGCATTAAGAGCTCTGCGGGGGAGTATCCTGACGCCAATGGGGTCACCCTGTACCCTAGCAGAAACTGACACACTTGTAGGTTCAGATCCCCTGGGCCCATGCGCCGCAACGCGTCCTTCGTGGTGCGGACGAGGCGCTCTACTTGGCCATTGGTGGCCGGGTGAAACGGGGCGGAGGTGATGTGCCGAACGGCGTTAATCTCCATGAATGCCCTAAACTCGGAGGGCGTAAAACAACTAGCGTTGTCGCTAATTAATGTGTCGGGTATGCCGAACGTGGAAAAGAGCCTCCGCAAATGCCTAATGGTCTGGGCCGAGGAGGTGCTCGTGACCGGGATAACCTCCAACCATTTGGAGAAGGCGTCCACTACAAGAAGGAACAGGGTGCCCCTGAACGGGCCCGCAAAATCAACGTGCACCCGGGACCACGGCCCCTTAGCCGCGTCCCATTCCCTGTGGGGAAGGCGGGCCTCCTCCGGTCTGGAGCCTTGGCAACGTGCACAAGTGCCGACCATGTGCTCGATGTCGGCGTCCAGCTGGGGCCACCAGAAGTAACTCCAGGCCAGCGCATTGGATCGCACGATGCCGGGGTGGCTGACGTGCAGCAGTTTGAGCACCCGCGGCCGAAGGGAAGTGGGAATCACCACCCGCTGCCCCCACAAGAGGCACCCCCTCTCTAGGGACAGTTCTAGCTTTTTTCTGAAAAATGGAGCAAACTCCTCCGCTGGGGAGGACGCCGGCCACCCTTTCTGCACCCAGGAGCTAACTGCCGCTAACGTCTTGTCCTTCTCTGTCGCTTTGGCAATGTCGGCGGGCACTACGGGGGGCGAATCCAGTACCTCTATCATGAGAACCTGATGGTCCCGCTCTCCCATGCTCACCTGGCTGGGCGTTAGGGGGAGGGGAGACCTAGATAGAGCGTCCGCATGGCTGATCTCCTTCCCGGGCCGGTAGACCAACGCGTGCTGATACGCGTTGAGAAAAATGGCCCACCTGAGCATCCTTGGAGACAGGATCTGTGGGGTGGGCTTATCTGCGGTAAAGATGCCTAGCAGGGGCTTATGGTCTGTTACAATGGTGAAGGGGCGGCCATACAGAAAGTCGTGAAATTTTTTCGTCCCCGCGACTATTGCTAGTGCCTCCCTGTCTGTCTGTGCGTAGTTTCTCTCCGCTTGGGACAGGGACCTGGAGTAAAATGCTATCGGGGCCTCCCTTCCGTTTTCCAACACGTGGCACAGCACCGCCCCCACCCCCACTGGAGATGCATCACAGGTCAGAACTACTGGGCGTTTGGGGTTGAAGTGGGTCAGTATGGCGTCGGACGCCAGGAGGCTTTTTAGCTCGCTAAATGCCCTTTCTTGGTCATCGCCCCACTTCCATGCCTGGTCCTTCTTTAGCAGTTTGTGTAGCGGCTCAGCCACCGCTGCCTTTCGGGGGAGGAAGGAGTGGTAAAAGTTGAGCAGCCCTAGGAACGACTGCAACTCGGGCTTGGAGGTGGGGCGGGGGGCTTTCTTGATGGCTGCCACCTTGGACTTGGATGGTTTTATTCCCTCAGGAGTCACACAAAACCCTAGGAACTCAACCTCGGTTGCGAAGAAGACGCATTTGTCCTTTTGCAACCTCAGCCCCGCCTTTTCGAATATCGTCAGGACCTTCCCCAACCTCTTGGCCAATTCAGCCCGACTCCCCCCCGTTATTAACACGTCATCAAAATAAGGCAACACCCCCTCCAGTCCCTTCAGGAGGCGTTCCACGAGCGACTGGAAAATTCCTGGCGCCGAATTCACGCCGAATTGGAGGCGTGTCACCTGGAACGCCCCCTTATGGGTGACTATGGTCTGTGCAGCAGCTGCGGCAGGGGACACCGTGAGCTGCTGGTAGGCCTGTGCTAAGTCGAGCTTAGCGAAACACTTTCCCCCGTGTAACCTGGCCAGCAGATGGCTGACTACCGGCACCGGATATGCATTCGGGCGGATCGCCTTGTTGATGGTGCACTTGTAGTCGGCGCATATGCGGACCTCCCCATTGGCCTTTAGTGCGGTTACAATTGGAGTTTCCCACTCCGCAGAATCTACAGGCACAAGGATCCCCTGGCCCACCAACTTGTCCAGTTCCGCCTCTATCTTGTCCTTGAGTGCGAACGGCACCCGGCGTGGTTTTAGGCGAATTGGGCGGACCTCCGGGTCCAGGTCGAAAGTCACTGGGGGCCCCTTGAATTTCCCCAGTCCTTTTTTGAAGACTTCGGGGTGCGCCTTGCACACCTCCTGAATTGGATCAGTCCCAACGGCGTGCATCCCAACGGCGTGCACCCCCCCCAATAAACAACCCCAGGGGCTGGAACCATTGAGTTCCGAGGAGGCTGCAATCTCCTCCCTTGAGCACGACTAGGGGAAGGGACGCGGCGTGCTCCTTGAATTTGACCTGAAATTCTCCAACCCCCAACACTGGAATACTGTTCCCTTGCACGTCCCGTAGTGTGGACCTCAGTGCTTTGAGCTTGGGTCGCTTGTGGGGGGCAATTCCCAAAAACTCCCTCTGGGAAATGATTGAATATGAGGACCCCGAGTCAATTTCCATCCTAATGGGAACCCCTTGGACTAGTACCTCAACAAAGTAGCGGGGGTGTCCTGTAGACACGCTGAACACTGGGGCGTCATCCTCGCTGCCGTCGGAGATGCGGCCCACGCCGTCCTGCTTCCGCGTGGCCTGGGCGCCGTCCTTGGGTCTCGTTGGGCGGTCTTGTCCCGCGGAACGGTCTGCGGAGCTCCTCCGGGTCTCGCGCTTCTTCCTGCACACCTTGGCGATGTGCCCGCGGCGGCCGCAGTTGTGGCACTCGGCCTTCCGGAAGGGGCATTTCACGCGGTTGTGGGCCGCTCCACAGCCGTCGCATCGCCGGCTCTCCTTCCGGACCCTCCGGACGTCCTCGTCGTCGCTGCTCTCTGTGGACGACCTCGAAGTTCGCCGGGCTGCTTGTACCGGAGCCTCTGCCTTGCTCGCCTTTGGCCGCCAGTCCTGAAGTTCTTGGACCCCGGCCTTCGTAGCTTCTGCGGCCTGGGCCGCTCTGACGACCTCCTGCAACGTGGGAGGCAGCTCTTGGTTCATTAATGTGCGCTGGGTCTCGGCGTCGTTCAGGCCGCACAGCACACAGTCCCGGAGGGTGATTTCGGCATTCTCCCATTTGCACGGGCCGCCCGCCAGCCGCAGGGCCGCCACGAATGTGGCGACCGTCTCCCCGGGCGCTTGGACTCGCCTCCAGAACGCACTCCGAGCGGGAAACATCGCCGTGGTGGGCCGGACGTGCTCACGCAGCATCTGCATGAGTTCCTTGGCCTTGAATTCGCTCACCCTCCTTGGTGCAATCAGGTCCACCAAGGTCCTTTTGGTTTCTTGTCCGAGCATCCTGGTGAAGATGGCCCTTTTCTTCGCCTCTTCCGTGACTTCGGACTCGATCAGTGCGGCCTGGAAGTCCATCTCGAAGATCTCCCAGTCGCCCGGTTTCCTGATTTCGAAACCGGCGCATGTCTTGGTCCCGTGGGCTGCCATTATCCCATCCTCGTCGCCAATTTGGTGTAAGGGACCAAAGACAATGAAACAGCCGAAGGGTTGGCTTAACACAGGTTTATTGCATGATGATCCGGAGGGACATGTGGTAATGGCGGATGGGTAGCTCAATATATACAGCTGGCTATACATTTGAATGTGGCTCGTCGACAGACTATTGGTTGCTGCCTGCGTGACGTCGTAGGAGGTCACGCCCTTCTTGACCAGGTGAAGAGGTGGCGGGGAATCTTCCCGCGCTGCTGAACCAGGTGAATATGATCCATGGGAGCTGGACGCTCGCTACTGCCCTCTGGTGGTCACTAGCTCGCGTCCCCTTATTAGGTTTACATTGATACAGCTGATGGTTATAATGTTTCACACAGAAAGGTTACATTGTTAACACATGGCAAAGGTACATTGTTAAAGGCACAGCTTTACAGAACACAACAGTCAGGCAAAAAGAACTGGAGAATGAACTCACAAAAAGGTGCCTTCATTTTGGCAGTTTCACGTCTGGCCTAAACATCGAAGAAGAAGAAGTTAAAACAACATATTCTTAGCTTTCTTGTGGAAGAGGCAAAACAGTGGAGCTCTGTATCCATCATACCTGACAGCACTATCTCCCAGCTGCTGACTTTGACTACTGCACTGTTGCTTAATACTGGTCATGCTGCACTTCATTGTGGGTGCACACTGGCCAAGCATGGCAGGTCAACTACCTGTTTCCTAAATTACTCATTGCACAATGTGTGCCAGTCAACCTACAGCAGAGTCTTTTCCAAGACTCTTTGTGGCCATTTCTCCAGTCCCCTTAACCAGGGTCCTTGCAGTCTTAAAGCTCCTGCCATTCATCGAGAGGGAGAGATGTATCTGCAGTTGTGGTTGCTGCCTATGGATGGATCCCCTGCAAGATGACCTCATCCTAGCTTTTGGATCTTGTGCTCCTCCCCTCCCCTGGATTTTCTTCTGCTCTCTAGGAACCTATAAGCTGAATATTCTTTTCCAGTTACTGGAAAAGAGTTGAGTGTCCATGAGAGATGAAAAAATATGGATCCATTTCTATTTTTTCTCATGGAGAAAATGGGGATTAATTTTGAACAGAGAGATGGTTGGGGAAAATGTAATAAATGCACACTCACCATAAATCACACCTCTGCCTGAAACTGAAAGCCATGTTCAGCCATCTTGTCTCCTTCTACCTGAGGTGGGAGAGGGAGGAGAAGCAGGTGTGGTGTCAGAATCATCCTGTGGCCTTTGCAACTACTGCTGTCACCCCTGTATCCTTTCCTACTTGTCTTGAGCATGAGGGAGAGGGTGGATGGGCAGACTTTGTCAAAAGCAACACTGGTTATGCACCAAGCTCCACTTTCCAGCTCTCAGGAGACTCCACAGCAGGTCATTTCAGGCCTGCTCATTCTGTCTGAGTTGAATGTCTTATTCCAGCTAACTCAAGGGATAGCTCTGACTTTATCTGACAAAAGGCAGCCCTCTAGTTGGAACTACAGGAGCCAGGAGTAATGTATTAATTGATTAGTTTTACAACCTTATCAAGTTGGAACTACAAGTAACATACAGTTTCTCTCTCACACCTCTCTTCCAGATTAAAAAATCCACTGCCTAAGACCACCTGCATCCTAAAACTGTCAATGCTTATTAGAAGACTAGCAAGAAATCAATATACTGTTTGTTTCCTGTATTTAATGTTCATTGCAGGGGCTGCATGGAAGTAATTTGCTTTTAATTATGGCCAAGACAGATTTATTTTACAGCATCATTGAGTGATAAGCCAGCCTTTACCTTTTAGAATATGAAACAGTTTTATGGCTAGCAATGAAATCAGAGACCATAGAAGCAAGACTGATAGAAAATATGCCTAACTAACATGTTTCTTCACAGAGAAATATACAGTCTATACATTTAAGAATGGCTGAAAGATTATATTATCCCTAGTATATGTGCATAGGTCCCATAGTGAAGAATGAAAGCGCGGCGCCAAAATGGCCGCCGCGCTCTTTGCGGGCCCCCACCCACCCGGACTCAGACATCCGGGTGAGTTAGGGGGCATGGCCACCCCTCTATAAAAGGGGTGGCCACGTGGCAGCGGAGCTGCCATTTTAAAATAGCGACGGAGAGGAGAAGTTTTCTCCGTCGCTGTTCCTTTGATTCTTCGGCTCTTTAGCCTTTTCAGAAGGAAGGAGTTGCACAGAGCCTTGGCTTGCTGGCTGCTCTGTCCTTTTTGGCATAGGTTGATCCCTGGACAGGGATCCTGCTATTTCTACTGATATGCCTCCCAAGCGGAAGGCCACGGCGATGAAACCGCGGCCAACGGGGAGGACTTTTGCCGGCCCTGCGCAATGTGGGGGGCAGCCCTCCGGTCGGAGGACCAGGGCTGCGCCCACGCGGCAGGGCACTACCCCCACCAATACCAGTGGGGCAATCCAGGCTGGTGCTCGGCCCTCGGCTGGCCAGCCTTCAACCAGCCCTTCAGGGGCTTCGGCCCTCGGCCCGCAGTTGCCGGCCACGGGTCAGGTCAGCAGGGGGGCGGTGCTGGTGCACAGCACGTTACTCCTCCTGCCCCTCATGGGCTGGAGTTTTGGGCATGGCCCTATTCGGGCCCAGGCTCTCATTTTGGGGTTCCTGTTCAAATGCCTGGTGGGCCCGTTTTGGCACCCATTTATTTAGGATAGGCGTCGCGTTGATCGCGGCTACGTTTGGAGTACTCGGAGGCGGACATGCGTGTACGCGCAATTTCTTATATGTACGTGCCCTCACTGTACGAGTACCTAGTTTTGTCCTTAACCTCTTCTCCTCTTTTACAGATCCTGTGTGTCTATACACACCGGTGGCAGTGGGGCTGGTGGGCCGCAGTATATGCTGCGGCGACAGAGAGTGGACCCCGACTTGGGCTGTGTGCATCCGCACGTAGGCAATGGTATGGTATGCGCGGCACAAGGGGGCGGGAACTGTTGCCATTCCTGATGTCCGTCGGGGATGCTGGACCGCCCGATGTTCTTAATAGGCACCTCGGCGGCAGCGATCTTATACGGATCACTGCTGTTACTAAATTGTCGAGGGGCTGTGACCTGGTGTTTTATATCACGTATGGCTTACACACGGTCGCTATGGTCTAACATCGTGCCGAGACACCAATTTAGGGGAGACGTGGATCTCCGTGGTTCGGACTGTTCTGGCAGTCAGTGGACAGGGCTGTTGCTCAGTCCCTTGCTGAGCATGGCTGAGGATAGGCTTACAAAAATTTTGCCGGTAGGCAGGGGAAGGGGTCCACCTGTCGGCTGGAGGTATGTACCTCGTTCTGGGTGTGGTGCAAGCAGGCCTGGCGACCGAGCTGACGGTCTTGGGGGGGGGGCGGTGAGTCATCATGGATGCCTCCCCGTGTGGCGGGTAGCACTGGTAAGGTAAATATTTATGACCCATAGGTATCCGGCAGGTTCGCAATTGACTGGCCAACACTTAGACAGGTACAGGTGTAATAACGTTGACCGGTCAATGACGAACCAGGCAAGGGGTGATGGCAGGAGCTTTTCAGCATGCATCACCCCGTGATTTGACGGATACACGTCAGAGGGTGGGGTCAGTAGATAGTTTATTGACTACGGTCAACAATTTGTTTGTGTCAACAAACAAATTGATACAAATGGATACATTGTAGCCAATTGCCATTGGCAATTTTGGGAGGAACCTTACCAGTGTTACTGCGGCCTGCTTGCCTTAAAGAATTATAATTGGATGAGTACCAATTGAAAGTTATAATTCGGACTAGGGCATTATTCAATAAAAGTGGCCCAATGCCTTTATCCATATACCGGTGTCTGAGTCTTTCTTTGGGGGGTGCGCCTGCAATGAAAGTGCGGCGCCAAAATGGCCGCTGCGCTCTTTGCGGGGCCCCCCTCACCCGGACTCAGACATCCGGGTGAGTTAGGGGGCGTGGCCACCCCTCTATAAAAGGGGTGGCCACGAGGCAGCCGAGCTGCCATTTTAAAATAGCGATGGAGAGGAGAAGTTTTCCCTCCACCCCCTCCCTAGTGAACAGTGTGATATTTTGGTCGCTTCGGGGCCGGGTGGGAATTTTTGGCCGGAACCCACAATTGGCCCTTGGGTTCTGGCTTTTTTGCCCATCCCACACTGTTGCTGAGGTTTGACATAGGGGTTTTCTTGCTCTTGACTTTGGTCACTTAGGCGGGTAGCACTGGTAAGGTAAATATTTATGACCCATAGGTATCCGGCAGGTTCGCAATTGACTGGCCAACACTTAGACAGGTACAGGTGTAATAACGTTGACCGGTCAACGACGAACCAGGCAAGGGGTGATGGCAGGAGCTTTTCAGCATGCATCGCCCCGTGATTTGACGGATACATGTCAGAGGGTGGGGTCAGTAGATAGTTTATTGACTACGGTCAACAATTTGTTTGTGTCAACAAACAAATTGATACAAATGGATACATTGTAGCCAATTGCCATTGGCAATTTTGGGAGGAACCTTACCAGTGTTACTGCGGCCTGCTTGCCTTAAAGAATTATAATTGGATGAGTACCAATTGAAAGTTATAATTCGGACTAGGGCATTATTCAATAAAAGTGGCCCAATGCCTTTATCCATATACCGGTGTCTGAGTCTTTCTTTGGGGGGTGCGCCTGCAAAGACATTTGGAAAGAGTGCCACCAAACAAATACATCCACTTGGTCTCCTTTCCCCAGACAGAAATACCAACCAGCTCATTTATGGATTAGCTTTCAATTTCATCTTCACCAATGAAAGGAAAACAGAACATATGTTGCTGGTGAAGTTTGCTCAAGTTAATGGTGCAATTGGTCATCAGTGTGACTAATGGAAATCGGTCCCTTCTGATGAATTATTTGCTGGAAAGGCTCCAGCTGCTTCAGCCTGGTATAAGCAGCAAGTAAAGTATAATATATCCAGTTTCCTGCAGTTTTAAAAATGTTATTTGTCAGTCCTAAAGAACTTTCAGGCCTTGATATGACCCAGCATTGTAACTGACCAGCATTCCTGGAAGTTGAGGTCCACCGACTCAACCATGTCACCAAATGACCACTTATCCCAAAAACAACTCAGCACATGATAAAACTCAAGAGGATACTGGCCTATGCTTGGAATGGGATAAAGGAAAACAGGGCTGTAGACAGGGGGTGGCCAAGGTGGGCTTTGCCCACCCAGAGTTAGCAGTTTACCCATCCTCAAACTCCCAGCTGCTCATATATATGACACATATGTACAGGTATATGACATTGTTGCCCATCCTAAAAAAATATTCACCCACCCACATCTAGAATACTGGTTATGGCCCTGAAGGAGAAGCTACAAAATAGCAGAACAGCTTGATGGAGGCTAAAATATTCAAAGCATTGTGGTGAGTTGCTCTGGTCCTGCATCCAACTTGTGAGGAGGATGGAAGAAAAAGTGGATCAGCACACTCCAAAAATGCCCTGAAGAGCAGGATAAACACATATGCAGATAGACCCTGAGTTTTACCATTTAACTTGGCACGACAAAGCTCTTATTCTGTGGTTGCATTCTCTATACAGCACAAGTTGCATAAACCCTCTAGGTAGTTTTACATTCTTTTACAAATGCCACAGCCCCCGGGCTTTAAAAAAAGGGATTAATAGGACCCCAACTGAATGGATTAATGCACAAACATTAATGCAACACTTAAAGCACACATGCAATCAATCCGTAAAACACTGTAAAACTACAGCAATGATGTTGAAGAGAAATTAAAGCAGCCATCGAGACAACATTAGTACTGACACCACTCTTATGGAACCAGTAACTGGAAAGGAATATTCAGTTTATAGGTTCCTAGAGAGCAGAAGAAAATCCAGGGGAAGGGAGGTGCACAAGATCCAAAAGCTAGGATGAGGTCCTCTTGCAGGGGATCCATCCATAGGCAGCAACCACAACTGCAGATACATCTCTCCCTCTTGATGAATGGCAGGAGCTTTAAGACTGCAAGGACCCTGGTTAAGGGGAATGGAGAACTGGCCACACAGAGTCTTGGAGAAGACTCTGCTGTAGGGTGAATGGCACACATTGTGCAGTGAGTAATTTAGGAAACAGGTAGCTGACCTGACGTACTTGGCCAGTGTGCACCCACAATGAAGTGCAACATGGCCAGTATTAAGCAACAGTGCTGCAGTCAAAGTCAGCAGCTGGGAGATAGTGTTGTCAGGTATGGTAGATACAGAGCTCCACTGTTTTGCCTCTTCCACAAGAAAGCTAAGAACTTGTGCTGTTCTCAATGGTGGTCCTCCTCCTCCTCCTCTCTGTGTGTACATGTATGAATGTGTATGTTTGAGAAAAATTATGGGAAAGTGGGTGAGAAATAGGAGAGCAACTGGCTTTTCTCTAAGTAAATCAAGATTTAAACATTTCCTTCTAGTGTGATGCTGCAATACTGACCTCTGCTGAGCAGTTATAACACTGTATGCTTCTCCATCCAACTTTTCTGAAATGGAAAATCACAACAGGCTCAGAAAGACAAACTCTTCTAAAAAAAAAAATTCCTGTCAATCCAATAAGACCCAGAAGCTAACACTAAACAGGAAGGTATAAAAACGAGCCAGTAACAAGTTCCACCACATTGCTGATCAATACAGGATCCTCTCATTTTTGATTATGGGATGATTCTAGGTACCGGTCTAGTCTGTCTCCACCTGCTTCTGAACTTGTCTGATACTGGCTCTGGCTAATATATTTCTGATAGTTGCAAATAGGGCCCCCACGATCTTAAAGGGGGTGAGGGAAAACAGTTTTAATTTTAGCTTCTTCTTCTTTTGTGTCCTGATCAAACGCTGGACTTTTAAAATGAAGCCACTTTCTTAATTTGAGCTTCTGGATATATATCCCAAGAGCCCACTTATGCAATTCTCCGATTACACCATAAAGGTGCTGCAATCTGATTGAGGATCAGCTTGGTAGTTAATTTACCATAACGTCCTAGTCAAGCTCAATCTTGATAAGTGCCACAATAAAGTTGCATAAGCCATGCAAACAGCAACATAAGAGGGCTCTACCAGATCATCACCACACAATACAAGCACGTAGAGTAGAATCAACAAATCTCTCAGGATGCCTGTTAAGGGACTATGCAGTCTTCCAGAGGTTGTTGATTATAGCTTCTGTCAAAACTAAGCCAATTTAGCCAATGGTGAGAAATAATGGGAACTGGGACAAAACTTTAAAAAGTTACCTTTTTGTACTACCACTCCCAGACACTATGGCCTCTTGGATTCTGTGAGTGTCATTCTGACACAACAATATTCCTTGTTCTAATCTGATCCAGCCATGTGCTTCCTGCCCTTGTTACATGTACAGGTATATGTGTTGGGTATTTTAGTTGCATAATAAAAGTGGATTTGAATTTTTTGCAAGTTCTCCCCAAAGTTCCTCTCATGCTCCTCATGCTTCCCAGCCTAAAGTTATTGCTCAGGGCAGAAGGTTGAAGTAAAAGAGAGAAAAGATATTTACCGTACTTACTATATGCTCAGAATGCAAGCGCGGCGCCAAAATGGCCGCCGCGCCCTTTGCGGCCCCCCCCACAGGACAGAGAATCCGGGTAGTTAGGGGCGTGGCCAGCTCCCTTATAAAAGGGGTGGCCACGAGGCAGCCGAGCTGCCATTTTACCTCAGCGACGGAGCGGAGAAGTTTTTCCCCCCGTCGCTCTGTCGGACCCCTGTGGCTCAGGGGATTAAGATCCTGAACTCGCTGCCTGGAGGGTCGGAGTTTGATTCCTGAGCACTGCAAATGCTCTCGTGCTCCGGCTTTCCAGTCAGTGGGTGCTGAGCCCTGGATAGGGATCGTGTTGCTCTATACTCCTTGAATGGCTGGTGAGTGTAAAAATAAAGCGACGGTGAGGAGGAGTTTTTTCCGTCGCTTTATTCCCTTCTGCCTCTTTGCAAGAGGCTTGAGTTGCCAGCCTTTGTTCGAGGCTTCCTTTCGGCTTTCCAGCCTATTGCCTTCAGAGCGCGGGGGAGCAGAGAAGTTTGCTCCGTCGCTCACTGATTTTTCCAACTTAGGGGTGCCCAAACTTTAAGTAGGACTGCAGTGTATCCAGTGCTACAGAAGCTGACTGGGTTGTTTAAGGTCAGTGTTTCAATTTCTGCGCATGCAGGACAGGATGAGCTCCCGTGCCGTGCCGTTTTTAACCCCAGGCCGGCCCTGCGGGGGATGCGGCCCTTGGCCCACGGCGGCCCGCCAGGGGCCGGGACAATTGGGGGGAGGGCCTGGTGCTGCCTCACAGCATGTTTTTGCCAATTAGGGGCTGGAATTTTGGGGCATGGCTTATTCGGGCACAGGCTCTGAATTCAGGGCCTCTGGCACACTTCCTGTCGGGCCGTCCGGCCCGCCTGGCCCACCTACTGGGGGTTTACTGTCGCTGGGGGTGCCTGGTTGGCACGTTTGGCTGTACTGGAGGCATCCTTAGCAATCCAGTGGGTGGGGGGTCCTTTTCCGATCTACCGGGCCCTCCTGTCCGCCGGCTACTTCCACCGCTGTCACTCTGTAACAGGCGGCCGGCTGGGTCGGGCTTATGGAGACAGTCCAGCCTGTGCCTGCCGCTGCCTCGCAGCTCCCTGTTTGTCCGGTACAGCGATTGGAATGCGTTGGAGGTCGTCCTAGAGCTCGATTTCGGTCGCGAGCTCCGACGCCCACGGTGTGCCGGAACCCCCAGTGGGGGCGGCTCACGGGGGTGCAACTAGTGAGTATGGGGTCAAGTTGAATACGCCCACATCTCAGTCCACTTTCAGCGGGGTGGTTCAGTGCTCTTCGCCTTGCCAATTAGAGGCTAGTGGGGCATCACTTGTCATTCTATCCCAGTGCCCTTGGTTGCATTACGGCACGACCCTGGGGGTGGGGATTTCTGCCCCGGGGCAGTATGTGGCACTGCATGGGCTATCCAGGTCCCGCTGCGCATGCCTGGTCTACATTTTGTACCGACAACGGCCTTCCCGATGATTGGCTAGCCACCACGCACGTCGTGGTTGGCTTATGGAAAAAAAGAATTCCGTACAAGAGTGCCCCTACACCCGGAGATGAAGTGGGATGAGCCCTGTCAGAAGCTGTGGCTTCTGTACATGACCCCACGCGCACTGCGCCTAGGGAGATGTATCATTGTGGAATTGCGGTCCAGCGAGCTGCTCCAGTGCAGGCACCCCGCCAAGTGGCGGGGCAGGGGGTTACAGCCTGCCTGCTGTGCTGGACCTTCTCGGACAATGGCTCCTGCAATGGGAAGAATTGCAAATACAGACAGGAGTGTCCCACCTGTGTTGGCCCCCACGCGGCCTCTGCCTGTCCCAGGCCTAGAGGGATGCGGGGCAGAGGGTGGGGCAGACAGGGGGCTGGCAAGACTGCCGCAGATGGATCTAGTCCACCGAAGGGCTCCCTCCCCAATTAAGGTGGACGTGTTGGAGAGTTGGCTCACATTGTACCCGAAGGGAGAGGATGCGGGTTATCTCCTTCAGGGTTCTAGGCAGGGGTTCCGGATCCCTTTCATGGGTAATAGGTCCCCTCAGGATGCCCCCAGTCTTTTATCCCTTAGGGGGAGGGAGGAGGTGGCTGCTGCCAGCTTTCACAAGAGGGTCTATGCGGGCAGGGTCGTTGGACCTGTCCCTGCACCCCCGTCCTGGGGAGCATATTATTTCAATGATGCCATGCCTTTTGGCTAGTCCATGGGGGCTCGGTATTCGAGCGTTTCACCACTTTCCTAGAGTGGGCTTTTGTCCGCAGGTCAGGGTCCCGGTCTGTAGCCCATTCCCTGGATGGTTTTATTCGGGGCTGAACGGGGCTGGGACACGTATACACGTCTCCTCAACACATTTCAGACGCTAATGGAGGAACTTGGTGTCCCTTTAGCGCCCGAAAAGACCGAGGGCCCATCTCCACAGCTAGTATTCCTGGGGTGGAGAGTTACACGGTAGCGCAGGATTCTAGGTTGCAGCGGGATAAGGTGTCAAGGCTAGTGGCCCTTGTCTTGGTCTTGCTGGCCGAGCGCGTGGCATCACTGAGGGAACTTCTGGTGCTACATGGTCACCCCAGCTTTGCTGGCAGGGTCGTCGCACCGGGCAGGGCATTTGCTCTGCGCTGGTGCGACGCCATGGCGGGATTATCCAGGCCCCACCACAGGCTCAGATTTACCCGGGGTATCGGGGCAGACGTGCTTGTCTGGCCATAGGTCCAGAGGTAGTTCAACGGGGTGTCATTTTGGGGTCTGATCTCCTGGCTCCCCCTTGCTTTCAGATGCAGTCCGATACCTTAGGATTCCTGGGTTTATGGATGTACTTCAATTGGAAGTGGGCCTATGGTGGGTGGCCACCATCCTGGGCAGGCAAGGGTCGCCTGCAGGGTCTCACGTATCTGGAATGTTTACCTACCCTGGGTGCTTTGATGCTATGGGGCAAGGAGTGGGCCAACTCGGTTGTGCAATTTTGGCATGGCAACGCGGCTGTTGTCCGCATCGTCACTCCACAGATTTCCAAATCGCCCGGGGTCATGG
This sequence comes from Bradypodion pumilum, assembly GCA_035047305.1. NCBI lineage: Eukaryota > Metazoa > Chordata > Lepidosauria > Squamata > Chamaeleonidae > Bradypodion > Bradypodion pumilum. Next base: position 291,305,482 of record JAWDJD010000004.1, on the reverse strand, counting down.
AGCTAGTGCGCTGGTTTGTGTTATGCAACCTGCGCCTCAACGTTCCCTTCAGGGCCAGGCATGTCCCAAGGGTTGATAATGATATTACTGCTGCTTTGTCCTACCTGCAGATCTCCCGGTTCCATGCCTCGGCCCCCGGATGCGGAGGAATTTCCCTCGCCACTCCCGGACGAGAGATGGAATGTTGGCAAGTAGAGGTGAACCGGGCGATTAGCCTGTCAATAGCGCCATGCATAGTAAGGCGTATCACCACGCATTTAGTTCCTTCAGAGTATTATGTACCCGATTTCGATTGCCAGGAACCTGGCCGAGCCCAGTAACCCATGTTCTGCGGTTCATGGTTTACCTGTATGCCCAGGGCCTTGCACCACGCACCATAGCATCTCAGCTGTCGGGTTGGCTTTATGGCCAAAGTGGGAGGTTGTGTGACAGCACCAATGACTTCCGGGTGAGACATGTTTGGAGGGGTGGGTGCGCGTGCGCGGGCGTTTCCCGGGCGACCGCCACCCCATTTACCCAGGGGTTTTTTACCCAAGTGGCCCGGGGCTGGCCTGGCCTCTGTTTTGATAGATGAGGCAGCCCATTTCATGCGGCTACTACGGTGGCCTTTTTGGAGGCGCTCCGCATCAGCGAGCTTGAGATGCTGAATAAGGCGGATGCAAGATTTTACCAGGGTTTTACCCAATTGGCCCGGGGCTGGCCTGGCCTCAGTTTTGATAAATGAGGCAGCCCACTTCATGCGGCTACAACGGTGGCCTTTTTGGAGCCCTCCGCATCGGCGAGCTTGAGATGCTGAGTAAGGCGGATGCAAGATTTCCCCAGGGTTTTCACCCAATTGGCCCGGGGCTGGCCTGGCCTCTGTTTTGGAAATGAGGCAGCCCACTTCATGCGGCTACAACGGTGGCCTTTTTGGAGCGCTCCGCGTCAGCGAACTCGTGATGCTGTCTAAGGCGGATGCAAGTGGTAGGGCACTGGAACTCGAAGATGTCTACGTAGCCAAAGACTGGGCCCAGTTGAGGATACGCTCCTCTAAAACAGATCAGCATGGCGTAGGCAGTGGTGTAAGACTGCTACGTTGTTCTTTGGCAGACATCTGTCCGGTTGGTGCCCTACAGGAATTCCTGGCACTGCGTGGCATGCACCACGGCCCGTTTTTCTGTCACCAAGATGGGTCTCCCCTTACTAAATTTCAGTTTTGGAAGGTGACAGCCAGAGCCCTCACCAGGGTGGGCCTACCAGGTGCCCGTTATGGCACACATTCGTTCCGGATTGGTGCAGCCTCTACAGCGGCTGCTTTTGGGTACTCTGGGGCTGACATACGCAGCATGGGGAGGTGGGGCTCGCAATGTTTTCAGTTTTATGTGCGCCCACTCCCGCCATGAGTACCAATCCAGTCACCTTACCGCCTTTTTTCTCAATTTTCTTACAGACCCTGGGTGTCGTATTACACCGGTGACAGTATGGCTGGTGGGCCACAGCTATGTGCACAGGGCAGCGCGTTACGCTGCGGCGACAGAGTGGGGACCCCGACTGGGACTGGGTGACCACGCCAGTCTCGCATGGCATGGTAAGCCTGGGATGTTATGGCGGGAGCTGCGGCCTTTCCTTTTTTCTGGCCTGGGTGCTGACCCGCCTGACATTCTAATCATCCACCTGGGGGGCAATGATTTGGGCCAGGTCACCGGCTTATCGCTCAAGCATGCGATTTGCAAGGATCTCGCTTACTTGCATTATGTCTGGCCTGCCACAACCCTGGTTTGGTCAGACATTGTCCCGCGCCATTCTTACAGAGGGGGCGTTAACCTCCTGGCCCTTGACCGCGCTAGGAGCGCGGTCAATAAGGCAATGGCGCGGTTTCTTGCCACCAGGGCTTGGGGACGGGTTAGTCATCACCCCGATATTAGTCTACAAAATTATGACTTGTACGCAGGGGATGGGGTCCATCTGTCGCGAGGAGGTATGGACCTCCTGTTGGGTGATTGGCGAGCAGGCCTGTTGACCGAGCTGACGGTCTGGGGGGGGGCGTCAGGTCTTCTTTGAAGCCCCTCCGTGTGGCGGGTAGCACTGGTAAGGTAAACAGTATGACCCACAAGTATCCGGCAGGTTCGCAATTGACTGGACAACACTAGACAGGAATAAATTAGTTAAACGTTGTCCGGTCAACGACGAACCAGGCGATGGGGTGATGACGATTGCTAACCAGCATGCATCACCCCTGTGATTTCACGGATACGCGTCAGAGGGTGGGGTCATAAGTTAGTTATTGACTACGGTCAACAATTTGTTTGTTGTCGACAAACAAATTGATACAAATTGATACATTGTAACCAATTGCCGTTGGCAATTTTGGGGTGGTACCTTACCAGTGTTACTTCGGCCTGCTTGCCTTAGGAATTATGATTGGTCGTTTTACCAATGCAAATTTATAATTCGGACTAGGGCATTGAATCAATAAATGTGGCCCTATGCTGTTATCCACTTTCAATGTTGTCTGTGTCCGTTATTGGGGGGGTGCGCCTGCAATGCAAGCGCGGCGCCAAAATGGCCGCTGCGCCCTTTGCGGGGCCCCCCCCCCACAGGACAGAGAATCCGGGTAGTTAGGGGCGTGGCCAGCTCCCTTATAAAAGGGGTGGCCACGAGGCAGCCGAGCTGCCATTTTACCTCAGCGACGGAGCGGAGAAGTTTTTTCCCCTCCACCCCCTCCCTAGTTAACAGTGTGATATTATGGTCGCTTCGGGGCCGGGTGGGAATTTTTGGTTGGGACCCATATTGGCTCCGGGTCCTGGCTTTTTTGCCCATCCCACACTGTTGCTATGGTTTGATATAGGGGGCTTTCTGTGTTCCTACTGTTGACTTTGGTCACATTGGCGGGTAGCACTGGTAAGGTAAACAGTATGACCCACAAGTATCCGGCAGGTTCGCAATTGACTGGACAACACTAGACAGGAATAAATTAGTTAAACGTTGTCCGGTCAACGACGAACCAGGCGATGGGGTGATGACGATTGCTAACCAGCATGCATCACCCCTGTGATTTCACGGATACGCGTCAGAGGGTGGGGTCATAAGTTAGTTATTGACTACGGTCAACAATTTGTTTGTTGTCGACAAACAAATTGATACAAATTGATACATTGTAACCAATTGCCGTTGGCAATTTTGGGGTGGTACCTTACCAGTGTTACTTCGGCCTGCTTGCCTTAGGAATTATGATTGGTCGTTTTACCAATGCAAATTTATAATTCGGACTAGGGCATTGAATCAATAAATGTGGCCCTATGCTGTTATCCACTTTCAATGTTGTCTGTGTCCGTTATTGGGGGGGTGCGCCTGCAAATCTTAACAAGCTGGTTTCAGGATTGTTAGAAGAGTGTAGGCCAGCATTTTCCAACCTTTGGTTTTTGGACTTCAGTCCCCCAAAGCACAGATCAGCCAATGGACTGAGTTAGGCTTCTGAGATTGAAGTCCCTCTGTGGGGCTTGGACCCCACATTGAGAAGCACTGGTGTAGAGAAAGAAAAACCATTTTGAACTTTAAGTGAACAAAAGAGTAAAAGAGAGAGCCTGGTCAGACTAGTTCTGGCCTATTGTGAATTTTGTGTATTGGGATGTTTGATGTCTGTCTTAGCCTTCTTTATAAGACTTTTGTATCTTCATCCCTTGTTCTTTGCTGCAAGATGGAGAGCCTGTATGTATATGTACCATAAAGCCTTTCTCTCTCTTTTTTACGTTTGGTGCACGTATTCCTTTTGATGCCCATAGTTATATGTGCTGCAATTTGCCCATTTTTGGCAACAATAGGATGAAGATTTAAATTAGCTACAGGGAAAACAATGAAGGTTTTTTTCTATTACACATGTGTGGCTGAAAGAAATACAGATAAGAGTTCAAAATGGCTGCATCTCCCTCAAGAACAAATGGCCAATTGTGCCCAACAAAACAGAGACAAGGGGTAAAGGCTAGGCAAGGGTTTTTTCTTCCTGGTTAGCAACCAAAACATGCAGGCAAGTGATCCCAATAACAAAGGCTCCCTGTTCCCAAGGATTATGTGTTAACCCTTTGCTTGAAGAAGAAATGCTTAATTGCCATATCCCAATACTGTGGTCCAAAGGCCAAACTGCCCGATGATTGACTAGTCTGAATTTATCCTAACGGTTTCTGTCTCAAGACAGTTGTGAAGGCTTGAAAAAACTGCACTGAGGAGACAAGGAGAAGATTGCCAGTTTTGTTTCCCTACTAGAAGGCAACTTTGGAGAGCTCCTCTCTCCAACTAAGATTTTGATTTCAAATTGAAGCATCCCTGCTTTGCTTAAAAAGAAATACAAGTGGAGAAACACACATATGGGGTGGGTGTGGGTCAACAATCGACTGAAACTTTGGGTTGATTTAGGCTTTGGCATTTGACTCAGAATAAATATTAAAATACTGCAAATCACTTAAAGCCCTTCTGTTCAGGGAGGCATTTGAGTAGGGGCACTCAATGGACTAGTGTTAGGCTTTTATTCGGTCCCCCTGTTTTTATTAGGTTTGATATTTTTATTTTATTAGGTGATTTAATATGTAATTTTATTATGTTTTTTTCACGTGTTGTTGTTAGCCACCCAGAGTGGGGATAACCCCAGATGGGCGGGATATAAATGGAAGTTAACAACAACAACAACAATGGCAACGACAACAATGACTGTAGCGATTTGAGCCTCAGGAGAACAGGTATCGAGACAGACACATTGAGGTTCAGGTTGAGGGCTTACTTGCTTTATTTTTACATGACATATTTATATCATTTTCTAGCACTCCTAAACTAGTGTCTTTCTAAGATTCTTTCTTAGTACATGCTTAATTGCTAGCAGACTGCAATTGACTAACAGTATTGACACAAGGATTTCCTGGCCAAAGGTTTCAGGAAGAGCAAATGAACAGGACTGGTTAATTAACAAAAGCATACGTGAAACAATAGGATTAGTTGTAACCCATGCCAGAGTTCGAACTCTGGTCAATTTGGCTTGCAAGACTATTTGTCCTGCATTAATTAGTTACAGATTCCTCCACGTTGCGATCCACAAGAAATGGACAATTGTGAGATCGAGAGCGTGTCATCAACCTGCAGAGAAAATGCAAAAACAAGCGACCTTTCTCTGCCTCACCAGATTGGAATCTGTGTATATTAAATAACATTATATATGATTTGGGGGTTAACATGGGTCCTAACTAATAGGCATTACTACAAATGACAACAACAACAAATGCAAACATAACAAAAATATATTGATAAAATTCAACAACTACCCTTTTCATCTCTCAGAATGATGAAAACTCTTTGCAAGGATCCACAGAACTGTAAAAGCTACCAAACAAATTGCCAGTTTGACAAGTGGGATCAGATTTTTTCAAAAAACTTGCACACAATTCTTTGGACTTTGGCTGCAGTCTGAGGCAACTATGTAATAGTTCGATAGAGGAAGGAGGGCTGTGGCTGAACAACGCAGAAAGCAAAGCAGTCCCCAGAACTGCATCTACCTGTTCAAGATACATGTTAAGCCACTAATGTAGATCTAGAACTAGGGCCTATAGCAACCTCTCTTCACTTCCTGCTGCAGTCCCTCCATATAATAAGCAGATCAGGCTCTGTGGATCAAAGTGTTCAATAGGTTTATAGATCCCCCCCCCATCCTAAACCCTTTATTAAAGGTCTCCCTTTATTGAAAGCCAGTCATATCTGACTCTAGGGTTTGGTGCTCATCTCCATTTACAACAAAAGAGCCAGTGCTGTCTGTAGATGTTTCCATGGTCATGTGGAAGGCAAGACTAGATATATTATCTTTCCCACCAAAGTGATACCTATTTATCTACTTGCAATTTCTTGATTTCAAGCTGTTAAGTTGGCAGGGGCTGGGACAGATGACGGGCACTCACTCCATCGCACAGCACCCAGGCTCCAAATGGCTGACCTTCCAATTATCAAACTCAGCATCTTAACCACTAAGCCACTGCAGTCCCTAAACCTAGTATAGACAGTTGCATATCTTGAATTAAACTGAATTGTTAGTCCCAGATACACTACACTCAGAGAACAAGCAGAATATCAGAAAAACACTTAGGTAAGCCCAGTGATGCACTCCCAAAAAAATTTACTACCACCTCTGTGGGTGGGGCCAAATCTGTGGGTGGGGCCAAATCTGTGGGCATGGCCAACACAATGGGGTATGGAGGTGGGCGTGGCTGGTCAGGTGGGTGTGGCCTGGGGGAATTTCCGCTACCGGTTCTCCAGAACAGGACAGGATCTGCTTCAGTGCATTACTGGGTAAGCCTCTCTATTTCAGCAAATGTAGTGGAGAAAAGGTTCAGCTCATTTTATTTCACATTCCTCAAAAGTATTATGCTATGCAGCCAAATATATCTTTGAAGCACCTTGCATACAAAGGAACATAAAGGTCTCGATATGTTGCCATGATGTGACAATTTCCTAATACAATTAAGTGCCATTACCATGACATAATACTGTCCCCTCCAAAAAGACTATTTGAACATATTAACACTGCATTAATCCCCTTTGTTTGCATAATCTTTGTTAAAAAGATCAACAATCATGTAATGACTAGTAATCCCTGATAAATCAGTAGTATGTTCCACACCGTCTTCCATTATACAGACTACATATATACCTGTCTTAAATCCAATATGATGGGAATAAGTCATGTTTTTTGAATTCAGAAGACATGTGGAGTTTTAGGATTAGTTAAAGATTTGCATAAAATGCAATCTCTTTTTGTTGAGACTAGAGTTGACTGATGGCTTAGGGCAAAACTCTGACAGTAGTTTCTGACCTATAGACTTTAAGGTTGCTCAAACAGACCCAGTGGGAATGATCCAGATCAAATATCAATGCTGACTAGAGGACATGAAGGAACAGAGTTCAGGGATATTATCTCAAGCAAGTAATATTATCTACCCTGTTTTCACATTAAGCAGATACTGAGAATGTCAAAAATGAAATAAAGACTCATTTAACAACTAGGTCATTGAAGTTGATTTCATTTTAATTTATTAAGGGGGAGGTAATGGAAGAATTCTCCCCAGACTTTCAAAACATTCAGGTTTCCCTTGGGCAATGAAACCACCCTGTCACCTGATCATTTCACTCTAGAACCACCATTGAATTCTTTCTAATGCTAATGAAGATGAAGAGTGCATTGAGGCAACAGATTTATAATTCTTTTTCTCATAAAGATAAATAAACATGTTTCCTGCAAGACTGAAGTGCTTAGCACATGCCAAAAGACAACAGCCTTACATTATGTAGCAGTCTATTGTAAGCATTTATAATTATATGCAGCTACATGTCAACATAAATGATTGCTCAAACAGAGAAAAGATTTTATGATTAGGAAAATCCACCTACTGAAAAACAAGGTGGGGACCTAAGAACAGCTAACTTGTGTAAAGGCATAAGCTTCGGGGCAGAAGCTGATTACCTAACAAATCAGAATGGAATTTTCCTTAGTGTTGAAGACTAAATAAATTTTAGACTTTTGGGTGGGTGGGAGGCATTAATAAATCTAACAGTAGAACCCTTTTTCAACAGCAAATTCCACTTAACAGTGGCTGGTTTCTGTTGTACACGTTTATGGAATTACAGTGGTACCTCGCTTAAAGAGCATAATGCGTTCCACAGGATTGCTCTTTAAGCAAGTTTGCTCTTTAAGCGAAACACCATTGTAAGTGACCGTGTGTGTGGGTGTGTGCATGTGTGTGTGTGTGTGTGTGTGTGTGAGAGAGAGAGAGACAGAGAGAGACAGTCAGAGACAGACAGACAGACATTGTCGCCTACCCTGTGAAAATATTTGCCCACCCACATCTAGAATCCTGGGTATGGCCCTGGGTCTCAATCCTGAGTTTGGGACTCAATACAGTTTTGTTTGGGTACAACTCCTTCTGCACCTTCTGTGTTAAGCATAAATAAACAGAGTTGGCCTGAGTTTTAGTCCTTTGCTCTATCCACTACGTCACGTCACGTCACGTCACGTCACGTCACGTCACGTCACGTCACGTCACGTCACGTCACGTCACGTCACGTCACGTCACGTCACGTCACGTCACGTCACGTCACGTCACGTCACATCACATCTAATCTATCTATCTATCTATCTATCTATCTATCTATCTATTTGTCTGTCTGTCTGTCTGTCTGTCTGTCTGTCTGTCTGTCTGTCTGTCTGTCTGTCTGTCTGTCTGTCTGTCTGGGATATTTTTCCACTCTGGGAGAATAAGTTATACAATCAATGTTCAAAGTCATATACAGTACTTATTTGCATTTGGTATATCCTATATATTGACAAAGTACAATAGATTTTCTATGTTGAAACACCTTGTTCTGTCTAATGGGAATTTTGACCCTGATTTCACTTTAAGAAGTTATCTATTATTTCTGGGGGGAAATAGGACACTGATTTTACCACAAGAATTTGTAAAACCATTTACTATTTTTGTTCTGGGTTGGCGCTTTCACTTAAAGGACTAGATATACAAAACTATAACACAGAGATATGCTGAGATATGAGGAATATGCATGAATGAGGAAGGGACCGAAAATGCAACTTAGCTATCACAAAAAAAAAAAGGCAACCACCACCTCAAAAGCAAACACCAGAAAGCCATTAAACAAACTGAATAACTTAACATCTTAACCTCTACCCTAGTCCAAAGGGGTGAAACTATAAACTAACTGGAGGAAAGGATAGAAAACATTAATGGTGCTGTTCATTTTTTTAAAAAAGCAGTGATGCCAAGATGCCATAATTGAAATATTTGTTGTTGTTCAGTCGCACAGTCGATTCCGACCCTTTGCGACCCTATGGACCATCGTTCTCCAGGCACCTCTGTCCTCCACCATCCCCCTCAGTCCTCCCAGTTCTGTGCCCATTGTGTCTACAATACCATCTATCCATCTCATCCTTGGCCTCCCCCTTCTTCTTTTGCCCTCCACCTTTCCCAACATCACGGCCTTCTCAAGTGAATCCTCCCTTCTCATTTGATGCCCAAAGTACTTTAGCCTCATCTTTACTATTTGACCTTCCAATGAGCAGTCAGTGTTGATTTCTTCTAAGATTGACCTATTTGTTCTCCTCGCTGTCCAGGGTACCCTCAAAACTCTCCTCCAGCACCACATTTCAAAGGCATCTATTGTATATTGTATATATTGTATATTGTATATTGAAATATACAGTCAGCAATACCTCAGCCTTCCCAAGTTCTACACAGATACCTCAAATACAAACATTAAATATTTATTAGTAAAGGTAAAGGTTCCCCTTGCTCAAAAGCCAGTCGTATCTGACTCTAGGGTTCAGTGCTAATCTCTGTTTCAGAGCCAAAGAGCCAGCGCAGTCTGCTTCTGCAGACATTTCCGTGGTCATGTGGCAGGCATGAGTAGACACCGGAGCGTACGGAACGCTGTTACCTTCCCACCAAAGTGGTCCCTATTTATCTACTTGCAATTTTGAACTGCTAGGTTGGCAGGAGCTGGGACAAAATATTATAGCCAAATATGTTTTTAAAATATGGGGACTGTATTCAACTAACTGAAAGGGTAATGTTTTGTAGGCAAATTGATAGTGGGATCTTTGAAATAGATAGATCCTTTCAGGTTTGGGATTTCATAGACAAGAACTGAGGGTGTTACTGCACTGGCTTTTTGGGTGCAACAGGTGCAGTCTAATCAGAGTCACTTGAGGTCAGGGGGAGGAGTCATAGGCCATTGGGCGTTATCCATGTGAACAAATAGCATGCTGATCTCAAGTGACACTATTTCTGGTATTGTGAAGTGGCTTCAAGATATTGGCAACTTGAACACTTTCCCTCCTTTCAGTTGTTGTATATGTGCTATAATCAGCATAGAATTTCTAAACTCTTGAATTCTTTTGGGAAGTCTCACTATTTGCAACATTTTCCTTCAGACTCAAGTAATACAATACAAGATTCACCCCCGATGAGCAAGAATAATGTACTATATCCACAATGAACCTATCGTTTAAACCAGGGGTTCCCAGCCTAAGACCCGTGGGCTGAATCTGGCTCGCAGCACCATTTCATGTGGCCCACCCCCACCCCTCCAAAGACATTTGAGAAACAAAATGGTCACCCCTTTGAAGCTGTTGGGACAAAATGGCCACCCCATCATGCAGTCACAGCAAAAAGGCCATCCAGCCCTTGATGCGGATGGAGAGAGCGTGACCCGGCCCCCAGCTTAAAAAGGTTGGGAACCCCTGGTTTAAATCAATATTGAATAGTTTCTTATAGTTTATACTCTGTTTGAAATTTTCCAGGTCTTAAAACAAGTGCCACTGGCTTTTCTGTATGCTTGCCAGCACAGCAGAGTTCAGAAAGGATTATCAAGAATGTTTCATCTAGCTTTCTCAGAGCAAGGAATCTGGCTCGCAGCACCACTGTACAAATTAGAAATATTGCACAACTTGGATAAAGTTAATAACAACCCCGAGACAAGTTTGCCTCTTAGTCAATTATTAGCATGCTATTGGAGGGTTGATTTCATTGTACTCTCACTATGTGTTTTTACAAGTGTGTGACAGAACAATGCTTTGTTCAAAAAGAAATGAGTCCTGGGCTGAAGGTTCCTGCCCTGCTTTCTTTGCCAGCAGACAGCTGGGCCATGCGGTTGGAGAGAAGCATGGTCTCAGTTGGAAATTTGGACTCTTTAAGATGTAGGTGGGGATCAAAGATAAGAAGGAAGGATCTGCCACCTGGAACAAATTAAAATAAAATGTGTCCTTGGGAGAGGGCAAAACAGCATGGAAAGTCACAGACTCTTTCACTGAAGACAAATTGAACCTCATATCAATCCAGGGATAGGAAGAAAAACCCCAGTGTGACAGACAGACAGACTTTGACCTGACCCTTGCCCATGCAGCTCTCCCGTTCCTGCGAGCGACTTTTTCCAGTCTGCCCTATGGAACTTCCACAAAGACTCCTGGGGCCCAAGAGGCCTATAAGCCATCCTGCAGATCCTTCTGCAGCAACAACCTGGGGCTTACCTGTATTAACAGAGTCCAACAAGTACTATAGAGAATACTGTATTTAATGTGGTAGCATGTGGTTTATGGCTTAACTCTTGTCTTACCCCTTCTCCCAAAGAACAGGCGTTGATGAAGTAAATATGTTTATTGCTCTCAAAGCATATTGTAAAAATAACAGTTCTTCCTTTGGTTCAGGATACAGAATTACAGCATACAAAAATACTAATCAAAAAAGACAGGGAAATCCATAATCAGGCCTTCCCCCAGAAACAAAAGGAAAACCTGAATAATTTAGGTAATCATGACTATGCTTGGGTTGGAGTCCGGGCTCGATGTTAGAGTCCCTCTCTCCCTTCTGAGGTGTCACTCTCAGAACCCCCCAAACTCGAACTAACTCCCAAACCCATGTGCCTATAGGAAAGACATGATCATGGCCCTCCTAATTAGCATACAGCCAGTTAGAGCACAGGGTTTGTATAAACAACCACAGGTTCCCATAACATATGTCTGGTGTCCCCAGGTTCTTGATGTTGACATAAACGGACATTCCAGACCTGGGGAAGAAGATAAAACATAGGTCTGAAGCTTTGAGAAGCTCCTACAAGCACATCTGCTAGATAAGCGCAGCAGAAAGAATTGTGAGGCCTTTGCAAAGAAGCAAAGCTACATTCTAAGACATTTTAAAAACCAGAGACTCCATGTTGAATAACTTGTGACCTGTTTTATCACACCCAGCATATTCAATGAGTGCTTTGCAGAGAACACATGTTCTGTCTAGAAGAGTCCAGTGGTTTGGGTGAAAGGGTAACAACTGACCAAAAGCGTGGAGGGGGAAGTATCCTGATTCATTCATTCATTCACATTTATACCCTGCCCTTTTGTAGGAATCTGATTCATGTAAAGATCTCTTCTCAATCAGTCTCATGAAGCAGCAGTTTATATCATCAGATCTTTTAAGATAGAAACTTAAGAGTCCACGAAGTCCAGCTTCATTAGGCTCAGAGTAAGGAAAGAACAGAGAGAGACAGAAAACACGACTGCAGTCTTTTGCTGAACAAAGGATACTAATGGCTTCTCTTTATTCAAGCAGAGTATCTCAGAAACGAAACTTAACCTACATAATCAATCAGAATGTCAGAACCCAAATAAGGAGAGATAAGGAGCGTTGTCTCTCATGCAAGCAAAGAGGCTTTTGTTTACAAAATGTGTCAGAGACAGCCTGACAGAATCCAGATACATTCCTACATGTCCTCCTTTTTCATTAAACTTTGAGAGAGGGACGGCTAATCATACCCCTGCATGTCATCATACTCCATAACTACTCCTCCATATACATCATCACTGTCCTCCTGGACATCGTACCCCTCTTGACTCCTGGTACCTTGTTCCGGAGGATGATACCTCATTGAGTACAATTGCCGTCGTGCAAAACTCGATGTCTCCCTTCTACGCAGTGGACATGCGTTACACATAGAAATAAGGTTAGGAATACAATTAATGCAAAAACACAAAGATATAAGGCAGATAATAATAATGAACCCATAAAAGAAAACTAGTCTAAGGACAGATAAATCAGGCAACCAAGAAGTCACCCAATCAAAGAGATTAACATCAGTGCGTACATTGTTAGTAATGCTCTCCTGTAAATTCTGAAGTTCTTTCTCAATAGTATTATTAAGATCCTGGAATTTTACCCGACATCCCTGGTTCCCGACCAGTTTACAAAATCCTCCGGATTTTGCTAACAGGTAATCTATGGCCAGTCTGTCCTGCATTTGGTCTTGATGAAGCTCAGTGATTTCCATTTGAAGATCCCGTATGACCCTCCCTGTGGCATTGATTGATTTCTCCAGCCTACAGGTGAGTCCCAAAATGGACCTTCTATTCTCCTGGGAAATGACACCTGGGTATGATCCCAAGGTGAGTGCTCCAGTGATAGCGCCCCCTATAGCTCTCCCCCAGGAGCTACCATCAGAAAGCTGAACATCGATTATCACTTCATCATTGCAACCAGAACCCATCGGGCCGGCAGTAGCTCTCCGGTGCCGTGCATCTGCCTGAAGCGGCATTTGCACTTGTACGGGTAAGGTAAAATAACCCAATGCTGCACATTGATATTGTCCTGGATGGAAATTCGTGGCAACTCCATTAAAAAAGAACCACATGTTAGGATCCTTGATTTGCCATCCATTGCAAATTGAACCACTATCTATAGCAGAATAATCAGGAGTAAACATAGGAAACACATCATATATATCTTCAATAGTAGTGTTAAACAAGGTATAATTAAGCTTATAAGAACTGTTATAACTACCCCATAACCAAAAATAATCATCACAACCCGTATAATTGCCTACATTCTGCAAAACCCTTTTTGCTTGAGTCCAGTGCTTCCATTTACTATTCCAGACTCCAGAACTATGACAGCAGAAACAAAGTCCTTTAGTGTATTTCTTGAATGTCATGCTTCGCCAACGGGTGTTGTTAAATTGTTCTGGGGGATTAGAGAAGAGTGTAGGCCTATCAACATGTTGTAAGTGTCCAATAACCAACTCTGGAGTGTTGAACAATGCCGGAAGAAAGGCCATTTGAGACACTGCCAGTGGATGCTCATAGTATAACGTTGCATTCTTACCATGAACCTGAAAACATATAGTTAGCATGAAGAATCCAAAAGTTGGGGTTGCCCCCATGAGTCATTGTTCTTACAGCTGGAAGCACAGTAAAAAAGAAAAGAACAAATGTCAGCACATTTAGTTTACTGGTGAACCACCATCCTGGAGCTGAGTAACCTTCTTCTCTCTCCATGGGCGGATCGCTCGAGCAGGAATCCACACAGGTCCTGAGGTCGTAGAAACCGCTGCATATCCTCGTCCCCAGGTGATTAGAGGTACAGGACCCTTCCACTCAGGATCCGGCTGCTGCCGATAAACGACCAATGGCTTAGGAAGACACTCCTCGGTCCTGAAATGCAATTCGACTGGAGAGTGTGACCTGTTATGGGGAGCAAGAAGAAAATTAAGAGTATACAGTACTTTAGCAAAAGCTGTAGGTATTTCAGCCACAGGAACCCCTCTATCTCCCACTTGCTTGTGTAACAAATTTTTGAATGTCAGGTGGGCTCTTTCAACAATCGCCTGTCCAGTCGAGTTATAGGGTATTCCATGGGTTAGCTTAATGTCCCACTGATGGCAAAAGTCCTGAAAGGCAGAAGAAACATATGATGACCCATTGTCTGTCTTAAGGCGTTTAGGTTTACCCATTACCGCAAACGAACGAATGCAATGTTGTATAACATGTCTGGATGTTTCACCCCGTAAGGGTGTAGCCCATATAAATCCAGAGAAGGTATCAACAGTCACATGTAACTTAGAAAGTGGAGCCAAAGCAGGTACTTGCGTGACATCCATCTGCCATAGCTGATTAGCTTCTGTTCCTCGAGGATTAACAGCATCAAATGGCAGGAATATAGGAGACTTCATACAGGAAGCACAGGATGACACAATGTCTCTAGCCTGTGACATAGGAATGGAAAATCGTTTATGCAAAACCTTAGCAGATTGATGAAACATTGCATGACTGTCAATGGGGTTGTCAAAGAGAGAAAAAACCTCAGCAGAGTCCCGGAGAGCAGAATCTGCTCGTGCATTGCCCTCCGTCAAATAACCTGGGATCCTTGTGTGAGAGCGTATGTGGGCAATGAAGAATGGGACCGTACGGTTGGAAAGAAAACCTTGAAGCTGTTGGAATAAAGCAAAAAGATCCCTATCCATCGATGGAGACAAATAAGCTGGAGCTAAAGTAAAAACAAGGCGGTAAACATATTGAGTATCCACAATCAGGTTAAAAGGCACCTCAGAAAACGTAGAGAAAGCAAGTATGACCGCTGCCAGTTCCGACCGCTGGGCCGATGCTTGAGGTCCTGTAAAAACAACCTCCCATTCCCCAGTAGGACCCTGCCATGTAAGGACTCCACGGGAGGGGGAGCCATCCGAGAAAAGAGTAACGGCATGCAAGATAGGTTGCATGCAAAGCGAGGATGACAGGGAGTAAGAAGTGAGATTCAGCAAGATAAACCGCTTATACTTGGGGGGGGGGGTTAAATTTAACTTCTCCCACAAAGTCCGCCATGGCCACCTGAAATGCCTCAGAATGCTGTAGCAAGGCGGTTAGCTGATCCTGCGAAAAAGGAAAACAAACAAAGTCAACGTCATAGCCAGTCAAATGCTTTGCCCTAGTACGGCGTTTAAGGAAAAGATCAGCAATCGCATCAGGCAGGCGATAACAGTTTTTCGAGGGAGTGTGCGCCAAGTGTAGCCATTCCACGATGGCCACCTTCTGAGCGTTGACAGGCGCGAACAAAACAGCAGTGGGCAGCCTTGGTGTAGGAAGAAGAGCGCATGCCAGCGCAACGGTGCCTGAGGGCACCCGATCCACAGCGATGGTATGCAGCTTTTCGTTGAGGCGTTGAAGAGCTGTACGCATCTCCGTTGTGCAGGGAATGATGTCCGCTGGAGAAGTGTGTCCAGAAAGAGCAGCAAAGAGTGGTGACAGTTCCTCCGTGCTCAGGGCCAAGAAGGGACGAGCCCAATTTATGTTCCCTAGCAACTGTTGCAATTGTACAAGAGTGAACTGCTCTGGAATAGCTATTGTTGGCAACAGCAGAGTTGAAGCGGTAGCTGAGAGCCTATGTCCCAGATATTGGAATGGATACATCCGCTGCACTTTTTCAGGAGCTATGATCAAGCCCGCTTGTTGCAAAATGTCTGCGAGGTCCTGCAGGTGTTTCTCCGTGACCTGTGGACCATGCAATAAAATGTCATCGGTGTAATGATAGACTTTAACCTCTGGATGACGTTGCCTGAAAGGTTCCAAAGCCTTGTTCACAAAATGTTGTCATAGAGTCGGCGAGTTGGCCATACCCATAGGCAAGACACACCATTCAAACCGTTGAGTAGGATGTTCATTATTGTATACTGGCAATGTAAATGCAAATTTTTCTCTATCTTGTGGCGCTAGCAAGATTGTATAAAAACAGTCCTTCAAATCTATGACCATGAGTTGATGATCTTCCGGAATCATGTTCGGATTAGGAAGTCCAGATTGTAGAGGTCCCATTAGCAAGATGTGCACATTAACTTTTCTCAAATCATGTAACAATCGCCATTTTCCAGACTTCTTTTTCACCACAAAAATTGGAGAGTTCCAAGGACTAGTGGTTGTTTGAATATGTCCCAGATTTAATTGCTCCTGTACAAGGGCCTCCGCCGCCTGGAGCTTTTCTCTTGAGAGCGGCCATTGATCCGTCCACACTGGCGGGGTGTTTTTCCATTGTAGTGGAAGTGCATGCAACGGCGCTGCAGGGGAGGCCCGTATCAAAAATTTGTCTGCAAGGTACACCCTGTTTTAGCCATGAGATCCCAGCCCCACAGAGTAATAGGAATATCCATAATCAGGGGGTGAAGAGAAACTTTTGTTCCCCCTGAGGTCTCAAAGACGATTGGATGAACACTCTGCTGTGCTGGCTCGTACCCGCCCACCCCATAAACTTCCCTACAGGGGCGGACGGCCCATCCAGTTGGCCAATCTTTTTTTGCCACCACTGAAATATCGGCTCCTGTATCGATCAATCCAGACACTGAACGTCCACCCATAATCAGAGAGCGGGACGGTCTATCCTTGGTGATTTGTATCACCGCCATAGCTGCTGTTACAGTCCCCTCCTGGGATGGAGTTGCAGTGGTCCCTAGTGGGAGCAGATGAAGGCGTCCTACAGGTTGTCCCTTAGGCAGGGTGAGATGTTGCGTGGCTGATGCAGGGATGACAATTTCTTGGTGACCCAATGTAACTGACCCTGCTGCAATGTGTACAGAAGCGGGTAAGGCGTCTGGGCAAGGAAGAACAATGCCCACCATGCCCTGGGGAATAACATCATCAACCAGTGTGGGAAGAGCCTCCACACACCCTGGCATAGTAAAAGTACAGTCCTTGGATAACCTCAATAAAAGCCCTTCTTTTAGAGGATGGTTTTTTCTATATCGTGAAATCATTTCTTGGGCAAGTTCCATATCTTCTGCCATCTCTTCCAAAACTTCCTGTATTGCTTCCTCACTGACCTCTGGTAGCCCTATTATTTTGCCTGGGCCCGAGCCTGGCCCGCACTCCCATTTCCCTGCTGCTGTGGAGAAAAGTCAGAGTCTTTGTGCTGAGCAGCTGAGGGGTTGGCATTAGGATTTGAGCGGCACTGATTGGCCCAATGGTACCCCTTCTGGCAAATGGGACACTTCCTTGAAGGGCGTGCTGCCTGCTTTTGAGAGAAGCGACATTGTGCTTTAAAATGTCCTTCTTTTCCACAGCCAAAACAACGTTTGTTTTGAGCCTGAGTTGTGGGCAACTGAACTGCAGCTGCCAGAAGTTGAGCCTTGTAACTGTGAGTCCCCACATTTTGACAAACTTTCATCATGTCTGCTATCGATGTGCCTGGTCGAGCATAAACAGCTGTCAGAGCCCCTTTACAATCCTCATTGGCATTTTCAAAAGCCAGTTGTTTCATGAGCATTTCCCGTGCCGGGACATTTTCCACCTGGCGGCTGAGGGCAGTCATGAGTCTGTTAATGACTCATTTTGACTCTGCATGTGCTCTTAAGCAGAGCTGCTGCTGAGGAGAGCCAAACAAAGGAAGTGAGCACTGGTAAGTTTTGCAGTTGGAGTAGAGCTGCTTTAGAGGCCTCTACTAATTTAAATTGATAATTGAAACTGCTGAGAGCCACCTCTGTTCAAACAGAGGAAGCAGTTTGAAGCTTCCAGAAGCAGGGGGGCAGGGCCACACCAGGCCCTTCCCTGAACTGTGACTCATAGGGGCGGAGCCACACTAGCCTTTAAAAGCTCTGAGCTCTTTCAGGGTCAGCCATTTTGACTCTGCATGTGCTCTTAAGCAGAGCTGCTGCTGAGGAGAGCCAAACAAAGGAAGTGAGCACTGGTAAGTTTTGCAGTTGGAGTAGAGCTGCTTTAGAGGCCCGCGCGCCTAACGGCGCGCGAGATTACAAACTAGGAACATAAGAAGAATATAGTCTTACTAGGTAGAAAGGTAGTAAATGTGTACATTTTTGAGGGCCAGAATACTGCACTTGTTAAAATGGATTCTGAGGGAACAGCTGTAGTTACCTGCAATTCTTGTGCCATGTTTGTGTTCTTGCCAAAGCATATGGAGAACTACACTTGCAGCAAGTGCAAGCTGGTTGCACTACTAGAAGAGAAGGTCCAGCAGCTAGAGGCCCGCATATCTAACCACCAACAAATTAAGGAGCTTGAGCTGTTCTTGGACAGAGCGGAGCAGACTATGCTGGACAAAGAAGTGACAGGGCACAGTTCTGAGGGAGAAGGCCCTTCACTAACTCAGGAGGGAGATGGTTGGAGGAATGTGACTCAAAGGAGGAGAAGAGTGGGGGATCACTCTGAGAGTCTGAAATTACAGAATAAATTTGAGGCTCTTTCCCTTATCACACCTGATGAGGAACACACAGAGGAACAACTGGTTCCACCTGATGATCTCTCCTTCATCACACTTGATGAGATCCAGGAAGATGAACAACAGGAACAAACTGAGGTTCTCTCCCTTAATATGGTTGATGAGGTGCATGTAGATGAACAGATTGCAGGAGAGAGGCTCCTTGTACTAGGCGATTCAATAATTAGAAATACAGAGAAATGGATTTGTGATGCACATGATAACCGTATGGTGACTTGCCTGCCAGGTGCAAAAGTTGCAGACATCACAAGAAATCTAGATAGATTGTTAGAGAGAACTGGGAACGAGCCAGTTGTCATGGTACACGTTGGTACTAATGATGTTGGGAAGGCCAAGCGGTCTGTCCTGGAAGCCAAATTTAGGTTGTTAGGAAGAAGATTGAAGTCCCGGACTTCCAAGGTAGCATTTTCAGAAGTGCTGCCTGTCCCTCGCGCAGGACCTACCAGGCAGGCAGAGCTCAGAAGCCTCAATGCGTGGATGAGGCGGTGGTGTCGAGAGGAGGGCTTCAGATTTGTCAGGAACTGGAGAACATTTTGGGACAAGCCAAATCTGTTCAGGAGGGATGGGTTGCATTTAAACCATGATGGGACCAGATTGCTGGCACTCAACATCAAAAAGGCTGCAGAGCAGCTTTTAAACTGATAACTGGGGGAAAGCCGACAGGAGCTGGGCAGCATCCGGTTCGGGAAAGTGTGTACTTGAGTAGTGAGGAGGATGCAAAAATTACTGAGCAGAGCAAGGAGCTAGTCACCAGCACTCTAGCAGAAGGATGCAAGAGGCAGTCTAACAATGCAACTAGACTCAAAAGACTGTATCAGGAAAGCATATATAAATGCTTGTATACAAATGCCAGAAGCCTCCGGAACAAAATAGGGGAGCTGGAATACTTAGCAATAGATAAAAATATTGATATTATTGGTATCACTGAAACCTGGTGGACGGATGATAACCAATGGGATACAGTTATCCCAGGCTACAAACTGTACAGGAAGGATAGGAAGGGGCAAACAGGAGGTGGTGTAGCCTTGTATGTCAAAGAAGTGATAAAATCGTATGAATTGGAATATCTAGGTGATTTGGAGTCACCATTAGAAGCTCTGTGGGTAAGAGTACCAGGCCACAAGGATGGTCTAACAGTAGGCATATACTATCGGCCTCCGACCCAAACTCTTGAGGGAGACTGGCAGTTGGAGAATGTTGTAAAGGAGGCATCCAGGAAGGGAAGCCTGGTTATAATGGGGGACTTCAATTACCCTCACATAGACTGGGTGAACTGTTGTTCAGCACATGATAAAGAGATAAAGTTCCTAGATATGCTCAATGATTGTTCCCTGGGACAGATGGTTGAAGACCCAACTAGAGGTTCAAGAATCCTTGACTTGATTCTGAGTAATACTCAGGATCTGGTGCAAGATGTTAATGTGACTGATCCAATAGGGAACAGTGACCACAACTCAATTATGTTTAACTTGATCATAGACCGCAAGTCACTGATAAAATCTAACACAGAGACCTTAAATTTTCAAAAAGGAAATTTCCCAAAGATGAGGAAACTAGTAAAAAAGAAACTGAAAGGGAAAATTGAGAGAGTCCAAACACTCCAAGAGGCATGGAGGCTGTTTACAAAAACAATAACAGAGGCTCAATTGGAATGCATACCCAAAAGGAAAAAGGGCACTGCCAGGTCCAAGAGGACTCCGATGTGGCTTACAGGAGCTGTTCGGGAAGTGATCAAGAGCAAGAAAAGCTCATTTAGAAGATGGAAGGCTTGTCCAAATGAGGACAGCAGGCAGAAACATAAATTCTGGCAGAACAAATGCAAGGCAACAATCAGGAAAGCAAAGCAAGACTTTGAGGAGCGTATAGCTAAAAATACTCAGAGAAATAACAAAGACTTCTTTAAGTACATTAGAAGTAAGAACCCAACTAGGAAGGCCATTGGACCATTAGATGACAATGGAAGGCAAGGGGTTATTAAAGAGGAAACAGAGATTGCAGAGAGACTCAATGAATTCTTTGCTTCAGTATTCACTGAAGAAGACAGAGACCACATGCCCAAAACAGAGCCTATCTTCGTAGGGAGGGAAACCGAAGAATTAAGCAAGATAGAAATAACCAGGGAGGAGGTCCTTGCATGTCTTGTTAAGCTAAACACTAACAAATCCCCAGGACCAGATGGCATCCATCCACGAGTTCTCAGGGAACTTAAAGATGAAATTGCTGATATCCTAGCCAAAATATATAATCTTTCCCTCAAATCAGGCTTTGTGCCTGATGACTGGAAGGTAGCGAATGTAACACCAATTTTCAAAAAAGGATCCAGGGGTGATCCAGGAAATTACCGGCCTGTCAGTTTGACATGTGTCCCAGGTAAAGTGATGGAAACCATCCTAAAAGATAGAATTAATAGTTACATAGAAGAGAAGGCGCTGCTAAAGGAGAGCCAACATGGCTTTTGCAAGGGCAAATCATGCCTCACTAATCTGTTGGAATTTTTTGAGAGTGTCAACAAGCATGTGGATAAGGGGGATCCAGTTGACATTGTTTATCTGGACTTTCAGAAGGCTTTTGACAAGGTCCCACACCAAAGGCTCTTGAATAAACTTACCAGTCATGGAATAAAGGGACAGGTCTTGTCCTGGATCAGCAACTGGCTAAGGGACAGGAAACAGAGGGTAGCACTAAATGGACACTTCTCCAAGTGGAGGGAAGTAAAGAGTGGGGTCCCCCAAGGTTCAGTACTGGGACCCCTGCTTTTCAACCTCTTCATAAATGATCTAGAGGTAGGAGTAAAAAGCAAGGTAGCCAAATTTGCTGACGACACTAAATTATACAGGGTAGTGAAAACTGTGAGAGATTGTGAAGAGCTCCAGAGGGATCTCTTGACACTGGGGGAGTGGGCAAAACAGTGGCAAATGAGCTTCAACATCAGTAAGTGCAGAGTGATGCATGTTGGGGCAAAAAACCCCAATTACATTTATAAACTGATGGGGTCTGAACTCTCTGCGACAAACCAGGAAAGGGACCTTGGTGTCCTGGTGGACAGCTCAATGAAGGTGTCAACCCAGTGTGCCTCAGCAGTGAAAAAAGCAAACTCAATGTTAGGGATCATTAGGAAGGGTATAGAAAATAAGTCAACAAGTGTCATTTTGCCTCTTTATAAATCTATGGTGAGGCCCCATCTGGAATATTGTGTACAGTTCTGGTCGCCATACCTCCAGAAGGATATTATGGAGTTGGAGAAAGTACAGAGGAGGGCAACCAGAATGATTAGGGGACTGGAACACCTTCCTTACCATCTGAGGCTGCAACGGTTGGGCCTTTTCACTCTTGAACGACGGCGTCTAAGAGGTGACCTGATTGAAGTTTATAAAATCATGCACGGTGTGGACAAGGTAGATAAGGAAAAACTGTTTTCCCTATCGCACAACACTAGAACTAGGGGACACTCCATGAAACTTTTGGGTACTAGTTCTCAAACAAATAAGAGAAAGTACTTTTTCACCCAGAGGATTACTGGTCTATGGAACTCCCTGCCAGAAGAAGTGGTGACAGCTGTCAGTCTTCACAGCTTTAAGAAAGGATTAGACAAGTTCATGGAGGACAAGGCTATCAATGGCTATAATTATGGCTACCTAAGGACAACCTCGGGGTTGGAGAGATAGGCAGGATATCTCTCAATGCCATTTCCAGGGAATCCTAAGCAGGTGAAGGCATCTCCTTGGGAATACCCTGAAGGAAATGGTGAGCCACTGTGTGAGACAGAATGCTGGACTGGATGGGCTGTGGCCTGTTCCAGCAAGGCTGTTCTTATGTTCTTATGTTCTTTAATGAACTCAGTGTAATCCTCTTTAGGGCCCTGCCTTATTGCTGCAAACCCAGCAACGGAGCTATCCCCTTTGGAAGGAATCTTATTCCAGGCACGCATGACTATCTGTGCAATATCTCCCAACTGGGCATCAGTGAGTGCCAACTGCTGTGTGGGATTGGCAAAATTTCCCTCCCCACATAACATATCCATTGTGAGTGCAGGGCGTGTGCGATTTACCTCCCAAGCCATATCCCTCCACTCTTGCAAGCAGAGCATGGCTTCTGCAGGAGGCAGGAGTGCTTTGATCATCTGTTTCCAATCAACTGGTAGCAATTTTTGAGAAGCAATGGCTTCCAATAAAGCTTTTGTAAAAGGTGCATTAAACCCATAGTCACGTATGCTGACCCTCAGTTCCTTCAGATATTTGTAATGGAGGGTTTCATATCTATCTGGGACTGCCGGTGCATTGCCCACAGCCGGAGCCCCCCTTATCACTGGGTATATCTCAGTAGATTGCACGTCCAGCACAGCTGCAGTTAAAGCAGCAGAGAACTGTGTTTTGGTAGGGCTAAAAGTGCTTGATTGCTGCAAGGCAGGATATAATATCCCATCTCCATTTCCACCTCCATCAGGGGGCTTATGCTGTTGTTGCTCATATGATGGAGGGGCAGTTGCCATAGCCCCTCCCTTGTCTGGGGGCAAAAGCTTTGGGAGGGGGCCAGCAAGCCCCTGAGACAACAGAATATTCTTTGGAGTGAGTCTTTGAAGGCAGTCTCTGACTTCCTCCCATGTAAATAGCACTGATACAGAAATTCCATTATGCTTCTGCATTTCTCTCCCAATCTGTTTCCACTGTTTTAAGTCCAAACATTCATCAAATTTAACCCAAGGACTGATTTTCCCTATAGCTTTGACTAGCTTTTGTATCTCCTTCTCATCAGCCTTTCGCCCATTGTTATTCAAAAGATCTGAGATATATTTACAAAGTTCATTCCCTTGCGAAGTCAATATGCACCCCATAATTAAATTGTGTTTTCCACTTTTCCACTCACCTAGTTGTAATTCTCAAGCGCTTGATTTATGACCTTTCCTCTGGTCAAAGCGAGTGAAGACCTTGTCCCTGGTCGCCAATTATGAGGTGCTAATTGCTGAAGCAGATCTCTTCAAAGCATTCCTTTGACTTTCATTCAATGGCCTCGCAACGGGGCACCAGTTGTAGGAATCTAATTCATGTAAAGATCTCTTCTCAATCAGTCTCATGAAGCAGCAGTTTATATCATCAGATCTTTTAAGATAGAAACTTAAGAGTCCACGAAGTCCAGCTTCATTAGGCTCAGAGTAAGGAAAGAACAGAGAGAGACAGAAAACACGACTGCAGTCTTTTGCTGAACAAAGGATACTAATGGCTTCTCTTTATTCAAGCAGAGTATCTCAGAAACGAAACTTAACCTACATAATCAATCAGAATGTCAGAACCCAAATAAGGAGAGATAAGGAGCGTTGTCTCTCATGCAAGCAAAGAGGCTTTTGTTTACAAAATGTGTCAGAGACAGCCTGACAGAATCCAGATACATTCCTACACCCTTTGGTTCAAAAGCAAAAAATTGCAAGTAGATAAATAGGGACCACTTTGGTGGGAAGGTAAACAGAGTTTCATGCGCTCTGATGTCTAGTCATGCCTGCCACATCACCACAGAAACATCTGCAGAAGCAGACAGTGCTGGCTCTTCGGCTTTGAAACAGAGATGAGCACTGAACCCTAGAGTCGGATACAACTGGCTTTCGAGCAAGGGAAACCTTTACCTTTACTTGGTGCAAACACCACTTTATACCATTATCCCTTTAAGAATTGGTTTTTAATGTCAGTAGCATTTTATGGGGTACACATAAGGAGCCTCCTTGAAGATTGTTGTATTTTTGAACCACAATCAGGTGACCCCAGGTAACAGCCACCTTGTGCCGGCCGCTGGGTAATCATTCTCACAGAATGAATTCACCAAAGGTAGCTTTGTTTTGGCAGTCTGACCAAGACACAGAAGAATATTGTTTGTTTCTAAGAAATCAATTGGAATGTTTTCCGTCCTCCCGCCTCTAGGGGTCATATGACCTATTTGCATGTATTATGGCTTTGCATGTTCTGCCACTCTCTCTCTCTTTCCGTTTTTGCATTTCAAAGAAGAAAGATGTCTATTTGAGCTCTTCCATTTTTGCAAGCTACATGGCAGGCCTAAAAGACTTAAATACTTTAACTTTACCTCTTTCTACAACAATCTCACCAAGAATCCTGAGAACATGTATATTTCTCTGTCCTAATTGTGAGCAAACAATATTTTGTTCTTTCTCTAAGCATTTAGTACAAGTGTATTCATAGGCTGGGCTAAACAGGTAGAAATCTTGGGAGAACTTGCATTCAAACAAAGATCTGCCTATAAAAACTTTACTGTGCTGGTGCTAAATATAACTTATCAAAACTATGGACATTTGACTAAACCATTCCATGTTGCTTGCTTTCCCAGACCTTTAGACAATCCTTTTAGCATCAAAATAAAAGATGATCTAATTTTGATGGTCACCTTTGTCTGGGGCATTGATGTCTCTTGTACAATTTTGATAGTGGTCATTTCAAGCTATATTCCTGCTATTTTCTCCTGGTTCAGGTTTGAGACCCAATGCTAACTCTGCTTTCCACTGTTATCAGCCTATATGTGTCCTTGGCCTGGTATGTTTTACGGTTAGAACAGTCTGTGGCATGCACATACACATCTTGCCAAGAATGAGATTCTGCAGAGGTGTTGTGCAAACCTTGCCAGTTTGGTAACATAACTCATTGGTAAAGTTCTTCTTCCTGTCTCTAGTACAGGGGTGCTCAAACCTTTCGGGCCATGGGCCGGTCACATGGTTGAGTGTGCCAGTCATATGGTTCTCTCACTGGAAGAGGAAGTAAAACGTGCATGTGCATAACACTGCCATATATGACTCACAGCTATCATAAATGCATTTACGGCAGCATTATGCATATGCACAGGCACATTATGTGCATGCACAAGCACGTTATGTGCATGTATGTTTTACTTCTGCTTGGGCACTTTGTTTGTTTGCAGATTGATAACCAGCAGGCAGCAGGCAGGGGGCCAAACACATCTTTATTGCAGTGTAGTCAATCTGAACATGAGGTCAATGTCGGAGCGATGCTCCTTATATATGCAACAGTAATTATTCAAACCTGGTGCGAAGCCACATGATTGGTCAGTGCAGGTAAACAGCCAGGTGATAACACTTGATTGGGTAATGGGTAAACAATAGGTACATCTCTGGCGGGAACGCAGTCCCGTGATATCTATGCAGGAGGAGTATTCACAAAGGGGAAAAAGGGAGGGGGGAAATGGAGGATCGCTAGATCCGATTTGTTCACATTTCACTTGGTTACATGTTTGCTTTCATTCACAGTTCACTTGAGTTACATACACAACAGGCACCCCTGCTCTAGTACTTGCCCTTCCCTTCCCCCAGTACTGCTGATTAGACATGCCTGCTTGCTGTTACTTTCTACCCACTGCAACACAGATGGCTGGTCATACACTAGGACAGGAGTTCTCAACCTTTTAAAGCCGGGGGCTGGGCCATGTTCCCTCAGACAGCTTTGGGGGCCGGATGGCCATTTCCCCCTTCCTCCACCACATGGCACTTCCTGATGTGGTGGAAGCAGTAGGGGGCCACATAAAATGGTGTCGTGGGCCATATCCAGCCCACAGGCTGCAGGTTGAGAATCCCTGTGCTAGGAGATGGGTGATCTCCCCACTTTTCTGTATTTTGCCATTGAGCAACATATGAACTGGTCCAAGCTACCTCATACTGTACTATTATCTAAAAGAGAGCAATTAGGCATCACTACTAGCCATATCCCCTTGCTTGTTTTCTGCCACTGGGCAGGGAAGTCCAATTCTTCCTGCTCCATTGCTCAAAAGAATAGCATGCACAAGCAGGTAAAGCATTGTAGAGGCAGCACTTAGAGAAAGTGGCTTTTCATGATTTTCCTTTAGGTAGCATAGTGGGCCCAGTCCTCTATGCTGGTTGTCCAATGGAGCAAGCAAGAGAGAAGTGTGGTCCCAGCCTTTTCTTACTTGGGTGCCTTTTTATGAACATGGTCGTGCAAGGAGGTGGTCCTCTACTTTGAAGGTGCCCTTTCTTTGAAGCATCATTTAGGTCAGGGTTCCTCAAACCTGGGTCTCCAGATTTTTGGGACTTCAATTCCCAGAAGCCCTGATTAGCAGGTATGCTGACTTTGGCTTCTGGGAAATGAAGTCTAAGAACTGTAGGAATCGGGGCCGCAGAGGGCCGGAGGTCCCGGAGGAGACTGATCAAGAGACGATACGAGGCAATATGGAGCATGATCAGATCAGTAGTTTATTGAGGGAAAGCTTCAGCATATATAGGAGAAAAAGCGCAACGGTGGCAAAACCGTCATCTGACAGAAATCACATCACCTGTTTACTCGGGTTAATTGGGAATCCTTCTTGGGGAAGTTAATTAACTGGGGCAAACACAGACATGGGACAACACCATTGTTTAGGGATAAGACTGGGGTAAACATGGCCTCTGTTTACATCTGGGATAAGACGGGGACTCGGAGATGAGGGATTACTCTAATGGATAACAGAGTTAGATATTCGCTCTCTCAGCAGATCCGCTGGTCAGGTTAAGGAATTGGGTGAATCAAACCCTATCATTAATCCACCCCCCCTTAATTTCTCTGCCCGCAGAAACCACCGCCGGGAGCCTTCTCACCTAAGTGGCCTCTGCCAGGGCCGTTCCATGCCCACCGGGCATGGGGAAACCATATTTCCCCTTTCTGTTTTATTTAAGGACCTGACCGGCGACTCTGCGCAGGAGGGGCATCAGCTGTTGATCGGGAATGGCGCTTCGGGGTTTCTTCTTGGGGCAGCACTCCGAGATCAGTGAGGGAATACATTGGGCAAAGCAGCAGATCGCTATGCCTAGTATGACCACCCCCACAACCACCTTGAGTACCGTCTGGAGCCACCCCCATGGAATCCACGACCACATCCAATTCCACAATGAGCTCCACCAAGTTCCCCATGCAGAGCCTTCCCTTATGCCCTCGACTATGGTGTGGAGGGCCGTGAGCTGATTCTGTACCTTGCGGGAGTTGTCCGTAAGATTGAAGCAACACATACCATGAAAAGATTCGCAACCCAAATGATGAAGCAATAAGAGGTAGTATATAGCCGCTCTATTGTCAAGTATGGCATGGCGAAGCTCCGCCTGCTCCTGGTTGAGCAGTGCTATCGCCGAGGAGGTGTGGTTGATGGCCTTAGCCAACCCGCAAGCCAGTCGGCTGATCCTCTGAGCGTTGCCGACGGCTAAGCCTGGCACGCCAATTATGCTGACTGCCAACGAGACATATTCGGCTGGACTCATAACTCTAAAGCTGCTCTTACATGAGCTGTCTAACTGGGTGGTGCGAGTGTGCCGTATGGGTGCTGAAGCATGGGTAACATTTGTGCTTGGGGTGACCATATCCTTAGTAGGGAGTAACAGTGTTAAACGACTAATGCAACATGTAGCATCTGACACATTTGCAGGAATGTAGTTGAAGGTATACTGATTACATGTAAAGAACCAACCAGATGGTAACGTAACATGAGCATACATTGAACCAAGCTTCACTGGGTTATTGCAAGTCCAATTGCCACTGCCGACGTAGAGGCAGCGGCGCCGGGTTCGACCGACTGTGGAGCAGCCGGTCATACGACCACAAGTAGAGTTCGGGCTGACCGCCACTCGAGGAGTATGGAGAGTGGCTGCATCCGCCGGCAAAGTCATTGTCAGCCGCATCTCCCAGCGGGCGTATTCTGTGGAAGCCGCTGGGTTGTATGGGCTGAAAATCCGTTTCACAAGCCAGTCCCCATCCCTTGGGTATGCGCCTGGAGAATGGCACACTGGGATGAGGCAGGTGCTCAGGATTGAGGCAGAACCAATGTCCTGTCTCAGGCAAAAATCGGACTGGTTGACAAGGCCCGCCAACCTTTCCCAAATGTTGTACTGCATTCTGGCAGAGAGGTCTCCGCCAGGCACCAAATCGCTGGCCTTTAACAAGGTAGCCTGAACGCCTCCCCCGGCAAACAGGGAGAGGATCAGGATGATGGTGACTGCCATGGAG
Source organism: Bradypodion pumilum (assembly GCA_035047305.1). Lineage (NCBI taxonomy): Eukaryota > Metazoa > Chordata > Lepidosauria > Squamata > Chamaeleonidae > Bradypodion > Bradypodion pumilum. The sequence goes on along the minus strand of JAWDJD010000004.1, from coordinate 291,276,933 downwards.
TTGGCATGAATCTGGGCAAGGACTGCAGCCACGAGGTTCTCCGGTGTTGGCTCCCTCTCCTCGCGCTGGATGGCGTCCTGGGCCTCATGGCAAAGGGCCTTGACCATCCCCCAGGTGATCCTCGGTGCTGGCATCTGTGACCGTTGTCTCTCCCGACGGGTCCTCTCGGTTAGGGTGAGGTCCTCCATCTCCGGGATCGGGCTCGGGCCGGCCTGGGTCCACGCCATGTGGTTCCAAGTGAGGCTTGACACACCGAGCTGGAATCCAAACGACACCTGTAGGAGACATAACTGCAGCATACCCTCTTCCCCAGGTTACGAGCGGTGCCGGGCCCCTCCAAGAAGGGTCCGGTGGCACCCGGTATCGGACCATCGGTCGCGGGAGAGCTTCCGAACGGCGGAAGTGCTTCTCCTGCGGCGTGCAATCGGAAAAAACATTAAGGTGATTGTACGTAAACAATACCTTATTCAGACAATGCTGTGCCTGAGCCTGTGACTTGGGGAGGGCTGGTGGCTCCCCCCTTTCTGTTTGTTTGTCAATATAGGACTTGAGCGTCCGATTGACCCGTTCCACAATCGCTTGCCCCTGCGGATTGTAAGGAACCCCAAAAGTATGCTTAATATCCCAAGTGGCCATGAAGGCCGCTAGCTGCCTGGAGCTGTAGGACGGGGCGTTATCGATTTTAATGTGCCGCGGCTTGCCCATTGCCGCGATGCAGGAAAGGAGGTGCTGCTCCACGTGGGAAGCAGTCTCCCCTTTCTGCGCCGTTGCCCAAATGAATTGTGAAAAAGTATCTATGCAGTCGTGCATGTACTGCCATCTGCCAAACTGCAGAACATGCGTGACGTCCATTTGCCACACTTGTTTAGCTTCTGTCCCTCGTGGGTTGACACCCCACGAGGGCCCCCCTGGTGCCCCTGCGCAATGCTGACAAGAGCAAACTATGCCTTGGGCTTGAGAAAGTGGCAAATTAAACTGTCTGGCGAGCGCTTTGGCATTTTGGTGAAAGAATGCATGGCTCTGGATTGGCGTAGTGAAAACACCCAACACTGAACGTTGCTGAATTTCCTTTGCCGCCGCGTCCGCTCTGCTATTGCCCGCGGAAATCGGACCCGGTAGGTCTTGGTGACTTCGGATGTGGGCAATATAGAGCGGCTCCGTGCGGTTTCGCAAATGAAATTGAGCAGTTAAAAACAGACTAAGCAAATTTTTGTCTATCGCGGGAGTGATGTATGCTCCCGGTAGACTGTGAAGCAAGTTCCTGACGTACTGGCTATCAGTAATGATGTTGAGGCGCTCATTGGCGAAGGTGCGCAAGGCGAGGTTCACCGCTGCCAACTCCGCCCGCTGTGCGGACTTCTGCGGAAGAGTTAGCAGCGTGCGCCAAGCCTGGCCCTCCTGCCAAGTTAAGACACCATATGTTCGACCACCATCAGTAAAAACTGTCCTGGCTCCCTGAAGCGGAACCAGCGAGAGCAGTTCGAACAAGCTGACTGTCTGCGTCTGAAGTGAGACAAGTCTGGGGTCCTTTGGCAAATGGTATGCCAAGCTCCCCGTGAATCCTTCCAGGGCTATTGGAAGCGAGTCACCGAGCTGCATCAGTTGCTGGATTTGTTCCTTGGTGAACGGGACTACAATTTTGGCCAAATCGTGCCCTGAAATGTCCCTAGCTCTCAGCCTTCCGCGGTAAATCACCGCGGAGACCAGCTCTTGGGGAGGAACGATGTTCCGTGGGGAGGTGTTCGGCAAGTACACCCATTCCACGATACTCGCTCCCTTCTCAGAGTCTATCCCTAGAGCTCCGGTGAACATGGATCCTGCTCGAACTATGTACAAGTTCAGGACTGGGGCATATGGCCCCCGAGCAATCCTGTCCACCCACCTTTGGCTGAGAACCTGATTGACTTTCTCGAGAGCCAAGCGCGCTTCTCGAGAAATTCGTATCCGGTCTGCCGGCTGCTTACCTAATGTTAGCAGCGAGAAGAGCGGTTTCAAAAGGTCCGTATCCAATCGAAAATACGGTCTGGCCCAATTAATGTTCCCTAAAACCTGCTGCAATTCCACTAAGGTGACTGAATCCTGTAAATTGATTTGAGGCAAAACTGGTGCTGCGAAAGAGCGGAGAAGCCGATGACCCAAGTATGAGAAGGGCTCGGTTCTCTGCACTTTCTCTGGGGCAATGAGTAAACCTTTCTCCCCCAGGCTGGCCTGGAGGTCAGAAAACATTTTGCTGCCGAGTTGCGGCACCGCGACCAAGATGTCATCCATGAAGTGACAAACTAACGCTTTTGGGTAGAGGTTTCGAAACTTTGCCAGTGCGTTGTGAACATAAATTTGGCACAGGGTGGGCGAATTGAGCATGCCCTGTGGCAAAAATCTCCACGCGTAACGCTGCGTAGGCTCACTGTGGTTCACAACCGGCACCGTAAAGGCAAACCTTTCCCGGTCCCTGGGGTCTAAGGGGATTGTGTAAAAGCAATCCTTGAGATCTACAACTAGGATCTCCCACCCCTCGGGAATCATATTAGGATTTGGGATGCCGCATTGAAGCGGACCCATTGGCTGTATAGATTTATTGATCTCTCTGAGATCGTGGAGGAGTCGCCACTTCCCCGACTTCTTCTTTATCACAAAAATTGGCGAATTCCAGGGACTCGTGGACTGCTCTATGTGTCCTGCGTCTAGCTGTTCTTTAACCAGTTGTTTAAGGGCGACTAATTTCTCTCCCACTACTGGCCATTGTTCCACCCAGACCGGCGTGTCGGTGAGCCACTTAAGTGGCAACGCCATTACCCGAAGGTGAGCGTAGCACCGTACTGCTGTAAAATGTCTCGCCCCCAAAGGTTGATGTGCACGTCAAGAATGTGCGGCCGAATTACCGCTGTGCCGTCAGCCTTTGGAATCGTGACTGTCACCCACTCCCGGCTCCTAAACGCTTCCTGAATGCCGCCTACCCCCCACACATCGGAGACCGGCTCAATGGCCCACTCCCTTGGCCACTGGCCACTGCTTATCACGCTCACATCAGCTCCGGTATCTAACAGGCCTGAGAATGATCTATTATTCAGATATACCTCAACAACCGGGCGCTGTTTCCACTCAATGTTGGTCTCCACTGTCGCTAAGACCTGGTATCCTTGTACTGCCTCACTGGCGCTCGAGCGGTCCTCTGACCGGGACTCTGAGCTGTCCCTGAGCCTTCCCTGGCTTTCTGCGGGCGAGTGACAAGGAACCATGATCAGTTGCGCTAGGGTGTCTCCTTTGTGAATTGTCTGGGGCAGGTGAGTCCAAAGCTGGACTTGGAGAACGCCTGAAAAATTGGAGTCAACGACTCCTGGAATTACAAGAATTCCGCGTGCTCCAGCTACACTACGGGGCAAAACTAAACCTATAAAGCCCTTGGGCAGCGGACCCATGTACTGGGAGTCCACCAGATAGACCGTGCCTGGCAGGTCGCATGTAACGTCTGCCTGACAAGTCAAGTCTAACCCTGTACTACCCTTGGGGCTGGCCTGTGCCCTCGTTGTGCCTGGAGTGTGTCCGGGATCTAGTCTAGCTCTGGTGAGCTCTGAATGAGGGAAGCCTCTGTTTGGACCGGGGCCAGAGACATGCCCGCGTTCCGGTTTCCCGAACTCAGACAGTCTCGGGCCCAGTGGTAGCCTTTCTTGCACTTCGGACAGAGGGTGTTCGGAGCCTTGGAACGGCCGGACTTCTGTCTGCCTCCCTTGGATCGGCACTCCCTAGCGAAGTGACCGACCTTGCCACAGTTGTGGCACGCTCCTTGGGTCTTTCCCTTAGGTCTTCTACCCCCTTGCACCGCTGCCGCTAGCAATCCCATCTTGTAGGATTCTGTGCCAACGTCGGCGCAAGCCCTAATCATGTCCGTGAGAGTCAAGTCGGGACGATTGCCCAGTGACTGCAAGATTTTACGGCAGTCTAAATTGGCATTGTCCTTGGCTAACTTGATCATGAGCTCTTGTTGGGCTTGCTCATTATCAATCTGCCTACTGATGGCCTCCTCCAAACGATTAATGAAGTCCATGTATGGTTCCTGGGCTCCTTGCTTAATAGCGGTGTAATTTTTAGCCGCTTTGCCAGTGGCTGGGACCTTGAGGGAAACGCCCTAAAGGCGGCCTCGACCGACATCTGGAGAGTGGCTAGAGGCAAGTTGATCTGGGCATCGATGGGCTCGAAGGCACCTGAACCATATAACTGGTCAGGAAGTACTGCGCCTCCCATCCTGGCAGCCCTTGTCTGAGCCTCAAGGCAAAACTCGCTGTCCCAAATCAAATACTGGCTAGGGGTGAGCATCATCCGCATGACGGCTTTCCAGTCATGGGGAATGAACATGGTGTTCTCGCACACTTGCTGAAGCGTGCCCTTAGTAAATCGGCTTTGGAGCCCTGTCTCTGAAATGGCCTTCCGTATAGCCATGAGCAGCTTATACGGGACTGGTGTGTGAATTATCTGCTGGGCCCCCGTAAGGGCATCCATCTCCATGCGGATTGGACAAATCTGACTAAGCTCAGCTAGTTCTTCTGCTGGCAATTCCGCCTTCCTGATCTCCTCTTCAATTGTGCGCTGAAGGGGACTCTTGGTAACTCGGGAACCCGGAACTGTCAGAGAAGCGCCTGCGCTCCTCATTCCTTGCATTCCGTCGGTGACGTCTGCAGCTGTCACCGAGGGAAAGTTCCCTACGCTACTCTGCCTAAACTGGAGTGACGGATAGAGCGCCTTAGGCGCCGTTGGCTCGGCTGGTGTGACTGGCAGAAGTGGGGGTTCTTTGGCCTCTATCCGGACTGGCTCTATCTCCGCTAAGAGCTCCCTACATTTACTCCACGTGCGAATTACGCCTCTCGGAGCTTTCGGGGGTTGCTGAATGCAGTCTCTTATCTGATCCCAGAGCGCAAGGGTTAACGTACCTACTTCTGGGTAAAGCAGGCAGTGTTCCCCCAGGTACACCAAAAGTCTCGCTAGCTCCCCGCTGTGAAAATGCAACTTAAACACCCTGGCCAGGATTTTGAACTCTCCCTCACGAGTTCTTTAGCTAGCGGATGGACGCTGTCGCTGAGGACAGGTCCCCATATTACCTGCGATGGGTCCTCCGAAGTTTCCTCCTCGGGACGAGTCGACGCGTCTTTGGGCAAGTAATAGGTTCTGGCGACGATCCTCTGGGCAGAGCTCGGAGCGTGGACTGCGGCCACGGGTCCTCGGCGGCCACTGCGCTATCAGGGGTTCACAGCAGGCCCTGAGCGGAACGTGTTTTCCGTAACCTGCAAGCCGCCGCGAAAGCCGGGAGCAAACTGTAGAAAGCTTCTTGGACTGCCTCGCCGCTTAGGCCGTCTTCCCAACCGGCTGGTTTACCGGCCGGGCTGCCGAGCTGTCCTCCGGGACGGTCGAACACGGTTCAAGCGCTGAACCGGACCGTGTGATCGCTTACTCTGAGGTAGACCGCTCGGGGGTCGCTTACTCACGAGTAGATCACGTCTCGGGGTCACCAGGTGTAGGAATCAGGGCCGCAGAGGGCCGGAGGTCCCGGAGGAGACTGATCAAGAGACGATACGAGGCAATATGGAGCGTGATCAGATCAGTAGTTTATTGAGGGAAAGCTTCAGCATATATAGGAGAAAAAGCGCAACGGTGGCAAAACCGTCATCTGACAGAAATCACATCACCTGTTTACTCGGGTTAATTGGGAATCCTTCTTGGGGAAGTTAATTAACTGGGGCAAACACAGACATGGGACAACACCATTGTTTAGGGATAAGACTGGGGTAAACATGGCCTCTGTTTACATCTGGGATAAGACGGGGACTCGGAGATGAGGGATTACTCTAATGGGTAACAGAGTTAGATATTCGCTCTCTCAGCAGATCCGCTGGTCAGGTCAAGGAATTGGGTGAATCAAACCCTATCATTAATCCACCCCCCTTAATTTCTCTGCCCGCAGAAACCACCGCCGGGAGCCTTCTCACCTAAATGGCCTCTGCCAGGGCCGTTCCATGCCCACCGGGCATGGGGAAACCATAAAGAACACCTGTAGAGCCAAGTTTAAGGAACCCTGGTCTAGATTTAATGATACTGAAGTATAAGGAAGTGGGGGACCTTGAAGTTGTTCATCCAGAGTCAGCAGTAGACTACTGGACAGTAGACTCTCAAGTCTCCTGATCAGCCTTTCTTTTTTAGGTGAGAGATGTACCATAGTTCTGATTAAACTAAATAGATGTAGTTCTGATTATTGTCTGACCAGGTTATCCTGCTATGATAATAGAGTAGACCCTCAGCAGTAATCATCAGGCAACCGGGAAATCAACCGGGAATGGTGCTTGTCACCAAGTGGGCTAAATCCCACTTGAATTCATCTTGATGAAGGGCAGCAACTTCATCAATCCTGGCTTGGGGCTGAGACCTTTTTGGGCCCAGGACCAGAAAGTGACTCGCAAAACTGGATCAGTGGTGTGGGTTTCATGCTGCAATGTGAAAGACGAATGGAAGGACATTGCATTATATTCTCAGGACAATCTTCATCGCTGATTGACATGATGATTGCCAATATTTGGAATCGTACATGGCACAAGAAATAGGGACAATAAATCCTTTTGAAAGTGGAGGATGAGTTGCTGGAGAACTCTACTTTCTGTAACATTTCTGTCAATTTTACAGTGCTCTAAAATTCTGATTTTTAAAAAAGTACTGTATGCCCTATATCAGTGACGGTGAACCTTGGCACTCCAGCTGTTCTTGGACTTTAATTTCTAGAAGCCCAAGTCTCTGTGAATCCACATGAATGAGTTTACTGTACGTGCAGTAAACTCATCCGTGTGGATTCACAGACTTAGGCTTCTGGGAATTGCAGTCCAAGAACACTGGGAGTGCCAAGGTTTGCCATCACAGCCCCAGGGGTGGGATTCATTTTTCCCTACCTACTCTGTGGGCATAGTATGGTGAGCGTGGCCAGTGGGAAAGCCTTGCGTTGCACCAGAATTAGGATTACATTATTTCAAAACTTGGATGGGTGGGGCCTGCCAGAATTTCTGCTACCGGTTCTGGCGAACTGGTGCGAACCTGCTGAATCCCATCACTGCATGGCCCTATACCAAATAGTGTGAACTTTGAAATAATTAACCAATCTTATTGTAGGTTGCCTTAGTTAAATTGCCTTTTGAAGAAAAAAAGTACAGAATGAGTACAGTAAAACCCCTATAGGTAAAGGTTTTCCTTGCTCGAAAGCCAGTCGTATCCGACTATCGGGTTCAGTGCTCATGTTTCAAAGCTGAAGAGCCAGGGCTGTCTGCTTCTGCAGACATTTCCGTGGTCATGTGGCAGGCATGACTAGACACCAGAGAGCACAGAACGCTGTTACCTTCCCACCAAAGTGGTCCCTATTTATCTACTTGCAATTTCTTGCTTTCGAACTGCTAGGTTGGCAGGAGCTGGGACCAAGACGGGAGCTCATTCTGACCTGCAGTACTCGGGAATCGAACTGCCGACCTTCCACCTCCCAGTCAGCTTCTTAGCTGACTTCTACGGAAGTTCGTTCTGTAGGCTTTTGCTTAAATTGTTTTTTTTAATGTAACTTGAAGCAAACCCATAGGAAGTCGTGTTACATAGATTTATGTAAATCGGGACATTTTTGTAAATCGGGACATGGTTTTAGCACAAAAACATTACATAAGTCAGATCTTATGTAACTCGGGGCATATGTAAGTCAGGGTTTTACTGTATTTTCCTTTGTGTAAACTTTAAATCAACGCTATATCTTGGGAGTCCTTTCTTTGACTTTAGAAAGAGGGCCATTATTGCTCTTTCTCTTTTTGGCTTTTAATAAAATCGGCTGAGTTCAGCAACTAACTACTGCGTCTTATTGCTGGTTTCCTGCCAGAGCAAAACCGAGTTACAGTATTTGGCATTAACTCATCAATTGGACACTCTGCTTGCAAATGGGTAATGAAAAACAAGGCGCGATTTCGAGTCCTCTCTCTTCCTTTTGAACAGAAGCCGGAGTAGCAACCCCCCCCCCCCCCGCATGTCAGTGTGCAACTTAGTGCTCCGGTTATGTAGGCAAGCCGGGGAGGAGGCCACATAACCCCCGCCTTTCCTTTCCCAACCCGGTGCCACGTTCCAACTTCTCTCCCTCCGAGTCCGCCGCTCCACACAGGGGCAGGCGCAAAAGTGGGAGGCGTTCCCCTTTTCCCTCTGACTCGCCAATCAGCTCGCTGGGAGACTTCTCGCCGGGGCTCGCGGTTGGCCGGAGAGCCCTGCCACTCGACCCTCGTCGTGGGTCAGACGGCGCGGCGGAGAGCCGAGCCCGGACGGGAGGGGAGCCGCGCTGCGCTTGGAGAGCGGCGCTTGAGGCAGCGTCGTCCGACCTCTCCCGCCCGCCCGCCCCGCGCGTCCCTGGGTGGCCCCGCCCCCTTTGCCTTCCCTGCTCTACGTCGTTGGCTGGCCGGCCCTGACCTGACCAGGAGGCGAGAATGGCCCCGCGCAGGAACCCCAAAGGCGGCAGCCCCAGCCCTGGCGCCAGGAGAGGTCAGTCAATGAGGCCCCCCACCTGGGCTTGCCGGGAAAGATGCTCTCGGTCCTTCGGGGGCTGGGCACCCGGAGACCCTCCGCAGGGGCGTGGGGTGGGGTGGGTGGGTGGGTGGGTGGGATGGGGGTCCTCCTCCTCCTCCTCCTGCACCCATTGCTCTTTCGAAGTTGGAGGTCCAGCCCATCCCCGTCTAGGAGGTGCTTCTTCTCCTCCCCTCCAAAGCGGCCCCTGTCTCTCCCCGCTTTGGGAGCACACACCACCACCACCCCTTTTAGATGGGGTGCCCCTCCTATTGTGCCCGAGGAATGAGCCGTGCAAAGAAGTTAAAATGGAAGGCCCATTGCTCCGTCACTCACACTCCAATCCAGGGATGTCCAAACTACGACCCGTGGGCCAGATCTGGCCCCTGGTGCCAGTTCATCCGGTCCATGCCACCCTTGTTGCTCCCGGAAGTGGAAGCAAAATGCGCTCGTATGGCGCCCTTGGAGGTCCGTCATGGGCACGTTTGCTTCCACTTCCGGGAGCTACGAGGGCAGCGCTCGCTGGATGAACTGGCATCAGGGGCCGGATCTAGCCCAAGGGCCGTAGTTTGGGCACCCCTGGTTTAAGCAGAGAAAATGGCAGTGTAAAATCTGTCTCATCCTGTTGCAAAACAGATTGCAAGGTGCGTTTTACTTCCGGTGGGAGGACCCACGTGACTGGCCCACTGAACCACATGACCGGCCCACAGCCTGAAAAGTTTGGGCACCCCTGCTCTAATCCCTTCGACTCTGACCTCCTCCCTGAACACACATGCACACAATGGCTTGAGTCCAGGTCTTTCCCTGCGCTTGTGCACACAAGTCACTCGTCTACCTTGGCCCTGGGAGGAGAGGGAAAGGCGACACCTTCTTTGCAAATCAGAGAATGAACAAAACACAAACGCTGCAGCACTTTGAAGGCTAGCTGTTACGTTTTAATGTTAGCTTCCGTGCTCTCCGGTGTCTAGTCATGCCTGCCACATGTCCATGTCAAACATCTGCAGACACAGATAGTGCTGGCCCTTTGGCTGTAAACAGTGATGAGCACTGATCTCCAGAGTCGGATGTGACTGGTTTTTGAGCAAGGTTACCTTCGTGAGTCAAGTCCACTTTGTCAGACATGGGAGTGAGACTTCATTGCATCTTCTGGCTTTCATTGCAAGGCAGTCTCAGTGTAAGGATGCTGTCCTAGAAAGAGGCATATTTTGGTACTGTAAATCTAGCAATCTGCTCACCTTGGGATTACTTACTTACTTAGATCCTCTCTTGCTAGCAAGGGATCTCCAAGCAGTTATCCGCCTTGGGACAGTAAAGGAAAAAGTCTTACTTGCTCTAAAGCAGGAGTGCTCAACCTTTTAAAGCTAGGGGCCGGGTCACACTCCCTCAGACATCTTTGGGGGCTGGATGGCCATTTTACCCTTCCTCCACCACATGGCATTTCCTGGTGTGGTGGAGCGGTGAGGGGCCACATGATATGGTGCCATGGGCCGCATCTGGCCCACAGGCTGCAGGTTGAGAATCCCTGCTCTAAAGCCAGTTGTGTTGGACTCTAGGAGGTGATGCTCATCTCTGATTACAGCCCAAGATCCAGTGCTGTCTGTGTTAGACGAAGGAGCGCACAGAATGTGGTTATCTTTCCCGCCAAAGTGGTACCTGTTTATCTACCTACAATTTCTTGCTTTCAAACTGCTAGGTTGGTAGGAGCTGGGACAACTGGAGCTCACTTGGTCATGCTCCACTCCGGTCTCCAACTGCTGACCAGTCAGTCTTCCAGTTGTCAAGTTTAGCATCTAAACCACAGTCCTTTCTCCTTGGAATTTGTTGGGAGAGATTTGGATAATTGTTCAGTTGAAACAAACATTGTTTTTCTGATTCTCTCAGAATGTCCTGAGGAATGAGAAAGTATGCAAACATTCTGGAAAGTTTGGGTTGGTTTTGCGATGCCACACTGTTTTTGCATTAAAGCATTAAACCACGTTTTAGCATTAATGTTTTCACACAGCCACCATCTTATTTTAATAAAAACTGGGTCTGCTCTATGTTGCTATTATATAGGTATTTCAGGTATTAAGTGTTCATGTTTATTCAGAAATGTGTGTGTTTGAAGCTACTGGTAATCACAGCTTTGGTATTTTGCATTAAGGTATCCTGTACTAAATATATGCTTCTAGATCTCTTGTACAGCATTGATTTTAAACACAAATATAGGTTTGCAAAGGGTTGGAATCGACTGCGACTGAACAACAACAACAAAATTGTTATTTTTTTTTTTTGTTCACAAGTATTTATAAATCATGTAGACTGGAAAGTTGTGAAGGACAATATATTAGTAATAAAACATATCAGCTAGAATCAAATGGCAATTTATACTTGTGTAAGTAAAATTGTGTAAGTTGTAGCAACAAATTGGTGGTGTTGGTTTTTTGTTTACTTAACACAACAGTACATTTAATAAATACATCAGATAATTTTTTCCTGGTAATGGAGAACATCAAGAGTATTTGGGGCAGCTAACATCAAATCTTTCATGTCAAAGAGCACAGAGTACACTGACATTAGTGTGAGGTCGCTTGTTATTCTTCATATGCACAAGGAGTTGTTGTCGCAAACCCGCTTTTTAAAAGGTTCATTCTTGTTCTGTCAATCTCAGTCTGCAGCCTATCAAGTGACATCCAAGCAATCCAGTTCTCTATGAACCTGATGGGGACCACCCGCTAACTCCTTCAAACCCTATTTGCATATAACTCAGGATCCTTTTAAGGATTATTTATTTATTTATTCTTCAAATTTCTGTTGCCGCCCAACTCGGCAACGACTCTGGGCGGCCAACAACAATTAAAAGCAACATCAAACTAATTAAAAGCCCTTAAAAACCCCATTAAAAATTCTAAATAATTTACCCACTCACCCCATCCATTAAAGGAGAGAGAGAGAAATCTTAAATTATATAAGCCAGCAGGCGATGGTCACCCCCTCCATTGGTGCCCCACACCTGCCCTGCCAGCCAGGTTTTCAGTTATTTCCTAAAGGGCAGCAATTCTGTCTGCAGCCATAACTCTGTTACTTATAGAAGGTTTCCCTTGCTCGAAAGCCAGTCGTATCCAACTCTAGGGTGCAGTGTTCATCTCTGTTTCAAAGCCGAAGAGCTAGCGCTGTCTGCTTCTGCAGACGTTTCCGTGGTCATGTGGCAGGCATGACAACACCGGAGCGCACAGAATGCTGTTACCTTCCCACCGAAGTGGTCCCTATTTATCTACTTGCAATTTCTTGCTTTTGAGCTGCTAGGTTGGCAGGAGCTGGGACAAAGATGGGAGCTCATTCCGTCCTGCAGTACTCGGGAATCGAACTGCTGACCTTCCGCCTCCCAGTCAGTGTCTTAGCCACTTGAGCCACTGCAGTCCTTGTTACTTATAGAAGTAAGACATTAATTGTAACCTCAGCCAAAGAGACGTGATGCCAAGGAGAAGGGTTAAGAACTGAAGTGGACAATAACTGAGGCAAAGGGATGTCCACTGCCCAAGCTTTTGGGATCCTATCATTTTAAGAGGGTAGTTCTTTTCAATGGGTGCTAGATAATTAATTTTTATCAACAAGAAGGGACTGCAGGCCCTCAGTAATAATTCTACTCCTTATTGCGTGCTTCATATACCATACTAGGCGGACCTAGTTTGCAAGCAGAGGAGCATAGGGCAAAAGCTGCAGTTCTTAGTGTTTGTTCTTGTGTGTCCCAGCTGGTTCCTGATAGCTTTCAAAGAATATTGTTCCTTGCACATGCCTTTTTCTCTTTTTACTGGCAATGTTTCTTATAGATTCTTTATGATCCAAAGTAATTCCTAGGTATTTGTGGGCAAAATAATGACCTAAAAGGACATGATTGCAAGCTTGTTTCTCCGGTGAAAGAGTCGAGTTCAACTTGGTTTTGATTGTAATATTTGCCGAGTTATTCTTATAAAAGTCTTACCAAATAAGATCAATCAAACTCTGGGGTAAACTTCTCAGCATTCAGGTTTATGCCCCCAACAACAGATGCTGAAGAAGATGAAATAAAACTTTTATGCAAACATTTAGGAGAAAATTTGTCACAGAAGAAATGCTTGTAATCATAGGTGATTCGAACACAAAAGTAGGAAGCAAAGCAGAAACAAATGTTGCACCTTTTTATGTAAGGAACAGTAACAAAGCAAGAGAATGTCCATTATTGAAACTTTTCCCAGAGTTTCACTCAAAAAGGTGCAGTGCAGGAAGAATCTTATCTGTTCCTTGCCATATCTTTTTAAAAAAACATTGCATATTAGGATAGTCCAGGAATTTTTCTTTTTTCATTTAGGAAAAAAGTACTGAAAAGTCTCTGAATTTCTCTCTTTCACATCAGACTGTGTAGTCAGGGTCATGCAGCACAGTCCCAGGGCATTCCCAGAAGAAGAAGGGATATATAGAAAATCCTGGATATTGACTTAATGGCACATTATTATTATTATTATACATTGAAAATATAAAATATGCTAAATCTTTATCTAATGGTTTATTGGATTCTTCATTGTAGGACATTTGTACGGTGATATGTTTGATTTTACATCAAAGTGGTTACTTCCTGATGGACTTCATAAACTGGTAAAGCATTTTAAGTGTGATATGACTACTGCAAGTGATAACTTCATTTTATAATTACACCTATGGACTGATAACCTGCATGGAAAGTGCTTTTTAAAGAGGTAGTATAATTAGACCTAGGGCTGGAAAATCTTTCAAATTCATTCTCCAGTCATGAATAAGCTTAAACAGACATTGAAAATTTCTGATTAGCAGGCTTAATATCTTTAGGCACATGGTGGCAAAGTATATCTGATTTTCCAGCCTTGGGAAAAGAACAAAATTACTTTATAGAATTACTATGTGCACTTTTTTAACCCGTGTTGTAGTGGTTGTGTTCCATTATTTCTGATATGTATTGCATACTGTATCAAGGATAGGAAAAATTGCTAAGTGTTTGTGATTAAAACAAAATACTAATGTGTGCTTTTGGAATGGTAAGCTTCTTCGAAAATGAGAAACTACCTAAAACCATAATACTATCTAACAACATAATACTGCTATAAATAAGAGTTATTCATTGAAATACATTTTTCATTATGTCAAGTCAGACTATTTGTCCATCTAAGCCTCTATGACTTCCTTGGCCTATCCAGGTTCTCAGACAGAAATATCTTCTACAAACGTTTCTACCATTTTAATGCATCAGATGAGGTTTTTTGGGGGCTTCAGAGAATGGTGTCAACTTCTTTCTCAAAATGTTCATGCCCCGTCCTCCCCTGAATACAAGGTTTCTATTCCAGACTGTATAGGCCAGGGATTCTCAACCTGTGGCCCGTGGGCTGGATATGGCACAATTTTATGTGGCCCCCCATTGCCTTCATCACACCAGGAAGTGCCATGTGGTGGAGGAAGGGCAAAATGGCCATCCAGCCCTCGAAGCTGTCTGAGGGAGCGTGACCCGGCCCCTGGCTTAAAAAGGTTGAGAACTCCTGGTATAGGCAGTTTCATACTTAAGAGCAGAAATATCCATCCATTTTCGCTCTTAGCTACTTTCATATTTCAAAATCCACCCCACCCCCCAGTATTGATTCTTACTTCTCAAACCTGCTGCTCAGAAGTAAGTGGTAACATGGCATTTTTCCAAATTTAATGTGCTTTCTGTACAATTTCAGTATTTTACACTCTTAATGCATGTGTGAATTGATTTTTTTTCAACAGCAATTGTTCTGTTCTGTTATATCAGGCATTCACAACCTACGGCCCACGGGCCGGCCCTGACCCCTGGCGCCATTCCATCCCACCCAAGTGGATGTGCCTGCACACGTGTATACGTGTCCATGCATGTGCAAATGTGTCCACCACCATTTTGTCCAGCCCGCAGCGTGGTCTGAGGGAGAGTCATCCGGCCTGTGGTGTGGTAAAGTTGAGAACCCCTGTGTTAGATTAAGAAATGCAGATAAAATATCTCTGCTTTATACAGTACTTGGTCATATTCTTAAGTGGTCATACTGTTCAGTGCTAGAAAGTGACTTCTCTTGATAGGGATGAACAATGGCCATCTTTTTAAATAAATAGCGTTGAATATCTTTGCAGTCACTTGTCAGATCATTAAAAGCTTTGACCAGATTGCAGGAAATTTATATAGGAACAAAATAACAGCCAAATACTGTCTATGCAAGTTACCTATTTTCCAGTCAAGGCTACATTTGGAAGTACTTTTTAGTTGTGCGAGGAGAATGGATTTCTGTATCATACAACATGGTGAAATACAGTATTGCTTGTAAATTACAGTCTTGGAAATATATAATAAATGCAAAAAGACATAAAGGTAAAGGTAAAGGTTTCCCTTGCTCGAAAGCCAGTCGTATCCGACTCTAGGGTGCAGTGCTCATCTCTGTTTCTAAGCCGAAGAGCCAGCGCTGTCTGCTTCTGCAGACGTTTCCGTGGTCATGTGGCAGGCATGACTAGACACCGGAGCGCACGGAACGCTGTTACCTTCCCACCGAAGTGGTCCCTATTTATCTACTTGCAATTTCTTGCTTTCGAACTGCTAGGTTGGCAGGAGCTGGGACGAAGACGGGAGCTCATTTCCGTCCTGCAGTACTCGGGAATCGAACTGCTGACCTTCCGCTTCCCAGTCAGCGTCTTAGCGACTTGAGCCACTGCAGTTCCCTGCAAAAAGACATAGGTGGGGGAAAACATTAATATTGTGCCTCTACTCTCCTGTAAATGTTTCTATTGTGGAAGCTGCAAACAGGCGATTGTTTTTTTCTTACTTCAAAGCATGTGACGATGAAAACTAGAGTTACATATTTTCCAAATTTTCCAAAATAATATTTAATCTTAATTTTTTCCTGTGAAAAAATTTCCACCTTGCACCTCTTGTTCTGGATCACATTTTTCTTGAAAATTAACCAATAATATACTATTGTTGTTAAGCTATTTATATTATGTGCTTAGGAACTTCTTTTGGGTTGAGTTGGGTTTGGTGTGAGAACTTTTTTGGGGGGGAAACAGCTGTTTGGTTGGTTGGCCCATGTGGGTTTGCCTTAGATGGAAAGTAATGTTTACATCCCAGTAGTCCTGAGTAGGATGAGGAGAGGTGGACTAGCTGTTGCAGGATTGCTCCATCTCAGTATGTGGTGTCTATTCGGTGCTCTAGCCCCATTCCCAGGTCTGAGATAACCAGCTCAGCCTTCCGCTCTGATCCTCCTGCTGCTTAATGCCAGATAGGTCCAAAACAAGTTTCAATTCATTTATGATCTAATTGAATAAAGAAGAAAAAAGGTTAGTTTACAGAACTTTCTGTTTAAAAAAGGAATTAGAATAGTAATGTGCTTATAATTATCAAAAACCAAAGTAGCATCGTGCTTATAAATATCAGTCTGGGGCCATATCTGTTACATCAGTGCACAAAGCTGGCTTTAAAATTAGCAATATGATAATAATAATAATTTCATGTCAAATTATTCTGGATTGAAAGGATTTTTGCTGGAGAAATTCCACCCGGGACGCCCGAATGAGGCTCCTTTCATGTCCCCAAGAGCTAGGACAGAGATGGGCACTCAATCTGTCATTTATTTATTTATTTCATTTATATTGCTGCCCCTCTTGCTGAAGCGACCCTGGGCGGCTCACAACATTAAAGCTTCAAAATATAAAGCATCCCCAATACAAAAGGTTAAAACTGTAAAAACTATTTAAAACCATTTTAAAATATCCAGACAGCCTTAAATAAGCCAACGGGGGATGGGGGCTGCCACGTCGGTAGCACCCCACACCTGCTGTACTAGCCAATTTTATAGGCCCTCCCTGGAGGTGCAACTCGGTCAGCAGGAGGTTCCACAGGGCCGGAACAGATACTGAAAAGGCCCTCCTCTTAGTGCCAGAGAAACAAGCCTCTCTGGCTGATGGAACCACTAGGGAGCACCTCCAGTCTGTTCTGGTGGGACGGGCCGATAACCTTGGGGTATCCTGGTCCACTACCATGAAGGGCTTTAAAGGTCATTACCCGCACCTTGAATTGCACCTGGAGGCACACTGGCAGCCAATGCAGCTCCCGCAGCAGGGGTGAGGCATGGTCATTCCAACCACACCCCATCACCATACGGGCAGCCACATTTTGCATCAGTTGAAGCCTCTGGATGGTCATCAAAGGAAGCCTCATGTAGAGCGTGTTGCAGTAATCTAGCCTGGAGGTGACCAGAGTGTCAGTGATCATAAGCAAGGAGTCCCAGTCCAGGAGCGGGCGTAATTGACAAATGAAGTGAAGTTGCACAAAAGCCCTCCTGGCCACGACTGCCACCTGCTCTTTGAGCAGGAGTCGTGAATCCAGAAGGACCCCCAAATTACACACCAGGTCTGTTTGAGGCAAAAGAGCCCCATCCAGTACGAAAGGTGGTAACTCCCGGGATAACATGGGTTCCCTAACCCACAGCCACCTCAGTCTTGCCAGAATTCAGCTGTTGTCCCCCATCCAGACCCCTACAGCCTCCAGACACCTGGATAGGACTTCAACCACATTGCTTGGGTCCCCATGGGCTGAGATGTACTGTTGAGTATCATCATACAGTACCCGGGTCTCAAACTGCCAACTTGCTGGCCTTTCAGCTAACAAGGCAAGCTTCTTAACCACTGAGCCACTGCAGCCCCATTAGCAATATAGAAAGCATCCTAGCTGTATAGGTATTTTTATGATAAAATCTCAACATGAATAATGGCATGAGCTAAGATTATGGCTGCTGTTATTTTGGCACTTTCATATTTGAAGCAGTGTGTTAACTGGTTACCAGATGCACATTGCAATGCTGCTGTTAAACCAAATCTTTAGTGAGTTCCATGAAACTTGCCAGTGCCTACATTGCATACATTATATTATGTCCTCTCTCTCTCTCATCACTGTATTAAGCATCTTTAAAATTCTTTGCTATTGTTGCATATCAGTATCATGTAAACATGTTTGGTTGATGTCCAGATTACACAGGCAAGTTTTGTGTCCTGACTTTTGTTTGAATTTGAACAGAAGGCTTAATGCTCTTAGCATTTAGTCATTGAGGCATGCATTTAAAAAAAATCTGTTCTGTTTTGCTTCTCTGGTATGTTGGTGTTCAGAGATTAAATGAGATGGAAAGGACCCATTACCCACAATACTTTGCTTGTAGGAGGGGGCACATTTGATTGACGTCAGTACTGGGTGTCCATATGGGTATTTAAAAGCATTTGGGCTGTAGATGATTGCACTAAAAATAGCTTTCAGGCAGAGTTTGCAGCAGGGTCCGGTTTCAGGTTTTAACCAAGTTCGCCATAAGAAACTTTCTTTGCTGCTGTTGTAAGGCTTACAAGGAGACTTTTTTTGGCTGATCCTGTCTTGAACACTGGTTGTGTCCTCTAAGCTACTTTATTCATGGATAAATGACATTTATATCATGGCTGACGACTCAGGTATTGTTCTGGCAGTTTGGAACAATTAACATGTTTATATTTTGGCATGAAAACTAACATAGGTTGTAACTTTAATCTGAGGTGGGACAATGTAACTGTTCTAAATATGGGACTTTTCCGTGTCTGATGATACATGAATGTATGAAATAGGCTCATAGTGTGTTCATGATATTTTCAACTGCGTATTTTCATTTTGCTGAGAGAGAAAGCAAAGATCACGTTGCTATAAATAGAACACACATATATGGGAAGAGAATAAAAACCTTTCAGGCTATTACTGTAGTCTGTTCCTTAGCATTTTTTAAAAAAATTCTGAAAATACAGAATTCTGTCTTAGATAATGGTGGTATCTGAATGTAGCTATAAGGTGGGTGAAAATGAAGGCTGAACAGATTTGGAGATTGACCTACATTCTGCAGAAGGACTTCAACTTTGATTTATTTCTCCGGAGAGTACACAATATTGTGCATGCTGTTAACTCTCAAATTATGCTCTTATTGTTAAATGTTATATAGTGAACTTAGAGGAAAGAAGAACAATTTGATTGATATAGCTAAGTGGATCCAAGGGCTTGCCTAAAGGTTGTAAAAGGGATTGTTTCTCATGAGTTTTTGGCTTGTTTGTGAGTATAGCACTACTCTCTATAGCTGTACTGACTTCACAATTCTAAAAATAAACATGTTATAAAATTGTGACGTTCTCAGTGAAACTAAATCCCATTTTAGCTAAATTTCTTGTGGGGGGGGGAAACTCTGATGCTAATTGAGAAATCATTTTTAATTTAAATATTTATGTACATCTGGGGCATTGAGCAATTTCTTGTATAGTCTGTATTTCCTTGATGAATAACAATGCCTGTATATTAATTAATTCACTATTCTTATAGGTTTCTTAATTTTTAAATTTTGTCTTAAAGTCCTATACAGCAGATGGTAGTCAGTGAATAAAGCAGAAGAAATCGGGAGCTCTGAGCAGAACCTGCAGTTGTGTCTTTAATTAATGGCAGACAAGTATTTTGTGTTTAGCATAGTAGCTTTTGAGCATACAAATACACCCTGGCTTTTGATTCCTTCAGAAATAGTACTTTTGTATTTTGTATGTCTGATAATATTTAGGAGTATTTTTTTTTCTCATGACTAAAAGTATTTAACAAATGAACATTCAACCTGAAGTTCTCTATAAGGAAGGAATTTCATCATGCATCTCACTTTGCTTGAACCAAGTTAAATGGCAAGCAAGGCTAGTGAATTTATAGCTTCTTAAGGTCATCAGTGCATAGGCCACTGTACAAAACTGTGTTGACTTCAAGCAGAGGTACTCTGGCTGCAATGAAAAACTGGCATAAGTTTAGATATCTCCTAATACAGTAGTTTTCAGGGGGAAATAGAATGGATGAAGTTATAAATTTTATTTGTTTTAGTAATTGAGATATATTGGATCTGAAATAGAGGATTAGTTGGGATTAGCTGCCAGCTCAACTTTGTTTACCTACTTTCTTTGAAAACAAAACTCACCAACTATAAATTGACTGTGCTCTGTAATCTACCCTACATGTATATCCATGCTGTCAATTTAACATGCTGCAGAAGAAAGCCACAAATTTAAGGATGCAGCTAACTCTAAAGCTTTGTATTGAGTTTATACTCATAAAGGATTTGTATCTGGTATGTAACTTTACACAATCTTTTATGTTTGCAGACTACTTTGTAGTCTGTTTCAAAATGTATTGTCAGATTTCTGTAATGTAATGTGGTTATGTATTTCTGTTGATTTGTTTGGTTGTTAAGATAGTATTGAACATATTTTAATCTATACCTATAAAATGGTGCGTTAACTGTTGGAATGTGACAAAGGATGTTGCACCAGGCCCCTCTAGCCCGTAATGGGCCTCCGTTCACTCGCCTGAACCCGGTTCGCAGGTAACTGTTGGGTTGAAATTTTCGACCCGGGGGCAGGAGCCCCCCAGTTGCAAACAAAAAAAGGGAACTTCAATTCCCAGCGGCAAAAGGAATGTTCGGAAACGTGCTGCAGCCAATAAAAAAAAAGCCACAAGGGAAAAACCGCTGCAGTAAGCAAACACGCGCAGCCAAAACTACAAGCCCCAGCGTCCTGCACGCCATTAGCGCGCAGGACGCAGAGATGGCCAGCACGCGAAAAATAAAAGTTTTTTTAAAAAAACGCCTGCCACCGCTGCCATTCCTTCCCATGGGCCAGCCAGCATGGCCCGTGGGAAAGAAAGCCTCCCCGCCATTGCCCTTCCTTCCCATGGGCCAGCCAGCATGGCCTGTGGGAAAGAAAGCCTCCCCGCCATTGCCCTTCCTTCCCATGGGCCAGCGAGCATGGCCCGCAGGAAAGAAAGCCATCCCCCCTGAAAAAACAAAAACAAAAACACCAACCAAAAACATTCAATAACACACAAAAATACAAACATGAAACAAGAAAAAACACACAGACACCCCCCCCCCAAAAAAATCCCCCCCACACACACCCCAATCCCCCCCAGAGAACTTACCAAAAGACGTCTTCCATCTATGAGGACTGGAACTCAAATGAGAAAAGAAAGAGAAAACCGGAAGCGACACCTAGAGGACAGAAGAGAACAGTTGTAGAGAGGCAACAATTGTAGAGAGGCAGAAAAGCTCACCACCCCCACCCAGAGGCCAAAAGAGAAAAAAAACATTCAAAAATATTAAAACTAATAAGATTAATCCCAAAATTAATCAAATAAATTATAAAAACATTCAAAAATGAACACACTAATCTCAAAAATTACCAAAAAAACAAAACAACAGAAATCACTTTTTAATTCCAAAAAATAAAAACAAAAAATAAAAATGCGTAAAAATAAACATTTTAAAAACCAAAATTAAATTTTAAAGTAAATAATATTAAATTAAATAAATTAAATTAAAATAAAATTTGCATAAACATAAAACAAAAACGTTCAAAAACCAATTTAAAGAGCCCGGCACTGAGGAAGCCAGCACGCAAAAAACAAAAACAAAGCCCCCCCAAAAACACACACACACTGAGAGCACAAGTCCGCCGCAGGCGGACGCAGCGCCTCGAAGCCACAAAATCACAAAACCTTACAACACCATTTAAAACAGCCCAGCACCATTGGTTCAAGAAAAAAACGAAACCCTTTACTATTCAACACAATTTTAAAAAGCCCGGCACCGCCGGGCAAAATATGCTAGTTAACAATAAGCACATACTGAATTTCGAACATAGTACATAAATGATTTTCAGATGTGTCATTAAAGTTTACTATACTACTAACTGGAGGCTGTTTATCTGATTTTTGAAGCTAAGCTGCTATTTTGTGTGACTAGAAGAAATTAAAACATTTTTCAAGAATTCTTTCATATCACTATGAACAGTATAAAAAGACAAAAACTAGCAGTAATCTTTATAATGATTGCATACATTTTTCATAATTTGCCATGATTATCTACAGCTAATTGATGAATTGTTCTTGTATATCTCAATTACACTGAGCCCTGATGGTGCAGTGGTTAAACTGCTGTATTGCAACCAAAAGGTTGTGAGTTCAATCCTGACCATTGCTCAAGGTTGATTCAGCTTTCCATCCTTTTGAGGTAAGTAAAATAAGTACCTAGCAAGTACAGTAGGATTCTGGCCACCATTTCACAAGATCTGTAAAATACACCCTGTGCAGAGAATGTGGCAGGTCTGATCCAAGTCATTGCCTTATGTGGAAAAGGAAATCAGGTCCTCAAGCTTCATGCTATCCAAAGGGTTTAAGATAAGTTGATGTTTGGGGTGGAGAATTCCATGAGCTTTACTTCTATAGAAGTAAAAATGCAGTGATAATAATGAACAACTCACTGCCAAAACAATCAACTGTCTGAGGCAGTCTTCTTGCTATGTTCTTTAGTTTTGGCATTGTTACAGAATGCATTAAAATAAATCTGAAACAGTATTGCTCAACAGTAGGTTTTAACATTTAAACTCCATTTGTAAGCTTTTCAGAAATAAAGTTGGCTAATACCTTTATTGAGCCACATACAGAAAACTCAGACATGTTTTTTTACAGTCCTTTAGGATTCTTCATCAAGTTGAATACACCGAAATTTAGGAATTGAGATAAAATTCTTTATGGCCAGATGCTATTTAAGTTCCATAGTGGACATTGCAGACTTGCAGAATCTATATAAGAACTTTATTGTTTGTGACCATAGGCCTTTACTGTGGCTCTGAGTGCCTGGAGACAACTTTGATTAACCTGGGTAGCCATGAACAATTACTGGAGAGAAACGGCTTGGCTGCAGTAGTGCATGGTGCAGTAGTTTCTAGTTAGACTGTTGCAGTGCACTCTATCTGTGGTTGTTCTTGGAGATGATTCAGATATTGTAGTGAGCGTGACGTGCCGAAGCCAGACTGTTAATAGGAGAATTTTTGAAGCTTCTATGATACCGACTCTGAAATAATTACACTGGTTGTCAGTATGTTTCCAAATTGTGTTCAGAATGTTGAGGCTAACTAAATGGCCTAGAACAGTGATGGCGAACCTTTTAGAGACTGAGTGCCCAAACTGCAACCCAAAACCCACTTATTTATCTCAAAGTGCCAACACAGCAAAAGGGGAGGAAGGAAACACTCCCTCTGCTGGGCAGAGGGCCAGGGTGAACTCTGTGCTGAGGGAGGGAGGAAGTGCTCCCATTGGGCTGCTGGACAGAGGGGTGGGGCAAACTGCTGGGGTGATTGCATAGGTGTCCACAGAGAGGGTTCAGAATGCCACCTCTAGCACACATGCCATAGATTCATCACCACTGAACTAGAACTTAAATATTTGAATACATATCAAATTATAAAGCCACCCTCTGTTTCCCTCCTCTGTATCCCAGTTGTGAAGTGATTCCCAGCACATATGCAAGCATGCCGTCTCCCTCCCCCAAGTAACCCAGCCCAATTTGGTTAAGTACTAATAGCCCCAGACTAGCAATTTGTGTCCCTTGTCTAGGATCTGCAGCTATTTTATTTATTTATTTAAATATTTCTATCCCGCTTCCCTCACTCGAAAATGACCCGAAGCGGCTAAACAACATAATTAAAAACAGGAATAAAACAGATTAGCAAACCCCTATTAAAAAACCCATCTTAAAACCAACTAAAAATCCCAAAACCACCCAGAATACTTAAAAACAGTCGGGACAAGAACCAGTGTAGGCTGGCATAGCCATGTTTTCAGTTGTCTTCTGAAGGGGAACAACTCCATCTGTAGGCATAGTTCAATTGGCAAGAAGTTCCAAAGGGCCGGGGCTGACACGGAGAAGGCCCTCCTCCTGGTCTATAGTGACTCTCTTCTCTCAAATGCCAATACCAACACGCATATACCCATACATTAGTATATTCATGGGGAGCTAAGACGAGACATCAACAAATCTGTGAGTTCACATCTATATCTATAAAACAGAGGTGTGGGTTTGTATGTGCTCTAAAGGAACCCACATCCCTGCACCAATGTCGCTGAAATTTGGCACAAACATACCTTGGGTTTGCGAGATCAATTCTGTGGGAGTCACAAAACCCATTTGGGGGTTTATGTCCCCCAAAGTGGGATGCAAAGGTGACACCCCCACCGACAGGAGAAAAAGCAACAAAACAGCAGTACTGCACACTTGCACCACAGCCTCCTTTGTTCCTAATCGATCCCAATGCAGTCACACTTTTCTTTGAGGAGAACTTACTGACAGGACAGTATGAATTTTCCACCCGGCGGCGTCTCTAGCCCATAAACCCAAATTTCTGTCAAGCCGCGGCCTCCTTCCGCTGAAGGCAGGAGGATGCGGCTTGACAACGGGTTTAAATTTCCTCCAGGACACGCTGCCGCTAAAGAAAGCTGTGGCTATGGTTAGCAGCCACAGCTTTCTTCAGCGTCGTTGTCTCCAAGCAGGACATGCTGGCAGAACTATACTTCTTTAAAGAAAAAAACAACCCGAGCAAGTTTGGGTAATCAGCTAGTGATGTATAAATATCAGTGTAGTAATAGCTGACATTCAGGACACAGAGTCTCACTCTCATCTTGTGCTTTCAAATCTTTTTGTCTCACAACTCAGATGATATCAATCAGCCAATCTGTTTGATTTCATTTCAGCAGTGTGTTAAAGCATGGCTTTTTGAGTCAATAGAGTTTATGCATCTTAGCTTAAGCAGGTTGTAGAACTTTTGCAATATGTACAATTTTAATAGTTTAAAATTGTTTATTTTGCCTGTTTTAATGCACAAAATTGTTTAAATTGTTTTACATTTTATACACTTTAAAATATTAAATTGTTCTACATTATTCTACATAGGTACTGGGTTTCATTGATTACATCTATTGCCTCCTAATATTAAGAAACGTTCTCTTAGAGGTTGCAGGAGGTTGCAGAGGGAAGTAGGAGTTAAAAAAAATCTGTGTTCTGCAAACATATTGTGAAAAAATCTAAGGCATAACATGGAAAACCAGATTTAAACTAATCGGCTCAATTATTTTCAGCAGTCAAGTTGAATTCGTCTGTCTTGGCTTAATCACAAGTTAATTGCTTGTATGCATCATGAAGCTCATCTCTTTAGTGTGACTTTTTCCCCATTAACAAGGCCAACATCCTTTTGCACAGTTCATGGTTGTAGCCTTGATGTTCAGTACTGATTTAGTTTCTTTCTCTTGTAGAGGCAAAACATGGAGGAAACAAGAATGGCAAGAAAGAAGGCACTTCCGGAAGTTCTTTTTTCACGTGGTTTATGGTCATTGCGCTGCTAGGAGTGTGGACCTCAGTTGCCGTGGTTTGGTTTGAACTAGTTGATTATGAAGAAGTGTTAGGTAAGAGTTGCAATTTGCACAATATTTACAGTAAAAATTTAATGTTCTCGGGCATTATACTTTTATGATTTGAAAACTCTGTTTCAAAATTTAAATAGTAATAGCTGTTTATTTGCTATTTTTGCCAAATGTTAGGATTCTTTAAAGGAATTAATGAGATCAAGATCAGAGAATAGGCACAAATAAACTGATCTTATCTGTTCTGAAAGTATAGGCATTAAAAAGTGGAGAAAATTGTAGTTTAAACAAGGCATTGCAGGGAAGGAATCATGTGACTAATCTGTTTGACTTCTGATGATGTGAATAACATTTTCTGTATTTTTACCATGCATGCAGCCAAAGCAAAGGATTTCCGTTATAACTTGTCAGAGGTACTTCAAGGTAGGAATATAGAGAAATAAATTGTGATCACATTCCAAGAGCGGGGTGGGTGGGGGTGGGTATTATTTTTTATTTGCTCTTTGAGTTCTAGAAAATATTTTTGTTCTTTGACTTTTGACACTTTAGTGCAATGATGGCGAACCTTGGCACTCCAGGTGTTCTTAGACTTCAATTACCAGAAGCGCAAGTCAACACTCCTGCTGATCAGGGCTTCTGGGCATTTAAGTTCAAGAACACCTGGAGTGCCAAGGTTCACCATCACTGATCTGGTGAAATTGGTGTTTAAATTAGAGAAAGTCTGCTATAATTTTTTCTATCATTCTTGAAGCAGTTTTGCTATGGCTTTATTATTGTAGCTTTTACAATTTTTTAGTCCTTTACGCATTTATAGTATTATACAAATGGGAAATGGGAAAATTAATTCCCATTCAAATGGGAAATTAAATTAAAATTAAAATAGTCCTTTGCCATTTTTTTCTGCTTTTCTTTTGGGTTTGAATATTGGAATAGCAAAAAAATGAGTGGGAGGAACTTAATTACTTGACCACTCTTCTTTCTTTCCTTCTTTGCTTTGAGAAGATCATACAGGCTCAGTTGCATCATACATATAATTTTTGGTATAGATGGCTTTTATAGACAACTGATGCTGTCATGCAAGCTTAATTTTTTAAAAAATACTGGAGTTCAGGGTAGACAGAAGAGACTTAAACTTATAGATTTAAGTGCCATAGCTTTGTAGGAGCTAGATAAAGTGGAATTGTAACTGAACTGGTAGCCAGAACTAGCTACATGAGAAAAGTAAGATAAGCATTGAATACTCAGACAAGAAAAATAGTTTTAAGACAAGGACTGTGGGCTTTTGCCACAATGTGGGAGCATCTGCATGGTATGTAACCTTTCAGTCCAGAAACTTATTTAGAAATTTTAAATTGTAGAGAAGTTAATACCTGTATGTGTCTGAAATGTTAGCAGTAAACAATAATCATCTTTTCCTCTTGAAACAGAAAATAGTAATACAATTTACATTGCAAATTATTAAAATGTAATGTATACTGTATCATTTTGTTCAGGTTAAACAGTGAACAGAAGCGTGCCATTTCCATAGTTTAGAACTCAAACTCAGGAAACTTATACCTTAGAGCTGTTTTGGCTTTTTGTCTTCTTTCATTGGCCTTTGCAAGCAGAACAGCACTCTTGCCCACTTACAACATGTTAGGCAATATCTAGACTGGGTTTTTCAGGTTATCTGTACTGCTTTCAGTATGAGGAAAAGTAAGTGAAATATTACCAGTTTATTTTAGTCTAGTTCTTGAATATTTAATATTAATTGTTTTAGGGAAGTTCTTTTGCCTATTTAGCAATCTTGGGCAAGACATAGCTTTGTCTTGGTCAGTAACTCACACCATTCAATCTGAAACAACCCACAGTTCCTGTCAGCCTGCATGTTTTTCTTAGTTCTGCTTGAGTGTGTGTTATGGAGATGTAATTCAGTGTCCTAGGAGAGCGATTCACAATTTTCCATAGTGGAAGGAATACCCCAACTTTTTATGAAAACATAAACCTTGTGAAATCAACATTTTGTTTAATTTTATTTTCATTTTATATTGTGTATGATTCAGCACTTGATACATATTTATATTAATATATGATCACCATGTAAAAGTTAGCAGTATGTCTGGGTGCAATCCTGTTCCGGTTATTGCAAAACTCCTGATTTGAATGGAACAAGCTTGCAGTCGTTGTAATATCAAGGTTGTAAATATTGCATGTACAAAAACATTGAAGTGTGTGTTACTTAACATTTAGTATGTGAAATATTAAAATGTAGCACAATACTAGCAGAGGTACCCACTTCGCTGGGTGCCCCCTGGCCCCCGATGATGGACCCCACCCCTATGCGGGACCCATGTGTGGGACCCTTGCGGGACCTCACCCTCCCACCCCTGATGCCCCTGGCATCCTCATCGCGCCCCCCCCAAAGTGCTTAGGAAGGCCTACCTGGTGTTGCTCCGGGTCTCCCTTCCCTGGGCGTCCGTGCGGCCCCGAGTCTTCCCTAGCCGAGGCTTCTCAGCAGCGGCGGCAGCTCCTCCTCCCTCCAGCACCTGGATCCTCGGCATGGCGGCAGCATCTGGCTCCTTAGCGGTTCTGGCTTCCGGGGGCGGGTGCAAGGTCAGATATCTGGCCCTGCGGTGCCTTATGGGGCAGCTCACACCGTGCATACATGCCGCCAGTCTGGGCATTCGCAATCCAGGCCTCTGCGACACCCCCCCCCCCGGGCGCTGGTGACACCTTCTTTGCGGCCCCTTTTCGGGGCAAAGGCCCCCGGACTGCGCTGCCGGTACCCCACGCCAGCCACTCCAGAAGGTCGAGGTAGGCTGGGCCAGCGTTGTCCGGTTGGGGGTGCAGGTCTTTGATTTTAGTTATAAAGATGTTAAAACACCCACTAGATGGCACTCAGTTTATTTTGCAAATTTGTAGACTGGCAAAGTTATAATAATTTAGTGTCAGAAATTATTCTGGGTTAAAAGGATTTTTGCTGGAGAAACCCCACTCAGGGGACGCTTGAATAAGGCTCCTTTCATGACCTCAAGATCCTTTTCCCACCACCTGTAATTTGGTCATCTGGGATTTCACTGATTTTGCAGCTGATTTCATATAAGTTCTGGTTCCTCAGTTTCCTGGGGTTCAGACTCATTTTCCTATTTATACTTCCATTCATTAACAGCTTGGCATATATGTGTTTGTTGAAAGTCTGTCAAACAGAGACAATGGCAGTTACTTTATATAAGAAAGATAAAAATGTACACACGAATTGTGCTGACTTAAAGTGAAACAGTACATTGTCTTTTTTTTTTGTTCATCAGCCTTTTTGCAAATTGTCCATTTTCCCTCCATAATTTGTGCTTTTTAGTTAAAAAAACCTGTGGACACCATAAGGTTGCTGGTAAAATGTAATTGTCAAATCAATGAATAGAAGGCTGATTATAAATTGTAAAAAAATGCAGACATCAGTGTGATTGCTTTTTTTTTGCAGTATGAACAGATTTCAAATGTATCACACAGTTTTTTAAAATTTGGTTTGTTTGAAGAAAAAGAAGTATATTATCTTCAAACTTGTCAGTTTGTGTTTTGAAATGGGACCTTTTATATAATTTCAAAGGAATCATATTTCCTTTTGTCACAGGTCAACAGATCAATTTTAAAACATCCAATTTTATCAACTTTTTTCTCTGTTCCAGGGAAACTGGGGATCTATGATGCTGATGGAGATGGAGATTTTGATGTGGAAGATGCCAAGATTTTGCTAGGCAAGTAGATATTTCTAAAACTGAAACTTGAAAATGTGCATTATTTTGCAAAGTGGAAAGTC
The DNA here is from genome assembly GCA_035047305.1 of Bradypodion pumilum. Taxonomy (NCBI): domain Eukaryota; kingdom Metazoa; phylum Chordata; class Lepidosauria; order Squamata; family Chamaeleonidae; genus Bradypodion; species Bradypodion pumilum. The sequence goes on along the minus strand of JAWDJD010000004.1, from coordinate 291,248,329 downwards.
TAAAGGAATCTGAGTAATGGTAGTGATGAAAATGTATACGTTAGCAATAATATTGTGAACAACTGTTTAAAAAAATACTGTAGTGATATCTCTGTATTTATATAGAAGCAATCTGAGAAGCAGTAGTTGGAAGTTCTAAGTCACATTGAAAAGTAATTATATTTTTGGGAACTTGTATAATTTTTTTACAGTTAAATCTTCTCATTGCTTCAGATAACAAAGACGTAAGCAAAATTCACAAACTTTACACTTCTGGTTTTAGCTAGATTCTAAATAATGCAAAAGGGTGGGGTATAAATGTAAATACTGTAAATGAATAAATAAAGTACTTCTATTCAGTTCCTTTTCCTGATAAATATGCAAAATTACATTATTATTTCTCATTGTCATTCTTTCTTTGCTTTTATTGTCAACCTTGTGCAAGAAAATAACTTCCATGTAAAGAATACTTCAGTACTTGGGATTTAAAACCGGCTGAAATTCTCTTGCTTAGTATAGTAAATTACAGTAGAATATTTATTTATTCATTTATTTATTTTGATTTATATACAGGCCGATTAATGCAAGCACTCCTCTTACAAGTTAAGGGCAGTTTACAAAATAAAAACACACTCATTGACTCAGTGAGAATAGTCAGATCCACTGTATGTTCCATTGATTCAAATAGGTCTATTATAGTTGTGACTTAGTCTAAAGTAATTTGCAATTTGAGTAGGGCCATTTGAATCAATGGAAGTTGAGTCACCAAATCCCCTAATGGTCCTACCATATGTGATTTACTATAGAAAACAATATAATTTTAGTCAATGACTTGGGCTTCTAAAAATGGAAACCCTGTTACCTTATAATTTAAGGTAATAATGGCCATATTTTATAATACCAAAGTATAAGATCCATTAGCTACCACTAACCCATTGTCCATCAACAACTTTGTCTGGTCTTTGTCTTGGCATTCTTGTGAGGAGTTAATATGCATACTTTGGTGTCTTGCATGGAAGACAAAGAAGGAGCCGCAGTAAGGGCTAAAACACAACTTTATTGCATGATGGTCAGGGTGGACATGAGGTAATGGCGGACAAAACAGCTCTATTTATAGTACACTGTACATTTGAATATCCCAGGGGGTAGCTCATTGGCTACTGTCCGCGTGACGTCATAGATCGTCACGCCCATCTTCTTCAGATGTGGTATGGCGGGAAGGTTTCCCGCTCTTCAGGTATTCGGGGAATCTGTGCCATGTGAGCTGGATGCTCGCTACTGCCACCTGTGGCCACTTAGCTCGCATCCTTATACAGCTTGCTACAATGTGTCTCTGATTAGATACAAATGGATACATTGACCGGATAAATTCTGTTAAAGGGGACTTGCAGTATTCATTCAATACATAACATCCCTCCCCCCTAGGTGAGGATGAAGTCCTTTAGCCATTGAGGCTTCCCGCATGCTCGCTTTGGGCGAGAGGCAGCTGCACTTTGGGCTGGAGTTCCCGCATGCTCCTGATTACTCTGCCCCCGTCCTGCAGTGGGAGAAAGTGGCTCGTTAGCGACTGGCTGCGAGTCCTGAGCCGGGGATTGGGGAGGTCTAGGTGTGGGAGTAAACTTCAGGGATGTGAGACGGGGGGCTCCAGGGACTAAAGAAAACCCCCGCTCTTAGCTTGGATGGGTGGGGGACCACTCCAAAAACTCCCCCCGGTCTCCTAAATCAAAGTCTAACAACTCCTCAAAATCCCTCTCTTCCAAGTTGTCCCTGTTACCCAGGGGGTCAAAAGTATGCAGGTTTGTCTCATTTCCCTCCCCCCTGTGGCCTGCGTCTCCCCCTTAGGATAAGCGGGTGGGGGAGAACCCTTAGCTGAATGCTCTGCCTGGTCACTCGAGTCTTGCCTTCCTACTACCCTACCTCTGAGCTGGTCGGCGTGCCTCCTCCAGAGGAGTCCTGTGCTTGTCTCGACGTTGTAGGAGACTGGCCATGTTTGCCCGACCACTATTCCAGGCACCCAGGTAGGTCCACCGGCCGCGTAATTACAGCAATGCACTGCCTGGCCGATCTCGAAACTCTTGGTGCCTCCCGTTTCTATGTTTCTACCCATGTCCTCCACCCTGGTTGGGTCTAACCTTGAGAGGATCGTGGCGGGTTTCCTCCGCATGAGGAGCTCGGCGGGTGACAGACCTGATGCTAAGGGGGTTACATGATACCTCAGTAGTAATTGGCAGAGTTGCAAGTTCAATTCCTCGGGGCCCATCCTACGCAGTGCCTCCTTTGTTGAGCGCACCAGGCGTTCCACTTGACCATTTGTAGCGGGGTGAAAGGGGGCCGCAGTTATGTGGCGAATTTTGTTAATTTCCATGAAACCCTGGAACTCTGCTGATGTGAAAGTTGTGGCGTTATCGCTCACAAGTACGTCAGGTAAACCGAAGCAGCTGAATACCTTGTGTAATTGCTTAATCGTCGCAGCTGACGATGTACTGGCCATCGGGATTACCTCCAACCATTTGGAGTAAGAGTCCACTATTATAAGGAAAAGGGTGCCCCTGAAGGGACCCGCAAAGTCCACGTGCAGATGCGACCATGGCCCCCGGGCTGTGTCCCATTCTCTGTGCGGAAGTTGGGACTCCTCGGGCCGGGTGCTCTGGCAGCTCTCACAAATGCCAATCATGTGTTCTATGTCTGCCTCTAGTTTGGACCACCAGATGTAACTTCTAGCTAGCACCTTGGAGCGCACGATACCTGGGTGGCTGATATGCAGCATCTTGAGCACCCGAGACCTCATAACTTCGGGGATTATTACCCGCTGCCCAGGGCAGGCAGCCCCTTTCTAAGGAGAGCTCGTCTCTCCGTCTACCATAAATCTTGAATTCCTCTGTAGGGGAGGTTGCCGGCCAGCCTTTTTGTACCCGTGAACTGACTAGGGCCAGTGACTTATCTTTCGCCGTAGCCTTGGCAATCTCAGCTGGCAGAATCGGGGGTGACTCTAGGGCCTCGATCAGGAGCACCTGGTGGTCCTGCTCTACCTCGCACTCTGGGTCCCCTGCCTGTGGGAGGGGTGACCTGGAAAGGGCGTCGGCATGGCTGATCTCCTTGCCGGGGCGGTAGGTCAACGCATACTGGTACGCGTTTAGGAAAATGGCCCATCTCAGCATCCTTGGGGATAAGATCTGCGTGGTTGGCTTATCTGTGGTGAAAATCCCTAACAGGGGCTTATGGTCGGTCACGACTGTGAACGGTCTGCCATAAAGGAAGTCGTGGAACTTTTTGGTTCCTGCGACGATCGCCAGGGCTTCCCTTTCTGTTTGCACATAGTTGCGCTCTGCCTTGGACAGGGATCTCGAATAGAACGCCACCAGGTCTTCTCGCCCGCTCTCTAGCACATGGCAGAGGACCACCCCCACCCCCACCGGTGAGGCATCACAGACTAGCACAACGGGTTTCTTTGGATCGAAGTGGGTCAAGACAGCCTCGGAAGATAGAAGCTGCTTGAGCCTTCGGAATGCCCATTCCTGGCTGTCCCCCCACCGCCAAGCCGCATCTTTTTTGAGTAATTTGTGTAGTGGCTCTGCAACCAACACCTTTCCCTGCAGGAAAGAGTGGTAAAAATTTAGGAGCCCTAGGAAGGACTGTAGCTCGGCCTTGGTGGTGAGGCGAGGGGCATCCTGCACAGCCGACACCTTTGACTCTGCTGGTTTGATACCCTCAGGGGTTATTCGAAAACCCAGAAATTCTACCTCCTCAGTGAAAAACACACACATCCTTTCTCAATCTGAGCCCCGCTTTCTCGAACACGGTTAGTACCCGGTCTAACCTCTTGGTCAATTCCTGTTCCCCTCCCGCCGTTATCAAAACGTCATCAAAGTAGGGGAAAACACCTGGGAGCCCTTTCAACAATCTTTCCACGAGGGACTGAAAGATTCCTGGAGCCAAATTTATGCCGAATTGGTGGTGTGTCACTTTAAAGGCTCTCTTATGGGTAACAATTGTTTGAGCGGCGGCTCCAGCTGTGGTCACCATTAATTGTTGGTATGCCTGCACTAAGTCTAGCTTGGCGAAACACCTCCCCCCATGCAAAGTTGCTAACAGGTGACTTACTACCGGCACCGGATACGCATTTGGGCGAATTGCCTTGTTAATCGTGCACTTGTAGTCAGCGCAGATTCTGACCTCCCCGTTAGCCTTAAGCGCCGTAACAATGGGGGTTTCCCACTTGGCGGAGTCCACTGGTACCAAAATCCCCTGACCCACCAGTTTGTCCAGTTCAATCTCAATTTTGTCCTTTAGTGCGAAAGGCACTCTCCTTGGCTTCAGTCTGATGGGTCGGATGTCAGGATCCATGTCAAATGAGACTGGGGCCTCCTTGAACTTTCCCAGCCCCTTCTCAAAGACGGAAGGGTGTGCGTTACACACCTCCGTGATCGGGTCAGCCTGCACGGCGTGTATGCCTCCAATGAAAACCCCCAGGGGACCAAACCACTGCGTACCCAGGAGGCAGCAGGACCCTTCCTTTAAAACTATTAGGGGCAACTGCGCGGAGCACCTTTTGAATTGTACCTTGAACTCTCCCACCCCCAACACTGGGATACTCTTGCCCTGAACGTCCCGCAAATTAGTCTTTAGGGCCTTCAGTTTGGGGCGTGACTTGGGGGGAATGCGCAAAAATTCCCGGTGGGAGATGATGGAGTACGACGACCCCGAGTCGATCTCCATTCTTACTGGGACCTCCTGTATCAGTACCTCAACAAAGAACCGGGGGTGCCGCAAGGGCACGCTGTGAACCGCCTGGACAGGTTGTCGGGAACCCGTCGAGACACGTGGTGCTCCAGGGGCTTGTCGTCATCGAAGATTCGGCCGACCCCATCTGCTTTCCGTTGGGGCCGTTCCGCCTGGCCCTTGCCATTGTCTCGACAACGCCTGCAGACCTTTGCGATGTGCCCACGCCGCCCACAGTTGTGGCACTCCGTCTTCTGGAATGGACATCGGCTCCGGTTGTGGGATGCCCCGCATCCATCACAGCAGCAGTCCTCTCTTGTGCGGTCTCGAACCTAGGGCCTCCTCTGCACCCGCTGCACGTCGTCGTCCTCACAGAAGTCGGAGGCGGACGTGGTGGACTTGGAGAGCCCCTGCCCTCCATGGGAGTAACAGCTGTGGACTGCGACCGCCGGCGGGGGGCCCCAACCGCGGCAGTCCTGGCCCGGCACACCCGTTCGCCTTGTTGCACTGACTCGGTGGCTTGGACGATGCGCAGGACATGCTGGAAGGAGATGCTCTCGTCCTTGGCCAGTAGTTTTTTCCTGGCCCCCTCATCTCGCAGGCCCAGCAGGAGCCTGTCTCTCAGCGCCTCTCTCAGGGATGCTCTCCACTGGCAAGGCACGGCAGCCACCCTCAGGGCTGCCACGAAGTCGGCCACGGACTCACCGGCCCGCTGGCACCGCTGCTGGCATCCTCAGCTCGGTGAGGATCTCGTCTAGGGGTACCTCCCTGAGTGGCCTCGGCATCAGGAGATTCGTTGCCAGTTCTAATGTATCCAGGCTGCACTGGGCCAGCAGGAATGCCCGGCACTGGGCTTCCTCCTCGATGGTCTCGAGGTCCATTGCATAGAGGAACTGCTGTTCGTAGAGTACCCATTTCTTTGGCTTCGTGGTGTCGAAGGGCGCAATGTTCACTTTTCGGGACGCCATCCCACCTTCGTCGCCAATTTGGTGTCTTGCACGGAAGACAAAGAAGGAGCCGCAGTAAGGGCTAAAACACAACTTTATTGCATGATGGTCAGGGTGGACATGAGGTAATGGCGGACAAAACAGCTCTATTTATAGTACACTGTACATTTGAATATCCCGGGTGGTAGCTCATTGGCTACTGTCCGCGTGACGTCATAGATCGTCACGCCCATCTTCTCCAGGTGTGGTATGGCGGGAAGGTTTCCCGCTCTTCAGGTATTCGGGGAATCTGTGCCATGTGAGCTGGATGCTCACTACTGCCGGAATGTGACTTCCAGAAAGGGACAAGGTGTAGTTTCTCATCCATCCTTGGCATTTAGTTTGCTTCTACCCATTGGGCCACATTCTTCTTTCACAGAGATGTTGGGGTTTGTGCTTTGAAAAATAAGGAACAGAGATAGGTAAGAATTTATGCCTATTAGTAAAAATGTTGCTTAGCTCTTACAGTAAATGGAAAATTCATGTCTGAATTGTACCTTATTGCTGCTGTGGCTGCATCCTGCCCAACTCTTTCTATTTTATTGTCAACTCCCTGATGAGAATGAGTTGTCTCTATTTCTAAATCTCTGATGTGTTTCTTTATTTGGGTTGTAAATTCTAGAAGGGGAAACATTTGAAATAAAGAACTAATTTGATTAAATACAATACGACTTTAGCAACTGATTTAGAACATGGAATAAAATTTGGCTCAGCCAATCTCATTGAATAATATTGTAACAAGCTTTTCTAGTTTCAGCTATTCACTTATAATGGGAGAATTATGTGAATAATCTGAAAGGCAGATTAAATATCTAGGACGCCCACCCCTTCTTCCCAAAGAAATTTATAAAATACAGACACACACGGAGAGAGAGAGAGCACTATATAGGAATTTGAACCATGGATAGGAAAAATTAAAGAAAGGACAGTGGAATCATTTTAAATTGAGAACCATGCGTAATGCATAAGGAAAATCAAACCAAATGAAAAAATGGTGGAAGGGAATGTGTTTAGAAATGTGAAGAAGACATAATATGTAACACATAATATGGAAATAGAAGATCACTCTGGGATATAATTGGAAGAAGGCTGGAGGAAAATGAGCACATAAAAACGGATCTAAAGACATAAAACAAATTAGAGAAGTGTATTACAGCTGTCAGTCTTGACAGCTTTAAGAAAGGATTAGACAAGTTCATGGAGGACAAGGGTATCAATGGCTATAATTATGGATACTTAAGGACAACCTCGGGGTTGGAGAGATAGGCAGGATATCTCTCAATGCCATTTCCAGGGAATCCTAAGCAGGTGAAGGCATCTCCTTGGGAATACCCTGAAGGAAATGGTGAGCCACTGTGTGAGACAGAATGCTGGAGTGGATGGGCTGTGGCCCGTTCCAGCAAGGCTGTTCTTATGTTCTTATGTTCTTATGTTGAGATACATTGACCAGAAAAGACTTGAACATGAAAGACAGAGGGGAGAGTTTTTGAAGATTGAATTATGTGACAGAGAGAAAGATTTACAAAAACTAATCTCCTTTAGGCATCTGGATTATGACGATAAACAAGATTAGTAATAAAATAATGATAGATAATTTTGTGGAATGCAGTGAATTTAGAATCTAGAGATGGGAGTGGAATAAATTCCTGAATTCAAATAAACTTATTTTTTGTTATTTTAATCTTGTTTTATATTGTTCGGCTATAATGTTTTTTCAATTTGTTTTGATGCAGAAGAATTTATATAGCACTAAAGACCTCTGATAAGATGTTTCAGGCATCTGAGAATCTTATTAAGCTTGGTTTGTGTCTGTATATTTCACAAAGCTCTTCCAGTATTTTTAGTGCTTCTTCACATGTTAACTGTATACGTTATCAATAATATTGTGACCAACTTTTTAAAAAATACTGTAGTGATATCTCTGTACTGTATTTGTATAGAAGCAATCTGAGAAGCAGTAGTTAGAAGTTCTAAGTCACATTGAGAAGTAATTGAAAAGCTTTAGTCAAGATTTACTACATTGTATTTATATATTCAACTACTCTTTGTGTGCTGCATAAACCAATAGGTTCAGCTGCACCCTAATTCTCCAATTCATAAATTATTGAATAGCCAAAAAAGAAGAAGCTAAGTAATTTATTTCTCTGCTTCTGATTTTTTGGAAAATAGTTCTTTCTGTTAGCATTGTGCATCACAGAATCCTATATATGAAGTAAATATGAACAATTATACTGCAACATAGCTGATTTTTGTATAATTGTTCATACATGAGTCAGTTGAATAGCAGGATGTTTCTCTAGTAGCTAGAATAATCCTGTGTGCGTGTGTGCATGTGCGTGTGTGTGTGTGTGTGAGAGAGAGAGAGAGAGACAGAGAGACAGAGAGAGAGAGTGAATGCATGTTTAGACAGATGTCCCCTAGTTAAGAGATAGGCTGGACAGATTACTAAAAATGTTTCATCTAAATGTGAAGATACTGATTACAATTTATTTGTTTCTTAATTGTTAGTACCGACCACCTGCACAAGTCACTGTTTTACAACTGGTTTAAGCTGAGTAAAATAAAATAGTATAGTCCTTTCAAACCTCACATGTTCCCATTTCTGCATAAGATTCATGGATCTTGCTTGTCCCTGACATAAAAAGATCTATACAGTTGTAAAGTCACAGTCCCACATTCTTTCTAAAACTTAAATGTACTGTAACTAAGAATGTATTTCCTTTTTATAATATGCTTATAATTTCCTCCATTGGAAGTGGTATGTGTGTCATACATAAGGATCTTAGAGGCCAAAGATCAAACCTCTAGCAGAATTATAACCACTAAATATACCTGTTAATATAATAAATACCACATCTTTACAGAAGGGACTTCTGTTTACAAATATATGCAGGGATTTATTGTGTACCATATGCTTTGCTGGGACTGCGGTGGCTCACGTAGTTAAGACACTGAACTTGATGACTGGAAGGTCAGCAGTTCGATACCCGAGTACTGCATGATGGAGTGAGCTCCTGTTTCTGTCCCCGTTACTGCCAACCTAGCAGTTCAAAAGCAAGAAATTGCAAGTAGATAAATAGGGACCACTTCGGTGGGAATGTAAAACAGTGTTGCGTGCACTCCGGTGACTAGGCATGCCAGCCACATGTCCACGGAAATGTTTTCAAATGCAGACAGCGCTGACTCTTTGGGTATAAACATAGATGATCACTGAACCGTAGATCAGATACGACTGGCTTTCGAGCAAGGGCAGTTTTTACCTTTACCTATATGCTTTGCAACTTGTTGTTTCACCAGGAGTGAGAGATTTGCATTTTGAACTTATTACTCAACTTTAATCATTCTAGGTAGTTAACTTAATATAATGACAAAATAGCTGAATTAAGAAATATTCTACAGTTTATTTTTCTGTGGTTAGCATTAAAATAGCAAGCTTTATTCAGTTATAACTGTTTTGCTGATATAAGATGTCCAGCAATAAATATAGGGAAATATTGTTTTAATAATTTCTCCACCACTGCATCTCATTCATACACACCAGATCTGATCTTAAACTGTGAGATCATTTAAAAGAAAACTGGACAAGCGTCTGTCATATTGGACAATCATCTGTCATACATACGGTACCTGCTTTGATTTGGGATTAATTTAATTTAATTTTACATGATTTCTACCCCACCTTCCTCATCCTAGGATGACCCAAGGCGGCTTACAACATAATTTTAAAAAACATTCATAGATTAAAAACAGCTTCCCCCCCCTGCAATGCCCTCCCTAACCCCTTAAGAGAAAAATACACGCACAATTTAAAAACTCGTTAAAAAGATTAAAATGAGAAAGTAAAAAGGAGTAAGAAAGAATTAAAAGATGGAAAGATAAAAAGATATGAAAGGGGAGGGGTAGGGGGAAGGGGGAGAGATAAAAACAGACAAATATGTTAAAGGAACAGGCTGGGTTTATATCAGCCAGCGGGACTGGGCCGTCACAGCTGTCGGGGCCCACACCCGCTGACACAACCAAGTCTTAAGGGCCTTGCTAAAGGGCAGTAGCTCTGTCTGGAGGTGCAATTCAGGTGGTAAGAGGTTCCACAGGGCCGGGGCAGAAACAGAAAAGGCTCTTCTCCTGGTCCCAGTCTTGTGAGCTCTTGAGGGAGGGACCACCACCGAGCCTCTCCGGTCTGCCCTCGTAGGACGGGTAGAATACTTGCAGTGAGCAAGGGGGTTGGACTCAGTGGCCTATAAGGCCCCTTCCAACTCAGCTATTCTGTGATTCTATGATTATTCGGGATATATTTGTGGGGGAAAGATTTAGGGGGAATTGCTCAAATTCACAACCTCACCTGTTAGGCTGGTGGATGCTTTCTATTAAGGTTACTATAATTGGTTACAACCTAATAGCATGCAAGGTTCTAGTATACAGACATTTTATATCTTGTATGCTCAGTTGGCAGATGTGGATTTATATAACATACTGTACTGTTAAAATGTTACAAATCACCTTAAATTGTCCCTCCATTTAAATGGAGGTATTGGCTTATGGGGAAAATAGAGAATTTGAATGCTAGAGTACTTTCTTATTGTACTTTTATAATATGCTTTCAGAACTACAATGATAGCTCAGAATGATAGCTACTTCTACTCCCACAGTTTACTGTGATAATGTCTTTTTCAGATGCTGCCCTGTGTATGTGTGGTTTCCCCTTACTTTAGGGGAGTTTCAGCCTGCTCTTAATTTGGGGCAATTTTTACTTCATATCTGTTTTGTATTAATTGTATTGGGCAGAATTTTGTTAGCAAATGTGGAACATAACAGCTGTGAGGGCAAAGCATTCTGTATGATCTCCAGATTGTAGTTATACAAGCCAGAGATCATCATATTGAAAGGAAAAGTGTTTCTTTTCTGTCGCGGGTCTGTGAATGCCACCTTGTATAATAACAAAAAATAAAATTAAAAACCCATCACCATTTATGTACTAAGCCATTGTGCAATGGAAGAAACAAATAGAACTTAGCTCTTTACATATTATTGTTTTAGCCCCTAAAACAATAATATGGCAAATTATTATAGCATGAGCTTTTGTGAATTTTAGCCCACTTTATCAGTTTTACGAAACATCCATTGTTTGAGGTGTGTATATAGTTAGTTTATTAGTTTAGTTTATTAGATTTATACTTCGCCCTACTCAGCGCAGGCCGACTCAGGGCGACATCACAACATAATTAAATACAAATATAATGAAACAAAAATGAAAATACAATAAATACCAGTATACAAAATAAATACATAATAAAGCAGAAATACAACAATGCAATATATAATATCAATATTGAGGACACATCATACACAATAATATCCACGGGGGGGGGGGGACCACACGCAAACCAAGTCCTCATGGCCACGCCAGCCACCCCACAACTGGAGCCAGTATCTCTCCCCGCCCTTCGCTCTCACCAAGAGCAGGTGAACCGGCAGGCTGCAGCAGCAAGTACAGCAGGCTGCAGCAGCTCGGCGTCCTTTTCTACTCCCTGCCTGGATAGGGCCAGGGGGAGGGGCACCGGCACAGCTTCCTCCCATCCTGGGGCTGATAACGGGAGCCCCGGGAGAGGCGTGGCGGGTCCGGCAGGCTGCAGTGGCTCAGCGTCCTTTTCTACCCCCTGCCCGAATGGGGCCAGGGGGAGGGGCACTGGCACAGCTTCCACCCATCCCAGGGCTGATGACAGGAGCCCCGGGAGAGGCGCAGCAGGTATAATAAGTATATGATGTACACATAATGGTAGATAGTGAGGTCAGAGGAAAATTAATATTGACTCTTCATAAAAGTGTTTCTGACAACACAAGCATCCTGTCAAATCAACCTTATATTATAATAATTTCATGTCAGAAATTATTCTGAGTCGAAAGGATTTTTGCGGAAGAAACTCCACTCAGGGAATGCCCAAATGAGGCTCCTTTCATGTCCCTAAGAGCTGGGACAGAGATGGGTGCTTAATCCATCATGTAGTACCTGGGTCTTGAACTGCCAACCTTATATTGATGTGAAGAGAAGGTGAGGAGGAAGAGATCCATTTACTGGGTTTTATATCTCAGGAAAAAAGTAGGGTGTAACAAGTAAATTAAATAGTAATGACATACAGTAGAACCACATACAACAATCGTCCAGTATAACAATGAAATTGTGTAACAGTTAGGTTTAGAGGGAAATGGTGTCCCACATAACAATTTTCCCTATGGAAACAATCGCACAACAATTTTTCAATGGGAAAAACCACTTAGCGAAAAAAATCATTGTATGATGCATCCCATAGGGAAACTCGCTACACGATGCATGCATCGTATAGTAATTGTTTCAAACAACAATGAGCCCCATGGAACGGATTAAAATTGTTGTATGAGGTACCACTGTACATAGACTAATGAGAATCTTTTATCAGTATTTAAATCTGCAATGATAAATATAGACCAAGGTTCCCAACCTTTTTTTGGCCTTGCCCCACCTAAGCATCTCTAAAATCCTGACACACCACCCCCTGTGTGAACTCCTATTCATGCGGAGGAAGCCTAAAATGTCATTAATAACTCATTCTTGATTTGCCCGCCTTAAAAAACAAATTGCCCCCCTGAGGGGCATGTGCCTCATGTTGAGAACCATGGGTCTAGAGCAGTGTTTCCCAAACTTTAGTTTGTGGACTTCAATTCCTAGAAGCCTAAGTCTATTCCCCAAAGCACTGGTCAGCCAGTGTACTGACTTAGGCTTCTGGGAACTGAAGTCCTTCATGGGGTGTATGCCCCACTTTGGGAACCATTGGTCTAGACTCTAGAACAGTGGTGGTGAACATATGGCATGCATGCCAAACGGGGCACTCTCAACCCTCTCTGTTGGCAAGCGCTTCATTACCCCAGCACAGAATTTGCCCCACCCCTTTGCCCAGCAGTCCAATGGGAGCACTTCCTCCCTACCCCCAGCATCGAGTTCGCCCCACCCAACAGCCCAATGGGAGTGCTTCCTCCCTACCCCCAGCATAGAGTTCACCCGCCCCCTCTGTTTGGGCACTCAGTCTCTGAAAGGTTTGCCACCACTGCTTTAGAACATGAATATGAAATATTCCTTAGTAGCCTCTTGCTTTGATCTTTGTTTCAACATTCTTTACTTCGCAACAGCTGCTTTAAAGCTAGTGTCACCATATTCTGGGAGACAGAAATGTTTTCCCACTGTTTGCTGCAATCTGTGGTGTTAATTGTATATACTTTTATTATTTTGCCACATGATTGGCCTGTTTGTCCTACATCAAATGGAAAGGAGCATTGCTAATAGAAGACAGAATATATCACATTTGAAATATGGATCACATTATCATTAAATTGTGTACAGTATAAGACTCAGTATCTTTCCAGGGAGAAAACCACATTTTTCAGTGCAGTAGAAACAGCAGTGTTGTAATAGCGTAAGCCAAGCTTGTGTATTTTGTTATACATTTTCACGAGGCAGATCTTACTGTTTCACGTGTATGAAGGGGTTATTTGATTGTTAAGTGTCTGGAATTCAAAACAAAGTTTGTGTGTGTTTTAAACCAAGAAACAAGTTGTGGCAAAAGAAATAAACAAGCAGCTCTGGAAATTGCTTTAGGCATGTCACAGTATTTTTCAGTGCACCAAGCAGGATATTATTATATTCTCTTAAATATTTGCTCTTTCTTGAACTATGATGACAAACAGGCATATCAAAACTAGTAATATAAATTTCTTCATAACTAGAAATTCTGTGCTTCTTGACTAGCTTCATATTTCTTCTTACTAATTCACTCACTCATACTGTTCTCCTTTATTCTCTGATTATGATACAGGGAATCTTAAAACCTTTTGTTTCACTTTCTTTTTTCCAGCTAACTGCTCCTTTTTCTCTTTCTTTCTCTTTCCTTTATTCTATGTAGGCTTGACCAAAGATGGCAATAATGAAAATATTGATTCACTTGAGGAAGTCCTTAATATTTTAGCAGAGGAAAGCTCTGATTGGTTTTATGGTTTCCTCTCATTTCTCTATGATGTAATGACTCCTTTTGAGATACTAGAAGAAGAAGAGAATGATGATGCAGCAGATGATGTTGATGGTGCGGCACAGAATGAAGGGGTTCAGGGGGGAAAAACGTGTGTTATTGTGGATTTACAGAACCAGTGATTTCAGTTCAGGGTCAAAATTTATAGAAATCTCCACAAAATTATCAAAATGCAACTGAGTGCTAGATAAAATGGGGGTAAACCCCACTAATGGACAAATGAGCCATATGATGTAGATTCACCTGTCAGAAAACTTTAGAAACTTGCAGTTGTGAGACAGGCTGAAGTAACACATTTGTTAGTAACAAGACAAAAGTGTCTTCAGTAGTATGATTGGTTTCTGTATGTTTTTGCTTCAGTTTGTGCATTCTTAGCACTAACCTGCTCAAGCACTATGACTAACTGTTACTATTAACCCTTAAAGCATCTTTCTAATGATGTGTTAACTGACTGTCGAAAATTCTGGCATGATTGACACATTGTGTGTATATATTTGTATTTTAAATTTTATTCTGCCTACATGTAGCCTCAAATAAAAACCACTAATATTAAAATGATTGAATTTACAACCAACGGGTTATGCCTTAATTTTTTGGTTTTCTTAGTGGCTTTTACAAATTTATTGAGCAGAATGAGAGTAGTCATTAACATTTGTTAACAGATTAGTAACACAATTTACTATACAAAAGAACCAGCATGTGGTTCTTACTGTATATTTTTAATGGGTTGGCATATTTTCTTCTTACTATCCTACTCACTTTTCAAAGGCAGATTTGTTTGTTAGAGCTTAATGGACCTATTATGAAAGTGAGAATTTGTAAATATGTATTTCTCTTGTAATTTGTCAAACTAATTAAAGATAATACACACACTACTAAAATGAATGGCTGACTTTGAGTTTGATTGATTCCTGCCCTATATACTTGTCTGGTTGCATTGTGACATGACCATTGTGATTGACCATGCTCAAGTTCATTTTTTCTGTAGCTAGGTCTCTGTGTATCATCTTACCCTTTGAGAATAGATGTACATAGCAAAAAGTAGCTGGCATGATATTATAGACTAAACATGTACCTAGATTGCATGCATACTGGTAAAAATGCTCAGCTACATTTAACCTGATGCTCCTAATGAATGTTTGATCTCAGAAACCTTCAAGGAAGCAGTGACAGCTTTTATCGTTCATGTAAATGTTGATATGAAATTGGAATTTTCCAAGCTTGCTAGGTTGTGAGTGTTTAACATTTAAAGTAGCTTTATGTTTTTCATAAGTGTTTGTTTGGATCATTGTTCGCACTAAAGTGAAGATGGTTTTAGAAAGGTTGTTTTTCAAAATCAATACAAGAGCTGAACCCTGGATTTCTGTGACCACTTTCAACTGTGTCTGATGCAAAACATGGGTTTTTCTCCTCTATACAATAAGGTTTTGACTGTTGGATATAACTTTTTTTTATAAAAATGTTCAAATTGCAGATGATCTGTTGCAAATTATTACCTTCATCTGCATTGGACTATGTGAATTACAGTGTCTGGTTGTTGTAGGATTTTAATCATACAAAGGACTTCTTGCAAGAATCTGACCTTCAGAGTTTGAAATATTCTTTTGCCTTAAGAAAGTTTGAAACATCTACATTAGAAGTGATCACTTAATATAAGCTACGTTCAGGGACATGAGCTCAAGTGTTTAGTGTAGCATGACCAGAGATGGGGGATGAAGAAATGTGTTCTCTTCCCTCCTGTCATGACCCTGTGTATCATGTATGGCAGATCTGAAACAGAGGGTTCTGTGTGCATATAAAAATATGACTACATTGGAAAGTAGAATCTGAGTGATTTGGTTCTACTGTGGTTTGATTCACAGTCTCAGACAACTAGGATTCAAATTGTAATGAGTGCTCACATTATGCTTCTGGATTGAATTGAATGTCAGTGTCTACTTTGGCTATGCAGCTGTCATTCCAATCCAACCTGCAGCCTTGTTTGTTCCTTCCTTCCCATGAACTTCTGCCTGTATTTCCTTAGTGTGATTTTGGTTCTTTTATGGGTTTTTTTTTAAAAAAATTAAATATATGAGAATAGCACTATATCACCTAATCGCTAGGTCTTTGTTCTTATGATTATGTTCCCCAGACAGCATCTGAAATGTGTTGCTGCTTTGAAAAGGTTATACAGTGTTCTGGAGAAGATGCCAACCTTCCAAACACACCACAAGAACGTATATCATTTCATAAGAACAAAAACCTAACAATAAGGTGATATGGTGATCTAATACTATTCTCATATATTTAATAAAAAATATAAAAGGAGGAAACCGGATGGAAACAGGATTTTGGATAATCCCGACAGGACATAGAACTGGGCCAAAACCAACAAAATGAATTTCCATATGTACAGTTGAATATGTACAGGATGTGACAACTGCATGGCAGCATTTCACGGGAAGAGCATTCATTGATTTAAGTAGACTGTAACTTAAACAGGTAGCAGTGGTTAAGTGATTAGAATGGCTATACAGTTCCTGGATGCATCAATAGGAGTATAGTGTCCATATAATAAAAAGTACTCACACTGTTCTTTTCTGATTTAGTGAGACTTCACGTGGATTACTGTGTTCAGCTATGTAAAACTAGTACTAACCCATCACATCCTTCTCAACATGTCATTGTAATGTTCTGTTAGCAATTACTTTTTTTGTTATTATGCCAGCGTAGCCCTTGATTATGGGCAGCACAGTTTAGGAAATATAACAACAGACTAGGAGGAGTCTTTTCTTCTTGGCCACATCATGATTGTTCTCATTTTTCTAAAATTATTGAATACAATCAAGTGCAGATGAAACAATAAGAAAAAAGAATGGCTTCTTCATGAAGGGAAGAGCAAAGTGTCTAGTGATCACAGTCAAATTTTGGAAAGGCACTTCAGTGTCATTTCTTCCTTTGAAGTAACTAGATGGTATGCTTAAACTATGCTACTACTTTAGAGTATTAAGATTAAAAGATGGTACTCGGAAATAAGGTATTGTTTATAGAGAAAAGTGATCTCTTCATGTGGAAAATTTCTATCTGCATTCATTTACAGCTCCCTTCAATTTGGTAATCTGATTTTGTTCCAGCCTGTTATATGGCCATAATCATCTTACTTTATACAACTTCTCCTCTATGGATGAATTCATAATCTAATTGTTTTTGTTCAATTCCAAATAACTTCCTCATTGCATTCATACAGAGTTTCCCAGTTTTGGTTCTCCAGATTTTCTTGGACTTCAATTCCTAGAAGCCCTGGTCAGCATGTGTTCTGTAACGTCTGGGAATTAAAGTCCAAGGACACCTGGGACCTCAAATTTGGGAAACACTGCAGATCAGTGTAAAATCCTCCCGTACACTCTTGAGATACATGAGGTACACTCTTGAGTCACTTTAATTTGGAAAACCCACATAGAGTTTTTACGAATAATTCTGTTTTAACCATCTTGTTTCTTTTGTCTGTGCAAATATTCTTAAATTAATTTGGCCTTTCATAGCCCTTATACTAGGGACTACACTGGCTCAAGTGGTTAAGATGCTGACTGGAAGGCCAGTAGGTGACCAGTTCGAGACCCGAGTACTGCACGACGGAAGGAGCTGCCATCTCTGTCCCAGATCCTGCCAATCTAGCAGTTTAAAAGCAAGAAATTGCAAGTAGATAAATAGGTACCACTTCGATGGGAAGGTAAACAGCATTCCATGCACTCCGGTGTCTAGGCATGCCTGCCAAATGTCCACAGAAACGTCTGCAGGGGGAGCTAGCACTGGCTCTTTGGCTATAAACAGAGATGAGCCCAGAGTCGGATACAAATGGCTTTCAAGCAAGGGTGACCTTTATGTTTACCTAACTCTTATACTAACAAATTACTTCAACGTCTTCTAAGGGCTCACCTGATCCTGTTCTTCCTTATATTTATTATAATCCAGTATTTGGAAAAGGATTGAATGTTAAGCCTTAAGCAGGATCTTTTCTGTTTATACTTTATTCTGTATGCTATGCATGTCATATAGCTGATTGGATAATTCAGGGCATCTGCTGAAGACTCAGAATTGGAGAGTTCTTGGGTAATGGAGAACGGCAGCCTCTCTGGCTTTGAGCAGGTTGCAAAGTCCCAGAGTACCACCTGAAGGAGGCACCAGTTAACTACTTCAGAGTACTTTATATTTAGAAACTGCTAAAAAGGATTGCCTTTTGGAATATTATATTAAAATATTTAATAAAATATATTAAAATATTAAAATTGGAATTGAGTCAGTGGCATATCACCACCACCACCATAATTATTAATGTAATTATTCTCTTCATTTTAAACATGTACTGCTTGTTCATAATTGATAGCTTAAAGCAGGGATTCTCAACCTGCGGGCTGCATGCGGCCCACAACACCATTTCATGGGCCCCCAACCGCCTCAACCAAAGCAGGAAGTGCCATGTGCTAGAGGAAGAGCGAAATGGCCGTCCGGCCCCCAAAGGTATCTGAGGGAGCGTGACTCAGCCCCCGGTTTAAAAAGGTTGAGAACTCCTGGTTTAAAGCCATGTTCCTGTGGACCTTTTGGTGATTAGTATGAGCCAGAAGTTCCCAACCTTTTTACTCCGTGGGCCTGACCACACCTTCAACAGCTGAGTGGGCCTGACCACACACCCAGAAACAGAAGCAGGTTTGTTTATGGCAGTGGTAAATGCACCCACTTCTGCATTTATGACAGCTGTGGCCATGTTTATGCATGCACAGGCGCATTTTGCAGTGGATGTAAACACATCCACCTCCACTTATGGGAGCAGCGAGGGCAGCAGCAGGCCACATGAAATGGTGCAATGGGCAGGGGCTGGCCCATTGGCTGTAGGTTGAGAACCCCTGGTATAAACTATTATCTCCCCTGATTTCTCAATGCTGCTGCAAGAGTTTTTCACAATAGGAGGCTGGTAGGATACCACAATTCTTATTTGTTTATCTCTTTAAAATTTTACTGCTTTAGATCTGAGAAAGTCCATTTAAAACAATTTACACCTAGTAGTTTCAATATGATTAAAACATCGAATACCAGAAAAAGAGCAAATAAAACAAGTCTATGGTCAGCAAAATAAACACACACTAAATTTTTAAGCATGCTAGCTACCTGCACAAAAGACATCAGAACATACGTAATTTCTTTTGGTAGCAATTTTGTATTCAGGGTGCTGCCACCGAAAAGGGCATATTCTGTTGCCTTATCTTGTCACACCTCTCTTAGCTGATGAATGGAGAAAATGAATCAATGTATGTACTAGATCTTTATATCATTTGAAATGTGGTTTACTGAAAACACTGATTTTAACATCTGGTGAAAAGCTAATGTTTAATACTGGCAAGTTTTCTTTTTTATTTTGATATAATATCTTAAATCTTTTAAATAATGCCCATAACCTATTTTCATCTTGTGAAAAATCAGGAGAGCCACCTGGCGGGATTGTCAAGAGAAAAGTCAAAGGTACTTTGCTACCAGATTCTTAAGTACTCTTGTTGTATACTAATACTCAGTGCTTGAGATGCATGGGTTTCGCTATCTTGGTAAATGTATCTACTAATTTTGGATGTGGTTTGTACAAAACAGGAACGTGCCAACTGTCATCCTAAATTTACTGAACCAGAAATATGCGGCAGTAGTTAGAGGACCTGGTAGTACTCCAAATAATTCAATCTACAGTACTTCTAAAGACTTTCCTTACTACCTTCTTATGAGTTGTATGTGTATAGAAACAGGCTTCTGTGCATACATTTCTGCTGGATATAGAATCTTGTGTGCAAATGGATGGATGGATGTAATTCCTTTCCTTGGTAGAAGATATTGAACTGTGTATGCTAACTTAATTCAAATGCAGATTATATGTCTGGAAGGAAAAGCAGAATGCTGGATTCATTCATCTTTATTTTCTGAAATATTTTCTCTAGCACTGCATTTTGGAATACTGAGTACACTGTTTGAGTTTTAGGTATTTGGGCATTTAATCATCTAAATTGATGAGGTCTCAATTCCTTGCAAGACAAGTGAGAACATTATTTACTGTTCATGTTCCTAAACTTTTTAAGAGGTTTTCTGCTCTCAAAATATATAGATCAATTAACATAATATAAATCAGTTTAAATCTCAGCATATTCCCTAATGAAGAATAATTGTTCTAAAGCTCATTCTCTTTATATGTTTGCACTGAATGTGCAGAATTCCAATGGCTTTAGTTAAGGTTTTTACCACTGTACAAGCAATAGTGACAATTAAATGCCAAATGCCTGACATTAGCAAAGCTACTCTGAGTTTATTTTCATTAAGAGAATGACAACCTGTAAGGATAATAGTGCAGACGCTGAAGGCACTGTAACTACCCTTCGTTAATGCTATGGGACTGCAGTGGCTCAGTGGTTAAGACGCTCGCCTTGTTAGCTGGAAGGTTGGCAAGTCAGCAGTTTAAGACCCGAGTACTGCATGATGGAATGAGTACCCATCTTTATCCCAGCTCCTGCCAACCTAGCAGTTTGAAAGCAAGAAATTGCAAGTAGATAAATAGTGACCACTTTGGGAAAATATCTTGAGGGCATGAAAGGAACCTCATTCGGGCATCCCCAGAGTGAAGTTCCTCCAGCAAAAATCCTTTCAACCCAGAAAGCACCTTTGTGTGCTTCTGACATAATAAAAAATTAATGCTATTATTATTTCTTCTTTTTTCAATGATGTTCAGAAGAAGGAGTGAGGTGTGGGGAAAGTTGTCTAAGGCAACTGGATGGAATCTTTAATCTGTGCTTTCTAGATCTGCCTTGAAAATGTCCCCTTTATTGTACTAGGTTAGGCTTAGGAGCCTATCTACAAGAGTAGTGGCAGTGGAAACCAAGGAGGAACTCTTTTGGGGGAAGCCTTAGGAATCATTTTGTCTAGTACAATGATAGCGAACCTTGGCACTCCAGGTGTTCTTGGACTTCAATTACCAGGAGCCCAAGTCATCACTCCTGCTGATCAGGGCTTCTGGGAATTGAAGTTCAAGTTCTTCATTTCACACACCATCCTCTGTTTACAAAACCCTAAAATTAGAAATGCATGTGTGTGTTCACTGTCTTTGCATGGCAGCCAGTATTTAAATATACTTAGACTGGATTTGCATTGTATTTTAAATAATTTAAGTATTTTCACACTAGTTGTGGAAATAAGAAATTCACTGTACTGAGTTGTTTGAAGGATGTTTGGGTATTGGAATAAAAGAAAACTGAAATTTTAATGACAAACAATTTGAAAATGCATGATAGGATCTCTTATTCCACTAATTTTAAAGCCTATGAATAAAAAGATGTGTTGTCACTCTATTCGGGCACAACATTGTTGATTTCCAAGGTAGTTAAAGTAAGGATGATGATCATTGTGCTCTAAATTCTCCTGATAGAGTGAGACATTTTTCAATTAGTCTGGAATTAAATGAAGTATTCTGTATTTTTAGAAATACCCTATACTCATCTTAATAACGTCTAATTTAGTTCTGAAAGTACATGCAATAGATATAGTGAACAATTGCACTGATTTCCCCTCCTTTTTTCCATTCATCCCCCAAAGTTACCACAAACTATGATTTGCATTATTACAGTAATGGTTACTCCAGTCCCACATTTCTTGGACAGAATCTGTGCATGTTTTAGGAACATCTGCTTTTATTTATCAATATAATGTTCATATGTAAAATAATTGGAAAATACTCAAGAGCCAAAGATTCAAAAGACTTAACTAAATAACACCGTGCTATTTGATAACGTCTGAATTAATGAGTACAGTATGTGTTTTTCAAACATTCCTTTTTTCATATATGGATTTAGGAAACATGTATTCTCTTCCTGCAAAACTCCAAAGCAACTTAATAAATGCAGATAATAATTTAAGGTAATCTTACATCTAAGTATGGCCGAAAAGTAAATCAAGGAAAATCAAGACAACTATTATTAGAGCAATAGAATACAGAAGACTTTAGTTTAAATAATGCCCAAAGCTTGGGGGAAAATAAAATTTCACCATATGCCTGAAGAATTATCTAAGTAGCATGTACAAGAAGATGTTTTGTGAGGCTCTGAAAAGATCAGAAAAACACTGTCTCTGACTCACTGGTAGTTTTATCGGTGGAGGCACCTTGAATAGGGTGATGGATGCACACATTTACTAGTGAACTGGTGCGAACCTGCTGATGCCCACCACTGGATGCATCTTATATGCCAGCAAATATGGTAATGTTTCCAGACATTTTTCATTGTTAGCCTGATATATAACTCATTACAGTAGTTGAGGCTGGGCAGCTCTGTCAAGTTGTTAATGTAAAGTTTACAGGAGCAAAAACATCAAAAGTTTAGAAATAGTTCCTGTGATTACCAAAAAATCTTTCTCCAGAAATTTAAAAAGTCAACATGCTATGCTTATGTTATAATGCAATTGTTTCTCTGCTACTAATACTGCATGGTCAGATTCTTTTGTAGTAGAACTGTGAGCTTGTGTTCTGAAACTTGAATGGAAATATGTGCTTGGTTTGCTAAAATCTAGACTTTTATTATATATTCCTTAATGAATATTTCCTCCTTTTTAAACTGGGGAAAAAAGAAAAAGTAAGAGAGATCAAAGATCCAGTGAAGAAAATAAAAGAAAAGCAAGAAATAAAGAAAGAAGCCAAAGATGAAGAAAAGAAAAAAACCAAGAAAAAAATGGATGATTTGGACAAAAAGGATAAGAAAATTACTGAGGACAAATCAAAGAAGGAATCTGAAAAAGCTAGTCGAGATAAAAAAGCTGAAAAGGAGAGATCAAGATTAGAGAAAAATCTTAAAAATAAAGAGTTAAAAGAATCTGATACTAGCAAAGATAAGGAATTTAAAAAGATAGCTAAAAGTGTTTCTAAGTTATCTGATAGTTCAGCAAAAGATGAAGAGAAAAGAAGAAAAGTCAAATGATAACATTGTCTTTGAATGTTTCTTCAGTCAAACCTGATAGCAAAAGAACTAACATTTGTAGGAATACAATAAATATAACATCATTAAGGCATTTTGTATCATACTTGTTAGAGCAAACAAGATTATATAATTAAGCCTTAGAATAAGTATCAATTTACAAAAAAGCAATAAGAGAGGATGCTATGAAATTCCAATTTGTACATAGTTTGTCTTATCATGTACTTTCTTATTGTACTGCATTCAGGTATAATGAAATCTTGGTTTTGGTGCTCAGTTTCTCATATTTACGGCTCATAGAAAATAAAGAAAAATAAATATTTAAATTTGTTATTTAATGTTGAACAATATTTGCTTCACACTATAAGTTAGAAATACCACCAGGGAAAAAAATAAAGGAACGTGGGACTAATTTCAGTTTTTTATGTTGCTGATCAAATACACACTTTTTAGAAAACAAAAACACAGTTAATTCTTATTAGTTTGCTACACCATTCTAAAGTTTTCTGTTTCAAATGGATTAATAGGCACATGGCTTGTTTCTGGCCTGGGAGGTTTACAATCCACAGTGCATTATAGAAACAAGTTTGCATTTGGAAGGCTGATAAATTAATAAAAAATTAAGTGCATTTTCTGTGATGAAATATTAAGTCTTAAACCAGTTGACTACTTGAATGGTTCCAAGGTTGTATGTAGACCAGGGGTGCCCAAACTATGGCCTGTGGGCTGGATCCAGACCCTGACACCAATTCATCCGGCACGCAAAGCCCTCATTGCTCCCGGAAGTGGAAGTAAAACGCATCCATACGGGCACATTATACTTCTGCTTCCAGGAGGAATGAGGGCTTCATTGGCCAGATGAATCGGTGTTGGGGGCCACATGACCGGCCCATGGCCCAAAATGTTTGGGCACCCCTGGCATAGACACACACTTTAATGTTGAACTTTCTTTGCTAAGTGTGAAGGGTAAGGGGTTAGAATAGAATTCCTAGCATCATCCCGCCAAAGAGAGTCTCCTGGTCACTGGTGAAGCTGTGCCAAGAAGAAAACATATTATTGTCCACTACAGTTATGTGGGCTGGAACATATTACACTGAAAGAATGCAGGGCTTGTATTTAAAAAGATTTCCCACGCCAGCTGAGCCAGACTCGCCAATTCTTACTCTTCCTTGTAACCTCCCATCTTCTGATTTGCACTGTTCCTGGTGTTGCAACACCGCTGAACTAGAATATCGAAACTGTTTTGTATATCTAAACTTGAACATTTTTATGTCAATATTTCAACTTTCCTCTCCCCACTAAATTATCCTATGCAATGCATAAATACCCAGACTGTTCTGGATTGAGTTGGTTGTACAGTAAAACCTCGCATAAAGAGCACCTCACTTAGAGACTAACTCACTTAAAGAGCATAATTTTCTCTGAATGGTCACCCTCACTTAACAACTAAAAACTACCAAAAACTGTCTTAACTAAATTGGGGTTCGCAATCCCCCCCCCCGCCAGACATCACAATCGGTCACTTACAATGGCAGCGGCAGCACTTTTCCCAAG
Source organism: Bradypodion pumilum (assembly GCA_035047305.1). Classification (NCBI taxonomy): domain Eukaryota; kingdom Metazoa; phylum Chordata; class Lepidosauria; order Squamata; family Chamaeleonidae; genus Bradypodion; species Bradypodion pumilum. Next base: position 291,224,074 of record JAWDJD010000004.1, on the reverse strand, counting down.
TGTTTTGCTTTTTGAGCAACTTGCTTAAAGAGCAATCCTGGTGAACACATTATGCTATTTAAGCGATATACCACTGTACAGTGGAACTCCGGATAACGTCCAAACTTGGTTCCACAAGTCTGGTCGTTATCCGGATTTGGACGTTGTCCGGTGCATGTATTGGCTAACTCTAAAAAAAAAAACAAAAAACAGGCTACCTGTGTGAGAGTTGGGGCGGCGGCGATCCGCGCTGTTTCTGACACCCCCTGACCTTCCCAGAGGCTGGCGGAGAGCCCAAAATTGGCAAAAAAATTATATCATGATGGCGTTTTCCCCCCACCCATTTTGGGCTCTCTGCTGCCTCTGCACCTCCTTAGCTGTGTCTGGGAGGCTGTAAAATGCATGCGGTGGCCATTTTGTTTAAAGGCTGCTTGGGCTTCTGGGAATTGAAGTCCAAAATAATAATAATAAAAAAATCAAAATGGCAGTCGCAACTATTTTCAGCTCCTGCATGCCACAAGGAGGTCCTAGGAAGGCGGGAATAGTGCAGAATATGTTCTTCCAGCCTCCCAGACACAGGGAGGTGGAGAGCCGGAAACAGACACCCAAAATAGTGATTGAAAGAGCATGAAAAGGTATGAGAACAAACACGATGTGCCAGATAACGTCCGAATGATGCTATCCGGTCCATCAATTTCTGAAAATTGATGGACGTTATCCGGATTGCACGTTATCAGGATCGGATGTTATCTGGAGTTCCACTGTATTTTGTTACGTTTGAGAATACTCTGGTTTGAGTTTACAGTATGTGTTGGGGCAATTGAAGATTCTTTAGTGAGTAGGTGTTGTAGAGTATGAAGGCCACTAGGGTTTATTTCAGCTTCAGAAACAGTATATTAAGAGAATTTGATATGGTAGCCATTGCACCATTTGGCAATAAATACAGTTTTGGCTGTTTGAATACACAATGGCACAAACTATTTTATCAGAAATACAATTTTTCTTTTTTGAAAAACAGTTTCAAATATATCCTAAAGACCACTATGGTTATAGTTCCACACCTGCAGAAATAGGGTCCTGGCCAATTGACGTATTTGTGAGACTGAATAAATCTCATGTGCAGTTAGGTTACTATACCTTTGACCTCACACAGAATGATATGTCTGTATACATAGAAAAAGGGTGCACAAATGGTGTATGCGTATTTAGATGTCTTCTGAGGAATCACTACAGCCTGGTCCAGGAAAGTAGAATCCCTACAAGGCATGAGTTGGACTTGCATTAGAGATACATGTGAAATGTGATTGCTAGGAAATAGACTGCACCAGACCATTTCATAAGGGGTCAAAATTGGGATCTGTTTCCCTATATGATCATACCTCTACTCTCACAAATTTTACCTCTAAACTCCCATCCTAGTATTTAAGATTGGACATGTTGGTTGGGCATATTTGTTTATACTCATAATTTTTATTTCACTGTTTGAATTTAGACAGGATTTTTAAGTGAGTCAGGTCATACAATTTCATTTTGCAATTTGCATGTAGAAGATCATTCACACCATGCACATTATTCTATAAATTAAGACTTTAAAGAAATTTTCCATATATAGAACTCTTATTTCCTAAAATCAACATGAGTCTAGTTATTATATTTTGTTTAATCCCACCTGTTTCTAGAAGAATGGAGAGTTGTGCCATGCAGTTTCAGTATGTTTACTCTGAAGTGAGCCCATCTGGGCTTAGTGGGATGTACATTCAGGTGAATGTGCATAGGTTTACATTATAGTACAGTCACTGTGTTTCTTTCTCTGGCACTATCCTCTAAGATGTTTTGTACATGTATTTCGATGTCTCCTATTTTGTGCAATGAAAGTTTATTTCCCATGCTTATCAATTGTCCGTCACCTGCTAGGTACTTGAGATGACATACAATAAAAAACAATAATAAAAATAAAATAAAAATAATAAAAGTAAAATATTAACAACAATAAAATAAAAATAAGATGAAAGAAGAATATTCAACTATTTATTTGACAGATTTATGAAATAAAAAGGCATCTACTAGTTAGTGAACTTGTGTGCATTTTATTAAATATTGTATTGGAAATATGTCTTTTAAGAAGTGGGAGGGAGGAGCCTAAGGTAGCTGGTTGGAGTGATTTCTGTCGTCTCCTCCAGACAAATAAAAAAGGTCCTATTTGGGTTAAAAGTACCATGGAACTTGCCAAAAGATAGCTACTGCAGTCCTTTGGATGATAAGGTACTGTGGGAGGTGTTGAAGGTCCTGTTGAAAAACTATTTGCTGATAAATCTTCTGTTGAAAAATACCGAAGAGAAACGTGCTAAGAAGCAGAGGACCTTTGGCTGCAAGGCTTTTAAAGCAATAGACCTGCCATCTCCCTTTTGTTGCTGTGAGGACTTTCTTTTTCACCTCTTTGCCTCTGTTACAATTTTGGAGGAAAAGGCTTCATACAAGATTGGTTTGGAAAAGTTTACAGTTTATCCACTAAAGCTGTTTCTTTTTGTTGCCGTCCTAATTTCAGAGGGAGGAACCACCATATTGGGCTGAGCCGACAGAGCTGGCATGAAGCCAGGTGCTTTTTGTGATAAGATAAAGCTTTGTGGTTGTAAATTAAAATAAAACTGCAGTCTCTTAGTAGCTGGTGGAAAAATATTTGTGGACTATTGATAGCTGCAAGTTGCTGAGCAAATAATATCAGGTACTGGAAGAGAGACAACAGTAAGAGACTTTTTTTTACAAGAGTTACTGCAGCGGTGGTGGATCAAAATAAATGAAGAGGAGAATCTGGAAAAAAGAGACTGTATCTGATAAAGACGTCTTGTCAGTGCAGATGACAGCCCAATAAACAAAGAAGAATCTGAAAATATGGATGCAAGTCTACCCTCTAAGGAAAAACCGAGCGGAGATCTGACTCTGTTGGAATTAAAAGACTTTATAACTACAAAATCTAATGAAGATAAAAAAGAAATTAAACAGTTTGTTAAAGAGGTGGCCCCGGAGTGAGCTGCGCCCCTATAGAGGAAGGCCCAGTAGAATGGGCACCAGGAGCGGCGTCCGCCGCTTGCGGGCCGCGGGCCGCAGCCCATGCTGGACCCCTGCTCGGGTCCCCAGCCTCCGGCCAGGGGGGAATAGACCCCATCCCACCGGTCCCGGTGGGTGCCGGCAAAGGCGGCTGGTGGGGAGGCGCAGCCGCGGTCCTCCGACCCGGATTGCGCCTCCGAACCGCACGAGCCGCGCTCGCAGCCGCCTTCTTCTTCGAAGGCATCTCAGTCGAACCTAAGGGAAGCCGAAAAGAGAAAGGTCAGCAGCCAAAAGGCTTCCCAATCAAGGTAAAAGCGACGGAGTAAGAGGGAAAAACTTCTCCGCTCCGTCGCTTCGCAAAATGGCAGCTCGGCTGCCTCGTGGCCACCCCTTTTATAAGGGAGCTGGCCACGCCCCTAACTACCCGGATGCCTTCGTCCCGTGGGGGGGCCCCCGCAAAGAGCGCGGTGGCCATTTTGGCGCCGCGCTTGCATTTGTATCAGGTTATAAAAAAGATCAAATAATGGACTATTTAAGGAAGCATGGTGACTCTGCATTAAAGATAGGAGAAGCAAAAATACAAGTATATCATGATTTAAGTAATGAGACTATTCAATGGAGAAGACAGATGAAGCCGATAGCTGAAATTTTGTTTAATTGCAATATAAGATATCAATGGGGTTTCCCCTATCTTCTTAAAGATATTTCACGATGGGAAGGTGGTTAGAGCAGAGGACTCAAAGGGAGCAATGAGACAACTTGAATTACTAAAAAATTATAGCGATGGGAGACCCAAACTGGGAAAAACTGGTAAAAAATCTCTATGGAGAAGGTTCAGAAGGATCAAAGGGGAAAGAAGAGTATCAAGCAAAGGGGAGAGATCATTCAAGGGAGAAACAAAGGGAGAAACCTTTGGGTTATGGAAGTGGAGGGGAAATAAGAGAAGAAAAGGATGCAGAATTGTCTGGTGCAAAGATAAAGCCAAAAGCCAAAAAGTAAAAATAATATATAAATATAAATAGGCACAGGCAAGAAAGTGTTAACAATTTAGGAATATGAATATGAATAGAATAGGGACCAAAAGAATTAAAATAGAGGAAAAATAAGAGAAGGAGATGGGGAATAGTGAAAGAAGGAATTTAGAATAGAAGGGATAGGCTCTCCCCCCCCTAATTCCTAAATGGGAGCGGCCAGGCAATAATTAACCTGGCGGGGGGATGAGATTTTTCAGTGTTGCGTGTTGGTGGGTGGAGGGTTATATGTTACATGTTGCATGTTATATGTTATTAAAAAAATAATGTGGGAATTATGTCTTTGATACGCCTCAAAATTACTTCTCATTGCTTTTGGGCTCTGATGGGTACAAAGGAGCCCAGTGAATGAATTTCTTGAAGCAAGCAATGATTACTGTAGATGTGGAAACCTTTCTCACTGATCTCAACTCATTTTATTATATGATTTGTTGTGTGTTGTTGACAGTGTTGTTGTTGAAATACATGAGTTTAGAAGGGGTGGAATTGGAGCCTTCAATCACTAAAGCAGCATACAACTTACCTGTGTATAATCCAAACCTTGGTGATATAAATAAATAGGGTCATATATGAGCATCCAGTGATATTATTTGGAAACAACTTTTTTGGAGCTGTAGTCTGCTGCTATCATTGGCCATAATCGTTTGGTGGATTTACACCAGTAGGGGTGTAACTTCATGAATTATGGTGGCAAATTGCTGCTTACAAATGTGTTGCCATTCTCATTCCAAATTATGTCATTGTGGGTACCCAGGCCCTCCATGTGTAGTGGAATGTCAAAGGCCCCATGGGCATTGTCATCAGCACACAGTAGGCTGGATTATGCAGCCAGAACCCTGAACTCCACTCTGGAGCCATGAATAAGTGCCACCCTGGGTTCAGAGCAATTTTTCCTGTCAGACCCAGTCCCTCACATCCAGGCAGAGTGCTTCTTTTCACTCCCTAGTCCTTAAAGTAGGGAAAGTTGATGGGCTGGTGCCAGTTTAATACAGCCCTGTAAGTCCTTTTTCTGAACCTCTTATACCTGGAAGCTCTTCTCAAGCTAACCAAGCCACTTAAACTGGTATTTCATTTGTAAGCCATGCAGTTGAGTTGAGGTTAGCTTCTAGGTCAGTCATGGCGAAGCTTGGCACTCAAGGTGTTCTTGGACATCAATTCCCAGAAGCTCAAGTCTCTGTGAATCCACACGAATGCGTTTACCCCAAGGTTTCCATGCACCCTACTTTCCATGCTTTCTTGTCTCAGGATTTGGGGCAGGACAGAAGTTGATGAAAGTTAAGAAACTAAAGTAAAAGAATAGAGGGGTAAGAGAAGTGCCAGTGATTGATGGCCCAAACCTCTGTCACACTTTATTCCTCTCCAGTCACTTCTTCCTCCCTCTCTCTTCATTATAGCCTGCCATCTGGCTGCTGAAGGATTTGGAATCTTCTCTCCCATTTTATATAATCTCTACATCCAGTGACTGTTCTTGCCGAGCTTGGGGCTGATGCACCTAGAACAAAACCCCACTGGAATGGACTGTGCAGCTCCCCTAACTGGTTGCCAAGTAGTAATTCCTCTTCTATTGATAGTGTCCAGCAGAGGGCGGGTATATAGAGATCACCCCAACTCCAAACCATCATCCCCTTGCTCACAAAATGGCATGTGACTGAGATGCAAAGGACAGCTTGTTAATTTGATGTAATTTACACATTTCATTTATACAAACAAAAATCTACAGTAGAATTCTGGCCATTATGTATTAAGCACTGAAGGATTCTTCTCCAAATAATTCCACTGAGTCTGGGTTTGGGGACAGCAAATTACTTTCCTTTTTGGTGCATCCTACCTTTTTATCATTTAGATTTGTGGTCTCTTAATTGTACATATAATAATAACAAATCAAAATTTTGTGCCATAAAGGCTAAAGTTAATTTTATAACTAAACAATGCAGGACTTAAAGAAAAATCTGTCACAGAACAGCCAACTTTAAGAAATACTGAGGAGAAGATTCAACCTGTAGAGGAACCACACATAACAGCAGGTAAGTCATGCATAACTTACAGCAACAACACATCTTGCTTTTTCTTTCTTCTGCATAGGTTTAAGCTTTCACAACACATCTATAGCATTCTAGGATTCGCCTTATCCCTTTGCGCTATTCTGCCTCTGCTTTTTCATGAAAGAGAGTGACTGAATTGCAGTAGTTTTCATTCTTGCTATCTTTTCTATCCCTTTCTTTCACTAAAAATGTGATGTTGAACAATAACATCTGCAAAATTATGTACATTATGTTAATCATTATCAGCTGCTACTCATATCTGAGTATACATTTTCCCCCTTGGAAATCCTTTTCAGGAAAATGTTTAAGATGGAACCCAGCTTGCCATGAAGTGATAAACAAGAAGAAATTGGAATCATAATTAGTATGTATACATACATTTAGAAGGTGTTATACACTTCTTAATTTTGCAGAGAGGGGCAACTAGATCATGGTGAAAAGATTACTCTGATAATTCAGCTGCTCTTTATTAAAATAAAAGATCTACAGCTCAGGTGAATTTAAGCTCTAATTCATAAACTGTTGCTTATCTGCATGTTTCCATAGGAACTATTCCAGATATACTTCTTATGGAAAGATTATGAAAACTGAATTTGTTCTGTTATAAACCTTAATATCCAATAGTTGGTCATTGGAGTCTAATTTGGATTGGGTGGATTCTCTACACAATATTAAACATTGTCTGGCCAGACATCCTGCTATGGTAATAGAGTAGACTGTACAGCCAGCAGCTCAACGCCGAGTGTCAGGCAGCGGTTAACTAACCTGACTCCCTAAAGGCGCCAACAGCTATGAGCAGATGAGCCCCATTAGGTACGGTGATGGTCCCCCTCAGTGGAGGAAATACCAATGGAAACCATCATATTGGGCCCAACGGCAAAATGAGTGGAGGAGGAATCACTTCACTATTCTGATTCCCAACGATCATGGATGCAGAAGAGGCCATGCGAGATGGACTCGCTGTGAAGACGCACCTTCATAATATCCTCAAGGCTGCAGCAATCCATTGCAGTCCCGGTGTTAAATCCTGCATGTCTCATTCTATGTGTGCCGCAGGATA